>CM025784.1:32211443-32231892 GCA_014636745.2 Centella asiatica | reverse complement strand
CCCCCCCCCCCCCCCCCCCCCCCCCCCCCCCACCCCCACACACACACAAACACTTGAGGCTATTTTATTTTAAGAAATAATTTCATCAAATAGAACTTATAATACCAATAAAAGAAAACTTATAATTTTTATAATAGAATTTAAAAGAAAAAAAAGATAATAAAATATAGTACTTAAGAATTGTAATGAATATGATGACTAATGCTATATTTTAGATTATTCATTAATATTTGTTTAAGTTGTGTTAAAATTTTTAATTAAATTAAAATGAGGTAAACATAATTTTATAATTTAAACTCTAATTAAAATTGTTATCTTACAATTACTCATATATATATTATAGATATTATGTTAATTATAAATTTGAAAATGTATTCCAGACATCCAAATACAAAATTAGAGAGATCATACAAAAATAAAATATAAAAATATTTGGAACATTTATATAATTAGAGAATATGTTTTTAACCATTTTAAAAATTACAAACTAATTAGAAAATAAAATTGAAATATATGGTAAATCTTAACAATTATTAACTAAAAGAAAATATAATAAATACATATAACAGAATCTCTCAAACAATTATTAAATGAAGAAACCTAATCAAACAAATTACAATTTAATCGATTATAATTGAAGATGTTAATTAAAATAATTATAACGAAATAATGATGATAAATGTTATAAACCCCAAAAATATAATAACTGCACAAAAAAAGTTCAATTAATAAAACAAATAATACTTTGAGTCAAACGATATAATTTTAATTGAAACATTGATTTTATTTGTATAATTTATAATATGTTTATATATACTTCAAAATAATTAACTATGATAATATATACTTCAAAATTACTTAATATATACTTAGGAATTGTAGTAGTTATTTCATAGAATTAATTTTAAATAGATATGATAATTAAGTTAATTAAACTATCAAATATCGCATTTCATTTATTGTTCATAATTTCATTAGTCATGCATATAAAGTTATTTATTATATTATATTCATATATTGTTAGAACAAAATAGGCTCAAGTGTTTGTAGAAGGGGAGGTTGAATACAAACACTCAAAACTTTTTGATCTTTAAAAACTTGTTAAGCACTGATGGGAATAGTTACAATATCAGAAAAAACTATAATGACTTTAAAATGAATACACAAGCATTCAAGTTAAAATAGTTGTATTAAAACTTAACATTTTTCTGGAAATCTGTTTAACCACAAATGTGATTAAACAACTACAAAATCTGTAACAAGTTACAGCTTCAAATTCACACTCACTAGTTTCTTACTTTCTTTGAATATTTCTTTCAAGATATATTACAAATCTTCTCTCTAGTGTTTGTGTGCTTTTTTTTATTTGATGATCCGTTAGATGTATTATTTGTGTAATGAGAACTCTTTTACATATATAGAAGATCAGTAGTTGAACCCACGTGCTTGGACGTGCTGTTCTTTTCAACTTAGCCGCATATATGTCACATCGATGTCTTTTTGGAATGATGTGTCAGACTACTGTTACTTTTATTACTTCTTTTTCTTTCCCTGATTTGCGTGCATTTAATGATCGAGAGTTGTCATTGGATCACCAAATTTCAAGAAGTATCTTTCCAGTTTATATCTTTTGCTTCTGTAACAAGTTTCATTAATTTGTGTGTAAGACCTGATGACGAGTGTATGCAGTCATAACTGTCCACTGATAGCAAGCCCTGATGTGGGCTTGATCAGTGCTTCTGGATCCCATGATGACAAGTTGTTAGAACAATATAAGTTCAAGTCTTTGTAGAAGGGGGGGGGGGGGGGGGGGTGAATGCAAACACTACAAATTTTTTGCTCTTTTTAAATTTTAGTTAGCCCTGATAGGAAACAACTACAATGAACAGAAAAACTATAAAATATGAACACACAGATTCAAGTTAAAATAGTTGTATTAAAACTTGATGTTTTTCTGGAAATCTGTATAATCACAAATGTGATTAAACAGCTACAAGATCTGTAATAAAATTACAACTTCAAATTCACACTCACTAACTTCTAATCTTTCTTTGAAATATTTCTCTGAAGAAATATTACAAAGTTGGTCTAGTGATTTGTGTGCTTCGATGTTTGATGATCTGTTGGATTGATCTCCCTTTTTTTTGTGTAATGAGAACTCCTTTGCATATATAAAAGATCAGTGGTTGAAACCACGTGCGAAGACGTGCTGCTTTTTTCAACTTAGCCACATATATGTCACATCGTTGTCCTTTGGAAACTATATGTTAGACTGCTGCTACTTTTGTTGCTTCCTTTTCTTTCCTTGATCTGCGTGCATTTAATGTTTGAGAGTTCTCATTGGACCATAACAAACTTCAAGAAATATCTTTCCAGTTAATATCTTTTGCTTCTATAACAATCTTCGTTGATTTGAGTGTAAGTCCTGATGACGGATGCATGCTGTCATAACCATCCACTGACGACAAGCCCTGATGAACTTGATCAGTGCTTCTTGGATCCCCTGATGACAAGTTTTGTTAAAGACTGGATCAGGGCTTCAACTTTCACTTGAGTTTTCCTCAGTGCTTCTTTGATCCACTAATGTTATGACCTGTAACATACACTGATGGCTTCCACTGATGCAGTATTGAGCTTTCCCCCTGACGGGTTACCCTGATGGGTTAGCCTGACACTGTTCATACCCTGAAGTTTTACCCTGACAGATGAAATGTCTTGTTCATGCCCTGACGCGTTCACCCTGATGAGTTTGGTCAGCCACTGTCATACCCTAACGCGTTCCCCTGATAGGTTGGTCTGCCTCAGTCATCCCCTGACAGGTTCCCTTGACGGTTTCCCTTGACGGGTTCTCCCTGATGAGTTTGCCCTGACTGGTTTTCCTGACGATTCTTAATTAGCGAAACTTTGTTTGGAATATCTGATGTGCGGAATACTTTGACTATTTTGGAGTAACATCAGACATTCCTCTTCACTTTGTCAAGTCCTTTAGATGTTCCATTTTACGACTTGTCTTGTGAAGTGTTTGATCATCCCCTGATGAATAAGTTTATCATCACTGGATGTAAAACATGTGCTGATATTAAGGTTTATAATGTACCTTAAGTATTTACAGATGCACAATTTATTCTCTAAACATCATCATCATTAATTAACTCTAACACAAGTCTTGTCTAAGACTCGATCAATGCTTCAACCTTCACTTGAGTTATTCAAGTGTTTCTTGATCCCCTGATGTTAAGACTCAAAGCATCCACTGATGCAGTGCTGAGAATTCCCCCTGACGAGTTAGCTTGACATTGTCATACCCTGATAAATTTCCCTGACAGGTTGGCATATCACTGTCACGCCCTGATGCGTTGCCCTTGATGAGTTTGGTTTGCCACTGCCATACCCTAACGCGTTTCCCTAATGAGTTGATCTGCCTTTGTCATCCCCTGACGGGTTCTCCTGACGGTTTTAATTATTGAACCTTTGTTGATTTTATTTGGAATGTCTGATGTGCGAAATACTTAACTGTTTTTGAGTAACAACAGACATCCCTCTTCACTATCAAGTCCTTTAGAAATTTCAACCGATGACTTGTCTACTGTGAAATACTTCATCCCCTGATGACTAAGTTGATCATTAGTGAATGCAAAATATGTGCATGTACTTAGGTTTTTAGAACACCCTAAGTATGTACAGATACACAAACAAATCTCTAATTATCATCATCATTTAAAGCTAACATATATTTTATTTTTAAATTCTCTAATCAATTATGAATTTTGTAACTCTTAATAGAAGTAAAAATTGAGAAACATAGAAATTAATTAGGAGTATTTGATGAAAATAAAAGTGAATTAAGAAAACATAATAATGAAATAAAAAGAATTTAAAGAGGATAATATTGGAAAAAAAATACAGAACCATGACATTAAAAAATATATTTATACTTTTAAATATATAATAGATTTAGATACGGT
The DNA here is from genome assembly GCA_014636745.2 of Centella asiatica. Classification (NCBI taxonomy): domain Eukaryota; kingdom Viridiplantae; phylum Streptophyta; class Magnoliopsida; order Apiales; family Apiaceae; genus Centella; species Centella asiatica. The sequence goes on along the minus strand of CM025784.1, from coordinate 32,227,927 downwards.
GGAACATTATTTCTCTTCTTATACAAACCATGCATTACACATCAATCGTAACTTTTAATTGGTCTACAATTTTTGGCCGCGAAACAAATTGTTAGATGCTCATAGAGATGAACAAACAAATAGGTTGGTCTGAATCGGACTGATTTTTAAAAAAATTGACATTGATTAGTCTAGTCTTGAATCAATTATGAGGTTAATCATGTCAACTCAGACTGGTCTTACTTAAATAGCACCATCGAGGATTTCGAGGTAAGTCGGTCCTACACTGGACCAGTCCTAAGTTGGTCTTGGACCAAGTTCTAGTCCTTATTTTTTATTTTTTTAAAACATAAGTTTAAATTCTTTTTGAAAATAAAATATTATAATATATTTTTTCTATTTTTTTTTTTATCAAAGTACTACAATTTATTTACTACAAGGTAATTCTCTATTGAAAATGTATAAATTTTAAATAAAAAATTAACAATTTAGAATAACTTTAGAATTATTTTATTAATATAAGATTTTCAATTTTGTATGAAACCTTAAAATACATTTGAATTATTGAGAAAATAGTAATAAATTGAGAGAAAACAATTAATTATTTGTGTAATATATGAAAATTTTAATTAAGTATAATCTCGGACTCAGTTTGGTACTATTCCAGTCTTAGTCTCAGTCTTGAGGCAGTCCTTTTATTATTAAATAAATGTCGGGACAGACCAATTTTACATCTTAATATTACAAATTTTTAAGATTTCGCACGTCAATACCAGACCAGACCAGTCCCTTACTAGATCAATCTTTCATAAGCTGATCCTTAATCTGGACTATAGCCCCAGTCTTTTTGTTCGTCCCTTGATGCTCACTTGCTGGATAATGCTTGAGGTTCAGCAGGGTGACCGAGTCTAATACACAACGATCTAATGAGCCAAACAGTTATTTGTGGGATCTGTTTGTTTAGAAAATAATTTTATGATCAATTATGTCCATATTAGACTATTAAGGAACTTTGCAACATTTTGCATCAAACTCTTGTTGATTGGCTAGAAAATCTCATACTTTTTGGAATGTAAATTGCTTTGCAAGTCTGATTATGTAATAGGCAAGCTGGATGAGGAATTTGGCATACGAGAAGAGTTGTTCTGTATGCCTCATGCCCTCATTTGGTAGAGAATACATTATTTTTTTATTGGTTCAATAAATATTCATCATTCAACATCTAGGGTAATATTTCGTGCACAAATGGGTTGGATAGAAACGTGGGACTTATATTGGCAAATGAAATCTAATGGCAACTCATAAGTGTGTTTGTTAGAGTTCAGTTGCCACTAAGATTGTGTTTGGCTCTATTTTATGGGAATGAAATGAGTGAATAAGAAAAAAATGATGCGTTTGGCTCTATTCTATGGGAATGAAATGAGTGAATAAGAGAAAAATGAAGGTGAAAGACAAAAATCACAAAAATTATGAGTATAAAAATGGAGAAATTGTAGATTTGTGTATAATATTTTGGTTGTGATGAAATAGATAATTTTCATTTTGGATGTTGGGTTTTGAAATACACATAAACTTGTGAAAATGAATGAAATAAAGAATAAATTTTACACATAAATAAACTAGTAAATAATGTAAAATTCATTCTATTTATATGTTATTCTATTCCATTAAACCAAATGCAGCTTAATAGAATATAAACTTATCTGTTTCGATAAATTTGCTTGTTTATATGTTAGTGGACATAGCATAGCAGTACTCTTGGCCAAACTGTGCATACAAAAATTACCCCATCTGTTACCTGTCTGAGATAAGATAGTGCACAAACATCGTGGCTTTAACTCGATAAGCTGAGTACTTGTTATATCGCTGGCCAAATAATTTCGGCTAAATGTAGAAATATATTTAAAAATTCTAAACCTGGAAACAGATTTTAATTATTTGATGAATTGGTATATCATATTTTAAGTCCGCAAGTTCCTTTTTGTTGGTGGTGGTGGTGGTGGGACGGAGGGATAAGTTAGACCTCCAGGTGTTAGAACGAAATTTTTTACAAAGACGTTAGAAATCGAAAAAGTTGAATAGAAGTATACAGCTCCAGCACTCTAATGATTTAACAGTAGCACATGGGGAGAACAAGTGCTAATTGCTTACAGGAGAGTCTCATTTCTCACAAGAATATAATTTTTCACTATTTTAGAAAGTAGGAATAATTTTCTTTATTTTTCAACATATACATGAGGATGTCATCAATAATGCAAACACAAACTGCAAAGAGCTAACAAGAATTGTTAAGGTTGACACTACTTGCTGCAACATGGCATTGTAACATTGTTAAAATCCATGTATCCATTCTGATATATATAACCACAGCAAAAACCATAATATTCGTCAACATACCTAAAACTAAAACAAAAAATTTTGAGTTGTAATTCGAAACAACGAAATGCTCCCCACAGGATGCATGACATGGTAAAATTATACAAGTGTTTGTGCGGAGAAGTCCTATTGTACTACATGCTCCTCTCTGATCCAAGATTAGCAGCTGACATTTGTAAAGCATTATCTTGAATTTGAAGTGCCAACTCACTGATTCACTACTCGCATTTGATTGAGCGGTATATGTGACGGACAAAAAACAATGATGCGCGGAAGCCGACAGTCCCAAGCATGAGAAAGAAACCATAGCAGATGCAAGCCATGTACCCGAAGAAGAAGGATGTTTGCATAAAACCGTTCATATCTGATCGTGCATGGTAGTAATACAAGCAATAGCCATATATGAACAACCCAGTTGATCCACCACAAAGGAAAGACCTAGATGATCAATGTAAACAAAAACACAGAAGAAAACAAAAGGTTAGAACCCAAACAAGACCCAATATCCAAATTCAATATCCCTTTTCAAAATTGGATCACCATGTTATCTCAGTTAAAAGGGCAATAAAATAAAAACCCATATGTTAAGAACACAAGCACAATTACATTAAACTGAAACGAGGACAACATCAAAGATAAGTTCTGTGTGAACTGCCACAAAAATACTGAAGCCACAATGTTGGCTGAAGTCACAATTCCAGATCCCTAAATAGTTTGGCATGCCGAAGGGGCAAGCTTGACTTTCACACCAGAAAAATGAGAAAACCCACATCTTGTTTAGTCTCCATTTCCCATATCAGTATCATTAGGAAATCTGTTGAGTTCGTGGTGATTTTTTAGGATCACAAAATGTACACAGAATATCTTTCTATTTTGGTTGTTCTTTTGAAATTCTCTATATCTTGACATCTGCAATAAAATGATAACCCCACGGGATGGCAGAAAATATAACATTTGGGTTTGTTCCGACCAGGCCAGGGAAACCCGAAAATTTATATTATGCTATGAATATTATAGAAAATCTTAAAAAAACAAAGGTTTCACATTGTTGGATCTTTTTGTTGCTTACAATATAAAGTTTTGATTTTTTATTTTAAAAAGGAAACAATTAAATTCACATCAATATTGAGCTTTTAGGATTTTGTATATAGAATACAGAAAGACACGAATGTACCTTTTTCGTGGAACCGAAGGAGTAATATAGTTATGAAAATAGATACACCAACAGTCTTCCTTTTAAACTTGGAACCATGATTATATTATAAAATTCAGCACAGAAGCACATCAATGAACTTATAAAGCATGAGAAATATTGTTTATATGCATTACTTAAAGCACCAGAGATATTGTCCATGTGCATTACTTACACAAATAACAAGAAATAAATAAATAATCAACAGTGACTAATAAACTCAACTACTCAATAAACAGTGAAATATCAACGCTAAGTATTATATCATTATCTAGATAATAGTACTAGTCTGAGTATCAAGGTACGCAAATATAACTAGATACAGTAAAAAAATGAAATTAATTATGAACATGGTACATACCTCCACCACCATTCATGATCCTCAGCAGCAAGTTGAAAATATGTCAAAGCCACAGTAATGAATGCGGTTACGATTAGAAGAATGATGAAGACAATGAATAAGATGCTGTAAATGGTGTAAATCCTGTGACCCCATACACTGGCAAATATATAGTAAAGTTCAATATAGATGGCACTGAAGGGCAAAAACCCAGCCATCGCCATCTGAGGAAGAGTTCCACGGTACCATGGCAATGGTGGAATCTCCCTGGGATACTTTGTGGTTCGAACAGGAGCTTGAAACTCTGCCTTGCTATTCTTTCCAGCAATCCCTCCCAAAACCAGCAAAGGTGATGTCACTAGGGCCCATATAAGAACTATGACCACAATTGTACCAAATGGCAGTGCGGCAGTGGCATTATAAGCAATTGCAACCGTATTAAGGAAGCAGAAAGTGAGAAAAAGAGGTCCACAAAAAAGACTTCCAGTCAACAATAAATTCCTCACCTGTAAAAAATTAATTGTGGCTTGGAATTCAGATAAGTTATAGGCAAATGTATATTCATCTAATAGTCATAGATGAAATATTAATCCACTAATACAGGAGTCAGTTACCAGAAAGATAAGCACGGATTGTTGCCCCATAATGAATTATGTTTTTTAATATTAGGATTATTTTCATAAACAGTTCAACTTCAAATCAATTTCCATTCTCCCAAAGGATGCCTTTAAGGGGAAATAATATCTAAACAGATTTGGCTCATTTTTTGACCCACTAAATGTCTCAAATAAAAGAAAACTTTGTTCTTTTTTATAAACACTAAAATAGTTGCATTTTTTTTTCCAAAATGCAGGTAAGATCTTATATAGTCTGAGGTGAACCTCAACCACATATATCTAGCAATTCCTCTATGAAACACAATAAACTCACAGGATACACATTATGAAACAAAGTATTATTGCGATACCAAAGATGAGACCATCGGAGAACCTAGAAACTTTTTACGATTTAAAGAAATATTCATTTTTATTTGTATAAAACCCCTCATTTACAAATCTAAAAATGCAAAAGTATGTCGAAAAATACCCAGTTCGTTCCTTCAAGTTGGCAATAGAAAGAGGATGCAGTATAGCCTGCAAACCCAGATGTAAGCGCATATATGATAACCAGTGCAGTGAACAAAGCTCCCCGGTTGTATGGATAGAATACGCCAACAAGTGCAAGCATGAAAACTAAAATTGCGCTGCGGCACATAAAAGAGCTCATGACAAACATCTAGGTATATTAAGTTAAACCAATCAATTAGAATAACTTCCAGCATTTTCTTACATGGCAAATAGCTGGGTACCAGAACCAAGAGCTGCAGAAAACAAAGATTTGTATTTTGGATACCGAAAAACATCCCCGTGGATGTACTTCCATCCAGTCTCTTCTTGGTCCTCGGCTGTCTCTTCATCGTGAGCATATCTTTCAAAGATTATAAAAAGTTAAATTAGAAACTCGCAGGTGGGTTGAAAGTACTAAAAACAAAACATTAAAACAGTGCCCCTTACTTAACAAAATCATTTTTAAGAACACGCATAAGAATTGTGGCAAGAAAGCCAGTTAAGAGGAGAACTGTCACACAGGAATTAATGATTGAGAACCAATGTATTTCCAAGTGATGCGGCATATTAGACGACTGTGAGTACTTCTCCATTCTTTTCTCGAAAGGAATGTCTGTTTCTTTCCACTTGACGGTGTACATAAAGTCTGCATCAACTTCCTTGTCTTCCGTAAGGTCCACAAGAGCACTAGGGTCGGTTCGCACATTAACCTCAATGACACGATCCTTATTGTAAAGTACCTCAAAATGAAGATGCTTAAATAGAAAATACTTGGTCCCGCTGGGGTCAGCTTTAGTATCCTTTTCAGCCTTCCCCAAAAAACCCCAAAGGGGCAAATCATCGTAATACATCTGAAAATAATAGTCTTTCACTACGGCACTTCGAAATTTAGCAACATCTTCCTTTGTCAGCCTCTTCCTGCAAACAAGTTCCGCCTCTTTCTCAACTAAAAAGCTAAGCTGGTATGGGGCACTGACCAAACGATCTCCATTTAACACTTCACCAAGAGCTTCCGGTTTATCAGGCAAATGGGTTGAACCTGTTGAAATATTATTACCAAAGATAGTCAAATACTAAAACAGCAGGACAAACAAAAGACCTAAAAAGATGACAAGAAAAGGCAAGAGTATTCAACCTGGTGTACAGAATGGGAGATCGAAATATCGGTATGTCTCACTGAAATTGAAGAAGGCAGCAATTAGCATATTCCCAAAATAATAAGTTTTTATTTATTATTTTTCCTGACAAACAATGTATTCAAAAGAAAGAACACTGGATAAATGTAAATCATTGAGAAAATTATACAATAACATAAACTAAGTAATACAGCTGGGGCAATTTCTGCTAGGCTGCACCATGTTGCTGCAACTGCTAGAATAAATGCTGGCCAAACAAATCAGACTCAGCTATGTCTGACAAGTTTGCCAAGATGGTCAAAACCAGGTATTCTCCTAGCCTGATTCACTAATGTAAAACAGTATAATTGTAATACCAAAAAGAAGTAAAATATGATGCAGTACCAAAACCGGAGAAGTGGAAGCACAAACAGACTTGTATAGAAAGCACACATCACACATCAGGTAATTGGTTTGTACCTACATAGTAGTAAGCAACTACATAAATTCCACTTATCTAATGCATCTTTGACTGAGGAAATGACTTGACCTTCAAATATACTTACTGATATATCAATAATTTTAGTTTTAACAAAATTTGTAAATGTTCTTTAATCAATCTTACATCACATGGTTTCTCCTAAATACCATTTTTCTGTAGTTACCTGGTGATGATTACATTATTATCGGGTGTAGTTACCTGGTGATGATTACATTATTATCGGGCTAATACCCAAATTGGTTGTATAGTCAATTAGTTGTGGGTGCACACGGTCTTGAAAAACGATGATATTTTTATTCATGAGCCACTCTATGTCCTACATATGAGATCTTAATGGTCTAGGATATGAGAATGTTGCTAAAAGTATGGCAAATGACTTGCGGGAAATGACCATGCCACAAGTAGATTTTCCCTAGCTATCAGTTATTTGTCCGATATAAGAAGAGAAACAAAAAAGGACTTTCTTCAACAAGCCTGTTAAACTTAAAAGTTACCATGCCAGAAGCTGCTGGGTATGAGCTATCTAATGATCATATCATTCCCTCTGAACCATTTTCTACGCAATCACACATTCAGGAAAGTCCACCATCCGTAGTGCCCAATCTGAGTACGGCTAAAGTGCAAATATCAATTGCAACTTAACGGATCCAAATAAATAAAATAAGCAATAAACAAAAACAGGTCTATAAGCTTTAATTGGGAAAACTCCTATAATTTAGTAGTTAGTACCAAGATCCATTCTTTGGCGGTAATGACAAACAATATTTGATTGAATTAACTGACAAGATAAACACAATTCAAGATGACGAAATCAAAATCCCAACAAACAAATTCTCCAGATTATTGAAATGCAGTCCCACGAGGAAACAAACTGTTACGAAATCAGAAAGATGTAGAGTTATAGTTACCTAGGGTTTTGGAAAGGGCCGACTTTGTTGACGTAAAGAGGTACAGAATCACCAGCTTTGTACTTGTGATCAGATGCACTTGATCCCACCTGCGATCCACTGGCCAGCACCAGTAATGCCACCATTAACATCCAATATATCTTCTTCTCCTCCATTTTCAGTCTCACACAGTCGGATCGGATTATGCAAGTCTGAATGCGTACATATATCAATGTGTATAAATTTAAAGAGAGAGAATTCAACGGGCTTGGGAAAGTTGGGGCGCACAGATCTCGATCGGGGCAACTGGGGGCTACACTAGGAGTGGAACACACGAGAGGGAGAGAGATTGCTGTTGAGAGTTCTACTTAAGCTCATTTCTCACGCGCTTTCCGGGGGGTGACATTTTCCGTACCTTTTTTTTAGAAATAATCCCAACTCCGTTTATACGTGTGTCTTCTAGTTTTTTTACACGTAAATTTAAGTAAAAAAAATTATACGTTAAATATTTTATTTTGATTAAAAATTATATTTATATGAATTTTTATTTAAAATATTTTTTATTATTAATTTATTTTAAAATTAAATAAAATATTTAACATATAAAAAAAATCACCTAAAATACGTGTAAAAAAATAAAAAGACACACACATAAATACAGATGGAATAATATCTGAACTTAAATTAAATGAGTGGATATTCGAATTCAAGGAAAAAGATTTGGAGATGGAGATAATTTACGTTTTATTCTCTATTCTTCTTGTTAAAATAAGATCCTCAACAATTACACTAGTAAGATTATTAATATTCAAATAGTTTAGAAGCCATCGATCACATTTTGTATACCCTAAAATTAGTCGTATATAACTTTAGTACTTGGTCCGAAGAAATTATTTAGTGGAAATGAGGAATAAGGAAGTACCGATTAAAGTATTTCAGCAATCTTTTAGTTTTTATGATATTTACTAAATTATTAATCAATATATTTTTAATAGTGGTCCTTCAAAATTCACCATTCTTTACGGCTTAGTTATCTCAATTTTTATAATTTTGTTTGTGTAAAAATTATGTCAAATTAAAGAACATTTTATGATTATAATTATTATACATTGATTGCTAAAATAACTCAACCGTCATTTATTTTTCATGTCATCAATTTTTTATTATAATTTTCTTTCATGTAAAATATAGTTAATGTCGTAAATGTATAATTAGCAATCTTAAAATTAGAGCCGATGATATGTAATATCTTTGGAGTAATATTTAAAAGAAGAGTTTTTCATAATTTAAACAGATTTGTAACTTTAGGCTCGGGGTTATTTGTTTTTGACATGAACTATGAATGTTAGTAGAAAACGTAAAATATGTTGCGTTCCTGTTTATATTATTCTTATTTAAAGAATTATCTTTACTTTTATAAAAATCGATGATATAATATAATCTTTTTTTATGTAATGTAAAAAATTTTTAAAAAATATCCAACTTGTTAGATGGATATATCATACTATAGTTAAGCAAGGATTTTGATCACAGATGAAGATTCTGTTCATCGATCAAGAAGGAAGATAAAGCTGTGAATAAACTTTCAAGGACAGTTCTACTTATTATATAAATAAGTAAAACTGATATAGTAAGATCCCTTACCTTGATCTAAGCAAGATTGTCAGAAAAGGACCCTACATCTTATCCTACTTAGTCAATTTTTAGAAGACTTTTCAAAAACTACTAGAAAACAAAATAATGGTCATCTATTTGAACTAAGTAAAGAACAACTGTAAAGGTACAAATCACTATCAAAATAGTACAATTCCAACGAATCTATTTCAAATTCTCAACGGATAAATTTTTAGAGTAGTATAAATAGGAGTCATAAATTTCATTTATGAGAACTGAACAACCAAGAAATTACTCTGACAATCTGACATCTTAAGAGTTCAGCAAGACACGAATTTTCACCTGAACAAGTGCTACTTAATCTGCTCAACAAGGAACTTACTATTTTGAGATAACAAGCAAGATATTTTATCTTCTTTTAGTCTGTGTGACTCAATCTGGTCTTAGTGACCTACTGTATTTTTGGACCAAGTGTCCTATTGTATTTTGTTCTGTGTGAACATTCTTAGTGAGTGTTTTCTCAAGTAAAGAGAAGAAGAGTGGAGTAGGTTTAGACCGAACCTCTATAAAAATTCTCCTGCTCACTTTACTTTACTGCTTATCTTTTACATTACTTATTTCCTTTATCCCTACTTTGGTTAGTGTTTACTAAACTCTTTTAGCAAAAACTTACTGACATTGCTGCCTAAAGCTATTCGTTTAAAAGTTAAGGGATTTTTTGATATAAATTCCGCTGCTAATTCTTTTCAAAATATAAGAAATATCTTTGATAAGCAAGAAGTGTTTTAAAGTGCTAATTTTACTAGCAAGACTTAGATTTTTGAAAAACACTATTAAACCCCTCTTTTAGTATTTTTTTTTCCTTTGAGATCTAACAAGTGGTATCAGAGCCTAACACTCTTTACTAAGCCTTATAGCTTGAAAGGATCCAAAATTAAATGGCTTTGAGAAGTGATTTTGATGTTAAACCCCTCATGTGCACCAGGAATAGATTTTTTAATTTAAAATTAAGAATACATGTGTACATAGATGTTATTGATGAGGAATTGTTTGAAGCAATAAAGGTTGGGCCTTACATATTGTTAAGTATAAATGGTGATGATGATTTTAGTTTTGTTTGTGTATCTGTACATACTCAGGGTGTTCTATAAATCTAAGTATTTGCACACGTTTTGCATCCACTGATGATCATCTTAGTCATCAAGGGATGAAGTATTACACATTAGACAAGTCATCAGTTGAAACTTCTAAAAGACTTGATAGTGAAGAGGGATGTTTGTTGTTACTCAAAAACACTTAAGTATTCCGCACATCAGACATTCCAAGCAAAATCAACAAATCTTCAGTGATTAAAACCATCAGGGAATCCGTCAGGAGAACCCATTAAAGGATGACAAAGGCAGGGCAACCCGTCAGGGGAACGCGTCAGGGTATGGCAGTGGCAAGCCAAACTCATTAGGGGGAACGCGTCAGGGCATGACAGTGACATGTCAACCTGTCAGGGGAATACATCAGAGTATGACAGTGTCAAGTTAACCCGTTAGGGGGAATACACAGGACTTGTCATCAGTGGAAACCATCAGTGTATGCGTTGAGTCTTAACGTCAAAGGATCAAGAAGCACTTGGATAATTCAAGTGAAGTTTGAAGCACTAATCTAGTCTTAGACATAACTTGTCATCAGGGGATCCAGAAGGACTGATCAAGTTCACATCAGGGCTTGTCGTCAGTGGATGGTTATGACTGCATACACTCGTCATCAGATCTTACACGCAAATCAATGAAGTTTGTTAAAGAAGCAAAAGATATAAACTGGAAAGATATCTCTTGAAGTTTGGTGGTCCAATGACAACTCTCGATCATTAAATGCACACAGATCAGGGGATGAAAAAGAAACAACAAAAGTAGCAACAGTCTGACATATAGACATCGATATGACATATATGCGGCTAAGTTGAAAAGTGCAGCACGTCCAAGCACGTAGGTTCAACTACTGATCTTCTATATATGCAAAAGAGTTCTCATTACACATTATCAATCCAACGGATCAACGAACACTTTGAAGCACACAAACACTAGAGAGAAGTTTTGTAATATATCTTAAGAGAAATATTCAAAGAAAGTGTGAAGCTAGTGAGATTGTAATTATAATTCATTATAGAAGTTGTAGATGTTTAATCACATTTTTGGTTAAACGGATTTCCAGAAAAAAAAACATTAAGTTTTAATACAACTATTTTAACTTGAATGTTTGTGTGTTCATTTTAAAAGTAAGTTTTGAGTGTTTGTATTCTCAACCCCCCCACCCCCCCCCCCCCTTCTACAAACACTTGAGCCTATTTTGTTCTAACACATACCAGAAAAGATAAACCCTGTTGATCCCAACAAACTTATACCAAAGCTATGAAAGGAATGGAGCGATGAAGAAAAGAAACAAGTATGATTCAACAAAAAGGCAATGAACATTCTCTTCATGGCTCTTGAGGAAGAAATATTTGAAAGTGTTTATAACTGCACCTCTGCTAAAGAAGTATGAGATGCCCTGTTGGTTCTAAATAAAGGCACAATAGAAGTCAAATAAAATAAGCAATCCTTGCTTATACAACAATATGAAATGTTCAATATGCAACAAGAAGAAAACCTTACTACTATGTATGAAAGATTCATTGTCCTGCTCAACAATCTACATGCTCTAGGAAAAACCTATGACACCAAGGACATCAATCTTAAATTCATGTGATCTTTACCAAAATAGTGAGATCCTAAAACCACTACAGTAAAGGAATTGAGGAACTTACATGCTACTGATCTTTAGCAACTATATGGAAACCTACTTACCTTTGATATGGAACTAGCTCAAAGAGATGTCACATCTAAACCTAGAAGGAAAGACAAAGAAGTAGCCTTAAAGGCTGCTGAGCCTAAGCCGGTAGCAAACTCAGACTCAGATTCTGGAGACAGTGACGAAGACATGACTATGCTAGCAAGAAAGTTCAGAAGATTCTTGAGGAAAGACTGAGAAAACTTCAGAAGAAACTAAAGTAGTAGCAAGAGAGACTTATCAAAAGACCTCTGCTAAAACTACAAAAAATCAGGACACTATGTTGCTGACTGCTGAAGCACAACAAGAGAGGAGAAGAAATATCCTACTAATGATAAAAGCAAAGGAAAAGAGTACTACAAAAAATACGAGCAAAAGAACAACTCCTCCAAGAAAGATAAGGGACTCTTTGCTGAAAAATCTTGGAGCGACAGTGAGAGTGAATCAGAAGATTCAGGACCAGAAATCGCCAACCTTTGCTTAATGGCTAAAGAATTGGACGCCAAAAAGAAAGTAGATCTTACTGAGGTATTTAATTTTGACTCTACAGACATTACTGAAGCTGAGTTGCGCTCCTTGCTTAAGGATATTGCATCTCAATGGCATCGTTATAAAAGATTGTTGAGAACTGATTCAGCAGAGTCTGATCAACTAAGGAACAAGAACTCTGAAATTATACTTACACTTGAAAAAGTGTGAGCTGAGAATTTGGAGTTAGTTGCTGCTGATGATGAAAGGAGTCTACTTAGACAACATCTTAGAGACTCTCAAGAGAGAGAGTCTAAGTTAACCTCCCAAGTTGAGGAATTGGCAGCTACAATCTCCACGTGAAACAAATCATCCTCTAATGTTTGTGATTTGCTGAAAAGCCAAAGAAGCTTGCTAGATCGAGGAGGAATTGGATTCGGAACTTGCGAAGTTCCTACTGAAGAAAGTGGAGAAAGTGAAGCTGAATCTATCAGCAGAACAATTTTCATTCATTCAGCAGAGTGTGAACCTCCTACTAAAACCGAGGGTAATAGAAATGATACATTGCTAAAGCATAAATTCCCTGTTAATCGTAACCATAAGCAGGAACGTGATACTAAATGGACCAAAGGTGGAAAGCTTAGCAAGAACCATGTTCTCCTTGCTCATCGTTACAACAATGCAAGGAATTTGGAATTTAGCAAAGGTCGGGTTAAGAGCAAACACTGGAAACCACCTCAACCAAAGAGAAGAGGTAACCAACACACATAACACAACATGTTGTATTTGAGATGTTATTGTTGTCATAGGGTTGGTCACATTGCTTCGCTTTGCCTTGCAGATCCTTACTATATTGTTAGGTCTCAAAAACCAAAAACAAGACAAGTATGGGTCTTCAAAAGTACTAAACTAACTGCATCGAAGTCTTACTGAGTACCAAAGTGACTCTGCTTATGAATTGTAGGTTGTGAGGAAGGAACAAATTTGGTACTTGGACAATGAATGTTCAAGTCACATGATAGGAGACAAAGCCTTGCTCACCAACTTTAAGGAGAAAGATGAACCTCAAATAATTTTTGGAGATAATAGTTCTGGAAAAAGAAAGAGATATGGTTCAACAGGAAATGAAATGGTCTACTTCAACAAGGTTGCTTATGTGGACGGTCTCAAGCACAACTTACTTAGTATAAGTCAGTTGTATGACAAAGGGCATAAGGTCACCTTCTTAGACAATCAATGTCAAGTAAGAGATCTTCAAACAAACTCTTTGAAGCTTTCTAGCTCAAGAAATAGTAATGTTTATGTAGTAGATTTGGCTAAGCTAAGTCCTGCTGAAACAACTTGCTTTCTTGCTAAAGTTTCAGCAGATGCTAGTTGGTTATGACATAAGAGACTTTCACACTTAAATTTCAGAATGATTTCAAAACTCGCTGCTAAAGAACTAGTAACAGGTTTACCTAAATTTTCTTTTGAAAAAGAAAACCATGTAAAGCTTGCCAATTTGGTAAGCAGACAAAACAATCTTTCTTAAACAAACCTAAAAAATCAAACTATATGCCCCTCCAACTATTACATCTTGATTTGTTTGGCCCTATATCAACTAGTCTTGGTGGAATGAAATATGGTTTCACTATCGTGGATGATTTCACAAGATATACATGGGCATTATTTCTTGCTCACAAAAATGATGCACTAGCAGAGTTTAAGAAGTTCAACAAACAAGTACAAAATGAGAAGGATCTGTTAGATATAAATGATGATGATGATGTTTAGAGAATAAATGTGCAACTATAAATACTCAAGGTATTCTATAAACCTTAGTATATTTGCACGAGTTTTTGCATCCACTGATGGTCGACTTAGTCATCAGGGGGATGAACTTCATTACACTGGGCGAGCCATCAATGTTTACTAAAACGGACTCAACAGTGTCAAGGAATGGTTGTTACTTAAAAAGATAAATATTCTGCACAACAGACATTCTAGGAAAAGCCAACAAAGTATCGATGATCAAAAGGATAAGTATTTTTAAGAGGCATCAGTAAGAAAAGGGAAGCCTAAAAATACTATAACAAGGCGATGACACCATCAAGGGAAGCCACCAAGGGAAACCTGTCAGGCGATGACTTTGTTAGGGGAAGCCATCAGGGAAAACCTGTCTGGCAATGACCTTGTCAAGGGAAGCTATCAGGGGAACTCATCAGGGGATGACCTCATCAAGGGAAACACTCTTGTGTCTAGACTTTGGCAACAACATACCTCTCGATAAGTTTGGCGATGACTAAATATGACTTTGGCGATAGCTTATCTCACGATGAGTTTGGCGATAGTCATTTTTATCCACTGACGACCAGTTTGGTGATGGGTAAAAAGTGACTTTGGTGATAGTCATTTTTATCCACTGACGATGAGTTTGGCGATGACTTAACTTGCCCGACGAGTTTGGCGATGACTTAGATTGCCCGACAAGTTTGGCGACGACAATAGATCAACTCGTTAGTGGAACCCTTCAGTGGATAACAAGCAGGTTATAACATCAGTGGATAAAGGAAGCACTGATCAAGTCTCTATCAAGGCTTGACATCAGTGGACAAAAAAACACTGATCAAGTTACCTTTAGTAACTTGTCAATAGTGGATCCAAAAGCACTGATCAAGTTTCCATTAGGGCTTGACATCGGTGGACAAAGAAGCACTGATCAAGTTGCCTTTAGTAACTTGTCATCAGTGGATCCAGAAGCACTGATCAAGTCGACATCAGGTGTGAGAAACCGGAAATTCATTTAAATGTAATTCTATTAAATTCGTTTTATAATGGAATTCTTGTTGCGTTCAACGATCGATAAATTTTATGTTTAGATTTACGTGCATTTCACGCAAATCGACGCGCGCACGTTGACTAACGAAAATTATAACGAGCACGACTTTTTAAATTTTTAAAGCGTTAATCGTTATAATAATCGTATGTGTGCATTTTTTTTGCCTCGCCGGTGCGGGAAAACTTTTTGGCTTATGTGTTAAACCAATGCATAACCATTAAATTTAATTAGTGGCTAAACAAATCAAATTTAACACTAATTAAATTCACATTTTCAGCTTGTCCCTAAATGGCAGAAACAAGGAAATTTTTTTTACCTATCTAAGTAAATTTTCTTAAAACTAATCCAATGGTCAAAATTAAATTAAATGTTATATAAATATACTATTATAGAAACCCTAGCCTCCACTTCTGATATCTTTTCTCCAGCAAATATTTCACAAAATTTCAGATTTTTACATTTTAGAAAATCATTGAAGTTTTGGATTTTTGTTCATTAAAGCTTTGAAGAGGTACCCCACTGCTCTCTTATTTTTGCATTTATTGTTATTTCGATTTATTCCATTGTGTAGATTATTTTTTTCAGTATCATTTTCATATATGGCACATGTTTATAGCATTTATATATTGTGAGTTATTAATTTTTAAAGTTTGAACAAAAAATAAATAAATATTCAAGAAATAAATTCAATTTTTTTTTAATACCCGAATGTTTGTTCTTGATTTTTCTTGCGATTGAGTTGTGAAAACTTGAAATTTATTGCATGTATGAGTTTCTGGAAGTCTCCAGAATCATTTCCATGCTTTAATAGTCAAAAATGGCGCAGGAATGAAGCTTTGAAGCTCGGCCGCGAGCTTCGCCGCCGTTAATGGCGAGCTCGCCGGTGGCGAGCTTCAAACTTCTTCGGGGCTGGTTTTCTGGCAAAGGCACGCGGTCTGGGGGGTACTTCCCTATGGGAACCTTCATGCCGAGGTCGTTACCCCCTTCCCGTGCGTGTGTGTGTACTGGTGCGGGGTAGCCGCGGCTGTCGCCGGCGGCAGTGGCTGAACCCTAACTGCTGCTACTACTGATGATGAAGAAGAAGAGGCGGGTCGGGTTGAACCGATCCGGTTTCGACCCGGACCCGTTAACCCGGACTGTTGACCCGGTTTGACCCGATCCGGCCCAATCCAAATTTTAAAAAAAAAATAAAAATAAATAAATAAATAAATAACTATAATAATAATAATAATAATAATAATAATAATAATAATAATAATAATAATAA
>CM025784.1:32049799-32201443 GCA_014636745.2 Centella asiatica | reverse complement strand
AAGTATTCTAAAGACAATCATCATCAAATGTTAATAAAACCTAACAAGTAATAATAATAATAATAATAATAATAATAATAATAATAATAATAAAATAATAATAAAATAAAATACCTTTACATTTTAATGACTTTTGAATAATTATTTTGACATGTAAATAAATCTTTTACATGATTAAAATTTTATTTTTAAGATTTAGAATTTATTTATGATGTTAGAGTCTCTTAATTACCACAATTAAGTGACGAGTCATTAATCCATAAATAATTATTATTTAATTAAAATAATTAAATAATAATTAAAGAATAAACTTTAAAATTTATTTAAGTGATTAAATAAATCATTTAAGCTAAGATTAATTGAGGAATAATCCTTAATTAATTAAATTGAAGAATTAAGACCAATTATTATTTAATTAAAATAATTAAATAATAATTAACAAATAAATTTTACA
This sequence comes from Centella asiatica, assembly GCA_014636745.2. Classification (NCBI taxonomy): domain Eukaryota; kingdom Viridiplantae; phylum Streptophyta; class Magnoliopsida; order Apiales; family Apiaceae; genus Centella; species Centella asiatica. Next base: position 32,200,989 of record CM025784.1, on the reverse strand, counting down.
TGATTATTAAATGATCAATAAATCATTTGATTTAAAAGTAATTAAGAAATAAATTACTTCAATGATCGATAGTTATTATTTAATCAAAGTAATTAAATAATAATTTAAGAATAAATGTTTAATAATTGCTAAAAGGTCTATAAACCTTTGGTGATTATGAAATAATTATTATTTAATTAAAACAATTAAATAATAATTTAAGGAACAATTTTTTTTATAAATGTTAAATGATTTAATTAAGTCATTTAAGCTAAAAGTGATTAATTGATATTTATTAATTAATCTAAGGCCTCCAATAATTAAATTTAAATTATCGAGAGCCTATGAGCGACGTTTTATCAAGTCCACAAATCTCTCGGGCTCCGATTCGATTTCAACCGAATCCCAATGCAACTTATGACGACTCGTTCAGTCAATCATAGACTTGAGCACTTCACGAACACTCCGCACGTGTATCCTCATACGTAATTAAGTTGAGATTTCTCATGTTATTGCATGTGTATGTTTTACAGAATTATTTCTACACGAGTGTTAAATTTCACTAAGGACTTGAGGCAAGTATATACTCACTCTACTTTCTTTCAATTAATACGTATGATCATTCTTTCGGTATACGTAATGTATTCAAGATATTATTCTGTCAATATTCATGATTTAATTTCTTCAAAGATAAGTAACGTACGATCCCTTGATCCGATGTACGTGAAAATGTTGTATTTGAATCAATTACTCTTGGGGCGGTCGTTAGCTATTTAAATTCCGCTAACACGCCAAAGAAAATCCTATACGGATGTAGAAAGCTTATTTCTTCACCCCACACTTGTAAAGTATATCCGTATGGGTAACTAAAGGCTAGTGGGATGCATCTGTCTGGCACCCCCGGGCCTAAGGTTTATAGGGAACGGGAACCGAGGCATCGGTAACCGGACCCTCGCAGACAAAAAGTTTCTGCATCGACTACGTATGTCATTATGATGAAGTCAGACGGTGATCAGGCTGGCCAGCTGATATACTGTTTGATACGAACATTCCTAAGGGCACGTGCGCCAAACGGACATGGTTACAAGGCGCATGTGAAATTATTCTTTATTCTTTTAAGTAAAGGGTCAGATCCCTCGCTATCACTCGGGGACCCTAGAATCGATCTTTCTTCAAGCTATTTAGAGGTGTCGACATTGTTTTCGTCAAACCTCATAAACACTTAAACCCAATCAATTATCCATCTTTCAGAACTTACCCAAATTCTTGATTATATACTTGCGAGCGTAAATCGCTCATGTTGTTATTATCAAAATGTTTTACAGGTTATGGCGAAAAGGTTGAACCATCTTCTAAAGGCAAGGAAAGAATGGCTTGATGAACGTTTCCTGATCGCCCTCTTGCGGACGGCTTTCAGGAGAGGGTGAAGCGTGAGGATGTTATAGAAATGTTTAGATTGTAAGGCCTGTGTGGGCCCCTCATAGACTTACGCTGTTAGACAATTATTTTGGGTTATTGTAATAGAGATTACTAATTATTTCTTTAATTTAATGTTATGCTTGCTTGGATGTTAATACTTATCTTTTGTCAATTTTTGACGGCGCCCGAAGTCCAGTATGGTATTTTTTTCGTGGCCGTCACATCAGGGCTTAGCATCAGTGGATCGATATGACCTAATCCACACATTATCAGTACTGACATGCAAATCATTGATACTTGGCATGGAAGCAAGGAGTATAACTGGAAAGATATTCCTTGAAGTTTGGTTATCCATTAACAACTCTCGAGTATTAATTACGTGTAGATCAGGGGATGAAAAAGAAGCAACAAAAGCAAACAGCAATCTGACACACCACTCCTAAAGGACATTAATGTGACATAACTGTGGCTATGTTGAAACTTGAAGCATGTCTAGCACATGGTTTCACCAACTAATCTGCTATACATACAGAAAGAGTTGTTACACAAAAAACCAAAACAAGAAACAAGAAGCCACATAACAAACACTAGAAGGAAGATTTGTAATAGATTTGAAGAGATATATTCAAAGAAAATAAGAAGCTGTAATTTTATTACAGAGAAGCTGTAACTCATTACAGAATATGTAGCTGATTAATCACGATTGTGATTAAACAGATTTCCAGAAAAAACATCAAGTTTTAGTACAACTATTTTAACTTGAATGCTTGTGTGTTCATCTTAATTTCGTTATAGTTTTTCTGGTGATTAAAGATATTCCAGCATTTGAATATTAAGTTTTAAAAGAGCGAAAAGTTTGTAGTGTTTGTATTCAACCCCCCCTTCAACAAACACTTGAGCTTGTTTTGTTCTAACAGGATCTCAGAATCAAGTCAGGAAGGAGCGACCACAAAAAGGAATTTGACTTTGGAGGCTTTATTGAATTCTGTGATAAGCAATGAATATCTCATAATTTCTCAGCACCAAGAACTCCATAGCAAAATGGAATGGTTGAAAGGAAAAATAGAACTTTGGAAGAAGCAGGAAGGACATTGCTTGTTGATGCTAGACTCTCTGAGTATTTCTAGGTAGAAGCAGTGAATACTGTCTGCTATACACAAAATCATTTTCTTATACACCCAACTCTAAGCAAGACTCCATACGAGCTATGGAAATGAAGGAAACCCAACATCAGTTACTTTCATATCTTTGGATGTCCCTGCTATGTCCACAATAATGGTAATGAGTACTTAACTAAATTTCAAGTAAAATCTGATGAAGGTATTTTCTTAGGATATTCCATTCACAACAAGGCTTTTCGTATTTTCAATAAAAGAATTCTAACGGTTGAAAAATCTATCTATGTAGTTTTGATTAATCTAACCATGAGGAACCAAATGGTTCACTCCTTCTTATAATTGAGCATGAATAAGATAAAAGTCAATAAATTGCACAAACTAGGGAAGATCCCGCTAAAGAACCTTCAGAACACAATATTCCAATAGAAAGCACCCTTGCTGAAGTAAAAGATGAATAACCCAACTTGGAGGAACTAAGGTAGCAAGACACTATAATAGATCTACCAAAAGGAATAAAGTGGACCAAGTCTCACTCAGAAGATTTGATAATTGGGAATCCCACAAGTTTAGTAAAGATTAGAAGATTTGCTCAAAATGAAAATAATTTTCTAAGTTTCATATCTTAAATGGAATTAAAGAAAATTGAGGATGTTCTTGCTAATGTTGATCAGATCCTTTCTATGCAAGAAGAGCTAAACCAATTCAGAAGGAACAAAGTTTGGAATCTAGTTCCCAGACCAATAAATCATACAGTAATATGCACCAAGTGGGTATTCCAGAACAAGATGGATGAAGATGGAATCATCACAAGGAACAAAGCAAGACTTGTGGCCAAGGGCTACTCACAAGAGGAAGGGATTGACTACGATGAAACCTTTGCTCCAGTAGCAAGACTCGAAGCCATAAGAATTTTTCTTGCTTATGCTGCTTATCAAGACTTCAAAGTCTTTCAAATGGATGTCAAAAGTACCTTTCTGAATGGACAACTTCAGGAGAAAGTATACGTTGAGCAACCCCTAGGTTTTGCTAATCTTTGAAGAAATTAAATCATAATGTTGTCCCGGTGAGACAGCCTAGAACTTGTAGAAGGGGGGTCGAATACTAGTTCTTGAATTTTTTTTTAAATTCTTGTTCTTTAAAGTAATATAACTTGCGAAAAATAAAGAACAAGACAAATTTATAAACAATTGCTTTTATTGATTAAAAATTGATTACAAATTCTAACAATCACAAATCGATTGTCAGCTTCAATTTCTGTACTGTATATATACAAATCTATGAAAACATATATCTTCTAATACAACTCTATAAAATTAATTACAGCTTCCAAATCTGAATCGTAATTCAGCTTCTAATCATATTCAATATATGTTTTCTATATACAATTGAAATAGGTTCTCTCTTTTTTTCATTCCATGATGAAAAACTATTTCTCTCTCTCTAGTTAGTTTCCTAACCAGCTTCGTCTTCAATATCTCTTCAATGTCCATGTAGAAATCAACTTCTAATTCAAATAGACCTCTGTACTGCATCAGAGAATAATCTCCACTTTAATCTCTAACTGCTTTAACTTTAGTCTCTGGTCAACTATGTTTAGTCTCTCACAGTTTAAGCTTAGTCTCCGATGACTTAATCTATAGTCTCCGACAAACTTTTGCCTTAGTTTCTAATGAACTTTCCCTAGCTTTCGATAAGACTAAACATAATCTCTGACTTGTTGAAATCTCTAATGCAGTTCTGGTAGTCTCTTACAATACAAATTAACTTACTCTCTTATAATAAATATATTACAATCAACAAAGAGTACACTACCAGCTACAAAAACTCAAATGCTATAGACTAGCACTAACTGTACATTTGTATTTCTATGTATTCTAAGTACAATCATCATCAAATGTTATAAAACTTAACACACGAATATTGACATAATAATATCTTGAATACATTACTTATATTGAAAGAAACGATCATACGTATTAATTGAAAGAAAATAGAGTGAATATATACTTACCTTGAGTCCTTAGCAAAATTTAGAATTAATAACTCGCGTAGGAAATACTTCTGTAAAACATGTACATGCAATAATATGAGAAATCTCAATTTAATTACACATGAGGATGCACATGGGAAGTGTTTGTGAAATTCTCAAGTCTGTGATTGACTGATTGAGTAGTCATTCGTTGAATTGGGATTTGATTGAAACCGGTAGATTCAAATTAGTGAAACAGATAAATATGAAACTGCCTTTACAGTACCATTTGGGCATTATGAATGAAATTTTATGCCATTTGGATTAAAAAATACTCCTTCAAAAATTTCAAAATATTATGAATGATATCTTTTATCCATGTTTTGAATTCATTATTGTTTATATAGATGATATCCTGGTATTTTCCAATAACATAGAAAATCATTTTAAACATCTAAATATTTTTTATAAATATAATTCAACAAAATGGTCTTGTTATATCTGAAAAGAAAATGAAATTATTTCAGACCAAAGTTAGATTTTTAGGAAGTCCCAATTATATAGCCAGAATTTTACAAAGATTTGGCTAAAGATAGTGCACCCTTTTATAATAGGTTAAAGAAAAATCTTCCTCCTTGGGGTATTGAACACACTAAAGCTGTTCAGATAATTAAATTAAAAATTAAGAAAATTCCTTGTTTAGTATTAGCAAACCATAATTGGAAAAAGATTGTAGAAATTGATGCTTCTAATCTAGGATATGGAGGTATCCTTAAACAGAAAAATCCTAATACTAATAAAGAAAAATTAATTAGTTTTAATTTTGGAAAATGGATTCCTGCTCGATTAAATTATGCTACTATTAAGAAAGAAGTGCTTTCTATTGTTAAAAATATTTTCAAATTTCAAGATGATTTATTAAATCAGGAATTTATTTTAAGAATTGATTGTAAGGCTGCCGAAGATATTATAGAGAAGGATGTAAAAAATCGGGTCTCTAAACAAATATTTGCTAGATGGAAAATCGTATTATCTGTATTTGATTTTAAGATTGAATATATCAAAGGAGATTCTAATTCCCTTATTGTCTTTTTAACTCGAGAATTTTTGCAAGGAATTGTGTAGTACCTTCTCATCGTATTCGAGAATTTTTACAGGGAATTATATAGGACCTTCTCATCGCAGATGTCAATCATCTAGAGGTTTTCCTTGAGGCAGAACACCCCGTGGTAGGGGAAGGGGAAGAAGAATTATTGATCAATCGAATGATATTCCCATTGAAGGAGAAAATTGTAGTCATGCTCCTTTAACTTATGAACAAAATTATCCAATAACCCCTTCAAATTATAAAATAATGAAGGAAGTTTCCTATTAGAAATAAATGATGATGATGATGTTTAGAGAATAAATTGTGCATCTGTAAATACATATGGTATTCAATAAACCTAAGTATCCGCACAAGTTTTGCATCCACTGATGATCGATTTGATCATCAGGGGAGGAAATACTCTTCACAAAGTCAAGTCATCAGGGAAACTTCTAAAGGGCTTGATATGTGAAGAGGAATTTCTGTTGTTACTCAAAGTCAGTTAAAGTATTCTGCACATCAGACATTCCAAACAAACTCAACAAAACTTTAATGATTAAAAACCATCAAGGGAATCCGTCAGGGGAATCCATCAGGGGATGACAAAGGCAGACCACCCCATCAGGGGAATGCGTCAGGGCATGAACAAGACATGTCAACTGTCAGTGAAGACATCAGGATATAACAGTGTCAGGCTAACCCGTCAGGGTGAATGCTCAGCACTGCATCAGTGGAAGCCATCAGTGTATGTACTGAGTCATAACATCAGGGGATCTAGAAGTACTTAGTAAACTTAAATGAAGTTTGAAGCACTGATCCAGTCTTTGAGAAGACTTGTCATCAGGGGATCCAGAAGCACTGATCAAGTTCACATCAGGGCTTGCCATCAATGGATAAGTTATGACTACATACATCCGTCATCAAGTCTTACACGCAAATCAATGAAGCTTGTTACAGAAGCAAGAGATATAATCTGGAAAGATATCTCTTGAAGTTTGTTGGTCCAATGACAATTCTTGAACATTAAATGCACGCAGATCAACGGATGAAAAAGAAGCAACTAAAGTAGCAGCAGTCTGACACATAGTTCCTAAAAGACAACGATGTGACATATATGCGGCAAAGTTGAAAAGAGCAACACGTCTATGCACGTGGTTTCAACTCCTGATCTTCTATATATACAAGAGTTCTCATTACACAAGATAAGCAATCCATCAGATCAACAAGCTTAGAAGCACACAAGTCACTAGAAATAAACTTTGTAATATATCTTGAGAGAAATATTTCAGAGAAGATTAGTAGAAGCTAGTGAGTGTGAATGAGAAGCTATAATTTTATTACAGAGTTTGTAGCTGCTTAATCACATTTGTGATTAACCAGATTTTCAGAAAAATCTCAAGTTTTAATATATCTATTTTAACTTGAAATACGTATGTTCATTTGATTATCTGTTATTGTTTTTCTAAGTATTGTAGCTATTTCCTTTTGGGCAAAAAGTTGAAAAAGAAGAAAAAGTTTTGAGTGTTTAAATTCCCCCCCCCCCCCCCCCCCCCTCCCATTACAAACACTTGAGGCTATTTTATTTTAACATTTCCATCGAGGTGCATATTGATGAACAGGAAAAAAAACAAAGGATTTATTGCAAAAATCTTACGCTGATTATTTAATGATTATTGATGATAATGATTGCAAATGGGTAAATGAACCCTAAAAAATTGCCAATAAGTATTTTAAGTAAGGAATTTTTATACCAAACTTTGCTAAAAAAAGACATACTTAATACGAAATTATTCCGAGTGAAACCGATTCAGTCTTTTTTCGACATAAGAGAAATGCCTATGGTCATAATTATATCAATTTTTCAAAGGCAAAAATTATGAACATTATTACCTTAAATGAATAGGGTTCCAGCCCTGGTCAATTAAAGAGATATGTGGATTTAGAGACTCCTGAAAAATTATTTTATTATAGCTACTGGAATTATATGGAGGCTTGGCATTATGCCTTTTTGTATCAAAATAATCATAGAAAACATTCATGATTTTTTATGTTTAACAATGATTCCCATTTGGAAGAAATTCCTAATTGGTTTTTGAATAATTGGGAGAGAATTGGCCCTGCCAAAGAATTCTTCCCCGATGATTTATCTTCATTATTAGTAGCATATTCTCAGTCACATCCTAAATTGAGAAATGCTGAATTATTAGCCTTTATAAAAATGAAAAAGGCTCTCTTATTATTTGTTGCCCAATTTAAAATCTCATGGATATGACACTGGAATTATACCGCCATTATTGATGAGGATGATTTTTCTTATCTTGGAATTGATTATTATTTTAAATGGTGGCCTAAATTTCAATATGCCTCAATTATGAAAGATATCCGATATATTTGCATGGAATATGAGAATAATGAAATTATGGAAACTCCTAAATTAAAGGGGCAGAGTGTTGAGAGTATCAAAGAATATCTCCAATGGAAATATTAAAATGCTTAAAGGATTCAACCCATAAAGAGAATTCATCCAAATCTTTGGAAGATGTTAAAGCTTCTTTCCAGAAGTCCTACATGATGATTACAAAAGGGTTTTCCTTAGAAGCCGATTCCTCTAAATTAACTGATGCAATGTCTACTAAATCCATATAAGATGATTTAAATGATGCTCAATACCCCTTTGAAGATTTCAATAAATGAGAGGTGATGTTAGGTTTTATAACATTTGATGATGATTATACTTAGAATACTTAGATATACAAATGTACAGTTAGTGCTAGTTTATAGCATTTGAATTTTTGAAGCTGGTAGTTTACTCTCTGATTCATGTAATTTATTTTATATGAGAGTAAGTTAATTTGTATTATAAGAGACTACCAGAACTACATCAGAGATTTCAACAAGTCAAAGATTATGTTTCGACTATCGGAGACTAAGGCAAAAGTTTATCAGAGACTACAACTTAAAGTATCGGAGACTAATCTTAATTCATCAAAGACTAAGTGTAAGCCATCGGAGACTACGATTAAAGCATCAGAGACTAAGTTTAAGCTGTCGGAGACTAAACATAGTTGATCAAAGACTAAAGTTGAAGCAGTCAGAGACTAAAGTGAAGATTACTCTCTGATGTAGTACAAACTTCTATTTGGATTAGAAGTTAAATTCTACATGGACATTGAAGATATATTGAAGATGAAGCTAGTTATTAAACTAACCAGAGAGAGGGAGAGAGAAATAATTTTTCATTATGTAATGGAAAAAAAAACTTATTCCAGTTGTACATAGAAAACATATATTATATATGATTAGAAGCTGAATTACAATTCAGATTTGGAAGCTGTAATTGAATTTACAAAGTTGTAATAGAAATTGTATGTTTTCATAGATTTGTATATATACAGTACAAAATTCACATAGACAATCGATTTATGATTGTTAGAATTTGTAATAAATTGTTAATCAATAAAAGCAATTGTTTATAAATTTATTCTTGTTTTTGTTTTTTATTTTCCGCAAATTTAATACTTTGAAAAACAAGAATTTAAAAAAGTTTCAAGAACTTGTATTCAACCCCCTTCTACAAGTTCTAAGCTATCTCACTGGGACAACAGGTGAGCAAGATGCAAATTATGGCCCTTATGCAATCCGGGAAACCATCAGCTGAAAAATCTCCAACCAAATAATTCAGAGACAAGATAAGATTCTCTATAAAAGATTGATGGGAGGAGCTACCCCACCAGGAATTATTTAGAGACAGTTGGTTTAATTTATTACCAACTTTAAATAATAGAGTCTAAATTATTAAAGTAATAAGATTCCTTTTTTTTTGTTTTTTATGGCATAGTCCAAAGTAATTATCTTTTGTTTTGAAGTCTGGTTTTGATATCCGACTTCGGTTATGTGTATATATAGAAGGTTTTTGTTTCAGTTTTAGGCAGAGTTTGTTTAGCTTAGTTCAGAAAATCTCACTTATAAAATTCTATATTTTCAATATATACAAGAAGTCTTCACTTCCAATTATCCAACCTTTTCAATTATTCATTCAATTATGGAAGACACGTGTAAATTTTCGTTTTAGTTTATTATTTTTTCAGTTCAGATAGTTTATTATTTCCGCACTTATTATTTTTAGAATTGTCATTATTTTAAAGAATTCCAATATATATATATATATATTTTGGAGACTAAATCCACAGTTAATATTAAATGGAAGTACTATTCTATCAAAATACTCAAAACTGTCGATAAATGACCTAAGGGTCACAAAAAAAAAAAAAAAAAAAAAAAAAGAGAAAAGGCTTCTGCGAGAAATTTAGCCGAAAGGACCTTGAATTTGATTAACTCATAGTTTTTCGACAGTCTTTTTGGCGTCTTCCGTTAGAACTTTTAGCAGAAGGACACGTGACTAACACAAACAATTTTAAAATATAAGAAAACAATTTTGAAATCGTGAAGACCCAATTTATATTTCAGTATTCTTATTTCCAGAATAGGCAGGATACCTCTCCAAAATTGGGAGAAATCTTTGTTCTTTCTTCATCTAACTTCATTGTCTTCTCCCTCTCTTAAATTCTCTACTATCTAACTTCCGCCACTACTTTCACTTCTAACAACAATAAATTTGGTGCGCCAACAATTTTCATATTTGAAAAACACATCATAGCATGTAAGTACTTGTAAATATGTTGTAATAATATTGTTCTTTATAATTATGTAGTGTTGAAATTATACTTATTCTTATTTTAATGCTTATTTCATACCATTTCCATGTTTATTCATGTTTGGGTTAGAAATTAGGTCACACAATTTCTCCCCCAAAAATTTTAGATTTTATTTTCATGTTTATTTAAATTTATGTTAAAAATTAAAGTTATTCTTTGGTTAGAAATTAGATTAAATTTTTTTATTTTTTCCAAAAATATTGCAATTGAGTTATAACATGCATGTGTTGATGTAGTCTACTTATAGTGTATTTAGTTGTTGTGTTATAGTGTATTTGGTATGTACTATTGCATGTTTTGGTCGAATGTTGACCATTATTGCATTTTTTAGTTTGTTGTAGTTGAAATGTTGATGGTGTTCTTTGAATTGTGTAGTTGACATAGATTTCATAGACGTCATGATCTGAGCCACAATGTACAAGGCTGAGTTTGAGAACCAGCCTAGGGATAAAATAGTATGGAGGCCATACAAAAAGATGGTTGACGACGAAGATGAAGATTTGATGATTTCTCAGTTGTACTCATGTTCTCGGATTCCCCTTATTCATTTCAATGAGTTTTAGTATACCATGCATAATAAGGTTCTCAGGCAATTACGTCACATCCAAGTCATTCCAAAACAACTTGTTGACCACATTAGTTTGACAGTAACTTGGCAAAAGGAGAGCGAGTTTGATGTGTGGGACTATGAAACACATAGTGCAGAGTACATCCGGCAGTGGCATGAGCACAAGGATAGTTTAGTTGGATTGTTATTTTTACGGATGAGCAATATTCAAATGATCATATGTATATGTTTTACTTGTGGTACAACAAGGTTACAAATAGACGGATATGGAGGCCAGACCCAACTAGGCTGGAGTGTGCAAACCACATTGAATATAGTCAGAGCGAGGCAGTTTCTATTGTGAGTGTTGTTATTTCGTATTCATTATCGTTCTTATTTGTAATCCTGTAATATTTGATTATCTCACTTTAATTTTATTTTTATTCACAGATGCAAAGTACTTGAATTATTGGAAAAATGGGTTAATAAGCCTCTAGATTTTGAGGAACAATATCAAAAATTGAAGATGGATTCTGAGATATTGTTTAACCAATTGCAGATTAGAGTACATCTACCATTCTTGACTGAGCATCCGTGAGGCCCCTTCACCAACATGACGGAGCTCCCCCTCCCCCCTTCACCAACAGTAGTATGACGAAGCCCCCCTCATCAACAGTAACATGACTGAGCCTCCCCTTCAGTAGTAGTAGCACCATGTAAGAACTTAACTCCCCACCCCCCACCCCCCACCCCCACCCCTTCACCAGCACGAGCCATTACAATGTGCGAAATTTGGAGATTGTGACAAATTTGGACCAAGTGCCAAATTTGGGTCATATTTTGAATAAACCAGTGAGAAATGACATGGTGAAACCTTTGAAACAATAGAAGGTTGATTGGTTAGAAAATAATTGGTTCGATAAAAGTGGTTGCCATTAGTGGAAATGGTCATTGCAAGCTGAAATTATAGCCTTTCATTTGATGATGTGTTTGATTTGAAGCTGAGCCGTTGGGTGAGTAACAATGCACTCGAGCATACATGTGGTTATTTCTTGGAGAAATGAGAGTTGCAGAATAGAAAAAGTAGACTTGAAGCATGATTGTTATTATATGCCCACTTTTTTCATGAAAGCAGGCGAAGTCTAAGCATCTCCCTCACATCCCAATGATTAGCTGATATGTGGTAACACAACAATTTGTTGCCCAATATGTATCGAGCAGGGTGCGGGGTTAAGCCGACACTTCATGAATGCACCGCAATCTTCTTTCTTTTTTACTCCAAAGATTTTCTTCACTTTGTGCTTGTCATATTTAATATCAAGAGATGACACATGATTGTGATCGATCAATTGCACGGTGATGCCCATGCATGTAACTGTCCGATATATACCGCAAAAATGTCAAGATTATTGTAAGTTCAATAGTTTTCTATATATATATATATATATATATATATATATATATATATATATATATATATATTGTTGTTCAACTTGATTTTTAATTAATTGTATTGATCATGTTTCATTTCAACTTCGCTTGTTCCGTTGCTACTTCTTACTTCATACTCACAAGGAAAATGGCCTCAAGAAATCCAAAAGTTAAAATACCAGCAAACCCTCGCTAAGCAACCAAATAACAATGAATGTGCTATAGATGCTTGCAAATATATTGATGCTTATCCGAGGGATTAAAATTTTATAATGGCCAAATGGGAGAAACAAAGTGCTTCTATTCTTTGGTAATGACTATCTTAGGAACTCCAACAAAAGAGGGCATGAGGAGTTGCTTATAATGTTAAAGATTTGACAGATTGAATGTTTTTTTATTTGGACATGTAATATTTGTTTTATGTGGGATTAATATTTGTTTTATGTGAAATTATGTGGATGATAGATTTAGCATTAATTTTGTTCAATAGATTGAGTGTTTGATTAATTGTTTGTGCTTGTGGATGTGTTCAGTTGATGGTATAAAACGGGTTATGACCTAAAACAGATTGATGGTTCTATTATGTTCTTTTTTTTTTTTTGTTCTGCTCCTTCTGCCACTCATTCTAGCTGAAGCCACTAGACTTTCTTGAGGAAATGTATGTCCTGAATAAGCACCAATTCATCCATTTTGATCCTTTTTCGTCGATTTTGACGTAACCCTTCCGCCACACATTATGGCTCTCCTTTAAAATATTAAAGTAATTGACACTGAACAATATTTTATAGACAATAATCAAAAAATTTGTTAAAATTCGTACAATGTATTGAATTCATTAAAGAATTATTGAATAATGGATAGTGTATTTTAATTAATGTATTATATTGATCAATTTATAGTTTATTTTAATCAATGTATTTTATAATGTTTAGTGTATTAAATAATTGATATGTGAATAGTAATCGCTTTTATCAATGGATCAAGGCATATTCAATATATTATATTTATATTGAATAATGGATATCGTATTATTAATTTTAAGATATAATTTTTGAATTCAAACATGAAGCTTGAACATAATATGTTGCTTAACATTGATCAATCTATTAAAATAAATATTCTATATTATATGTTGATATTCAGATATCAATATATCCGTATGATATATCGATACTGGTATAACATTTAAAAACATTGAATAATGGATATTGAATTAAGATATGTTAATGAATAATCATATTGAATTATGATACGCAAATGGATAATTAATGAATCATGTATTCAATATATTGAATTATGATATTTCACATTATGTTATTCTATATATCAATTTGCAAGATTATTTTGAATAATATTGATTATTGCAAATATATTCAAAACATTATTGATTATTGCAAAATTATTCAAATTTTATTTTTAAAATATTATTATTATTACAATATTATTAAAAAATTATTTTTAAAATATTATTGATGTTAAAAATTATAACATTTGATAATGATGTATAATACTTAGAATTGTTAGATTTGAAATTGTACTAGAAACTGTTGATGTGTTATATAAATATTAGCAAATAAATTGAGCTGGTTTTATTTAAGTATTATCCTCCGTATAAATGAATAATAGACATACTAGTGGATTTATCCTCTGTCAGTGTAAATGTACATTGGTGAATAATCAGAGGATAAATCCTAAATCAACTAGTCAAAAGATGATTATGTTTCTCTATGGATAAAGTATTCATCAAAAGATATTCTGCACAAACATGATATTCTGCACAAACATGGTCATCAGAGGATAAAGTTCTTTAATAGCAAATAACTGACCATCAGCAAATGAAGTTCTTCATCTGCAGATAAAGTTCTTCATCTGCAGATAAAGTTCTTCATCCACAGATAAAGTTCTTCATCAGCTGATAAATGACCATCAACAGATAAAATTTTTCAAGAGCAGATAAATGTCCACCAGCAAATAAAGTTTCAGGATTGACAAGATTGGGAAGCTGGAAATAAAGTTTCAGGATTGACAAGATTGGGAAGCTGGTCCGTAAAAACAGGAACATCGCATTACCTATCAGTCCATCTCAATAGACAACAAATATTAATAAATATCTTTATTCGTAGAAAAATATTTGTATAGAGTAAAGATGAGAAGTTGTTGAAAAGTAGAATAGAGCATTGATAAAAAGCTGTATAGAAAATATACGCATAACAACAATATTACATTACAAAATAAAATAATTAGAAAAACAAAGAGAGATTCATTCTGTAATAACATAGTAAAATCTGAGAGATTTTGAGAAGTAAGTTTTCATAACTTGAAAAACTAAAAATTATTTTTTAGGTTAGCAACTGTTCTTTGGGAACAAAGTATAGAAGAATCGATTATACATTAATTATTAGATAACTTTGTAATTTTTGTTGAGATTAGTAAAATTTGAAGAAATTGATATATGATATGTTCTTAATATTCTTTATTATTTTGCAAGTTTATTTATTATTTTTAAAGAGTTAAAAGAAATTGAAAAAATATTAATTTTTTTCAACTCCTTTTACAAATTCTTGAACCTACCAAGACTAACAATTGATTTTTGCAATAATATTCAAAACATTATTCAAAATAGTCTTTAAAATTTTAGATAATCAAAACATCAAAAGGCTTTTACCAGAAATTCAGGTGGCTTTCGTTTGTCATTCTGGTCGAAGTCGTACAAAATCAGTTAGGGTCTATTTGGGGGTTAGACTTTAGAGTTTAACCATAACATTATTTTTTTAATATGTAATTTTGGTATATTTTGGGTTTAGGGATTAATTGGGTCAATACGGTCAAAATCCATACGTCAGAATGACTAACTATTGCACTTTTATCTCTTCTAAGTTTTAGTGACTACCGATATATTTGTGTTCTAACATATTGAATGAACATGAATGAAACATAAGAAGTCAATATAAGGTAACTCATAAACAGAGTCATGAACTATTTATTAGAGTCAATTTCGGAAAAGAGTCCAAGAACATGGAGTCATGTATGTCATAGTTGATCCAACGATAACTTTTGGTAAAATGTTTTATTTCTACTTATTTAGCTCAAAAAAAATCTCAAAATGAAAGTTCAAGTAAGCTGCAAGTAGAAAGAAATCATTGTATTAAAAGACAAACCGAGAAAGGACAATATGTCACATTAGATGAGTCAAAAAAAATAGTCAACAAGTATAAAGAATAAAAAAAGATATTTTTTTTATACTTTTCAAATTCAAATGGTCACTTTTAAGTTGTCACTTTCTATACTTTAGATTGTTAGATTAGAGTCAGGAAAAAGCGGTTTTTCACACTAATAGGCATAGTTTCAAAGGCAACATATTTAAGCCCATTGTAAAGTTTCCAATGAAGTGTGTGGAAAATAGAACGCTCCAAGAGAGAATAGAGAGTTCACACCAAGCAGGAGGATATCAAAGAAGAAGAATATGTCAAAGAACCTCTATATCTGAAGAACCTCTCTCATTGAAGATCACTCCCTTTCATGTCTACATTGTATACTACGTTAGAATATGTTGAGTGACAAAACTAGGCTACATGGTTTGTTGTCAACCACAAACAACATTGTAAGGTTGATTGGTCTTTTCTTTTACAATCAAAACACTCTTTTCTAGTTAGGATCGAGTGAGAAATAGGTTATCTGTGAACCTGAAAAACATATGGATTTGACACGATTGTATAAAGGGTAGATTTAGAGGTTTACATGTTGAACCGAGTGATAAAAATATGAGAGTAGTTTACATGTTGATCAAATGAGTAAAAATATTGGTTGTAATAGTTCCCTAGACTAGTAAAGCTTTAGTGCTATTATCGTGGAGTAGACAAGGTCGAACCGCGTAAAATCTTTGTATCTCATGGGTGATTGTTTGTTTTACTTCACATTGTTGTTTTGGGAGTTTCAAAATTTGTTTTACAGCTAAGATTCAATCTCGATTAAGCTCGGAAGCTTGGAAGGGGTGTCGTAGGCCATGACATGCATCACTGTAGCTACCGAGTTTTGACAGTTTCTATCGCGGGCCGTGATATTTGTCACCCGATGCGACTTGTCGTGGGTGAGAAGACTTCTCTGTCGCGGGCCTATAGTTTTCATCGGCTGCGACCTGGTCGTACTATCGGTGAATAGTCCTATTTTGACTCAATTTTGTGCTATTTTGACTAGTTTGAGTTCCTAGCTTGTATAGGATATAAATTTCGGTTCACATGGTTTATTTTCAAGAGAGAGATTGTGAGAACGAGAGTTTGTGTGTGAACTCATCCTCGTAATTCCTTACTTCATTAGTGGAAATTTTTTCTCCGTTGCTCCATGATATTTTTTTCCTTATTCGGTTTTCCACGTAATTTGCTGTGTGCTTTGTTGAATTGTTTTGTTCATATTTTGTTGTGGGATTGACTGCATGTTTATTTTCTTTTCCAAGTACTTTATCGTTATAATTTTATAACAAACTATCATTGACATGATCTGCTAGGTAAATTATATAGTCTCGACTTCCATTTGGTATCTTTATTTCGTCTGCTCGCGCACTGAGCCAAAGAATTATTGGTTTGTTTTTCAGTTAGCAGTACTATTTTGATATTGTCTTTCTGCGTATCCATGTCCGTGTAATGCGGTTGATTGCAGCCAACCTGGAAAAGATGAAGCTCCCCACAAAACATTTTTTGTGTGACGGGGGGAATCAACCCATGGATCTAATCGCGTTGCGCGAAGGCCACCATCTGTTAAAGGCAGCTCTTTCAGTCTCATTTGGTCGGCGTGCTCCTCACCGTGCGTCAACTAGGGACTCATCTCCCATCTGCCATACTATGCTGCCACCCTCTTATCACAGAATTAATGACGATGATGCATGTAGACCACCCAGCAGGTCACGTAGCAGAAGTCGTGACTTGGCTTATCGAGAATATGCTGACCGAGACAGGAGTCGTGACAAGGAGAGGGACAGGGAGAGAGATAGGGAAAGGGGTAGAGATGGGGACCGTGACGGAGACAGGGATAGGGACAGGGAAAGAGAAAGGGACAGGGATGGGGATGGGGAGAGGGACAGAGGCCGAAGGCATGATTATGATAGAAGATCTACAGAAATGAGCAAAAGGGCCTACGATAGCAGTAGTTGTGATGGTGGTAGATATTATAGAGAAAGCTCCCATAAAAGCAGGAGCAGGAGCAGGAGCGAGTAGGAGCGTAAGTCATAGCATTCAAGCTCATGTGCACCTGTTGATCATATCTTGTAATACTCGTCATTGTTTACTAAATGGGAAAGACTGTAGTTTTATATTTTTTATGTAGGAATGTCCCTCTTCATCGCAATTTGATATAATTCAGAGAATGATCAAGTATAAATTACTAAAATGAAGGTTTTAAAATTGCACTTCATTTCCGTAAATATGAAATATATAAAGGGTATTAACATAGTGTATTGAAAATATATTGGGACCAATATATTCATACATTTTCCAAATTCATACTACATAAAATAAGAAGAAAAAAATTCATCTTTGTACGAGATCCCTCCCCCGGCCCCATTTTCTAAATTAAATTTAAATGGGGTTGGGCATTATTTTTCTTCTCATCTAACCCATACATTGCACATCAACCACAACTTTTAATCGGTCTAAATGTCTCAGCCACAAGGCAAATTGGCCAATGCTCACTGCTGGATCAAGTCTTAAGGGTTTAGCAACGTGACCGTGTTTAATACACAACAATTTAATGAGCCAAGCAGTTATTTGTGGGATCAGATAAAAAAAGGTTGGTAACATTTCACATCAAACGCTTGCTGTTCGCTAGAAAATCCCTTCGCAAGTCTAATTATGTGATAGGCAAGCTGGACGAGGAATAAGGTTGACACTACTTGCTGTAACATGCCATTGTAACATAGTTAAAATCCATGCATCCTTCCTGATATATATAACCATCGCACAGTAAAAACCATAATGTTCGCAAACATACCTAAAACTAAATTTAAAAAAATTTAGTTGTAATTCAGGATGAGGAAATGCTCCCCCACAGGATGCATGACATGGTAACATAATACAAGTGCTTGTGCTGAGAAGTCCTATTGTACTACTACATGCTCCTCTTTGATCCAAGATTAGCCGCTGACATTTGTAAGGCATGCTCTTGAATTTGAAGTGCCAACTCACTGATCCACTACTCGCATTTGATTGAGCGATATATGTGACGGACAAAAAAGAGTGATGCGCGGAAGCCAACAGTCCCAAGCATGAGAAAGAAGCCATAGCAAATGCAAGCCATGTACCCGAAGAAGAAGGATGTTTGCATGAAACCATTCATATCTGAACGTGCATGGTAGTAATACAAGCAATAGCCATATATGAACAACCCAGTTGATCCACCACAAAGGAAAGACCTGGATGTTCAATGAAAAACAAAAAGTTAGCACTCAAACAAAACCCAATATCCCTTCTCAAAATTGGATCACCGTGTAATCTCAATAAAGAAAGGTAATTAAATAAAACCCTGAAGGTTTAAAAAAACACAATTACATTAAACTAAAATGTGGTGTTAACTGCCACAAATATATTGAAGCCAGAGTGTTCGCTGAAGTCACAGAATTTCAGATTCCATATATATTTTGGATGCCGAAGGGACAAGCTTGACTTTTACACTAGAAAAATGAGAAAATCTACATCCTGTTTAGTCTCCAATTAAATTTGCATCAATATTGACTATTGAGCTTTAGGATTTTGTAAATTAAGTACCAAAAAACACAAATGTACTTCTTTTGTGGAACCAAGGGAGTATATAGTTATAAAAATAGATATACAACAGTCTTCCTTTTAATATTGGAACCATAATTATATTTTATAATTCAGCACTGAAGCACATCAATGTAATTAGAAAGCACCAGAGATATTGTTCATATGCATTACTTACACTAATAACAAGAAATAAATAAATAATCAACAGTGACTAATAAACTCAACTACTCAAGTAACAGTGAAATATCAACGCTAAGTATTATATCATTATCTAGATAACAGTACTAGTCTGAGTATCAAGGTACGCAAATATAACTAGATACAGTAAAAAAATGAAATTAATTATGAACATGGTACATACCTCCACCACCATTCATGATCCTCAGCAGCAAGTTGAAAATATGTCAAAGCCACGGTAATGAATGCGGTTACGATTAGAAGAATGATGAAGACGATGAATAAGATGCTGTAAATGGTGTAAATCCTGTGACCCCATACACTGGCAAATATATAGTAAAGTTCAATATAGATGGCACTGAAGGGTAAAAACCCAGCCATCGCCATCTGTGGAAGGGTTCCACGGTACCATGGCAATGGTGGAATCTCCCTGGGATACTTTGTGGTTCGAACAGGAGCTTGAAACTCTGCCTTGCTATTCTTTCCAGCAATCCCTCCCAAAACCAGCAAAGGTGATGTCACTAGGGCCCATATAAGAACTATGACCACAATTGTACCAAATGGCAGTGCAGCAGTGGCATTATAAGCAATTGCAACCGTATTAAGGAAGCAGAAAGTGAGAAACAGAGGTCCACAAAAAAGACTTCCAGTCAACAACAGATTCCTCACCTGTAAAGAAGAAATTGTTGCTCAGAATTCAGATGACTTATTGACAAATGTATATTGAACTAACTATAGAGGAAATTAATCCAGTAACATGGGAGTTAGTTACCCAGAACTAAGCACAGATTGTCACCCCATAATGAAGTCTGAAACTTAATATTACGATTATTTTCAAAACCAGATCAACTTCAAATCAATTTCCATTCTCCCAAATGATGCCATTCAGGGAAAATAATATGTAAACAGAATTAGGCTCGTGTTTTGGCCAATTAAATGTCTAAAATTTAAGAAAATATTGTTCTTCTTTATAATAAACAACTAAATAGTTGCATTTCTTTTTTCCAAAATGTAGGTAAGATCTTATGTAGTTTGAAGTGAACCTCAACCACAAATATCTAGCAATTTCTCTATGAGACACAATAAACTCACAGGATACATATTATGAAACAAAGTATTATTGCTATACCACAGATGGGACCATTGGAAGAACCTAGAAACTTTTTACAATTTAAAGAAACAGTAACTTTTACTTGTATAAAACCCCCTCATATACAACTCTATAAATGCAAAAGTATGTCGAAAAATACCCAGTTCGTTCCTTCAAGTTGGCAATAGAAAGAGGCTGCAGTATAGCCAGCAAACCCAGATGTAAGCGCATATATGATAACCAGTGCAGTGAACAAAGCTCCCCGGTTGTATGGATAGAATACGCCAACAAGTGCAAGCATGAAAACTAAAATTGCACTGCGGCACATAAAACAGCTCATGATAAACATCTAGGTATATTAAGTTAAATCAATCAATTAGAATAATTTCCAGCATTTTCTTACATGGCAAATAGCTGGGTACCAGAACCAAGAGCTGCAGAAAACACGGATTTGTATTTTGGATACCGAAAAACATCCCCATGGATGTACTTCCATCCAGTCTCTTCTTGGTCCTCGGCTGTCTCTTCATCGTGAGCATATCTTTGAAGGATTATAAAAAGTTAAATTAGAAACTGGCAGAAGTGTTGAAAGTACTAAAAACAAAATATTAAAGCAGTGCCCCTTACTTAACAAAATCATTTTTAAGAACACGCATAAGAATTGTGGCAAGAAAGCCTGTTAAGAGGAGAACTGTCACACAGGAATTAATGATTGAGAACCAATGTATTTCCAAGTGATGCGGCATATTAGACGACTGTGAGTACTTCTCCATTCTTTTCTCGAAAGGAGTGTCTGTTTCTTTCCACTTGACGGTGTACATAAAGTCTGCATCAACTTCCTTGTCTTCCGTAAGGTCCACAAGAGCACTAGGGTCGGTTCGCACATTAACCTCAATAACACGATCCTTATTGTAAAGTACCTCAAAATGAAGATGCTTAAATAGAAAATACTTGGTCTCGCTGGGATCAGCTTTAGTATCCTTTTCAGCCTTCCCCAAAAAACCCCAAAGGGGCAAATCATCGTAATACATCTGAAAATAATAGTCTTTTGCTACAGCACTTCGAAATTTAGCAACATCTTCCTTTGTCAGCCTCTTCCTGCAAACAAGTTCTGCCTCTTTCTCAACTAAAAAGCTAAGCTGGTATGGGGCACTGACCAAACGATCTCCATTTAACACTTCACCAAGAGCTTCCGGTTTATCAGGCAAATGGGTTGAACCTGATAAAATATTATTACCAAAGATAGTCAAATACTAAAACAGCAGGACAAACAAAAGACCCAAAAATATGACAAGAAAAGGAAAGAGCAATCAACCTGGGGTACAGAATGGAAGATCGAAATATCGGTATGTCTCACTGAAATTGGAGAAGGCAGCAATTAGCATATGCCCAAAATAATAAGCTTTTATTTATTAATTTTCCTGACAAACAATGTATTCAAAACAAAGAACACTGGATAAATGTAAACCATTGAGAAAATTATACAAAAACATAAACTAAGTAATACAGCTGCGGCAATTTCTGCTAGGCTTCACCATGTTGCTGCAACGGATAGAATAAAAACTGGCCAAAAAAATCAGACTCAGCTATGCCTGACAAGTTTGCCAAGGGTAAGATATGCTCTTGATGGGAAAAACCAAGTATTCTCCAAGCCTGATTTACTAATGTAAAACAGTATAATTGTAATACCAAAAAGAAGTAAAATATGATGCACAACCAGAGAAGTGGAAGCACAAACAGACTTGTATAGAAAGCGCACATCACACATCATTGGTTTGTACCTACATAGTAGTAAGCAACTACATAAATTCCACTTATCTAATGCATCTTTGACTGAGGAAATGACTTGACCTTCAAATATACTTACTGATATATCAATAATTTTAATTTTAACAAATTTTCTAAATGCTCTTTAATCAATCTTACATCACATGGTTTCTCCTAAATACCATTTTTCTGTGGTTACCTGGTGATGATTACATTATTATTGGGCTAATACCCAAATTGGTTGTATAGTCAATTAGGTGTGGGTGCACATGGTCTTGAAAAACGATGATATTTTTATGCATGAGCCACTCTATGTCCTCCATATGAGATCTTAATGGTCTAGGATATGGGAATGTCGCTAAAAGTATGGCAAATGACTTGAGGGAATCGACCATGTCACAAGTAGATTTTCCGTAGCTATCAGTTATTTGTCCAATAGAAGAAGAGAAACAAAAAAGGACTTTCTTCAACAAGCCTGTTAATCGTAAAAGCTACCAGATTTTCCCTAGCTATCAGTTATTCATCCGATAGAAGAAGAGAAACAAAAAGGACTTTCTTCAACAAGCCTGTTAACCTTTAAAGCTACCATGTCAGAAGATATTGGGTATGAGCTATCTAATGATCATATCATTCCCTCTGAACTATTTTCTACGCAATCACACATTCAGGAAAGTCCACCATCCATAGTGCCCAATCTGAGTACGGCTAAAGTGCAAAGATCAATTGCAACTTAACAGATCCAAATAAATAAAATAAGCAATAAACAAACACAGGTCTATAAGCTTTAATTAGGAAAACTCGTATAATTTAGTAGTTAGTACCAAGATCCATTATTTGGCAGTAATGACAAACAATATTTGATTGAATTAACTGACAAGAGAAACACAATTCAACATGACGAAATCAAAATCCCAACAACCAAATTCTCCAGATTATTGAAATGCAGTCACACGAGGAAACAAACTCTTACGAAATCAGAAAGATGTAGAGTTATAGTTACCTAGGGTTTTGGAAAGGGCCGACTTTGTTGACGTAAAGAGGTACAGAATCACCAGCTTTGTACTTGTGATCAGATGCACTTGATCTCACCTGCGATCCACTGGCCAGCACCAGTAATGCCACCATTAACATCCAATATATCTTCTTCTCCTCCATTTTCAGTCTCACACACACATAAACACAGTCGGATTAAGCAAGTTAGAATGCGTACATCTATGAATGTGTATAAAACTAGAGAGAGAGATAAAGAGAGAGAATTGAACAGGGTTGGGAAATTTAGGGCGCACAGATCTCGATCGGGGCAATTGGGGACTAGATAAATACAGTAGTAGTAGAACGATAGAGAGGGGGTTGCTGTTGAAAGTTCACGCGCTTTCCGGAGGGGGAGACATATTTTGCGTTAAAAAAAATAATTACTCACTCCAGTTATTGCCGTAGTTTTGACTTAGGTAAATTTAAATTTAGGTAATGTATTTTATATGTTAAATTTTTTAATTTATTTAAACTTTTTTCATATTAATTCTCATGTCAAATAATTTTTATTAATTATATTTTAAAAATAAAATAAAATTTTAATATATAAAAGAAATCATCTAAATTTATGTGAAAAAAGTCAAAGTGACAATTTATTTAATAGATTTAAAAGCATACAAAAAAAAATTGTCATGATCTCGCATGTTTTCTTGTCAATATTATTCTTTTCAAAAAAAATTTTGTCCATTATTATTTTTTCCTAATTCATTTCTAATTTCATCAAATACTCCTAATTCACTTCTATTTTTCTCAATTTTTAGTTCTATTAGAAGTTACAAAAATATATGCAACAAATAACATATAGTAAAATAAAATAAAGTATATAAAAATAATATAATAAATAACTTTATATGCATGACTAATGAAATTATAGATAAAAAATTAAATGTGATATTTGATAATTTAATTAACATAATTATCATATATTTAAAATTAATTCCATAAAATAAGTACAATAATTTTTAAGTGTATATTAATTAATTTTGAAGTATAAATTATCATAATTAATTATTTTGAAGTATATATATAAACACATTATAAATTATACAAATAAAATCAATGTTTCAATTAAAATTATATCGTTTGACCCAAAATATTATTTATTTTATTAGTTGAGTTATTTTTGTGGAGTAATTATATTTTTAGGGTTACTAACATTTATTGTCATTATTTTGTTATAACTATTTTAATTAACATCTTCAATTATAATAAATTAAATTGTGATTTGCTTGGTTAGGTTTATTCGTTTAATAATTGTCTAGTGAATTTTGTTATATGTATTTATTAATTTCCTTTTAGTTAGTAATTGTTAAGATTTACCATATATTTCAATTTTATTTTTTAAGTAATTTGTAGTTTAAATATGATTTAAAAATGTATTCTGTAATGATATAAATGTTTCAAATATTTTTTATCTAAAATATAGTGTTACACGTCATATTCATTGCAATTTTTAAGTATTATTGTTTGTCTCACAAGATAGTTTGTAAAAGGGGTTGAATACATACCACAAAATTCTTTCAAACTTTGTAAGTTGAGTGAATATATTGAATTGAAAATTGCGAAATTGAATGAATACAATATATCACAAGTACTTCTAAACTTTTATTAATTAATGACCGATTACAAAAGGTCATTGGTGTGAATGACCAGTTTCAAACAATCTCTGGATAATAACAGCTACAATCTAGAAAATGATTTCTAGTTTCTCTCAAGTTATGAAAACTTGTTTCACTCTCTGTAAATTTATTACAACTGTTATATAATCTGAGATAATATGTATACTTGTATTTTCATGTATATCAGTTATGTTGTTATCCCAGTTGCTCCATATCTCTATTTATAGACATAGCTCCCTTGTCCTCCAAGGTTCTTTAGTGAGTTGCCTCCAAAAATATCTCTGATATTTTTTGGTAATTACAGTTCTGTCACATAAATTTTTCTTTTTGCATGACCTTCTTTACATGCCAACTTGTTATGTAATATCTCTGATGTATCAGCACATCAGCTCCCTTAATTTCCTCTCGAATTTCCCATGATAAGTTATCTCTGCAGTGAATAACTTATCTCTATGAGCTTTCTGATTTTTTATTGGATTAGCTTCCATATTTTTCTCCTTCAAGTTTCTATAAGTTATCTCTGTAGTTTTCACACCAACAGCTATATACGTATACTAGTGTATAAGTATGACTTATCTTCATATTTTTCTTTATCAGTATTCACACATGTAGTGTATAACTTATCTTCTTGAAACTTCTTTGGTAGCCAAACTCTCCTTATTGAACCATCATATCTATTTTAATTCCACTGTCTTAATCTTGAGTTAGTGGATTGTGAACTTAGCTATGTGTTATCACATATGTCATTTTTAGTCATTGATCATTTTATCACCTGATGGACAGTTTTTGGTGTCGAGAAATCCATCCCTTGATGACAAGAAGACCTATCCCCTGATGTCGAGAAACCTATCCCTTGACGCTGAGAATTTTTTTCCCCTAACGCCGAAAACTTATCCCCTAATGCCGAGAATTTTATCCCCTGACGCCAAGAACTTTTCCCCTAATGGCGAGATATCTGGTGATAGGTAAATGACTTTGGCTTTAATCAAATCTTTTTAAGGCTACTTAAATGCAATAGGGTATTTTTGCCTTAGTCTCTGATAGTGCAAATCTTAGTCTCCGATAGGCTAAAATTTTAGTCTCTGATATGCTAATTTTTCTTAATCTCCAACATGCCAAATTTTAGTCTCCGATAGGCTAATTTTCTTAGTCTCTGACAGACTAACTCTTAATCTCCGATATGCTAAATTTTAGTCTCTGATAGGCAAAAACTTAGTCTCCGATAGGCTAATTCTTAAGTCTCTAAAAGACTAACTCTTAGTCTTCGATTGACAAAAATTTTATCTCCAATAGGCTAATTTCTTAGTCTTCGATAGGCAAAAAGTTAGTTTTCGATAGACTAATTCCTTAGTCTCTGACAGACTAACTCTTAATCTCCGATAAGCTAAATTTTAGTCTTCGATAGGCAAAAACTTAGTCTCCATTAGGCTAATTTTGCTTGACCAACTTTAACGTTTGTTGAACTCTCCAAACGCATTCTTTGTAGTCTTTGATGTTTTCCTACAATCTCTGATAATAGTCTTTGATACAACACTACTGCAGATACTTATACAGTTACAAAATCTAACAATTCTAAATTTGTACATCATCATCAAATGTTATAATTCCTAACAATCTCCCCCTATTTATGATTATCAATGATAAGCATAAATCAAGGTTTTTTGATGATGTTAAAACACAACCTTATAACACCATTACTTAAAATTTGAATTAAAAGATGTAAAAACATAATTGTACATGAACTTAACAGTGATGGCTTTATTTTTTCAGTTTCTTAATGTCCAGCCATCAATCTGTTAACATTTTTAACAATTCTCCCCTTGTCTTTATCATAATTACTCTTTGTTCTCCCTTCTTTGATCATTCTCCCCCTTTTTGACATCAACATCTTAATGTTGGAGGATAGAAATCACCAGAATAGGTTGACTAGTAGGAAGAAATGTTTGAGATTTGCTTGAAGACCATTGATTATTAAGTGTTGGAGCTTCATGTTGTTCTTACTTTGATAAATGCTTCAAAAAACATTATGTGAGTATAACTACACTTGATCCATGTGTGATCAAATAATCTGATATGAAGTGTGTTGCCGCATCATCCAATAATCTTGTGTTGCTTGCATTCAACCAAACATACACAAGTTTTTCTCTATCCTCTGATATTTGATCAAAATTGGAGATTAGAGAATACATGAGCTGCATAGGTAATATGTAGAACATTTTCTCTCTATTCTTTTCTTCAAGAATCTTATCCTTTCTCATACCCTCCCCTTTTACATGACTCTTACAAGTCAACCTCTCACACTTATTTTCCAAAAAACATTTGTTGTAATTTCTTTTTCCTCACCTTTTTTCTAGACTAAGGTTTGACTCTCATTTTGAATTCTCTCAACTCAATAAAAATATGCAATCTTTCTGTTTTAGTTGACCCTGAGTGGTGTAGGAGATATAGAAAGTAAGTGTTTGGTATCAGTGGATGTTTGATAAAATAAATAGTTGTATTATCCACTGATGAGTTGAGAGCTGTTATTTATTTCAGCTTCAAAAATGGGCTTATTTGATGATTGAACTATCAAAGAATTTGAAACTAATGGAATTATAAAATTTTCCATTGTTTCTAAAGGAATATCAAAGAAAGAAGAAAAAAATAATAAGAGTAATATTTAAATATTCGTTGTTCTTCTTGAATAGAGAAAAGAGAAGTATCAATGTGAAACCCTGTGTGTGCATTTAGTGACAGGTTGATCAATGATCAGAGCCTGTTTTCTTCTTCCTCTCAAAGGTATTTATAGATGTGATCATTGTAGATTCAAATACCTGTATCCTTGGAGGTGAACTATTTTCAATAGATATAACCTTTTGAGAGGTTGCACTTAGAGATGTGTTTTTTCCTTTTAGAACTTAATATCCTTTTGAGAGAATATTAAGCAGTCTCCAAGGATTCTTATTGTTCCTTATTTCTTCCTTTAAATTTCTTCTAAATGCCCCCCCTCCCCCTCAGCTATTGTTGGTTGTGGTTATTTTCTTTTTACAACCTTTATCTTCTGAGAGATAAAGGATGTGGCTTTTAATATAGACTTGTATTTAAAGGGTTTTGCTACTTAGGTGGAAGAAGTTGGATCATTACTAACATTCTTCATTGTAGCAGTATTAGAAGAAATAAAGAATGAAGTAGTAAAGAGTTAAGACATATCTTAATCAGCTTTGACAAGATCTTCAAATAGATGATGAATAATAAACATAGAGAATCATGCATAGTATAAAAGTTTCTCTACTATATAGATAATCAGGAATTAATTATCCACTGACAGTTAAACTGTTCGAGGATAAATAGTCAATGTTGCATTATCATCAGTTAATAATTATCCTTTAAAGAGAACAATTATTGACTAATGGTTCATAGTATAATTAGCTTTTTTAACAATTAATTTTGTCAAAAGATAATTTCAACTGCTTCAATCAGCTGTTAATTAGTCTCTAGTAACTAAGTTATTAGAAAATAATTAACTACTACTGCAAATCAGACTTGCACAAAATTTTCAAAGAATCTTATTCACCAAAGTTGAGCATACCTATCTCACTTACCAACCTGTTAAAGGTGGTTTCATCCAATGGTTTGGTAAATATGTCTGCAAGTTGCTTCTCTGTTTCTCTGTTGGAACAAAATGAAGTTCCACAGTATCATTCATCACATGTTCCCTGATAAAGTGGTACCTGATGTCTATGTTCTTTGTTCTAAAGTGTTACACAAGAATTTCTGTAATGGAAATAGCACTGGTGTTGTCACAATAAATAGGAATTTGATTATACATCATACCATAGTCCATTAGTTGATTCTTCATCCATAAAATTTCAGCACAACAACTCCAAGCCGCAATGTATTTTACTTCAGTTGTTGAGGTTGACACAGAATGTTGTTTCTTGCTAAACCATGATACTAATTTATTTCCAAG
The DNA here is from genome assembly GCA_014636745.2 of Centella asiatica. Lineage (NCBI taxonomy): Eukaryota > Viridiplantae > Streptophyta > Magnoliopsida > Apiales > Apiaceae > Centella > Centella asiatica. The sequence goes on along the minus strand of CM025784.1, from coordinate 32,172,338 downwards.
AAATTGATAGCTTCCTGTTGTGCATTTCTTGTTTAATTTGCAACCTACATAATCTAAATATGAATAACCTATTAGATCAAATTCAGAATCTCTAGGATACCAAAATCCAAGATTTGGAGTACTCTTAAGATATCTAAATATTCTTTTTACTGCAATCGAACGATATTCTCTAGGATTTGACTAAAATCTAGCACATAAACAAGTTGAAAACATTACATCAAGTCTACTTGCAGTGAGATATATGAGAGAGCCTATCGTGTCTCTATAACTTGAAACATCAACTTTTTTACCAGTTGAGTCTTTGTCAACTTTAGTGGTTGTTGGCATGGGAATTTTAGCAGTTGCAACATCTTGTAAATTAAATTTTTTTAAAAGGTCTTTTAAATATTTGTTTGACTAATGAAAATTCCATTAGTGGTTTGTTTAACCTGTAAATCCAAAAAGAAAGTTAATTCTCCCATCATTCTCATTTCATATCTACTTTGCATAAGCTTAGAAAACTTAAAGCATAAGCTCTCATTAGTAGAATCAAAGATAATATCATCAACATAGTCTTGAACAAGTATTAAATCACCAGCATGTTAAGGTTAAACACTGATGATGATAGTTTAGTAATAAGTTGTGCAAATTGTAAATACTCGAGGTGTTGTATAAACCTTGAAATAAGCACAAGTTTTGCATTCGCTGATGATAATAATATCCATCAGTGGATGATTTAGTTCTTCACAAGACAAGTCAGAAAATGGAACATTTGAAGGGCTTAGCTTAGTGGAGAAGAATGTCTGATGTTACTTAAACAGTCAAAGTATTCCGCACATCAGATATTCTAAGAAGAGTTATGTTGATTTCATACCATCAGGGTGAACCCGTCAGGGGGAGCCAGTCAGGGGGAACCCGTCAGGGGGAGCTCGTCAGGGGAACCAGTCAGGGGGAACCCGTCAGGGGGAGCTCGTCAGGGGAACCAGTCAGGGGAACCTATCAGGGGATGACGAAGGCAGATGTTGGGGGGATTGGTCAAACATGACATCAGTGGAAGCCATGAATGTATGCAGTCAGTCATAACCATCAGGATCAAGAAGCACTGAGTAATCTCAAGTGAAGAACGAAGCCTTGATCCAGTCAACATGCATCAGGGGGTCCAGAAGCACTGATCAAGATCCATCAGGGTTGACCATCAGTGGATCGTTATGACAGCATACATCCGTCATCAGCATATACACGAAAATCAATGTAACTTGAACAGAAGTAAGAGATATCAACTGGAAAGATATTTCTTGAAGTCTGTATCCATCTAATGAGAACTCTTGCGCATTAAATGCATACAGATCAGGGGAAGAAAAAGAAGCAACAAATCATGCATCAGTCTGACACATTAGGCAGTGATGTGACATACTTGCGGCTAAGTTGAAAAAGGCAGCACGTCTCAAGCACGTGATTTTCAACCACTGATTTACATATATAAAGAAGGAGTTTTCATTGATGAAAGATAACAAGACAAGAAAAAAAAAAAGCACACAAAAACACTAGGAAGCTCTGTAATATTTCTTGAGAGATTTATTGTCAAAGAGAAATCTTTGTAGCTAGTGAGTGTGAGAAGCTGTGAATTTCATTCACAGAAATTGTAGCTGTAATTCACATTTGTGATGTTACAGATTTCCAGAAAAACACCAAGTTATAATACAACTATTTTAACTTGAATCTGAGTGTTATTATTTTACTGTTTTTCTGTTATCTTGCTATTTCTGGAAGGAGCTATCAAAGTTCAACAGAGCGAAAAAGTTTTGAGTGTTTGTATTCATCCCCCCCTTCTACAAACACTTGAGCTTATTTTGCTCTAACACAGCATATTTTCTATGAAATAAAGTTTTATCTATGATACCTCTAGTGATTTTATTTTCAATTAAAAACTGAGATAGAGTATCATACCATGCTCTTGTGCTTGTTTAAGTCCATAGAGTGCTTTGTCTAACCTGTAGACATGATTGAGAAATTTGTGATCTTTAAAACCAGGAGGTTGCTGAACATACACCTCTTCTTGTATTTTTTCCATTTAGAAATGCACTCTTTACATCCATCTGGTACACTTTAAAATTTGCATGAACGACATAGGCAAGAAATATCATGATTACTTCAAATCTAGCTACTGGTGCAAAGATTTCATCATAGTCAATACATTCTTCTTGTGAATAACCTTGTGCAACTAGTCTGGCCTTATTTTTTATCACTGTACCAGTTTCATCTAGCTTATTTCTGAAGATCCATTTAGTACCGATGATTAATTTATTCTTTGATTTTGGTACTCGTCTCCAGACATTGTTTCTCACAAACTTATTAAGTTCATCTTGCATAGCAATTATCCAATCAGCATCTTGTAATACTTCCTCAACCATTTTAGGTTCAATTTTGGATAGAAAGTTGAGGTATAGGCATTCATTCTGAGTAACACTTTTTGTTGACACACCTTTAGTTGGATCTCCTATAATTTGCTCCATAGAATGATCTCTTGTCCATTGTACTTGTGGAGGTAAACTTCTTGACGAAGAAGTTTTATATTTTTTTTGTACTCCATGGTGTATAGTGCTCTCAACTTCTTATGAAACTCCCCTTGAATCAGTGGATATTTCAAAATTGGAGTTTGAGATATCCTCTGATTCATTCTCCACTGACTACTCCCCCTCAGTAGTTAAATGATATCCACTGAAGGAATAGCTTCTTGGGATTCAGCTTCATCATCTGATGAGTTAATTTCAGCGTTTTTTGACTCAACTTCATTTTCAAACCTTGGAACTTCATTCATTCCTTCATCTTGCATTCCTGTTATTTTTTTATCATCAAATACAACATGAATAGATTCCATTACAATGTTCAACCTAAGGTTGTAGACCCTGTATGCTTTGCTTATTAGAGAGTAACCTAGGAAAATTATTTCATCAGCTTTGAGTTCAAATTTTCTTAAGTTCTCTCCTTGACTTTTTAGCACAAAGTTTTTGCTACCAAATACATGAAGAAATTTGACATTAGGTTTACTGCCTGTCATAAGCTCATAAGGAGTCTTGTCGTGAGTTTTGTTGATCAATGTCCTATTTTAGATGAATCCATTAGTTGAAATTGCTTTGTTGATCAATATCTCCTTACTTCTAAAGGAAGTCTTCTTTTGTTTCCCTTTTTGACAAGCTCCACATACACTTTATTGAGTGAATTCCAGTTACGGAAGTCCTGCCACTAATTCTTTATTCACCAAAGTGTTGATTGTCTTGAAATTCAGGTGAAAAACTTTTTATGGCATAGCCAACTCTCATCCACTGATGCTTTACTATAAAAGCATGTGGACTGATTTTTACTTGATGAACCAAAGTCAGCTATGTAAAGGTTACCCTTCCCAACTCCAGATAGAGCTATTTTTTCATCTCTATTGTTACTTATCAAGCAATGTTCATTCTTGAAAGTAACATTGCAACCTCTTTCATGCTTAAGACCATCAACCAGTGCTACATTTTTCAAGATGACATTTCTATTTGTGACTTTTCCATATCACAAGGTATATCCTTTGCTGTCATCTCTAAAAGAAATAATTTTGGCCAATTTTATCCTCATATTGTGTTAGCAGGGTCTTATCTCCATTTACGTGTCTTCAACAACCACTATCCAAGAACTAAATCAATTTCTTCATACCCTGCACACAATAAATAGCTAAGTTAATTTAGGAACCCAGACTTGTTGGGGTCCATTGACATTTTTAAAGTTTAATTTAACAGTTGTTAAGGGTTTTTCAGTTTTATCCTTCTTTTCCACCTACTGCTTAGAGAAATAACTTTCTTCTTAGCCTTAGGTGCATCAGATTTTTGCCTTAACTTTAAAGGAGATTTCAGATAACTATTTTTAACCTTTTGAACATTAGAGTGGTTCTTAATAGTTAACTCCTTCCTTTTATCAGAGGGTAAGATTCCAGCATGCATGTTGTTAGAGATAAATGATGATGATGATGATTATGTAATAAATTGTGCAACTATAAATACTTGAGGTATTTTATAAACCTTAAGATCAGCACAAGTTTTGCATGCACTGATAATAACCTTATTAATCAGTGGATGGTCGATCTCTTCACAAGATAAGTCAGAAAATAGAAACATTCAAAGGACTTGACTAAGTGAAGAAGAATATCTGATACTACTTGTAAACAGTCAAAATATTCCGCACATCAGAAATTCTAATCAAAGTTACGTTGATTAAGTTCCATCAGGGGGAACCCATCAGCGGGAACCCATCAGGGGGAACCCATCAGCGGGAACCCATCAGGGGGAACCCATCAGGGAAACCCATCAGGGAAACCAAACAGAGGAAACATGTCAGGGTGTGACGAAAGCAGACTAACCCGTCAGGGAAATGACCAAGATGGCATCAGTGAAAGCCATCAGTGTATGTCGTCAGTCATAACCATCAGGATCAAGAAGCACTGAGTGAAACTCAAGTAAAGGTTGAAGCCCTGATCCAGTCAATAAGCATCAGGGGATCCAGAAGCACACTGATCAAAGTCCATCAGGGCAGATAGTCAGTGGATCGTTATGACAGCATGCACCCGTCATCAGTACTTACACGGAAATCAGCGTAACGTGTTACAGAAGCAAGAAATATCAACTGGAAAGATATTTCTTGAAGTTTGTTTTTGATCCAATGAGAACTCTCTCGCATTAAATGCACACAGATCAGGGGAAGAAAAAGAAGCAACAAAGCATGCGGCAGTCTGACACATGGGGCTACGATGTGACATACTTGCGGCTAAGTCGAGAAAAGTAACACGTCTCTAGCACGTGATTTCATCAACTGATCAACATATAAGCAAAAGAGTTCTCATTACAAAAAAAAAAGATTTTGAATCTATCCAACAGATCAAACAAAAAAAGAAGCACACAACACTAGGAAGCTCAGAAATATATTTCTTGAGAGATAACTTATCATGGGAACTCCAAGAAGAAATTAAAGGAGCTGGTGTGCTGATACACCGGAGATGTTACATAACAGGTTTGCGTGCAAAGAAGGTCATGCAAAAAGAAAAAGTTATGTGACAGAGCTGCAATTACTAAAAAATATCAAAGATATTTTTGGAGGCAACTCACTAAGAACCTTGGAAGACAAGAGAGTTATGTCTATAAATAGAGACATGGAATAGTTGAGATATCAACATCACTAAGATACACGAAAACACAAGTATAGATATTATCTCAGATTATATAGCAGTTATAATAAATTTACAGAGAGTGAAACAAGTTTTCATAACTTGAGAGAAGTTAGAAATCATTTTCTAGAGTGTAGCTGTTATTATCCAGAGATTGGTTGAAACTGGTCATTCACACCATGACCTTTTGTAATCTGTCATTGATTAATAAAAATTTAGAAGTACTTGTGATATGTTGTATTCGTTCAATTTCGCAATTTTCAATTCAATATATTCACTCAACATATAAAGTTCGAAAGAATTTTGTGGTTTGTATTCTACCTATCTTCTACAAACCATCTTGTAGGACAAAAAATTGGTAACAGAGCTTATTGATTAAAATACCAATCAATAGATCAAAAGATGGGACAAAAGGGTATCAATGTTAAAATTCTAATGCTTAAGAAGGAAGAATACTTCTTGTGGAAGAGAAGAATGTTTTTGCATTTAGAATCAACTGATTCTCAATATGCTGATATCCTCAAGGAAGGACCTGTTATTCTCACAAAAGTTGTGCCACAAGGTATTGTTCATGGCATTCTAACTCCATAGACATTTGTATCTAAAAAGCTGAATGAGCTCTCCAAAGAAGAAAAATATGAAGTCCTAAAAAACAGAAAAAACATGAACATCCTCTACAATGAGTTGGACAATAATATGTTTAACAATGTCATCAACTACTAAAGTTCCAAGGAGATATGGGAAACCATTCAAATATTATGTGAAGGAATTGAAGAAGTAAAAGCCAACAAAAAATCATAACTCATTCAACAATATGATTACTTCACTGCCAAATCTGGAGAATCTATTACTCAACTGTATCATAGATTCAACAGACTCAACAATGATCTTAATTAAATGGAAAAGTTTATGAGGATATAGACACAAATATTAAATTCATAAGGTCACTTCCACAGTCTTGGGATGCCAAGATAACTGCGGTAAGGAAAGCTAAGGACATGAATACCATGTCCTTGGACAAGCTCTATGAAAATCTCAAAACTTATGAGTTTGAAGTGCAACAGAGAAGCATGCTAAATTTTAACTTCAAGAAAGAGAAGTCTGTTGCATTTAAAACAGAGACAAGTAACATGAAGCTTGATGGGAAAAGAGTTCTCATTAAGGAATCAAATTCTGATCTCGAATTTGATGAAGAAGCTAAAGATGTAGAGGTGGAAGAAGAACTCTGCACACCTGAAGATTTAGAAGACATTGATGAAGTTCTAGCTCTAATAGCTAGAAAATTCAAAAACCTTAAATTTTCTAGGAGAAAGTCTGGATTCAATAATGTCTTTGCATCTAAGAAAGAAAGTCAATCTGGTAAGGTTAACAAATTTAAGTTCAGGTGCTTTAATTGTGATGTTCTTGGACACTTTACTAATGAGTGCAGGAAGCCCAAGTCTGACAAAAAAACAAGGGAGCCCAAGGATGCTACAAGAGATGAGGAATACTATAAAAAGAAATACTATGAACTCCTCAACAACAACAAGGGTAAGGGAAAGGCACTAATCACAGAAGATAAGGATTGAGCTGATTCAGAATCAGAGGATGAAGAATATGTTAACATGACACTGATGGCCAACTCCTCTGATAGCAATGACACTATTGGAAGTCCAAACTTCAAGAACTCCCAGGTAACTAACCTGACTATTTCTTTTACTATGTCATTATCTAATTTCCAAGAAAGCTTAGTTGACATGTGTAAAATAATGTACCATTTAAAAGGAACATTTAGATGCTCTGTAAAAAAAATGCTAGACTAATAAACTCTACTGAACTGTTAAAGAATAAAAATTTCTTTTTAGAGTCTGAGCTAGATGTTCTTGAAAGTCAGGAAATGGTGCAAAAAGGTACTAGATGAGCTTGTGTTAAACAAATAGAAGAATGACTAAGAGCATAACTTAAGAAAGAGTAGGACATCATAAAAGAATGGACCAACTCCTCTAAAATAGTTAAGGAGACAATAGAAAAATATAGCTCTAGTCAAAATGAAGGACTAGGCTATAATAATAAGGTCCAGGGAAAGCAGCCAGTGATTGAGGAATTGCCAATCACCGAAACTAGTGAAGCTAGCATAAGTAAAAGTAATTCAGTAACTACTACCCCAACCTTTAAAAAGATAAAATGTGTTAAGGCAGGAGCAATTGAGAAAAAATCTAAGGAGATTGTGCTAGAACAAAGAATTAGTGAGCTTGAAAAGAAATTAAATGAATTCAGAGCCAGAAGCTCTAATCCAAAGCCCATTCATTCGTCAGAGGTTAAGCTAGAAAATAACATGAATGTTAAGGCAGAAATTAACAAATATAATAATTATACTCATGTTATTAATGCACCTAGGAAACATTGCTGGAAGTGTGGAAATACTAACCATCTTGCTTATAAGTGTAAAAATGTCCCTATGAATATGTGTTAGTGCAATATAAGCACAAGTGTTTGTAGAGGGCGGGGGGGGGGGGGGGGGGGGGATGAATACAAACACCTGAAACTTTTTGCCCTTTTAAACTTAAAAGTGCTTACTGGAAAACAATTGTAACAAACAGAAAAACTATAAGAAATGAACACACAGATTCAAGTTAAAATAGTTATATAAAACTTGGGGTTTTTCTAAAAATCTGTATAATCACAAATGTGATTTACAGCTACAATTTCTGCAAATAAAATTAACAGCTACTCACACTCACTAGCTACTAAAACTTTTTCTGAAAAATAAAACTTATCTCTATGAGCTTTTTGGTTATTGATTGGATCAACTTATATATTTTCCTCCTTCAAGTTTCTATAAGTTACCTCTGCAGTTTTCATACCAATAACTATATACACATGCTAGTGTATAAGTACAACTTATCTCCATATCTCCTTGAACCTTCTTTGGTAGTCAATCTCTCGTTATTGGACAATTATCTTTATTTTAATTTCACCGTCTTAATCTTGAGTTAGTGGATTTGTGAACTCAATTATGTGTCATCCTATATATTATTTTTAGTCTCTAATCATTTTGTCCCCCTGATGGATAGTTTTTGGTACCAAGAAATCCATCCCCTGATGCCGAGAAATCTATCCCCTGATGCAGAGAACTTATCCCCTGATGCCAAGAATTTTTATTCCCTAACACGGAGTACTTATCCCCTAATGCCGAGAATTTTATTCCTTGATGCTGAGAACTTATCCCCTGATGCCGAGAGATCTGGTGATAGGTAAATGACTTTGGCTTTAATCAAATCTTCTTAAGACTACTTAAATGCAATAGAGAGTCTTTGTTTTAGTTTCTGATAGTGCAAATCTTAGTCTCCAACAGGCTAAAATTTTAGTCTCCCACAGTGATGAATTATTAATAAATCTATTAGCATTATATTGATGATAAAGTACGTAAAGATATATATTATATATAAAGAAAAATATATAAGATCATTTTTGAATACCCAAAGTTAGTTTGACTTGGTGAAATCATTAAATTAGTAATATTTGATATATGTAGTAAAATATTTTTGTACCGTACGATCAAAATTAAGTTAATTCATACAAAATTGATATTAAACAACAATAAAATATACTTTATATTAATTTAAAATATACGAAATATTAAATTATAATTATTCATAAATATTTAAATTAAACAATTAAATAAAAACAACTCGTTTTTTGCACAAGTTGCGAGCTAGTTATATATTTAAAATACAAACATGTTTTTTTTATGTCATGATTCAACACTTTCTTTTTCAATATTACCATATTCAAATTTCTTTTATTATATTGTTATCCTTTTCTAATTCACTTCTACTTTCATCAAATAATCATAATTCACTTCTATTTTCCTCAATTCCTACTTCTATTGGGAGTTACGAAATTTATAATTAGAGAATTTTAAAATAAAATATATAAATATAATATAATAAATAACTTTATATGCATGACTAATGAAAATATGGACAAAAAATTAAATGCGATATTTGATAGTTTAATTAACATAATTATCATATCTATTTAAAATTTAATTACATGAAATAAGTACAACAATTTTTAAATGTATATTAAGTAACTTTCAAGTATATATTATCATAATTAATTATTTTGAAGTATATGTATAAACACATTATAAATTACACAAATAAAAATCAATGTTTCGATTAAAATTATATTGTTTGACTCAAATTATTATGTGTTTTATTAGTTGAGTTATTTTTGTGGAGTTACTATATTTTTGGCGTTACTACATTTATCATCATTATTTCGTTATAATTATCTTAATTAATATTTTCAATAATAATCGATGAACTTGTGATTTACTTGATTAGGTTTATTTTTTTAATAATTGTTTGAAGGATTCTGTTATATGTATTTATTATATATTTTTAGTTAATATTTGTTAAGTTTTATCATATATTTCAATTTTATTTTCTAAGTAATTTGTAGTTTTAATATGATTTAAAACATATTCTCTAATGACATAAATGTTTCAAATATTTTTTATATTTTATTTTTGTAGGATCTCTTTAACTTTATATTTGGATATCTATAATACGTTTTTAAATTTATAATTAACATAATATCTATAATATATATGAGTAAGTGTAAGATATATATATATATATATATATATATATATATATATATAGACTTTTACTTATAAATTATGTTGACTTCACTTCAATTAATTTAAAAAAATTAAAACAACTTAATGAAATATTAATAAAAAATCTAAACTATAGTGTTAGACATTATATTATCATTTTTTTTCTATTAAATCCTATTATGAAAATTATAAGTTATTCTTTTATTGATATTATATGTTTTATGTGATGAAATTATTAACGAATATGATGACATTATATTGATAATAAAGTATAAAACGATATGTGTTAAATATGAATAAAAATATATGAGATCAAATTTGAATTTACAAAATTAGTTTGACTTGGTGAAATCATGAAATTAGTAATACCTGATATATATGCTATTTCCGTATCGTACAATCAAAATTAAGTTAAAATTTGATGATAAACAATAATTAAATATACTTTATATTAATTTAAAATATAGAAAATATTAAATTATAATTATTAATAAAATCAATAAAATAAATATAACTCGTGTTTTGCATGAGTTGTGAGCTAGTTATTGTAAACTAGAGGAAGTATCACACCAAGGGATAAACAACTTTTTTATTATAATTTCGATACTTGCTTCAAAGAAAATTTTTATTACAATCTCTTTCATGTTCTCCTTGTTTTTTGATAAGGGACATTTTAGAGTTTAAATCTCTTGTTTTTTTACAGTAATTGATCTTTAACATATTTCTAAAAATTTATCATTTATACTTTTTAAATTACCTTTGATGTATTATTAAAATAAATACTCGCATTCTATTTGTTTGTGTCAGTTTGTCAAGCTTTCTTTATTTACACAATTGTTTCTTCTTTTGTATGATTTTAATAAATGTACAATAAATAATTATACAATATCATTATTATAAAATAGAGAAAGTAAAATTTAGTTGATATTGTAAATATGTAATTAGTGATCTAATAATTGAGGCCGTTGACAAGTAATATTTTTTGAAAGATATTTAAAAAATAATATTTTTTTATAATATAAATAAAATTGTAGTTTAGGCTTAGGGTTGTCTATTGTGACGTCTTCAGTAAAAATATCCTATTTATATACTTATAAATTTTATTTTTAAATGTTATTCTCTTTTTTGGAACATAAAAAATTTAAAATTATTTGTACAAACTTACAGGTGACCTGCGGGTCGACCCAACCTAAAGATGGAGTCTCGGTTAACATAAATTGTGATCCGTAATTTCACGGGTAAAAATAACCTGCACCCATTGGACTTATACTCCAACGATCCTCGAGTAACCATGTACAACCCACCCGTTTGACACATCTAGTCGGTACATACGTTATTGCCTATAAGGCCTTCCTTTGTTTGTCCCACATAAAGATTATAAAAATATGTTGGAGTCCTAATTATTTTGTATCTACGTTGATTGAGATATAACAAATCTTATGAATTAATAAAACATTCAAAAATATGAAAGTTTATAAAATTTCATATTAGTTTGTGACTTGTAGAATAGATTTTATAACTATATAAAAGTAAGGAAAATTTTACACTCGTAAACTATTAAACTTACTCGGTTATAAAAATTATGATTCACATCGCAAAAGTTCGTGAAAATTTGCATACTATATTATTTATCAATGTTGTTTTCATTTGTATGGTTGAATTTTTCAAAATGTTTAAAAAATATAACAAAATTTAGTACAACCTAACTAAGAAAAATAGGTTGCAGCCCATTTTCCTTATTCCCATAATATTATTATAATGAAATATAACTTGTAAATTTGTAAGTTATATTATTATTGATCATATTTTTATTGTAATCATATTATTATTGTGTTTAAAAATTATTGTTATTTTTTGTGGTCAACTGTTCATAATTATCATTATTTGGTGTGTGTTAATGTAATAGGGTTTAGAAAAACTTGTTCTCTTCGTGTTCAATTCCAATAATATAGTGCATATGTTCTTTTGTAAAATTCAATTAATGTATTATATAATATTGCACTTATTTTATTTTTTATCTTTAAAAAAATTTAAAAATAGGTTCTTTATCAATTCTAAACAAAATTCCTCTTGAAAAAGAAAATAAAAAATAGAATTCTAATTAATTATGGATAAGATCCCTTGAACATTTTATATATAGGTATAGATAATGCAAATTAATACTTTATTCATTATTTTTCACATGTCATTTTAGAAATAACACGCTTGTAGACACCTCAATTTTAATTTTATTCAAATTCAGTTTTAATATTTTTTTTTGATTTAATAATGGAGGGAGTATACTTGAGTTTAAAATGGGAGAATGAAGAAACAATAATAAGAAAAAAGAAAGGAGAATAAATAATAATAAAATAAAATTGATTGGTTTTGCTATAACATTTCTTTCTTTTTTTTGTTGTATGCCTAAAAAGAGTACAAATATGTGAAAATTCCAAAGGAAGAGTAAAAAAAAAAGAATAAAGAAGAACCATTAGATCAAAAGAAGATCAAAGGTCAATATTCATGATTACAATCGAGATGTTCTCAATCTTATCCATTCATCCAAAACAAGTTCCAAGAGTCAAGAATGCATTTCTCTCCTCCAAGACACCTTTTGATTTTTATTTTTTAAATCTATAAATACCATGTAATAGCTCATTTGTAAGAGAAAAGAAGAGTTTAGAGAGAGAAAAACTAAAAAAATAGATCACACACACACACACACATATATATACATACACGTTAGGTCTCAAAGGAAAGTACGGGGTGGGGGTGGGGGTGGGGGTGGGGGGGATAACATTGAATAGGATTTTCAAAATCCACTTTACTTAAAAAAAATTTTATTGAAAAACCTATTCCTAAGCAAAGTTTGAGAAAAGTTAGTTAGAATTTTGAATGCAACGGAAAAAGAAATCCACTTATAAGTATTTTGAGACAAGTAGACAATATTTAAGCAGTATAACAAATATAAGTAAGGTAATGAAAATAAGCAAAAGATGACAGTATTTTTATAGTGATTTATCAACACTTACATCCTCTATTCGTCTCTTTTTACTTAAATGAATACACTCACTATAAAAGTTCACACAGAGCATAGTTATACAATGACACTTAGTCCACTTCTACAAATGGTCACTCAGACCTTGCTTGCTTAAGTTACGCAGAGTTCTAAGTCACTTAGACTTCTCTAAAGATATATAAAATCTTATTTGCTGGCATTCAAATAAAATCGTTGTTGAATAGATAGCCAGCAGTCTGTTCAAGTTTGTGAGTTTAATTGCCTTGCTGAAAGTTTTAGGATGTTAGATGTCAAATGTCAGAGTGTTCTCTTAGTTGTTCACTTCTGTTCACTCTTTTTCTCTTGCCATAAATGAAATTTATAAATAACATTTATAGTTTCTCCAAAAATATGACCGTTGCTAATTTAAAAAAGAGTTATTGGAGATTTGTACTTGTTTGCTGTTATTTTGTCTTATACTAATATTCAAGCAGTAATACAAATATTTGATCATCGGAGGATATTTGAGTATCAAAAGATACTTGTCAATCAAATGATAATTGTCTATTGGAGGATAATTATCCATCAGCAGATAATCATTCATCTGCTGATAATTTGTCCATCAACGGATAATTGTCCATAAGCTGATAATTTGTCAATCAACGGATAATTGACCATCGGTGGATAATTTGTCAATCAATGGATAATTGACCATCGGTGGATAATCGTCCATCAGCTGATAATTTGTCCATCAGCGGATAATTGTCCATCAATGGATAATTATCTATCAGCGAATAATTGGCCATCGGCGAATAATCGTCCATTAGTTGATAATTTGTTTTGTGTATCTCAGTGTGTTATGTTATGTCTCTCAAGTATATTATCTCAGCTGCTCCATGTCTCTATTTATAGACATAACTTCCTTGTTCTCTAAGATTCCATAGTGAGTTGCCTCCAAAAATATCTCTAATATTCTTTGGTAATTGTAGCTCTGTCACATAACTTCTTATTTTTGCATGACCTTCCTTGCACGCCAAATGTTATATAACATCTCTGGTGTATCAGCACATCAACTCCCTCTTTTCTTTTTGGAGTTCCCATGATAAGTTATCTCTGCAGTAAATAACTTATCTCTATGAGCTTCCTGGTTTTGAATTGGATCAACTTCTAATTTTTCCTCCTTTAAGTTTCTATAAGTTATCTCTGCAGTTTTTACATGAGTATCTTTATACTCATGCTAGTGTATAAATATGACGTTTCTCCATATTTTACTTTATCAGTGTTCACATCTGCAGTGTATAACTTATCTCCTTGAAGTTTCTTTGGTAGCCAATCTATCCTTATTGGACCACCATCTATATTTTATTTCCACCGCCTTTAAACTTGAGTTAGTGATTTTGTGAACTCAGCCATGTGTCATCCTATATGTCTTGTTTAGTCTCTGATTATTTTATTCCCTGATAGACATTCTCTATTTATCAGTGGATATTTATTCCCTGACAAGCTGTTTTGTTCATCAGTGGATATTTATTCCCTGACAAGCTGTTTTGTTCATCAGTGGATATTTATCCCCTGACGAGCTGTTTTGTTCATCAGTGAATATTTATTCCTTGACAAGCTGTTTTGTTCATCAGTGGATATTTATCCTCTGACGAGCTGTTTTGTTCATCAGTGGATATTTATCCCCTGATGCTTGAGTACTTGACTTCAGCAATAGACATTTTTCCGATGACTTTGGCGATAGTCTTTTTGAGTTTGATGATGTTGTTGATTTTTCCGACGACTTTGGCGATAGTCATCTTGAGTTTGGCGCTGTTGTTGATTTGCCCGACGACTTTGGTTATAGGCAAATGACTTTGGCGATGGTTAAAATGACTTTGGCGTTGAGTAATGTTTAACTTTGACGACGGTCAAATCTTCTCAAGGCTACTTTAATGCATTGAAGTGTCTTTGCCTTAGTCTCTGGTAGCTTCAACTTTAGTCTCCAATGAACAAATACTTAGTCTCTGAAAGACTTAGTCTCCAATAAACAAAATCTTAGTCTCCGATGAACAAAAACTTAGACTCGACCAATTTTAACTTTTGTTGAACTCTCCAAATGCAGTCTTTGTAGTCTCTGACATGTACCTGCAGACTCTGATGGTAGTCTCTGATAGAACACTACTGTGGGTACTTGTACAATTACAAAATCTAACAATTCTAAGTATTTATACATCATCATCAAATACTATAATTCCTAACACACCTTCTTTATTTTAATTTCACAGCCCCAACTGAGTTAGTGGACTGCTGCACATAGCCATATATTATCCCATATGCCATCTTCAATCTCTAATGATGATCATTTATCCTCTGATGACCATTTAGACTCTGATGAGTTAAACTCTGATGGTCATTTAATCTCTGATGCATATTAGGAGTTCTTGTGCAATTTCAACAATAGTCTCTGATAGAACAATACTTAGTCTTTGATAGAACAATCCTTAGTCTCTAATAGACTAATTCTTAGTCTCCGATAGATTAATTCTTAGTCTCTGATAGTACAATTTTGCGAGTTTTATAATTGTTTTAAGCTTTCATTTACTGGTACAAACCATCATTCCTTGAAGAGAGATTGTAATTTGAGTGGATAACATCCTCTTATGATGTGTTACACTTGAAAATGGCATTATCCACTGCTGAACTAATTCTACAAATTAGTCACTGATAACTTATCCACTGATGAACATCTTTATCCACTACTGCAGTTCAACTATTGATAATTGTTAACGCTCTAATGTTGCAACAATCTGTAAGTTCAATTCAACAATCTTCATTCTCAGTTTAGTTCAACACTCTTGAATCTCAGTTCAGTAACTACTGCTGCAGAATATCATCTTATGGTTGTTGTGATGATTTATCCTCTAAGTTATTTTCTGATGTGTATTTTACACTGTTAGAGGATAACTTCCACTAGGTTTTTTATTATCCACTGATAAATAATTTACACTGTCAGAGGATAATACTTAGACAAAACCAGCTGCAATTTCAGTTTTAGTACAATTATAAACTCTAACAATTCTAAGTGTTATACATCATCATCAAATGCTATAATTTCTAACAATTCTCAAGGACCAAGGTACGTAACAGTACATACATTGCTCTAGCTTTCTCCCACAAGAAACCCTAAGGCCATCACCATTGATTCTCAAGGATACTTACTCTCACGCCAGAGCTTTCTCCCGATGACAAACCGTCGTTGGGGCTAACCAGTGTTCTCTATCTTTGTAGTCTTTCTCGAGGATCGTGGAAACCCTATACCTGGATTTTTGACTACCCAAAATGGCTTGCCAATGTGGTAATGGTCTCAAAGAGCAACAAAAAGTGGAGGGTCAGTGTGGACTATACAAACCTCAACAAAACTTGCCCTAAGGATTTTTATCCCCTGCCCTAACATAGACCAACTGATTGACGTCACCGTGGGTCATGAATTACTTAGCTTCCTCGACGCCTTTTCAGGATATCATCAGATCTTGATGTGCAAGGAAGATATCTTGAAGACTTGTTTCATCATTAACCGAGGTATTTATACATACAGGGTTATGCCCTTCAGATTAATTAATGGAGGAACAACATACTAGAGGATGATGAACATGGTGTTCCGCTCCTTAATAGGGGATATTATGGAGGTCTACATTGATGACATGATTGTCAAGTTAGTTCAAAAATTGACCACGTCGTGTACCTCATGAGGTGTTTTAGCATGATCAGTACAACTTGCGATTAAACCCCACAAAATGCACCTTCAGTTTATCAGGAGGAAAATTCCTTGGGTACATGGTAAGCCAACGAGGAATCAAGGCTAATTCAGAAAAAATGAAGGCCGTTCTCGACATGCAACCACTGAGGACGAGGAAAAAAGTGTAGAGGTTAACCAAAAGGTTGGAAGAACTATGAAGGTTCATAGCACGGTCCGCGAAAAAAAATCCTACTATTTTTCAAAACATTTCAAGGAGGAAATTTTTTTGAGTGGACCTCGGAATGCCAAGATGCTTTCAATGCCATTAAAAGGTATTTATCCTTGCCTCCCCTTTACCTCTTCCCACAGAGGACCTATTTCTATATCTTTCCACCAGCAAATCTGCAATAGATGCAACTCTCATCTGAGAGGAAACGGGAGAATAGAAACCCATATACTACATGAGCCATGCTCTAAGAGATGTTGAAATGAGGTATCCTAACATCGAAAAACTGGCTTATGCTCTAATCACTACGTGCCGAAAACACAGGCCTTATTTTCACGACCGAGTCATTATAGTTGAGACAGATCAGCCTTTACGTTAGATTCTACGCCGACCAGAGACATCGGATAGGTTAGGTGCTTGGTCAATGGAGCTCAGTCAATTTCACCTAGAATGTCGACCTCGACAAGCAATCAAAGCCCAAGCGCTCATAGATTTTACTATCGAGTGTTCCTTCCCATTAGAGATGGAGGTAGATCCTGCACCAGAGTCGAAAGTCAACTTCCAAGATGAGAATGCATGGAAATTATACGTCGATGGTTCCTCTACCTCCACCAGAAGTGGCGCAGGCCGTCATTATCTCACCAGAACAGTTCGAGGTTAAACAAATCGTGAAATTTGACTTCATGGAAATGAATAATGTCATAGAGTACGAAGCATTCCTAGCAGAACTCTGCCTTGCCAAGACTCTCAAGGTGAAATCCTACTAATTTATAGTGACTCTCAATTGATGACGAGGCAAGTCCTAGGAGAATACGAAGCTCGGGAAACACCTGCACGACACTTTACTTGAAAAAGATACAAAGCTTGTTAGCCATTATACCCTCTTATCAAGTCCAAATCATTCCTCGAGCTCAAAATATCGTGGATGCCTCGATGCTTGTCAAAGTTTTATTAGAGCCAAGTATTCTCAAGAAAGAGGTCATGGATATTGATAGAGGAGACACCTGGATGACCCCTATTAGTGAATACTTACTCAATGGTACACTACCACAAGATAGGACCGTGGCCAGACAGTTACAAAGCAAAGCCGCACTCTATTGCTTGATAGATGGCATCCTCTACAAAAAAGTAGTATCATCACATCTTCTTAAGTGCATTGGCCAACAAGAAACACAACTACTAATTGAAGAAGTACACGAAGGAATATGTGGTGATCACATCGCGGACAAAACCTTAGTATATAAGATTGTAAGGCAATGATATTTCTGGCCTACAAACCATTCTGATGCTAAAGCCTATACCAAAAAGTGTCGGAAGTGTCAACTTCGTGCATTGGTACCTCGGGAACCACCAGTCAAGCTCATTCCTATTCTTTCCCCAGTACCTTTTGCAATTTGGGGAATCCACTAGGTAGATCCGCTACCAAAAGCACCACGACAATTGCGATACCTGATCGTTGCCATAGAATATATGAAGAAGTGGGTGGGTCCAAGCCAAACCTTTGGCTCAGATGACTGAGACCAATTGCCTATAGTTCATCATAGACAACATCGTGCTTCGTTTTGGGATATATCGAGTCATCATTACCAATCATGATACCCAATTCGAAGGCCAAGACTTTAATGCTTACCTCAACAACCTAAGGAACACCAGAGATCCTCGGTTGCACACCCCCAGGCCAATCACCAGGTCAAGGTAACAGACAAAACTCTACTTAATGGAATTAAGAAGAGACTAGAAGACGCCAAGGGTAAATGGCTTGAAGAGCTCCTACATATCCTTTGGGCATATCGTATAACACCTTGGCGACCCATAGTAAAACCCCATTTAAACTTATATATGGTCCCAGACAGTTATTCCAGTCGAAATTAAGAGGCCCTCCCGATGCATTGAAAAGTTCAACAAGTTGCTCAATGATGAGGACTTCCTAATCAACTTAGATATGTTGGAAAAAGTGTGCGATGCCGCAGTCATCACAATGACCCATTATCAACAACAGGTAGCTCAACATTACAACAAAAACGTGAAGGCTCAATAGTTTAACGTTAGGAACTATGTCCTATGTCTGGCCGAAACCTCCACACCGCAACAAACAAGAAAGCTTATGCCAACTTAGGAAGGGCCCTACCGAATTGTCGAAGTCTCTAACAAAATTTCTTGTACCTTAGAGGACTTTGAAGGCTGAAGAATTCTTAATACTTGGCATCCTACCAACCTTAGAAAATTTTATCGGTGATTGATAAGCTTGGATGAGCCATTCTTAATTACTCTCTTTTGTACTTATTACTTCATTATTAATAAAAGTTCAAGTTTTATTCCCACATACAGTTGTTCTCATTTTTGTTTCCTCTTGGTAACTTCGATGTTAGTTCCAAATTCCTTTTTTCTACCTCAAAGTAGAGGCATCTATATATAACTAAGGAATAAAACCAACAATAGAACATAAGAACATTCTTCGTAGCCATCTCCTAAGAGGCGTTTGTTGTTCGCCCCTCCTCGAGCTCCTTCTCTTTCCCCAGGAACTTCTTCCTCAGCTCGGCTACATCGTCTTTGAGGGTGACCTTCTCCTATGCATGCTTGCCATACTCTTCCTTAAGCTGTTTGAGAGATGACTCAGCCTGTCTTTTATTTCGGATATCCAATGTGAGCCTATCTTTTAAAAAGGCAAAAGAGGTCGATGCCTAAAACATAACAATGATGATCATCTTCGACTTGGGGGTCCACAATCATCTCCCACGAAACCTGAGATAAACGACAATCTAGGGGGCCACATTTATTCCTTGTAATTAATATGCACAAACAATAAAACATACACCATGATTACGTCCCATGGGTAGGGATAATTGGCAATCACACCCCCATTAAAAGGTGATAGAATTATTACTACGACCCCACTTAATTAATTATCTCATTTCGGGTCGATCCAAATTGGATTGGGCCCAATGATCTTCCCCCTCATATGGAATGAGCTTCTAGCTCATATCTAAAGGAATCGGTTATGTCACATAAACCCGTGGTAATTACCAAGATGGGTTAGAGGGCATTAATAAATCTGGACCCATATTTAGGAGACCCTATTTTTGGGCTCTAATGAGTTTAATATAAATACTCCGCATAATAATAATATTTACTATGGGAGTAGGGGGCAATGTTGGGCCTCCAAAAATAGGTAGGGCATATGAGTGCTCTACCCATTTTAGAGGTCCAACATGAAAACCATAAGTTGGTCAGATTGTATGTACGGTTCCATAACTAATTAAGATGTGCATGAGTTCTCCTATAATTAAGGGGACAAGGAAATCTAATCCATGTTGACTTAGGTTTCCTATAATAATCGATTATTGGGTAAGTATAAATAAACATCAACTCTCAAAGACTAAGGTACGTGACAACACACATATTGCTCTACCTCTCTCATACGAAACCCTAAGGCTCTCATCGTTGATTCTCAAGGATAGTTACTCTCACGCCAGACCTTTCTCCCAACGACAAATCGTTGTTTGGTTAACCGATGTTCTCTGTCTTTGCAGGATTTCCCGAAAATCGTGGAAACTCTATACCAGAATTTTTTAGCGTCAATATATATAGATTTTATGTCTAATTGACTAGAAAAAGTATAAAGTTCAATATTACTCCCTCCATTTTTTTTAGTTGTCTTTTGACTTTTATTTACATAGTTTTAAGTGAATTTTTACACACGCTAAAAATTTTATTTAATTTTTTAAAAATTAATAAATAAAAATATTTTAAATGAAGATTATTTATAAATAAAAATAAAATTTAAATAAAAAATTTATCATATATAAAAATTTACTTGAAGATATGTGAAAAAGTTCAAATGACAACTAAAAACAATAAACAGAGTATCATTTGAAAATTTATTGAAAACAATGAAAGTCAAACAAATTAATATCACATGTAACAGTAATATAAAAAATTAAGTAATTAATGTTTGTTGGAACTTGAAAATAACATATAAAAAAGTTTTTTTTTTAAAGGACATAAATATGAATAGAGTACGGTTGTTGACAAATTGTTGGTGGAATTGGAAAAGTCTTCCATCAATTTCCACGCGCCCTTGTAATTGGGGAAGAATAATTTGTAGAATGAGCCAGCGGACCAACTCCTATAATCCATGGATGTTGACTTTTTTATAAAATTTTATGAGAGAGAATTAATTTAATTTTATGCTGTTGTTACGTTACACAACTTTGGCGGTGATTAGATCTCTACAATGCGTGGGCTTAAAGATTTTAGCAAATGGGAAAATTAACTTTGACGTAGAGCTGTAGAGTAACAAAAAAGTTTCGGGAAAAACAAAAAAGGTAAAAGTCTTTTTTTAAAGAAAAAAGCACACCTCTTCGGTTTTTTTCTTTAACATATTGCATTTTAATGTAGTATATGTTTCTAATGAACCAACAAATGAAAATGATTTTCTTTAAAATTATATTCCCTGCTCTGAATTTGTCTTTGGTAGAGAAAATTTTAATTTATTTTTGGTAAAACTATTAGATAACCCATCTAGGTTGACAGATTTTTCAGATTACACCGCTAAAGAATTAAAATTCTATTTTAACCAACCTAAAAGTTACTTAAGCTTTTAACTTGACACATTTTTATTTTTATTTTGTATATAAAAAGCTAAACAAAGATTTTATTCAAAATTTTCTAAATAGATGTATAAATTAACTCTATCACTATTCCAACTCAGTTCAACATTCAATAAAATCGATCCTGAACGAGTTAGAAAAAAATCAAATTAAAATCACTTATCATTTGTCCAATTAAAATTTAATAAAATCACTTATCAAATTAAAATTTAATTTGTAATCAACCACAATTCTTATACAATAAATCACAATTAAAATTTAATTTGTAATCAACTACAATTTTTATGTAGTAAACCAATTTATGTAGAGTTCTAAATTCTTAACTTTTTATTGTAATAAAATTTTATTAAAATATGTACTAAAATATATAATTATGAGAAATCAAGTAAAAAAACTTATTAAACATGCATTCAAATAATCTAAAAAATACTTATAAAAAATTGAAAAAAAAATTCTTCTCAGGTTAGCCTCAAGCGTTTTTAATTTTCTACCGAACAATTTGGTGAATTTATTTTCTATTCGAAACTCGATGATTAAAGGAAATTGAAAAGGTAAAATTGAAGTTTCGACATAATTTTAGGCTTTTTCAGTCAAGATGACAGAAATTTTTATTCAATAATTTCTATCTTATTCCTTCACCAAAACTTAATTCATTTGAGGAAAAAAAAAGTCCTTCGATGTACGAAAATCAGAGCTCTTTATCAATTTTAACATACATCAAACCAATTATACGAATTGGACTTGACAAGTTGGAATGTTATTCGATTTTAAGCACATAACTTCAGAGAGATTGAATGGTCATTTTTATTTTATATTTTTTGTTCGCATCTGAAAAGAAAAAAGAAAAAAAAAAGCCAAATCGACAACTTTATCCCTTTGTTTTGCCAAGTCTTTAAATAAAATGACAAATCAACATTTTTGTCTATAATTTTTAATGAAATATTTCGGATTAAAAATCTATGTAACGCTAATGACGTAACATGCATATTTAAAATTTTAGTGGTGTAATTTGGAAAACCTTCCAACATTGATGGAATATTTAATAATTTTGCCATTTGTCTTTTGTAGAATTTTTTTTAGTCTGAGGTGAGATGTTTAGTTTAAGAACACATATCAAAGAGAACTTATACTAGTATCCATCGTCAATTTTGTTCTTTAGATGAATTTATTTAATTAATTATGGTTTATCCCAATTTATACTTAGTCGTCATAATGTTAATATTACAATTTATAATTATAAAATGCTTGTTCATAAATATATAACTAATTATTTCCTATATTTGTTTTTCGCTGTTTACGCATCGTTTTTCTTTTATAGCAATTCTATGTTGTCCGTAAAGTTGTAACGAATTCTCTTCTAATTATGAATTCAATGCATAAATTGGTTGAAAAAGCAGCAGACATATTATAATGATTTATCGCATCTTTGTATTTACTTGAGTGGCATATCTATTGACATTAGTGACGATTGCTTTTCGGCCAGTGAAACTCGGGAAATGAAAATTTTTCGGGAAACAGCCGCTATCCATTAACATTGAATAACCATAAAAACTCTTTCGGGCTTTATTATATAGATAATTACAAAGTATTTGAGGTTTATACAGTCTATTTCAAACATTCTCAATTTCACCATTTTAATAAAGAGTATGTTTTTAATAAAGAACGTTATTCTAAAAAGCGCTACATAGAGTTATGAGGACGATCTACCTTCGATCGCGTAGATCTTATAAAACGTAGACCTTATAAAGCGTAGACCTTATAAACGAAAATTATGTTGGTGGCTCAACAGTCACTATGCAACATTGCTAGGCTGCACATATATATTATAAAGATACTTAAAAATAATATTTCACAAAAAATATTTATTAATAAATACATTAATATAACAAAAGAAATGATTATTATACTATTCAATTCATAATAAGTATAACAAAAATACTTATTATAACCAACAATTTAGTTACCTAACTTGAAAAAGAACTAAAAATGCAAAAACATCCCTCGAAATTATAGGTCATTTGCAAAACTCCCCCTCCAATTAATATTTTTGCAAAATGGTTCACTTAACCTACCAAAAGTTATCAAAACCAAACTGATCCAATTTTTCATCTAAAAAATCTGACCGAACTCAATAATAATTATAAGATCTATTAATTTTGAGAGAGAAATAATCATTTAAATAACTAAAAATAAAAACAAAATAAAACATAATTCTCACAGTTATCTAAATGACTGTTCTGTCATCTCATTTTTTATACATTTTTAATTGAGAGAGTTATATTTTCTTTCTTTTTTATTTTATTTTTGTTATTTAAATGAATGGTTTATTCTTATAGTTAATGGATCTTATGATTATTATTGAATTCAATTAAATTTTTTTGCTGAAACATTACATCAAGTTAATTTTGATAAATTTTAGTAAGTTGAGGGAACAGTTTTGTAAAAATATTAGTTAAGGGTAGAATTTTCTAAATGACCTATAAATTCAAGGGACACTGTTGCATTTTAATCCTTAAAAATGATTGAATTTTATTGTAATTTCAAGTGTTTACCCAAAAAAAAGTATCAAAATTCTTAACCCGTATAATGTCCATCTAATTGGCTACCTAATTAATTCAACACATAATTAAACATCAAATAGAATTTTATGCTAATAAGTTGCCGTCGCCGAGGCGGCGTCCGCATTTTTTAATACCAACAAAGAGTACATCGCTCTCGCTTTTGAGCAAATGCATGATCTAAAAAGTTGTCCCTTTTAATGGTTAAGTGAAAAACGAAGAAAATCATAAGTAATGAAATGACGTTTGATTTATAGTTTGAAAATACAACAATCTTCAATTCATTATTACAGAAGTGTTGGCAAGTGGCAGCGTACAACAGAAAATATATACCACAATCTTCTAATATTTAATTTAAAGCGAAATCATAAGTGGCCGTAGATTGTAACAGAAAAAAAATTAAAAAAATAAAATATATGTAGAACATAGATTAAATGAAAAAACTTTCCTTATGATAAAGTGAGAAACATTGGGAAGATTTGTTCTCATCTTTCGTTAGTATTGTGCTAATTAAAAACATGTTGCCATATTCACATGTTTTTAGTGACTATAACAATAGAAGATGCAAAAATATCGTTATAATTCTCAAGGGATTCTTCGTCCTTTTGAGAACGAATGAAATTAAAGTAATCTATTGGCATGAAATTAAGCACATCATGAAATTCATTTTAGCAATTGTTGATCTTTTGGCTAATTCTAACTTTTAAAATAAAGTAGTCACCTGAACCCCCGACCCGAACATCTTGATACTTAATTCTGGATCCAAAATTCTGCATTCTAAAAATGAGCAAAGATACTGTAGATTTTAAAATGATACATTTTGTTGTTTTTTTACCATGTGAGAAGGATAAAATGCTTTGGATTTTTTAAGTGCACAAATTGCAGAACAAATTTAAAATTATAATTTTTCTTGCCATCTTATTTACTAGTTTTCATCTATATAATTAACAATTAACCGAATTTTGAACGCATTTTTGCAGTGACATATTTACATTGTTAGTCTACAATTTTCCACTCGTCTAATTTAATCAGTAACGTTACCAAGTCTTATGGTTTGGATTGGATTAACTGATATTTGAATAGATTATAGGTTGAACAGAATCCGATCTAATAATACTAGGTGCAATATAAACAAAGGTCAAAATGGTGTCGGACCCGAACTTGACCTCCCTCTAACTTGAAAATTTGTGAACCAAAAGATAATCTAGTAAGTGGAAAAAAGTATTGATATAAATAAGGTTAGAGCTTCATTATCTTGAGATGGAGGGGAGATGATATTTATAGGTGAACCTGCACGTTGAGTCGGCAGGTCTCACTAGTGAATGTGACATGAAACTTGTGGTAAAAGCCTCACCTCTTATTTGAATTGGTCCAGAGTGATAAAAAATGGTTCAATTGACATCAGATTCGTGACCCTGTTGCATGTGTGACAGATATCCCAATTGATATAATTACAAGATTACTGGATAGTGACACATAAAAGATTTTAGGAGTTGAGTTTGCTTGAAGACATATTCGAGTCGACCTCATCATCAAGTAAATATTATCTCATTAAGAACAAACAAAGATAAAATTAGGAATATGTGTTGAATTATTTAATCTTATACCTGAAATGCTCGACTCTTAAATAAGAGAAAATTCTCAACAATCCTCCCAAATGGCTGGTAATTGTGCGATTTAGTGTCAAATATTAGATGATTTGATCATGTACTGTTCATAAAAAAATTTGCACAAAAAAGGCACTGGCCACTGCCAGTTCACAATATTCTCAAACTAAAACTGCACCACTAGTTCGCAGCGTACTACACCGAAGTTACTTAGAAAAAATATATTATAAATTTAACATATATTATTTATTAAATGACATACAAATATTTAATAAAAATAATTCAATAATATAAAATTAAAAGAGTGAAAGAAATGTTTGAAGTACTTATATTTAAATTTAACAGAATTAACATAATAAACTATTTAAACATATTTCTTAGTTTAATTATATATATATATATATTAGTCAAAAGAAAAAAGTACTGAATGCAGCAGTTTATATATTTTCAATGTACCCGTAAAAGAATAACCGTAATGCACCACTACCGGTTCATAAAACTTCAAATCAAAATCGCACCAAAGTGACTACCTGTTTTGTTTAAAACCAACCAATTCAAAATGATTTAACAGATTTTGATAAGGGTATGATTTAAATTATCATCCCTACCTCCCACCCCAACTCAAAAAGTGTATATACTTCACTACAACATGCATTTTTTAATCATTTTTATTTCTTTTATTCCATAATAATTTCCTTTCTCCCAAACAATGGTTTTTATATACTTTCAAAATGACTAAAGATCACATACATGTATATTGTATACTATTTCTATTTCCTTTTCTTTCATCGACATTAACATCAATCTTAGCACAAGACCAAATTTATACTAGACACGTTTCTAATTTTTATTTTTTGTTTGGTCATATGATAAGGATGTGAATTACCGGGTTGCAACTTCAAAGTTTTTTTACAATTCAAAAAATGCATTTCACATCAATTTAGTATCTGTTTATTTCAACTTAAAATTATGAAATTTTAAATATAAAAGATTTTAAGTTCAAACAAATAGGTTTTTAATATATTTAATTTTTTTTTGTTTCTTTAAGAGCTGACTCTAAATTTATTGATAGAGAGGAACAACACTCCTCAATGACTAGACAACTCCTCGAGGTTCGCCCTCAGACAGTAATAATGGCCCGACTGGTAATAACACTCATCAAAACTGATCACCAAATTATTGAATAAATGAAAATATACACCTTTGATCAGTTCTCTTGAATAGTCGACAAGATGTTCGACGAAATGTTTGGGCGAGCTGTCTACACACAACAGCTTCATATCTTCTAAATTTAGAGCGCAACAACATTGTTATAATTTCTGCTCAATCAATATATACTTGTCACTTAGCTCTGTGCGTAACACATCCCTAGCCAGAATAGCCAATGTCTGATACTAAAACTACTATTTTATACATGTTGTATAAGGAAAGTTGATTCAACTTGCAGTTCTGATAACAGTGATGGTCCCTCTTCCTTGGGTATGGATCTTGGTGAGGGCAACAACGGCTTTGCCAGACATGCCAAAACCAGTGGTGGCCGAGACGCCTGAAGTGTCTGTAAACTCGCCCACAGGATGCTTGATTGGTTTTGTTGGTGGCATCAGCAGAAACAAGTTTATATCCTTAAGTGTTGCATGCCCTTCTATACCACCCCTTTTTACCATGTCAAATGGATAAGCCATCTTTGCCACCCCATAACTATCTTCTGTAAAAAGAAATGGTTAAAAAAAAAGTTTCAAGGAGCAATTATGAATCATACACGCACGCACACAAGTAAAGGGGTGAGAACTATTTTTTTTTCTTTTCCCTTTTCCCAACTTGGCCTATTTACCATAAACAGTATATTTTTAGTGAAATATATAGCAGGGAGTAACAAATGAAAATGAAGCACCTCTTTTATGGCTGGGATTAATGGTTTCCATGCATCTCTGAATAGTATTAGACGAAGGATCATGACTTTGTTCTTGTTTAATTCCTATACAGCTCGATTCTGCTGGAGATATCGATGATTCATCATTGTTGAAGGTGTTGAACACATCTGCTATATATAGTGAAGACATTTATTCAGTAGTAGTATACGGAGTAATTACTTGCATGCAGTTTTTATAATGTAATAGATGAGGTTGTTTACAGGGAAGCACTCTATCCACATTGTGTTTTTGATAGTTCTACATGTAGACCTTACGTACTGTGCATAAACAACTTGTACTGTATGCATGACAAATAGTATGAAAGTAAGCTCTCATGTGGAAATATCAAAAAGGCTTGTGGAAAAATCAAATCCCTTATTTATATTACCAACAACTTATTTTGATTTTCCGTAATGACTTGTAAACTGTGGGTAGTAGTATTCATTCATTAATTGAGGGGATGTTTTCCTAGTCTCATACTCTCATCTCTCCTAACAGCCTTACAAAATCCATTCTAGGTACATTGACTTTTACAGGAATTAAGCCTTCCGGAGGCGCCAAAAGACGAGAAAGATTAGCTACACCAATAGCCATATGTCTAGTGTTATGTTATTGGTTAACAAGTAAGCGAGTTAAATAGTTACATTTTCAATATACAAAAGTTCTTGTAAACAATATTCTTAATCTAGTGGTTAAGACTAAAATACTAAGACTCAAAAGAATAGATATTATATGTGAATATATCTTCACCTAAGTGTGAGTTTCAGAACACACAAAACTATCAATTGTGTTGCTCGAAATCAAAAATCATTTTGCCCTTTTCATTAACTGATGTTATTTAAGTTGAAAAATCAGAAGACAGTCAAGGTAAGGGGAACAAAAAGAGAGTGACTCTCACCCACAAGAAAATTCTCCATAGAAGTGTTATCAAGATAGTGATTCACTTCCTGACCATCCAAATTTTGCTCATCCACCTGTAACAAATTCATTTAAGAACATGAAACCATCTACCACTCTATATTAAAAAGCCTTGACAATATGGAGAAAAGCTTCTGAAAATCAGATAATATATTACCCGTTTGTTTCAGCTTAAAATTATGTGTTTTTAGATTATAATAATATAATTTATATTACCAGAATCTAGAATCTCATACTTTTAAGATGAAACAAAAGAGGTCATATTGTTTTAGAATCATTAGCCATAGTATAATTTATCATACTGTTTCTTGTGTTTCACATAGGTTACTCCATTCAGCTATGTCATCTTCAAGGTAACCAGTAGCGTACATGTCAAAAGAGAAATATTGCGATTCCATATCTGGGAAAATACAAAAAATATGTAGGGAGTTTCTTCAAGTTAGACAGGGGAAATGATAAATATAGTTTTAATTTAATAAGAGATTCTAATTAATGATGACAAAGTTCAAAATGAAGAAAGAGAATAAAATAGACAAAGAGAGGAAAAATTGGCATCATACCCATAGGAAGATTGGCTCGAAGTCCTCTACAATCTCGAAAATTTCCTTTCGTAAAATGCAGACGCTAATTATGGATCATTTTCCTATACATAAATACGCATTTGCATTTAGGTAATGGTTTATCCTTTTTGTCTCAATAAGTGGTAGATGAGGGACTAGTGAGAAATGTAGTACTGACAAGGTGTAGTTTAAATTAGGACCATATATACCTTTTCTTCCTCAGCAGTAAACAAATCCCTTTTGTCCTACAACTAACAAGATTTTCATAAAGAGATTATATGCTGAAAGAAAAACATAGATATAATAACATCATGTCACAGAGAAAGAGATCAGAGAGCTATATATGACTTTAAGCTCATAAGTCTCTATCTAAGTAGAGAAATGATCCAATTTTGAAGGTGAAGTGGTTGGCAACTTCAAAAATATTAAAACTTGAAAAAATTGTAATTAATAAAGGGAAGTGGACCATGTAAGAAGAGGAAGAAAATTCGAAAAATTACTAGAAAACAAATAGGTTATACAAAAGATAATTAAATTAGGCAGGTCCCTTTCTTATTTTTCTTAATTTCTTTCCCTTGGCATGTGATGGGAACTTTTTGGATCTTCTTATGAATTTTTAGAGTAGACTTTCTCTTTTGTAAGAGTGTACAGTTGTGCTTTGAAATTGCTTCCCTGGTTGGTGACCATAAATTCTGGCCGGCGTGCAAAGAAAATGAGGATTTGATAAATGGATAAAAGTATAAAACTGAATTAATTAAACAATAAAACATAAAGGACCATCCAGATGAGACAGAGTCATAAAGAACTGTTAATGTTTTCAGTGATGTATGAACTAGCTGACAAAATCAGTTTGTAAGTATTTATTTGTTTTTTTAGAAATTAAAGTAAAAATAAAAATCTTGAGCTTAACTTGTAAGTTGGGCTTAAAGTTGTGGTATGTCATGTCAAGCAAAGTAAAGAGTTCCACTCAAATAACAACACACCTGCCCTAACTAGGCAGCAATGCCATCATATGATATTAAGCAATTGATAGAAAAAAAGTAAAACAACACGTCAAGCCCATTTGAAGCATTAACGCACCTTGACATGTAAACGAGTCCAGTGGACTGGCCTACATTCAAATTTATCAAGTTCGAACTAAATCAAGTATTTATCAATTATAAAGTGTTATACGAATAGCTCACAAGTAACTTGATAGTCAAATTTTGAGTTTTTCGAAAAAGTTAGGTCATAGTCCAATTTTGAGTTTTTATCAAATATCAAATAATTATCATGCTTTTATATCATTTCAATACTATACAAGTCTCGTACGTAACGAGTTCTAATAAATAATTTTATCAAATGTTAAAATTAAATCGAGTACCAAGTAAAGTTGAGCATTTATGTCGAGTATCAAGTTGAATAATCTTAATACTCGGCTCAACTCAATAAATATAATGAGGAATGAGAAGTGTTCGAATTCGACTCACAACTCAAATTCAAATCGAGTCAAGTATCAAGTTGCTCGGTTCATTAAACAGCCCAATAGTTTTCTTCCTTACTAGAACAAACTTCTCAACACCATCCTCATCTCCTTTTGCACATCCAGAGCAAATTTATTCACAATCTTGCCATTTGCAACATTCTCTTCACAATCTTGCCATTTGCAACATTCTCTTCACTCCGCATCTTTGCGGTGACCTTGGATGGCAGTTACAGCGTCAAGCTTTCTCTACACTGTTGTTGTGTTGTGTTTTGTGTGTGCGCCCGTTTCTTCCATTCTCATTTATATATTTTTAATAGTAGTCCAGTGAGCTAAGTTTTTACAATGAATTGGGTTTCGCAGCTACTATTGTCTTAATATGACATTGAACTGCCACTTGTATCAATGTTTGTATGTGAAAGGTAGGGGCACGCCGACATTTAACGGGGCAAGATTAAAATACAAGAGTTGCAAATTAAATTATGGTTGAGCAGTTTAAACAAAACGAATGCTAGAATAGAAACGGCATAAAGCAGAACCACCAAAAAATGATGCAGCAAAAATCTTCTTGGTCTTCTATTATTTCTTCTCACCAAAATCTGTCCTACAAAGCTGATATGTTCACCGACTGGGAGACTTTTTGGTGTATTCTTCCATTTTTGTCCTCCTTCCCATGAATACAGGGGATTTTCTTTTAGTAATTTCCACCCGTCGGGGCTTATTCGGGGAACTAGGCCGGGGCGCATAGCATTTTCGTCTGTACTAATACGAAGTAACTCCAGCTTCTACAGGGCCCCGTCTTGACCTACAACCAAAAAAACAGACCCCAGAGAGTGAGTTCCGCATGTCAAAAGAACAGGAAACACAAAAGTTTCTGATGGTAAAGGCATTTATTAAGCAACCAAAGTAGGAAGTACTGGTACAGCTCTAATATCGACTTCGATACAAGTAATCCGTTGGAGAAACGGATCTATAGTAACAGAATATTGGTAATATTCAAAAATTGATTAGTGAGCAGATGAACTAAAGAAACTCATCAAAACCCAATTCAACTTATGTGAAACACTATATTATATACTATAATCTTGCATTTGATTAGATGGAATGGAATAAATTTTACGCTATTTGCTAAATCATTCATATTTAAAGTTCATTCCTTCCTCCATTCCTTTCAACAAGATTATGTGTATTTTTAAACCCACCCTCCTACATGAAATTTGTCCTTTACATCACAACCAAAATTTTGTGCACAATCTACCATTTTTTCATTCTCACACTTCGCTCATAATTTTGTGATAATTTTCTTTCACCTCTATTTTTCTTCTTATCCACCCATTTCATTCTAAAGTCATTCCATTCCGTCTAATCAAACGCAACCTAAGTTTTAAATTGCATGTGATCACACTAAGGTCTGGTTTGTCTCATGAGTTACAGAACTCGAGCTCCAACACATTGGTATCCACTCATCTCAAACTTAATTCAAGCTTAAACTTGGTTGCAACCTTAATAAGTTATGCTCAGAAACTTGATTACCTCAGCTGCAGCCCTAAGCTAAACTTAAAAGATCAACAATATTTGTAGAAAACTATAACAATAACAGTGTAATATAAGCACTTCAAGGCTTATTTAGAGAGTCTTTCTTTGAGATCAACTGCCTTGGCCATCTATAAATTCTTCGGTGTTCAGATAGTGTTCTCTATAGAACCTGAGTCATGCAGAAAAAATATGTTACAACATCAATTAAGTGAAGGAGAACATAAGCACATAGTGGACAAGACACACACACACTTGGATCCATGAAGAATAAGAGCAAGATCCTTGGTGATCTTTCCAGATACACGACAGTATCAACAGTCTAACACCAGAAGCAGCTTCTAGCTTCTCAGTAAAGAAAAACCCAACAATTCAGCATTGTCATCCAACTTTGCCCCGTTATCGTGATAATGGTTTGCTCATTCCCTATAATGAACAAAACCAAGAAATATCTACAATTTCATATTGTTAGAGATAGAAGGATTTACAAAAGAAACCTAACTTGGGAAACAATTAATCAACTTATAGACCATGCAAATATACCTATGCTGTTTTGCTGGTTTGATCTCCCTTTTGATGAACCCCGTGATGATGTGTGCCGGTGCCATGAGCTGCTTCAGCTTCTATGGTTTTTCCTAAAAGTAAAGTACTTGAAGTTCGAAAAGCAAATAACCATAGGATACTGAACCAGGAAAATACATTAGATCAACGACGAGTAAATAATCCAAAGTAAAATCAGGCACCAAGGAGTGGACCAAGGAATAGAATCTAGAGAAGTATTCTAAGGTAATAAGAGACCTCAGAAGTCTAACATTGAAAAAGCAATTAGACATGCAGATGGCATAAAGACAAAAAATAATAAATAGAAGAATATACATGGGAAAGGTAAACTTACCAGGACTGATGCATCAACCCAAGTGATCCAAAACCTGTAGATTAATTAGGTCAAATGAAAGCCCTATAGTAAAAAGCAATATATTTTAAAGTAATTCTACTTAATAAGGGGCTAAATAAAAAAGTACAAGCTACAAGGGGTAATACAGTCTTCAGACACACCCAGTTCTGAAGTTGTTGGGTTTAGGAGTTCATGTACTCCAGTGATCGAGAATAAACAACAAAAATTGAGCTACTAGAGAAAACAGTGGTGCCCTGGCTACTAGAGTGGTGTGATAACATGAGTAAATATTTTGGTATTTCTCAGAATAGAAGGAGCTAACAAAAATTTAGTAGTCTCCAACTTGAGGACATTTTCTTTTATGCATCATAACAAATAGTGAACCATCCAAAAAACATCTCCTTATGTTAGGCCATCATCTTACACATTTAATAAAGTTGATGGTCAAAAAATGCTAAAAAGTTGGCCAAGAGCAATTAATGCATTTTTTTTTCTTGCTTTCTATGAACCTAGAGCCATTGTAGCAATTATAGAACATAGGCAAATATCCAACAAAGGTAAAACACAATCTTGTTGTGGACAATATTGTCAATTTTGTAAGATAGCTTTGAAAGGTCAGGAAATTTAACATTGCTCAGTCAGTAAAAAGCAAAACATAACAACACCCAAGAAGTTTAAAGTTCTGGTTACTCTTTCCCATAAGAAGTGGATATCATCATAAGCACGTGTATCTAGTAGTAATAATACCACTGATGGCTGTTCCCCATACTAGAAAGCAGATGTGAAAGTCAAAATCCGTTTGTCATACTTGATTGAATTAATTAAAAAGATAGGGAAGCTGCAGCATTTATTCTTATTGAATTGAAGCTTGGAACTGGACATTGAGGAAACAGGTCCACTACAAAGTTTAGAAACATTTGAAATTTGGCATGCTTCATACTTAACTGTAAGCAGTTCCACTGTATCGCAATTTTATTAAAGCTACTTAGACAATTACACCAATTACAACTATGGTTGATCAGGTATTCCAAGTACAAGAGAGTAGATATGACAAGTTGAAAAAATAAACATAGTTGTAAAAACATGATTTAAAGTTTGTTGAATTATTTTATTTTGTATTTCTTTTCTTATCAACTACGTCAATTGCAAAGGAAGTCTTTAATCCCACAGTGAAAATAAAGAATCACCCGAAATTCATATAATAATTTAAAAAAGAGCTCATACTCAGAGAAAAGTGTACCCAGTTTCCTTGTTCTTCTCAACCAAGAGGTCATTCAGGTGCATAACATCTTTAAATTTTCCATTAAGAATGGAGCCTACCGTAGCTGTCAGAGGGATTGTAATCTCATCCACCATCTCTGCTGCTGCTTCAGGGACAATCACATACTATCCATTGTCAACTTCACCTACTTCACGTTCACTTTAGGGTACCTTGCAAATTTCTCCCAACAAACCTGCATACATATATATACACTTAAACTTTCCCATAGATGACATTGTTTTACCTATGAGTACGCCTGCATCGTTATACTTCTTATATAGTAAACATCCCCAGAAATGGTGTTTTAAGTGACCTCATTTGGCAAACAATCGTTAGATTCCATTTCCACAAGCAGTTCATTTGCTTCCTTCAGTAGGCCTTCTTGATAAAGTCCTTGGATCATGATATTGTATGCCTTAATGCCTGGTCGCAACCCTTTTGAAAGAACTTTATCAAAAAGACTTATCGCCTTATCAAGCCTTTTATTTTTGCACAATCGGTAAATGAGAATACTGTAAAACCAATTACTAGGAAGAAAACCATTATTTTCCATCATATGAAGCAAGACCAATGCTTCATCAACATGCTGATTCTTGCAGAGGCCATCCACCAGAGTACAGAATGTCACAATGTTTGGCATGGATCCTTGAGCTTGCATCTCATAAAAGAAGTTTAGTGCTTCAATATGTTTACCCATTTGCAGCAGTCCCCATAATATAGTATTGTAAGTTCCAGTCAGGGGTTGCAATCCTACAAGGGGCATTTGCCAAAAGAGCTGCATAGCCTTATTTAGTTTCAGCTCCCTGCAATAACTACTTATCAAAGTGGTATAACTAATGCTATCAGGCACTATCCCCTTACTACTCATATTAATCATTGTATTCAACACTGCCAATGGTCCATCCTTCTTGCTTTGCAAACGACGTCCATCCATGAGCGTGTTGCAGGTGATATCTTTGGGATTCTTACCTTCTTGAACCATTACTTCAACAAGAAGCTCAGCATCTTTTACTTTCCTTTCTTTGCAACATGCATTGAGCAGTATATTAAAGGTATAAATATCAGGAGAGATATCGATACTGTTCATCTCTATTAACAATAGCTTGGCCTCCTCCCATCGATTCAAGTCGCATAGACCTTGAATTAATGAATTGTAAGTTACAACATCCGGTGGTATGCCTTTCTCAATCATTATAAAGAAAAGATCCAAAGCATCATCTACTAGTTTGTCCTTACATAAACCATCAATGACCATGTCATAAGCTGCAATATAATTTCCACAACACACTTGTTCCATTACTTGGAGCAACCTAATGGCCATGGAAGTGTTGCCTGTTTTACAAAGCCCATTAATAATGGTAGCGAACATGACAGCATCAGGGTCAATCCCAATCAACTTCTCGAACAGTTGCACTGCCTCCGTAAACTTATCTTCTCGAAGAAGCCCTCTAATTAGAATGGTGTAGGTAACCACATTTGGCACAAAACCGCGCTTGATGATCCCAGCCAACATACAAAAGCCATAATCGACTCGATTTAAGTGACAATAACAGTTGATCACAGTATTCATGGTATATAAATTAATGGGAAGGGTACAAGCATATATTTTTGTAAAGAGCATGATAACAGTGGAGTAGTGTTTCATCTTGTCTAGAGCTATTAATATCCGATTGAAATGAATGACAGAAGGGAGACGGCGCATTTGCAGCATCTGTTCCAATAATTCAAGAGCATCCTCGAGCTTATCAAACCCATATTTCGATTTCTGGAGGAGAAATTGATACAGTTGTAGTCGAACACGGCGATGATGTGATGAAATGGGAAGTTGGATTTTAGAATTAGGGTTAGGGATTGGGATTGAAAGGAAGGGATAAGTATGAAATGAAACATAACAATCAACAAATGGACTGAATAAGAAATTGAGATATGATGATGTTGTACCTAGTACTGGTGGAGTAATTGTGCGCAATCTTATGGAATTTGAAGCAGAAAACAACAATTCCGTGGAGAATTGCAGACCAATATGTAAAAGCCTCTGTCTCATTTCTGATAGTTTATCCAACTCCTCATGCTTTAAGAGAAGAAACAATTACTTATCCGGTGAGCAATAATAATCTCTTGGGCCGTCGGAAAAAGTTGAACAGTTTATCGTCGGAAAAAAAAAGACGATATCAGTTAAGTACCAAAAGGTGAAGGAATTGCTTGTTGCAGGCTTGCAGAAGAAGACCAAAGAAGGCGATTGTGCTCGTTGAAAGTTGCGTTTAGCTTCAACACCAACTGCGCTACTCCTTTTTCCCTCCGTATGCTTCTCCCAATTTTTAGTGGTTGTCACTCTAACTGTATCCCGTATTTTTCTGCGCACAAATAAATTCACATAATAATTTGAAGCGTGAATAATTTTATTAGTATTCTCTTTCTTCTTTTATTCTATACGATTTATTAATTTTATTTATTTTTATAATCATTTGACTTTTTATTGTTGAAAATGTAATGGATACAAATAACGTGAACAAATTAAAAAATCATACACAAATAAAATTATGACTTGGTTATTTATTTTACTGATCAAATGATTATCGACAACTATATCTTAAGAGTAAAATTAGTTGATGAGTATTTATAAATTAATAAAAATCCTTATAAAATAGTTGATGGGTATGTTAGTGTGTGCAACAGTGACTTTCTATGCAACCATCATAATTCACTATGAATTATTATATTTTATATTATAATTTATTTAAAATCTAAGTAATTTGCGATAAAATCTTATTGCATTAGTTTATATATAATTTTGTGCCTATAACATCATCACTTTTTTTAATATTGTGTAAATGTCTCCACATGACTTTTGTAGTGAGAGAAAGGGTCACACTTGTGATTTTCAAATAGAAAATCTAAGTTTGTCTTGTATCTCCTGTTCATTTTTAACGTGTGAACGTCGAGGATTGAATTCGTAGTAATTTATGAAATTCACTCTCATATCGTATATACCATATAGCTCCGTAAACATATCAATTCCTTAGGTAATACTCCATCTGTTATACAATTATACAAAAAGAATTATATTTATATTTTTCATAAATTTTAAGATTTATAAATTATAATTTTTTTTATAAAATTTATTATAAATTTTTAAATTATGATGAGATTTGTAAGTTTGTAATTAAAATTTTTTTAATTTATAATAAATTAATATAAAAAAATTTCAAATGTAACTTTTTTTCTAACGAATAGAATATCATTTTCTATAATTCACTGCAGGTGCTAATTATTCTAAGTAGCTTCAGATAAGTGGTAGAAGAGGACTAGTGACTACTCCATAGATGTAGTACTCAACCAGATAAACCCCTCCTATCATAAAACTAGTAAGCTTTTAGAGGTCATATGCTGAAAAAATACATAAATATAATATCATATGTCACTGCGAAAGAGATCATACAGTTATGAATAAAATTTAGCTCATAAATGTCTATCAAATTAGAGAATTGATGCAATCTCGAAGGTGAATTGTTTGGCAAGTGAAAAAACATGAACTTGTAAAGATTGAAATTATAAAAAGGAAGTGGACCATGCAAGAAGAGGAACAAAGTTCGAAACATTAATAGAAAACAAAGAGGATTTTCGGCTCTTCTTATGAGTTTTCAGAGAGGAATTTCTCTTTTTGTAATACTCCATCGTTCTAAAATTAAAAATATATATTTTTTTTTATTGTTCTAGAATTAGAGATACAGTTCTATTTTTAAACTATAAAAAGTCATGAAATTTTTTACATATTATTCCACTACTTCGATCAATTCCACTATTTTCACTATATAGTAATCCTACCATAACTATCACTACTATTACTTTAAACAATAAGATAATAGAAATATATTTAGAATATAAAAATTATTTTAAAAAACAGTCGTTTCAAAAACGTATCTCTACCTTTCAAATTGTCTACCCAGTTGATAACAGTAAATTCTAACGGATGTGTGAATAGAAAAGATTTGAAAATTTGATAAATATTATATTATGAAACACAAAAACGTAC
Source organism: Centella asiatica (assembly GCA_014636745.2). NCBI lineage: Eukaryota > Viridiplantae > Streptophyta > Magnoliopsida > Apiales > Apiaceae > Centella > Centella asiatica. The sequence continues at coordinate 32,134,288 of CM025784.1, read as the reverse complement.
ATCTATATGACATAGATTCATAGATTCATAAATTAGTTTGTAAGTATTTATTTGTTTTATAAAAGAAAAATTAAAATATAACAACAGAAATATGAATAAGAAGTCTTGAGCTTAACTTGTATATTGGGCTCAAAATACTAATGTCATACCAAGCAAGGCAAAAAATCCCACTCAAATCATAATACATCTGCCCTGCCTAGGTAGCGTTGTATTGCCATCTTATATATCCATATAAGGCAATGAAAGTTCATATAGCTAGTTAGTAAAATCATTCAAAATGAAGTAAACAATAATATTAATGAAATGGAAAAACCCCTTAAGCCCATTTCAAGCATCAACACACCCCCAAAGTTTTCTTCCTGTCAGCAACAAATTTCTTCCACACTGTTGTGATCTCTCTTTGCACCTCCAGAGCAGTTTTCTTCACAGTCTTGCCATTTGTAACATTTTCCTCGGTCGTCAACTTTGCGGTGACCTTGGATGGCAGTGAATCAAGGTCGTGCAACACCTTCTGGATATCCGAGACAAGGCGCTCTGCCAGTGTCCGGGAGAAATCTTCCCTGATCACAACACGTAACACAGTTACGTGTTGTGCATCAGGGGGCATGGTGTAGGCTGGCACAATCCATCCGAATCGTCGTAACATTTCTGATACTTCAAACTCATTGTGGTAGCTGTTGTCTTTGAGAGAGAATGCCACCAATGGCACTCCATTATCCTTGGATACAACGTTGAACTTTCCTGTTTTCTCCAATCCTTCTTTGAGTACCATGGCATTTTCTTGACAATTCTCCATGATGTTTCTATATCCCTAGTAGCCAAAAGATATTTATGTAGACAGTGTTAAATTCACAGAAAAAAGTCCAGGAATAAACAAAAGATTACCTCAAACTGGTGATCTTATTACAAAAGAAATAAGAAATACCTAGTTTGGGATTTATCTCTTCAAACTATACAAGAGTATGAACAATACTATACACAAATTTACAAGTTTCACATCATCTAAAATCTAAGATCAAAATGCATGCTACCTAAAGAACCCATGAAAATATATATATATATATATATAGACTGACCTCATAACCCAACCGAATGAGTTGATAGTACTGAGCAATTACTTGACTAGAACCTGCAACAGCAGTACCATAAATTAACAAGTACGTAACATTTGTTCAGCTTTTCTTTTCCCCTCATCTATTTCTCTTTTTTCGGCACATAAAACCTATAAACATATACATTAGAATTGAAATATAAAATATTATGTTTTCAAGCTAGGGATCCCAAGTAAACGAGGGAAATACTATTTCCACGAGCATTTTTGGATATTAAACACACGTGGTCCTACATGTTGTATATAATATACTTGTACCATATGCATTAAAGATCGTACGAACGTATAACCTTTACAGAAATATCAAAAGAGGTGTGATTCTCTTAAATGGTTGTACATTTACGTACCTTTAGAGAAGTTGAGGGTGAAAGTGGGTTGATCAGCTCCAAGATAGTTAATGTGGAAAATAAGCTCTTCAGGCAAATCCTCTTTAGTCCTCCAAATGACCCAACCAATACCAGCATAAACAAGCCCATACTTGTGCCCACTCACATTGATACTCTTCACCAACGGCAATCTGAAATCCCACTCCAGCTCTGGGTAAAGAAATGGTGCGATGAACCCTCCGCTTGCGGCGTCCACATGAATCGGTGTATCCCATCTACCAATATAACCAAAACAATGTAAGTATGCAGTACATAAATTAAAATGTGCGAGTGGAAGCGGTACGAAACAGAGAAAAAGGTACCCAGTTTCCTTGTTCTTCTCAACCAAAAGGTCGTTGAGGCGCTTAACATCTTCGAATTCTCCATTCAGAGTGGAGCCTAAGATAGCTGCCACACAGATTGTGTTCTCATCCACCATCTCTGCTGCTTTTTCGGGGTCCATCACATAGTATCCATCTCTCAACTTCACCTCCTTCAGTTCCACTTCGAAGTACCTTGCGAATTTCTCCCAGCATACCTGCATACAGTTGTGAGATCATGGCAAATTTATATTACAGAGTACTCAACTAGTTCTTTTTTTTTTCTTTTTTCAGTCTTCCTGCATGTCTGAATATGATATTCAAGATATTCAGACCACAATTCAGTCAGACTGTATGATAATATATACTCCACTCTTTAGACGTGCGTTGTTGCATTGTATGTGTCAACAGTTAAAGTTATTGCAATTTTTGCATCCTAAATAAATCTCATGAGCCATTTCGGCTGTCAAGTCATTGACACAGACAAATTGAGTAAAATGCTAGATGGCTAGAGAATAAAAATGTCAAAATTAAAGGTTTAATTATAGTATTGTAGGGTACAACTCTTAAAACTGTATGATTTATATGTAAGGTGGAATAACATACTAACCTGAACATTGGCACCAGTGACAATGTTTGGTTTGTCACAGGGTTTGCCTAGAGCTTTCATCTTGTTCTGCCATTTTCTCTTGAATGCTAAACCAGCCAGCATTATCGCCTCCGACGATCCAACTGTTCCAACTCCAATTGCTGTCTCTCCATCGCCTAGTGGTGCATTGAACAAGTGTGCTATCATGTTCACACACCGATTCTGTGAAATATTATTACAATATTTTGTCAATTAATCGATCACTACAATTTAGTTGCATATTTTTTACTAATATATGTGAACCCTGTGTTGTATATAGGACCGTATCATCTGTACAACTTATGTGTGATGCAGGGATCAACTTATTAAATTATATAATTCTTCTTCTGATATAAATAATGAGAAGTTAATAAATGTCATTATTTTAATTTTTTTTTAAAGTGGAATTTAAAACTCTGTTTGAAAGGGAGTATTCTTGAAAGTATTAGATGTATTTCAATTTATATTAAGAAAACCGATCCCTGTGATGCATATTATGTATAGACTGCATTTAGTTTCATCTGTTCCAAGGTCAGCATGCACGTACTTGATTTGACTTTTAAAAATCAACTTGTGTAATAGACTGAGAGTTACGGATGAAGAAAAAGATTGGAACTGCAGATTTCATTGAGAGGATCTGGGAGCGACCTCAAAAATACTCATTTGTAAAGGAATAATTCGGCCAATGATTGATCTATAAAATTTTAAAAATCTACAATAGCAAAAAATTGACCTAATCCGACCTATATATAATAAGAAAATACTTAACTCGGGACTGTCACCGAGACCAGATTAGAACCGGACTAAGACCGAGATTTACTTGTTAAACTTTCATATATTACAGTCATTATTTATTAATTTTTTCTCATTAATTTAAATGTATTTTAAGTTTTCATACAATTATATTATAAAGTAATTTTAAAGTTATTCTAAAGTTTTTTTTTATTTAAAATTTGTACATTTTCAATAGATAATTAGTTTTTAGTAACTATAATTGTAGCAATTTTATCAAAAAAATAAAAAAGTTAAATTTTAATATTTTATTTTAAAAAAAGTTGACTTTATATTTCAAAAAAAAGAAAAAGAAAAAAGATGACTAGAACTGGGACTAGACCTACTTAGAACTAGTTTGATTCGATCGGAGATCAACTTAACTTGAAATCCTCGAGAGTTCTCTTTTTATTGAAATTGGACTAGTCTAACCCGGTTTAATCAACCCCAGGACCGGTCCAATACTAAAATGGTCAATGTCGATATTTTCAAGAAGTAAGATCAATCGGTCCGTTATTCATCCTATTGAGAGTAATAAATTTTTAATTGGTTTGCAAGAATATAAAGAATATAAATATTTTTTTTAAAAAAATCTAACCTTAGTTATGTTTTTCATACTTTTTAGATATGTATAGTTGGATGTTCCAAATATTTTAAAATTCATACATTTAAAATGAATATATTAGAAAATAAAATATAGCTATTAACCTTAATCCATAAAAATAATTTTTACTCCAGACATAACAATATTTATACCAATAAATCAATGCCCACGTACAATAATTTACAAAGTAATGTAAATTGACAAGGAACAACTGAGAAAAAAATAATAAACTTAGCTACATATTAAATTGTGATTGATGTATGAGTTTCTTGTAATTAATTTATTTGTTAGTATAAAATTACTATTTGCACATCATCTTCTCATAGTCGTCCAATTCCTACTCATTTCCAATTCTTTCAAACAAACGCCCCAACAGTTTAGAATGGAAATAGTCAAATTGTCAAAATTGTCAAAACAGGATACGAAAGTAGATTTTTAGGACTGAAATTTCAAAAGACTATTAAACGTATTGACACAATATATATGAGAGGTCAAGTACACATGTTTTGTGTGAGGAAGAATTATGACCATTTTGTGCAATGTCCACAGGACATATTATTACTCAGTAATCATGTCATTTGTAGAAATAATATTAAAAAAAAGTTTTACCAAAGAAAATGCAGAGCTATACAGTCTTTTCTCAATCCAAGAAATCTTTTTATCTTACGGTCTTCGTTGAGAAACCTTCATTAATTATGTTGATTGTGAAATAGTTATCTAGTTAGGCTTGATTTAATCCTAAAATATATTGTCTCTAATATACTAATATATATTCCTTCCGTTTCAAAAAAATAGTAATATTTCAAAAAGTTATTTAGTATTTTTGCAAAAATTTATGAACAAAACTCGACTTGAATTTAATTAATTTCAATTTGAAAATGATTAACATTACAATATATATTAAGATTCCAACAAAATAAACTCTTTATAATACTAAAATTTCATTAAATAATTGTCATAATTTAAATTTTAAAATTTCTCGATTTTTGTACAAACAAAAAGAAATATTACTTTTGTTTTTTAGCTAAGGGAATAATAACTTTTGTGATATGGTAAGAAAACCCTCTGATGATAGGGATCTTCCTGTCAAACTTATTTCTAGTTCATATTTTGTGATAACTTATTGGTACATACCATTCTTAATTAAATATATAATATTAATATTTGTTAAAAAATTAAAATAAAAGTTGCTTCTTTTGTAAAAACGAAGAGAATACCAAAACATTCTATCTGACAATTCAATAGAGGTGGGGAGGAGAGGAGAGAGATTTCATCGATGAGAAAGAACATGAATTCATTCAATTTGGATGAAATTATAATGTTGCGTTCCGTTCGGATCGAGTAAATAGAATGAAAGATAAATAAATTTAATTTATATATATTTATTAAAGTAGATTACAAAATTTTATCGTTCATACGAGAGATAATAGTAAGATAAATCATTACTGTCATATATAATTTCATTTCATAAAAAAACAAAAAAAATGATTTTTTTTCCATTGCGATTTTACTATCATTTTTCTCCATTACTCTTTCTACTATTACTTTCCACTAATTTTTATCTAATTTTTAATTTATTTTCTCTCGCATTCGATTTTCTTAATTAGAGAGCATAACTTCCAGACACAAAATCAATAACGATTAAGTTAAATATTAATTGCCGGAAAAGTTGGCACAAGGAGTCAAAATTGGTACACTTTGAAGAAGGATTGATAAAACGTGCGTAGGGTCCATGGCATAAATTTTCAGAAAGTATGGCTCCAATAATGTTCCACAAGAGGGTATCTGTCTGTCTATCTCTTTATTTGGACGTCATGCACCGCTGTTATGATGTTGGACAAGAAAACTGACTACATTTATGCAAACCTAACTTCCTAGAAGTAGCTTTTCTCCATATTTTATCATGTGCAGTACCACATATTTCTCTGCTTTTTCAACTTTCTACCCAGCACTAATCTCCATCAACTTCCCCTTCTAGGTGCATTTCTTAACCTAGCTAATTAATATGATATTCTTACAAATTAATAGAATCGCTTATTATTTTCCATGTTTATAAGGCATTTAATATTCGGTCTTATTTTGTGTTGTATTATCTTCTAGAATTGTCACTTAATTTTTAACATTTTAAATCCTTAAATAAAAAAAAACGTACACATCTATCATAGAGAAGAATGAACATGAAATAAAATATCAAATGTGACCAAAAGTTTGAACTATTAATATAAGTTAATTCTTCTACGAAAAACATATCAAATTTGAGTCAAAGTTTGATCTAGACAAATTGTGACATTTGATATTCTAGACAAACTGTGATAATCTAGAAGAAGTTTATTATATTATCATTGTTTATTGTTTATGAAAAATATGTATGTTAATTGAAAAAAGTGACAAGTCAACTAATTATTACAAGGATAATATTATAATTTAGAATTATATTTAATCATCAATTTAAGTAATTAATGTACTCCTAAATATTCATAAATTTCTCTAAAACGGTTATTATTGTTTTGGATGGAGTATTTATCACAAGTCGTCAATCAAATTAAAGTACACCAATTAGGTCTGCAAATGATTCGGTCTGTTTGCGAGATCGGCTCGACTCAACTCACTTAACTCATTCAGCTCGATTCATTAAAATAAACGAGCCGATCTTTAACATTAAAATATGTCTAATTAGTTATATGATCCGAGCCGAGTTCTTATCTTGTTCGGCTCGATCTCGTTTGAGATCAATTCAACTCGTTAAGCTTGACTAGAGTCATTTAAATATTACAATTTAAAAAATAATCTATGTATCAATCGACCATGATATCATCACTAATCAAACAAAATACAAAATATTACTCATAATTTAGTTTATATCCACCATTGTTTCATTGATTTAAATAATGTATTAGCAAATAAATAATACAATCAATGTTGCCAAATTAAAGTATGCTTTTCTAAATAAATAATGAATTGATTTACATATGTCTTTCTCAAGTGTAATTTTTATTTAATTTAAATGCTTAAATTTTAATGATACTATTGTAAAAATACAAAATACTAATACAATCAACGCTACCAAATTAAAGTATGTAATATATAATATATTACATCTAAATTAATAATATATAATATGTTATATATATAGTTGAGTAATTGATTAATAATATACAATAAAAATTAATGGATATAACTAATAAGCTAGAAATATGAAGTATAACCTATTTAGAAAATTGATACTTTTTGAATTAAAAAAGTGTTCAACCATAATTATGACTAACAAAAAATACGAAGTATAATCTAATTACGGAGTAGATATTTTTTTTAATTAAAAAAGTGTTTAACCATATTTAATCATACAAAACTAAAAAACGGGTTTGTTTTTTTTAAATATATAATAATTTTTTTATATATAAAAAAAATTCGCGAACAGACTCATGTTCCGCTCGTTTATAAATGAGCTGATCTTAAACAATATATCTTGTTCGCTTAAATTATTGATACGACTCTACTCGAATTCATTTAAAATTAAACTCGATTAAACTCATTTGCAGCCCTAACACCGATCGAGATTTTGGGATGGAAGAGTAATTACTGACCAATCCGCAGTTTGCGCAATATTGTCGAATGAAGAAAAGAAAAGGCAAATTACTGAAAACACTAACATGGCGTTGCAGTGCGGTCATGTTCCAATAATACCGTCAATATATAATTTTTTATTAGTGTATAGATCAAAAAATAGACTAGTTAATAAATTCATAGTCTATGGTATAATTATCCGGCTTTCTTAGTTAGAGGATCTGATCCTTCTCTAGAAGTCATGTATTAATTTATTATACAATTATATTATTACAAAGTAATGTCATTACCAAGCTACAACAAATTAATTTAATACTCTTAATGTCTCATGTCTTACATTATGCTCTACCACATATAATATACTATTAGATGACCCACTTATTTACTTAATGACGCATTTTCAGATTTTATTTGTAGCTTTGGACCAAAATCAAATATTCATAGAAGAAGGAAATTAATGTTTTTTATATTTTTTTTAAATGAAAAAAAATAAAGAAACAGAGAAGAGATCGCAAAGTTTTAGATAATTTACCTGTAACTCGGTGGTAACAGGGTATTCGTCCATGTCGACGTAGTTTTTGTTGATGGAGGACATGATGAGTTTATCGCATTCGGGTTCCATCCAAGTGGTGACAAAGGAGGCCAAGTTCAGCCTGGGATTGCCGTCGAGCATCAGTTCGTCGTTGATGATCTGGTACGCAGCTTCTTTTGGTATTGAATTCTCTGGCATCTTGAATCTGTTCATGTCATGATCCAACTTCCATTATTGTTGATCATTGACTACAAGTAATTAATAAGGAAAGTTTAGCTAATTTTACAAGATTAGTCATAATTAATCACCTCGGAAGGCACGTCCGGACGTATCGCGAAGCGAAGGTTGAATGGACGGAGACATCGGATTGCGAGGCGGTTTTCGACAGAACCATGGTGGTGGTGGTTGAACAGTGGAGTGCTTATCGGAGGGAAATGGGGAGGTGTGAACTGTTTGGTTTTTGGGACAAAGGCAGGAAATGGGAGTTGAAGGGATTTTTAATATACTAGTATAGCTAGCATATTCGCATGCGTCTATGTATATATAAAACAGCACTAGTGGAGGTGTTGCCACATTGTTGACTTTGTGAGTGTATTCACACAAATTTCCTTTTAGTAATACTTCGTATGTTTTTATTTCTTTTTTTGGAAAATTAACAATTATTGGAGCTAATTAGAAAGTACAGAGGCCCATACAAAAGCCAGCTTAAAAGAACAATCCAACAGTATTCACACAATTGAGTTGATGCTATTTTATGAACTCATTTGGGTGTAAAAGCTATGCTTTTTGGTCAAAAGATCTTTCTTTAAATAAAAGAAAATTTCCTTGTCCCTAACTTTCAGTCTATTTTATTTAGCAAAGTCATGTTAGTATTGAAAAAACAAGGCCGCGTTCGTTGCACGTCTAAGGCAAATAGTGAGAGTAGAATGCTTGAGATGATATTTAGGTATTTATCTTATGGGATTCATCGAATTTGAACAGCAAGCATTACATGGGCTCTTTGATCTTCTAAGCAAAATACACCATCTTTTAAAACTTAAACTTCTAAATTTCCTTTTCTATTTTCAAAATTTCGAGAGCTCGGCACCATTCTTTTTTTTATTTTTTTATTACGTACAAATCATGTCGCATCAGTCTTTCACCTTCTTTTTTTTGGAAGAAGCCCTCAAGTAAAATTTTATTCATAATCAATAATTGTCACTGACAATGAGAGAAAGGAGATCATAGTGAGTGTCTCCAAACCATAATATTAAAAATACAAATAACGTCTACTGATAAGATGAGCAAACTCATGACCCATATGATTACCTACATGAGAAAACTCAACCACTTCAAAATTACAACAAAAATTATAACACTCTTGAATGATATCAAGGAAGTAGGAGATTCTTGTCTCGATAGATTGTAAAGACTGGATCACATATAAAGAGTCAAATTGTAATATAATAGACATCAGCCCATAAAAGTGGCATACTCCAATGTAGTTTTAATAGCCAAACCTTCTGCACAATTCACATGGAAGTTGAATTTTATCTACCATTGCAAATATAACACTGTCATTACTATCGCGATCAACATATCTCATTCATTTTAAACTTGAACTAGATACAGTCACATCCGTATTAACTTTGATAAACCCTTATCGAACATTTTAGAGTCCCTTAAATGGCTCCAAACTCTACTACCCTCTTTAGAAATCTGAACACCATATTTTGTTGCATATTTGAATGAATCCGATATCAAAATCAGTCTCACTTTAATGTTGTAGATTTTTAAGTTTTCATGGGTTAGATCTAGACCAAACTGATTCCTTAGCCGGTCAATTTTGTTTATACCAATACCAAGTTTGTTTCAATCTAAATTACGATCCTGATCTTTTTATTCATCTCTAATTTAATTGTTTAAATTAAATAAAATAATTCAAAATTAGACTGAAACAATAAAGGACAACTTAATGTCTATTCATAAAATAATTCAAAAATCCCTAGTCCGATTTTTTTCGTGTTTAATTTTAAGCATGTTAGGGTTCCATTGCACCCCACCTAGCCTACCAACACAAGCAACCGAAAGAAAAGGAAAAAATGAAGGCTCACGGGAGCTCACTGCTATACGCAGCCTAGTACAACAACAATGAAAAAACAAACAACACATGCCCCGATGCGTTCATAACTATAAATGGAGAATGAGGATCAGGATCAGGATCGATGTATAATTAGAATGAGAGAGTGTGGGTGTGTGGTTATAATATCAAACTTATAACCAAAAATGTATGCCCACATCAAGAGGGGAAAATGAAAATAAATACCATACATGCATGATCTGTAGTTGTAGCTTATATTATATTATATATGTGTATGTGTGTAATATTCCAATATTAATGCATTAATACATCATTAATTAACTCAACAAATGTGAAAAGAATACTCCACAACTGAAAGTGAAAAAAAAAATATCCCAATGAACAATTACAGGTGAAAATTGGATCATCACACCTCAATATCAAGTAACCACTCTTTACCAAGAAAACTAATAAAAAGGTTATCACTAATGTTGCGTTTGAAATGAACGAATAGAATAAGAAGGGAAACAAATAAAAAATTAGAAAAAATTTAGTAAAAAACAATGGTACAAGAAATGATAAGAAGAAATAAGAGAGAGAATCGCAATGAAAAAAAAAAATGGATCATTGATCTTCCTTGTTCATAATGAAATTACATAAACAAAAATAGTTCATTCCAATACCATTCCAGTGACCATAAAATTTTGTAATATTTTTTAATAATTACATGTAAATCAAATTCATTTTCCTCTCATTCTATTTCATCGATCCAAACGCAGCTTACGCAGCATAAACTTAAGCAAATATTAGGTGGTTACACTTACACGTCAGTTTTAAGTTCTCACCACCGGAAGACTTCATCAGCGATAATTGAATTTTGTTGCCTTCGGGCAGGTGCAGATTGTTTTAACACTTAAACTGAACTATTTAAGGGTGCATTTATATGATTGAATTTGATGAGATTAATAGTATTTTCGAACTAATAATACTTTAGAACTAGATTAAAATTCACACAAAAATGAAAAATTAGACTGAACTAAGAAACTCATATTGGTCATCCACTTTATTTAATCTCTTATATAAAATATTATTTTTTAAATGCAACTATTAGTTCAATCGCTTGTGCCAAAACAAGCATAGTATTATTTCATAGGATTAATTAATTCAATCCTAAATGAAAAAATAAACACATGACTATTTTTTAAATGAGAATAAATAGTCCACAAACAAACGCATTAGGGTGCAATGTCTTTTATTAAAAAAAATTATAAAAAAAGTGCAATATCCAACTCTCTAGCTGTTCTTCCAAATTAATCAGAGTTGAACAAAAATCAATCAAATCGAACATAGGCAGGGCAACCCTAAATTGCCTTTCTGCCATAGAATGGAGTTTTCAGGCTTGCTTCTTGGCCAAGGGGGTCGTGTATGAAAAAAATTGACAGACCAACAGAATCATTTTATCAAGCATAAAGATGAAAAGAACCCTAAAAATGCCGTGACAGGAATTGTTCGCGACAAAGCATGCTTGATGGGTAAATCACCTTGTTGCCACAAAGCAGCAGAGATTTGAATCTTGACATAAGCAGAAACATGCAATGACATGAACGTTAGGAATCTATGTGCTAAGTTGTTTGTGCATGAATAAGTAAACTGGAATCCGTTGTTTGTGAACGAAATAAACAGATATCCATCTAACGCCCAAGGTTAAAATACAACAATTGTAAATAGATCATCGCTAAGCAGTCAGTTCAAATAAAAATATTCTGGATAGAATTGCATAGAGTAACAACCCAAAAATAATGCAGCTACAATCTTCTTGGCCGTCTTTATTATTTCTCAGGGAAAATCTGAACACGAAGCAAGTCCACCTTCCATAGGCCCCCCTCTTGACCTATAACCGGAAAAGGATAAAAAAAATAAAAAGAAAAAAAGAAAACCAGAGAGCGAGTTCAAGTAGTTAAAAAAGTACAAACAAGGGTTTCACAATCTCTCATGGAAAGGCAATTATTAATTAGACAAATCAGGAAGTTATTGAGCAGTTCAAGTTTTTAACTCAGTGTCATCACTCAAAAATACAGCTTATCTCATGATATATATAACTCGGGCTCCAACACATTGGCAACCACTCATCACTTAATTAGATCAAAACTTAATCACAACCTTAATAATAAGTTTACCGCAGTTACAGCCTTGTGCTAAACTTGAAAGATCAACAATATGTTAGAAAATGGGAACTTTAGAATCTATGTACTGTAGAATTGTAACGATGTTTCGGTAGAAATCTAACATATGTAATAGTTCATGGATCCAAGACATTTTCTAAGTGAAATCCATAGTTAAATAGGTAAGAAATTACTTCCCATAGTGGTTAAAATTAGACTGCGTGTATTTAATATATGACAATGTGTTTGTCCACTGATTAGGTTAACTGTTGATATGGTTATCCATTGATAAGAGTTAATTGTTGATATGGTTATCCACTGATACAATTATTCACCGATGGCATTTGGTCATCAGCAAATAATTTGCTCATAAGAGGATATAATCGTCAGGGGATATATGGTTATCTATACCCATCAGGGAATAATTGGCCATAAGTGGATACCATCAAGGGTTAAATATATCGTCAGGGGATAAATACCTCGTCAGGGAATAATTCAACAGGGATATAAACCTCGTCAGGGATAATTTATCAGGAGATAATTCATGTTTGATGATGTAAATCTCAATTCATGTTTGATGATGTAAATCTCAATTCATGTTTGATGATGTAAATCTCAATTCATGTTTGATGATGTAAATCTCTTGTGAAAATTTATTTCAAAGGACCAACATGATTCAAATTAATGTTAAATATTATTATCAGATTTAGATAATAACTAAGTACTTTAATTTGTCTTTAGTTGTATTCTACCCAAATCTGTAACTGCCCAAATAATGACACATTGTGGGCAAAAGTTACATTGGGTGTTTTAAGGTAACGTTACTAGAGTTGTTGACTTGAGAGATGTTCTATAATATTTGGAAATCCTGTATGTTGAGGTACACAGTTTTGAAAAACAATCTCAAAAACATTACAAGTGATTTCATAACTCACAAATTATTGCTTAGCAATTGTTGAATTTTCAGGTGAACTGAGGTGGTAGTCATTGTGTACTGACTTGATTACACCACCTCTGTGTTATGTTTTATCTTAGAAGGAAATTCACAGCATCCCATTGTAACATAAATAGAGTGAATATTTCTTTAAGAACAGTCTATCTTTTTCTAAGAATTGACAACTCATCTGTTCTTAGTCTTGATAAGTCTCTCTCTTTCTGTATTTCAATTATTGTACGAATTGTAATGTTTCTCTTTCTAATTGTTCTTTGTTTGAACTCAGTATTCAAGACCATATTGTTATATATTTATCAGTTTGTTCTTACTGTATCGAAGATTTTCAGCACAATATTTATAGAAAAAGAGTAACATTAACAGTAATATAAGCACTTACATTATGCTTATTTAGAAAGTCTCTCTTTGAGATCATCTGCCACGGCATCTATAAATTCCTCGGTGTTCAGATAATGTTCTCTACTGAGCCTGAACCATTAGAAAAAAAAAATGTTACGACATCAATGAAGTGAAGGAGAAAATAAAAATATAGTGGACAATAAATACTTACTTGGACCCATGAAGAATAAGAGCAAGATCCTTGGTCATCTTTCCAGATTCAACAGTATCAACACAAGCAGCTTCTAGCTTCTCAGCAAAATCTAGCAGTTTAGCATTGTCATCCAACTTTGCCCTGTCCACATGAAACCAGTTTGCTCATTTTCTATATCGAACAAAATCAAGAAATATCTAAAATACCATATTGTTAAAGCTAGAATGATTTACAAAAGAAATCCAACTGTACAAACTAAGATTCCATAAACAGACCTGTGTGCAAGCCCTCGGGACCATGCAAAGATAGATGCAATGCTATTTGTGCTGGTTTCACCTCCTTTTTGATGAACCCTGTAATGACGTGTGACAGTGCCATGAGCTGCTTCAGCTTCTATTGTTTTTCCATCAGGACAGACCTGAAAAATATGAGATGTACATGAAGGTTTAAACGTAAATGATCAAAGGATACTGCTGAACCAGGAAGATCAATGGCATATAACTATTCCAGAGCAGAATCAGACATCAAGGAGTGGGCCAAGGAGGAGAATCTAGAGAAATATTAGAAGGTAATAATGGACCATAGAATCTAGCGAAATATTAGAAGGTAATAACGGACCATAGAAGTCTATAACATTGATAAGCCAACTACACAAATAGATGCCATGAAGAAAAAAATTCAAAAGAAAAAAAGTATGCACACATGCACATCCATAGACAAGGAAAGGCAACTTACCAGGACTGATGTCATTAATCCGAGAGATCCAAAACCTGTAAATTATTTCAAACCTGAGGTCAATCTAAAGCTCCATGATGAAAAGCAATAAATAAATATACTTAATAAGGAACTACTGAAACAATACAAACTACAAAGGGAAGTGCAGTTGGTAGACAAATCCCAGTTCCGTAGCTGTTGTAACTATTAGGTGTTCATGAACTTCAATGTGCAAGAATATGCAACAAAAATTTGAGTAATTTCATGTCATTACGGATGCACGCACCTTGCGCTAAGAAATCACTTTGTACGTCCCCATCATAGTTTTTGCACGCCCATACATAACCTCCATCACTCTTAAGAGCATATGCAACCATATCATCAATGAGACGATGTTCATACCTATTACAAGTTCAATCACAGAGGTAAATAAAGATGCTATATTACTGAAATTCCAAGACCCAATTGGCTTACATGACAAACTTCAGCTACTGACCATATCCCAGCAGCTTCGAACTTTGATTTCCAGCTTGCTTCATAAACTTCTTGAAAAATGTCCTTGAATCTTCATCAAAAGAAAGAATGACGATCAGACAGCTATACCGAAGGAAGTACCAGAAGATTGAGAGTGCAAGAATTAAATCAAGAACCGGACAAGGAATACAATCTTACCCTCATCCTCCGACACACCAACAAGAAAAAAAACACTTAGACAGATTTTACATTCACTAATGCTTCATTCGGTTCACAGAATAGGAATGAGAATGAAGAGGGAATGGAAGGGTAATAAAGGAGGGAATCAATTTTTCATTCCTTTGTTCAGTTGAACATAGAATGGAGGGTGGAATGAAAGATGGAATGAATGGTAAATTGTATAAATTACCCATTTCTGTGAATTGTATAATTAAATTACAATTCACCACCACCAACTGCCCTTACCCCCAACTTTGGATAACCTGTTACGCCCTGAATAGCTTACTAAGAAATTTGTAACTCAAAAAATTGAATTCTTTTCTCAAGCATTTTGTCGAACACCTTGTGAGCTACAAAAACACCATCACTTGCAATCTTAATGGGTGAGCTTGCTGGCCACCAAATGGGTCTAAAAATTTGAGATATACATCTAATTGCTGAACCACACAATGGCCTTCACCTTCAAAAGAGCTGTTGATTCACTGGTGACGAAGAAAGTACCGTCAATGATGATAACCAGCAGTGATGAACAGAGACGATGATTTGAGCAACAAGAGAGACGAGAACATCGATTGTTTTATTTTGGGAAAAAAGCTGAGGTTAATTTTGTCGAATTTGGACTATGTTATATACTTGAACGAATCCGGCCTGAAGAGGCCATTCTGAATCGTTGGACAACCGAACATGCGAACGAAACAAGGAAAGGGAATGATCGAATCCATTCATCCCTCTATTCTGCAACCGAACAGACCATAAGAGTACACTGATAATTCAACTATGCTTAAGAACCAAAAGAACAAATACCTTCCATCATATTTCTTAAGAATAGTATTTTTTGTGCTAAGATAAAGTGGCCACTTTTTCTCGTAAGCTGTGGTCATTGAAGCTTCAGCAAAGGCACGTATAGACTGCATTTCATAATAAATATAACATATAGATGTATGTTAGTTCCCAGTAGGGATCACCAAATTGGCTTCAGCATACCATTAAACGTCTTGAAAAGCAAACCTCATCTGTGTTGTACATAGACAAAGCTACCCCTCCAGCACCAGTGAAGTTGAAAACCTCCAACTCTGTCTTTTCATCATTTCCTTCTGGTACTGTACAAAAATTAAACACCCCCTTCAAGATATGTTTAGTACTCGAAAGAGTAATAAAGCAATAAATGAATAGCTGTTTTGAAGGTAAAATCACTATAATGAAGAAATCTGTTTATGAGGATAGGGAAGACAAAAGATAAGTTTACCAAAGACCAATTTAAGTTTTCCAGGTCCTTTGATAACTGCATCAGTTGCTCGGTATTGATCACCAAAGGCATGCCTTCCAATGCATATTGGCTTAGTCCACCCTGAAAATTCGAGCAAAAGGTACATCTCGATTCCAAAAGGAAATGAAAAATAGAAGAAATACAAGCACCACTAAAACTAACTCACCTGGGATGAGCCTGGGGATGTTTTTGCAAAGAATTGGTTCCCTGAACACTGTGCCTGTAACAAGCAGAAATTACAATGAATCATCCACAGCCATATGTATGTGAAGCAATTAGAGTGAAACAAGAGATTCACCGACCATTTATAATGTTCCTAATAGTCCCATTTGGACTCTTCCACATCTGCTTCAGGTTGAACTCCTTAACACGAGCTTCATCTGTAAAATCAATAACCATGTTCTTTATCTAACATTATATGGAACATCCCACGAATTCAGAATCATTCAACAAATAAATTGTCTAAAATAAACATTCTTCGAGTCAGATACAGCAATGCATACCTGGAGTAATGGTTGCACACTTGATTGCTACATTGTACCTAAAATGACACCACAAGAACCACCTTTTAGAACAACAGATGCATATACAGAATGTACAGGGACACATAGGAAAAGAGCTAGGAAAAGTGCACAAACATCATAACACAAAAATGACAAGGACAATCATAAATGATTAGCATACAGAAGCTAGAATTTGTATTGGAAACAACTCTAACAAAAGAACCCCATTCATGTGTGACTGTGTGGTAATGCATACGTATAAATTTAATAAAAGAATTCCTGAATCCCACTTTAAGTATAAATTTGTAGTAGTATGTAAAACAAAAAATAACAGCAATGTCCTCGTCCAACATCGTGATTATATTACTTTTCCACTATATCAACCAGCATAATTATGGAAGGATATATAACCCCCAATATTGATAAAATCTTAAAACAGAACTCTTATTTTGGAAGAAGGGGAGAGGTTCACGCAATATGTAAGCACAAATATCTTATCGTAGTGGTTAAAGAGGAATTTCAGAAAATCAAATAAATTAAAGCACATACTTGAGAGTAGCCTCAGCACTTTCAATGGTAACTTTATCATCGGTAGCATCACGATGAGGAAGGCCAAGGTCAAAGTATTTTATATCCAACTCCAAAAAGGGTAAGATGAGCTGCGGTATATCAACGCAAGTCATGAGCACTAAAGAATGACATCTACAAAGGAATACCGAAAAGCATGGATTTAAGCAGGGAAAGTAAATCACCTTGTCCTTTATGGATTTCCAGAAAACTCGAGTCATTTCATCTCCTGCAGCATGCAACATGAGAAACCAGGTAAAGTAAGATACACAAGGTATTTAGCAGCTGAAAACAGAAGTGAAATCTGCATATATTACACACAAAAGGAAAAAAGAAGGAAAATAATAACACAAACAAAGCAACATGTAATAATTCATTGCTACAACATATACAGCTTCCCTTTTGTGAGCAGAAAAAGGATTCTTGGCTTTTCACAATATTCTGATTAGTGATTACATATTTTCTGTTACTCCAAATTATAGACATAAGGGCAACTAAATTAACCAATAAGTGTTTACAAGAACATTCCTAAAGTAAGAGAAATTACTGTAACAAACTCTGGCAGAGAAAGTGAATTTGTTGGATAAAATGAGTTCAACTATTCAGGCACATCCAAACATGAAAGGAAGCTCACGTGTTAGCATACTCTATCTAGACGGCATTAAGATTTAAGTTTGTGCATCCCGCACAAATCTAGATTTTAAAAATATTAAAAAAAAGAAGTCCATTGCATCCTCAATTTTGTTAAAGCTACTTAGACAATTAAACCAATTAGACTATGGTCGATCAGGCACTAAAATATACAAGTAAAAGGTAGTAGATATGACAAAGTTGACAAAATAAAATAGTTATAAATATTGCATGAGTTCCCAAAAAGTTAGTCCAATTATTATACGGAGTATCACTTTTTTCATAAAAGAATTTATCAACTAAGGTCAATTGCAAAGGAAGTCTTTGATCAGGTGATCACAAGGAAAATAAAGCATCATCCGAATTTTATATAATAAACTATAAAGAGGTCATATGCATATATCTAAGAAACAAACATATTGATTAACCAAGTTGCACTAATACAGTTGAATCTGAAAAACATAAAAAGGACATATGCATATGCTATCCATTGATGGGTGAACTTCCTAACATTAAACTAACATTTTTTAAACACCCTTGACGATCTCATGTTTATTGGAGTATCATCTGAAGTATTTTTATTCTTCTTCTATTTTCTCTGTTGGCTACTTTGCTTCTTTTTTTTTTTTCTGCTTTTCTTATCACATTCTAAAAGTTAAGAATCAGAAGTAATAGAAAAAGTAATAAAAATAAAATTTAAGCTTCCGTAAAACAGAATATCCATCAAAACTTTTATTTGAAACCCCAGATCAAGACTTTTTAGTAAAAGCAAGGCGATCCTAAAAGAAAACAGAAACCCAACATCAATCTTGTCTAAATAAAAGGAAAGATCAATTTTTTACAGAGGTGATGGTATAAATGTCATCAGATCAAAACAAAATAATCAACAATCATGGCTCGATATGCAATCTTTCCAGTCTCTAGTAACATAATCAATGATTGATAAAAGATCTGTATCAAGAAAACATATCAACTCGATGATAGATCAGATCAACTGACAAAAATCAAAATCAAATAAGGGACAGAGGCAGAAGTGAGCTCACCGTCCATTTCAACAATGGGGTTGGCGACCTTAATTTTCTCGAAAGCCATGTTAATGGGTCGCTTCACTCGCGGACAGTGAATAATAATGATCTAATTAGCAGAAATTGCAGGAAGGAAGAAGAGAAACAGCTGGAGAGAGAGGCGGGCGGGGTTTTGTATGGAAGACTGATGGCGAGTTTTTATATTCCACACGGCATATGATGAAAATCGATGATGTCTGTCAGGCTGTTCTGGACTGACTACCTGCCCCATTAATTACTATTCACTCGATACCCATTTATTATTTTTTAAAATTAATTAAATTAATATAATTGGGCGTTTAGTTGGCACCAATACAAATGAAAATATATTCCAATTCATTTCATCTCATAGTTTAATAGGTAATCGGTTCCGATCTATTCCAGTTAAATCCTTCATTGTTTTATATATCGAAAAAGAACATTACTAAGTCCATTTCATAAATATTTAAAGACATGCATATCCTTTATTATTATGATTATTGTTGTTGTTGTTATTGTTGTTGTTATTCTTATTATTGTTATTGTTGTTATTGTTATTGTTGTTATTGTTATTGTTGTTATTGTTGTTGTTATTATTATTATTATTCTTATTGTTGTTGTTATTATTAATATAAGTGTATAACAATCAATATTTAATACTATAAATTATTATGTTAATCCATATACATATATATTTATATTAGTTTTAAGAAGAATATTTTAGTAAATTTTCACAATATCATTCCATTCCAAATTATTTTTTAAATAGTGTACAAATGTATCAATAAAAAGATTCATTCTCATTTCATTATGATTCTCATTATATCGTAAATAATTCCATCAAACCAAACACCCCATAACGGTTTAAACTACTATAATTTTTTTAAATCAATAATTATTTTCATTACAATACTATAATTTTTTTAAATCAATAATTATTTTCATTACAATACTATAATTTTTTTAAATCAATAATTATTTTCACTACGTGGATGTAATCACCATTATAGTCAATCTATTTATTTTTTTTTTGTTATGCAATATATGATTACATCACATTAAACTAAATAAATTGATATAAGTTTATAATTATCATATCGTTGTTGACCTAAAAAATGTCAAATATATCTCTGAACGGATTATACATTACATTTTAAGTTAATCAAAATCTACTTAATTTTTATTAATAAATTATTATAACCATATACTTTTTCTTCAATTTTGTTTGTTCAGTTGACTTTATTGTTAAATTGACCTATTTAAATTTATAAATTTAAGAAAAACGTTAGTTGAACATTTAATAATATATTTTTAATGTACTTTTTATGATATTAAAATATTTGAAGTTATAAGTTTCGGTTGTTAATTAAAATAATTGTTATAATAAGTATGGATAATTTTTGTCGATTTAATAGGATGAAATTTTGATCGTTGATCGAAGAATAGTGCAGGGATAAGAAAAATCCGATAAAAAATAAAGAGAACAAGGATGGAGACTATCCTCCCCACCTCATTCCTCGTCCCGTATCTATTCCGTCATAAAATATTATAACAGTTTTATACATAATATATATATTAACTTTTTAAATTTATTAATTTAGACAACTTATTTAAATTAATTATTATGTACCCACATATAAATATTATAAATTATTAATTAAACTAATTTTGTGTATATGTATTGGTATAAATATGTGTGTGTGTGTGTGTGTGACATATAAATAAAATGATTATGTAGTAGATATATTTGTTTTTTTTGTTGGAGTGGAGATCCTATGGAGCGGCGAAGATTATTGATTCTCTCTGATGGAGATTTTTATTTTCCGCCGAATATGAGCCGAGAACGAGATAAATTTTTTTAAGTGACGGAATGGGACGGAGAACTCAAAACCGCTCCAGTCTTCCCTACTTTCAATCAAATTTTTACTTATAATCAAAAGCATCAAATTTGAGCCTATGATTATTTTATGTAAAATAAGCGAGTAAATATAAGTAGGTACACAAACAATAATTACTTAAAAATGTAATTATAAGCGGATTTGACTATTTCAAACACTCTTAATATTATGATTTTTCCATGGAAAAGAAAGAAATTCGCTCCATTATTTTGCTTTATAATTTATGTTATAGTAAAGTATTTATTTTCTTTGCTTTTCCTTTTAAGTTTTTGTAGAGTATGTTCGAATGTGATTAAGTCGGTTTAAGTAAGGGAAATTTTTTTATTTTGAGTACTTACAATAATATTTATATATCATTTAAAAAAAATAATGTAATAAATATCGGACTCTCAACTTAGTAAAAATGCATGTTAAATCTTATCAGCCGTACAAATTAGCCGATGAAATTTGGTTTATGCTCCAAGAAAAAATATATGATAATTAAACAAAATTTATCTAAATAACTAGACATTTTCTTTAAAGAAATATATTATATGATTATATCTATTTTACATAATTAAAATAAATAATAATATTTTATGTGTATGTCGAATCCAAAATTTTTTTGAAAAATAAGTGAGTTGTGAAATTGCCTCATTTGATTGATTTCTTTAAAATTCTCACAAGGTTTCAAGAGTCCAAGTTTGTATAAACGCGATGGGGTGATAAAATCTTTTTTTTTCAAGACGAGTCGTCACTTAACAAATCTGAGACAGTGTGTTATGACACTTTTCAATTTTACTTTTTTGAAAAGTTAATTTTCAGATGACTCTTAAATTATGGTCGAGGCGAAACCAAAAAAAGTCGAGTTCTTTGCTAGTTTAAACATGTGAAAGTGTTAGACAACCCATATCATCACTATAAATAGTGACTACTTTTTCAGATTTTTCTTTTATGAAATCATCTCTTAAAATGTGAAGAAGTTTGAAAGAAGAACAAATTCATTAGCAGTGCAGGTGTGTGTCAATGTATGTGTGTGTTTCATGTGTTTACATTATTAAGTTTTTGGTTACATATTACAAGGTGGAATTGAAAACAAAAGACAGTCATAAACTAAGATCAAACAACTCTTGCCTAAAACAAAAAATTACAACATTCTCTATATACAATTTAGCTAACTTAACACTAGACAAAATGAGTTTCAACAAGTGTTGGCTCCTGTATTGCGATCTCTCGGCTGGATCACCCAAGAAGGGTTTAAAACACATGCATCATTAACTCAAGCATGATACAGAAACTAAAGGTTAGAAAAGAAAACATAACTATGCAAATATGTACATATTGATAACAAGTTAAAATCAAACTATTTTTAGATTATATTATATAAATTAAAATCACACATAAATCATAAAAGGACAAAGTATACTTACGACAGATTATAGGGTTGGATGATATGTATGTGTATGAGAGATTAAATATAAGGGTGCTTTCAAATAGAGGTAGTTATGGATGAGAGCTATTCTTACCTGGAAACCACCCTATTGTAAGAATATGAACGAATCTTGACCGAAGCAAAAAGATGGAGGAATAGGGGATGAGATAAAACGCAGTTATCAATAAGTCTTTTCTTTTGATTGATATAGAACAGAAAATTACAAGGATAATTTTTGTATAAGGAAATATGGTCTTTTCCTTAGTTAAACTCTAAGAAAAAAGTTTTGAAACTCTTTCACAGTTCACTTTTTCCTCCTTTTTCTCCTTTGTTCTTTTCTCTCTTTTCTTCTCTGTGTCTCTCCACGTGTGTCTGTTTTTTCGTCCCATTTTCTGTGTTGTTTGGGGTCTTTATTTATAGTTCAACTCCTTCGTCCTCCAGACTTTCTCCATAAGTTGTGTTTCAAAATATCTATGATATTTCATTGGTAATTGCAGCTATGTCACCTAACTTTCCTTTTTTAGATAGATTTCCTTGTACGCAAAACTTGTTACGCAACCCATATTGCGGTTGGTCTTTTCTTATTTGATCATCCTCTTTATTTTTTATTTCTTAGCTTTGGCTGAATTAATGGATTATTGGAGTTAGCCATGTGTCATCCCACATGTCATCTTTAATATTTGATGAACATCTTGTCTTTGATGTAATGAGGAGTTCTCGTGCAATCCCAAGCAACAATCTCTGATGGGGCAACCCTCTAGTTTTTGATGGGCTAAAAACCTTAGTCCCCGACAGGCTAATCCTTAGTCTCTGGTAAGCTAAGTCTTAGTTTTCGATATGTTAAAACTTAGTCTTTGGTAGTTCAGTTCTGCAGGTGAGTGGTGAGAGTTGATTTGAGCTTTCTTTTGCCAACACAAGACATCATCCCTTGAAGATACAATGCATTTTAAGTGGATAACATCCTCTGATGATGCTAGACATTTTAAAATTACATTATCTATCACTGTACTATTTCTATAAATTAGTCTCTGGTAGGCCAAAATTAGTCTTCGATAGACTAATTTTAGTCTCCGAAAATGCAGTCTTGCAGTGGATTATTTTTTAGTTTTCTTTCCTTGGTACATGCCACCATTCTTTGGAGATATAATGCATTTTGGGTGGTCAACATCCTCTGATGGTGTTAGGCACTTGGGGATGACATTATCTATCATTGCATCAAATATGTGAATTAGTATCGGATAGACTAAAATTAGACTCCGACATACTAATTTTAGACTTCGACAGTCTTAATCTTATCCCCTGACGCCGAGAAAATTTATTCTCTGGTGTTGAGAAATACATCCCCTGACGCCCATCATTCACTGTCAAGAAAATCTATCTCCTGACGCCGAATAATGTATCCCCTGACGCCGAGAAATATCCCTTGATGCTAAGAAATACATCCCTAAACCCCCCCACTACAATCTTGTTTTGCTTCATGTTTTTCAACATTTTGTTCATTCTTAAAGCCACCATAGATCTTGTTGAACTTTTCAGCCAATACATCGCACAAGCATCAATGTAAAACAAGTCGAAGGACACCTTTCTTCACAACAAGCTCATGACACCTTTCTTCACAACAAGCTCAAACACCTCAACAAGATTCATGGATGTGCAAATTTTGGTGCAAGTTACCTTGGCATTTTGTTCATCAATCTCTACTCTTGGTTCATCAGGGACTGCAGTTATCAATTCCATGTACTCCTCGAAGAGTAACCTGTCAATCTTGCACTCAACAAAAAAATAAATTCAACAAGTCTCACTTCATATTTGATTATTTCCTTTTATTATATCAAGGTAACAAAAATAAACAAACAGTGTATTTGACCCTCTAACACCAATTTTATCCACCTTTAACTATTCACACCAGTTTCTCGTAACAGATTTTTTATTTTACAGAATCAAACACAACTTTTTACAAATATATAGATTTTCTGTTTATATCATTTACATCATATTCTCTAATATATGGTACACCATAATAAATTTAATAATATTTAAACTTTTATCATTTAGATTTGTTAATTCTTTATTTAACAGATAATATGTTATTATAGATCAATATATTATAATATATATATATATATATATATATCACATTTATATATAATATAATATTAAAAAATTAACGCATATAGATAATGTATTAATGCATATTATTAATTAATATTTTTAATATATTATTAAAAATATTAATATTTTTAATGTAATATTAATATGTTGTATATTAGTATTTATCACTATAATATATGGTAAAATTATTTTATTTTAAAATTATTTTTTTATCTAAATATAAATAAACTATTACTTTTTATATTGAATTAATATATTATATATTAATATAAATAATATATTTGTGTGTGTGTGTATATATATATTGATATATATAGTAAAATAAAATTATAGAATAATATCAAATAAAATAAAATAATATTATAATTTTAATAAATATAAATAGTGATACTATAAATTTATTGATTAACTGTTCGAAGTTATGGAGTTAACTTTAAACCAAATGCTCTTATAACATTACTCGATACTCCAAGAAAATGGGCAAACAATTAGTCAAGATATAAAATATTCAAATTTTAGTCAATTCCGTTTTTTTCTATTATTTTTCCGGACAATTATGATCTGAAAATTTCTAAAATTAAGAACAAGTGGAGTCATTTATTTATGGGAAAAGGACGTTGCACATGACAAACTGACATATCAAAAGAGATATTTGGGATATGGATGAAGTTTTCTATGTTATCTTCGCTACTTGTCAAAATGAGTAGATTGTCTGATCCACCAAACAAATGGAACAGCGTGTAATTTTATTATCATACATTACCGTTACACTTTTTAATATACGGTATCTCACGATAAAAATAATAATATTTAAATTTTTATCGTTTATATTTATTAATTTTTTAATTAATAGATAATATGTTATTATATATTAATATATTATAATATATATATATATATATATATCACATTTATATATAACATAATATTAAAAAATTAACACATATAGATAATATATTAATGCATATTATAAATCATATTTTAATACATTACAAAATATAATATTATAAAAAATATTAATAATTTTAACATAATATTAATATATTGTATATTAGTATTATATATAATATATCAATATATTATATATGATATATTATAATATATATATATATATATCACATTTTATGTATAATAATTATAATATAATATAATATTTATATAATGTAATACAAATTACAATGGTATATATATTAATATTTTATACTAATATATTAATTAATAACTATAATATATGGTAAAAATATTTTATTTAAAAACTATTTGTTTTATCTAAATATAAATAAATTATTATTTTGTATGTTGAATTAATATATATATATATATATAATATTAATATAAATAATATATAATATATTAATATAAATAATATATTTGTATGTGTGTGTGTGTATATATATATATATATATATATTATATATTGATATATATAGTAAAGTAGAATTATAGAATAGAATAAAATAAAATAAAATAATATTATAGTTTTGATAAATGTGAATAATAATATCATAAATTTAAGAATTTATCGTTAACAATCATCAAATTAATTTTAAAATAAAAATACTAATACAACTCAATTTTTTTTTAACTTTTATCAAAATTCTCTAAAATAAAAAAAATAATAAATGAGTTTAGTAAAACTAGTGCGCATGGTCTTAAAACATTACTTGATACTCCAAGAAAATGGGCAAACAATGAGTCAAGAAGATATAAACTATTTTTTAGTCACTTCCTTTTTTTATTTTCTTGTTCCAGACAAGTACGATTTGAAAAATCCTAAACTTAAGAACAAGTGGAGTCATTAATTTGTGGGAAAAGGACGTTGCACATGACAAACTGACCTATCAAAAGTAGATATTTGGGATAAGGATGAAGCTTTCTATATTATCTTCGCTCCTTATCAAAATCAATAGTGTCTGATCCCACCAAACAAATGGAACAGGGTATAATTTTATTGTCATATATTACCGTTACACTTTTTAAATTTTTTTAAGTGTTTATTACTCCTTATATTTCGTCTGACTTCATTTTCTGTACTTATTTCTAATTTGATACGTTTCAGGTATATAATTTATTAATTTTATAATTATTTTTGATAAACTTATCTATGTTATTGTCGTTAGATAATGTCTTGTTTTTTTTTTATTTTCTTATTCTGTTTTAAATATTAATTTTTTTTTTGTGTTTGCACCAAAAAAATATTATATATTATTTTCTAAATTTTTTTTTGAATTTATAAAATATTTAATTACAGTAAAAAGTTAAAAAAATACTCCAAATTAATTAGTTTTATTACATAAGAATTTTAGTTGGTTATAAATTAAATTCTAATGAGAGAGAAGATAAGTGATCTTGAACCAAATTGGATGAAATTAAAAAATTTATAGAAATAAGATCATTGATTGGTTTTTTATATATACAGAAAGATATAAAGATATGTGATTATAATCTTAACTATCTTATAAATTACATAAATGGCATTTATGTAATACTCTCTCTGTCCACCTTTATTTTTTATTATTTGATTTTGATAGTCAAATTGATTAAAATATGCACATAACATTTATCATAAGAAAATATATTAAATATACTACTAAAGTCAATTCTTATATTTTCAAAATTTGTAATATATTTGATAAATTATGTATTTTAAAGTCGGTTAATTTGACCAAAAAAATTTAATTGTGACAAATAATGCATATGATATGAGCACAAAAGATTAATTCATTCATATGTCATATAACTACCATATAATTTGATAGAAATTGTTTCTCCTGAGTTTGACTCCATATCTCAATACATATGTAATAAAAATCGTAATTAGAAAATATTTATGATTAAATTTATCTTGAGATTCACAATATCAAAGTTTTAATATTACAACCTCAAAAATTTATAATAATAAGTGTTGTGATATCAAATAATTTAATTTTCATTATTATCATTCAATAAATATTAGTTGTGTAATTCGTGCACAACACAAATATATTTTCTCGATAAAACAAAACCAATTTGTTAGCAATTTTTCATTTCTAGTTTTTTTATGTTGCTACTTTGTACGATCATATTACATTACATTGTACATGTGAAAAAATTTAAATAATAATTTGTAAGGTTTTATATATCTTGGAAAGTAGGCCGAAGATTTGAAAGCAAATGCATTACCATTTTAGTCATCATCTTCGCTTGTAATTTACCTGCACAATACATTACGATATACAAATTAATGATGTGATTAAAAAATTGGAATGACAATTTTTAGAAAATATATTATTATAGTAAAAAAAATTATATAAATATAATCTTTTAATAAAATAAATTTTATTTCTCAAATATAATGATTTATCTATTTCTCTGAGAATGAAGGAGTAATATCATTTACGTATCCTCAAAAAGGCAAAAACATTGAGAGACACAATAACACACATAAAAATAATACTACCACACATAAAAAACATAAAACAATTTCATCCTTGTATTCCAATAGATAATAAGAATTTCTTAATAGTATCAAAAAAATAAAATAATAAGTAGTTCTTAATAGTATCGAAAACGAAAAAAATAAATATCTCTAACTACTAATATGTGAATCTAATATATTAAGATCAGTTGTAACTCAGAACATAAAGTGCATCAAATGCGAACCACCACGTCTGTGATAGAGTAAACATGTTTTATTAATCGAACTTCCTCAGAGTAAATGAACTACGAAATACAGAATCAAATGAAACTATCATAACCCGAAAACAGGAACAGAGAATTATTATACTTCACCAAAAAATGAAAGGCTAAAATACAGTTTGCACCCCATATTTTACATTGAAGTTTCAAAATGCACCCTTGCACTCTCCAATTTTCTAATCGGTAAAATGTTACTGGCAAATGTCCATGTGCATAATTTAAAAGGGCAAATGTCCATGTGCATAATTTAAAAGGGCAAATGTCCATGTGCATAATTTAAAAGGGCAAATGAGGAATCAACTATTGTCTCCTTCTTGGTGAACATTGATATAAGAAACTTATTTTTACACACAAATAATAGATCTAATTCATTTAAATGAAAGTACTCAGATTACATTTAAAACTTTTCTTCATCCATAATAGACAATTAATATATAACCAGAGAAAAATGTATATTTGGTTACCGTACTCGTGACGTATTTTCAAATTAGTTACTAAACTCAATTTTTTTCAGCTGAATAATTAAACTGAAAATTCATTTTCAATTGAGTTTTTTATGTTAAATCTAACTAAATAGATAATGGAATTATGACATGACAAGTCTAGTTGTCACCTCAAAGGACATGGATAGCATTTTAGAGCTCAAAATCAATAAAAAAAAAATCAAAATTCAACCCCATCACTGATTTCAGATATGAAAATTATCATACTAAAACAGATCGGTAATCTCAAAGCAACTCTTTATCCAATAAGTCACACCAAGAAAAAGAAAATAAAAACAAGATCTAAGAGTGAATTTGATCAAGAGATCAGAAAACATAAAGTAGATCGAGCAAAAACAGCTCCGGTAATAGTGTTATCTCCGTGTTAGTGACTGCGACAGTCTCTTTTCTTGTCGATCTGATTCTTATCATCTTACACCGTAGGTCGCAACTTAAGTTGGAAACCTAAAAGACATCACCGAATTTGTTGCCTATAGAAAACATCGGCCAACACATCATATTCTGGGGTGGGTGCGGTATTGACTATTGAATTTGGGTTACGAAATTAGAGATTTTAGATAGGAATGAGGAGAAATTTTATATAAGAAATACATATAAATATATCTTTTTATTTAGAGATTACTACAAACTATTTTTTAATAATAGGTTGTAGTAATTTCTTTTGCATTTTGTATTAGTTTTGAAAAACTAACTAATACCGATGAAAGCAACCCTAAAAAATAATGAAGTATTCAAAATTTCATCAATTTTGCACCATTGTTTTTTAATGGTAGTTTAGTTTCTTGAATAAAATTTTGTATAAAAATTATTTTATGTATCACCAAAAATTAAGAGTTTGCACATAAAATTGGGAAACAAGGTGGAAAATATAAATATTATATGTACTTATAAATATTAGTTTAATTGTTCATGCCAAGCATGAGTTCTGTTAGGTCTAAACGATGTTGATGATGATTTAGATGTTAGTAAATAAATGTGTATTTGTAAATACTCAAAATATTTTATAAATCTTAGTATATTTGTATAAATAAATATTCACCGATGGACAACTCAGTCCATCAGGAAATGACCTTAACTGCACCAAGCAAGTTATCAATGGATAATTAAAAAAGACTTGATAGTGTTAGAGGATGTCTGTTGTACTTAACAATTCAAGTATTCTGCACATCAGACGTTTTTGTAAAAAACCAACAAAATGTCAGTTATCAAAAACGTTAGTATATAAAAAGACATCAGGAAACAACTTGACCGTCAGGAAAATCTATCAGGGGATAGCTTGACTGTCATGAGAACTTATCAGGGAATAACCTAATTGTTAGCAGAAACTGTCAGGGAAAAACTTGACCATCAAGGAAAGTTATCAGGGAATACCTTGAACGTTAAAGGATTCATTCAAAAAATAGTCTGACCGTCAGGGGAAACCATTTGGGGATAACCTATACATTACATTAGTGGACAACATTCGATCTTTACATCAGGGGATCAAAATACACTGATCAAGTCTACATCAATGTAATATATAGTGAAACACTGATCAAGTCTACATCAATGTAATATATAGTGAAACACTGATCAAGTCTACGTCAGGACTTGTTATCAGGGGATCCATAAGCACTGATCAAGTTAACATCAAAACTTGTCATCAGGGGATAGTAAAGACCTAAACCACACGTTATTAGGGATTAAAAGACATTTACTGATAGTTGGTAAAGAAGCAAGGAGTAATAATTGAAAAGATACTCCTTGAAATATGATGGTCTAATAGCAACCTTTACACCAAAAATGTATGGAGAACAAGAACATAAACAACAGCAACAATAGCATGTAGCAGTGTGATACGTGCATATCCGAAAAGATAATGATGAGACATACTGTGACTGCGTTGAAAAGGAAGTATGTCTTGCACATAGGTTCTAAATCTGTTCTCCTATATATGTAAGAGTAGCTACACGAAATAAAGACAACACACTAGAAAAGAAGTTCTGTAATAGTTCTTGAGAGAAATGTTAAAAATAAAAAAGAATAGGTAGTGTGTGAGAAAATAAGTTGTAAACCTTTACAAATTTAAATTTTTTAGTCACTTTGTGATTATAACAGATTAAGTTATAATAAAATTGTTTTAACTTGAATATTTGTCTATGCATATTAAATATTTGTATTATTTTTCTGGATATTGTAGTTTTTTCAATTTGTGCTTGTTAAGTTTTTAATGAACAAAAAAAGTTGTGGTGTTTGTATTCAATCCCCTCCTACAAACACTTTAGTTTATTGTGTTCTAACAAGTTCCATTTTTTATAGTTATAAATTTGTATAAAATGATTTTAAAGAATGCCATATATTGCTAAACTTTTATTAATTTGAGTAAGTATATGTTGTTGTTGTTGTTATTATTATTATTATTATTATTTAACAATTTTGAATATTGAGTTAGATTAATATTTGTTTTTAAAAAATAATTATTTTGTTGATATATTAAACTATTCGTATAAACAAAACCATATACCTAATTAATATCACCATTGTTTTCTTTTTCAAAACAATAATAATATAAATCTTTTTAAATTTTTTTAGGAAATAGTAATATTATTTGGCATGTAAATTTCATTAGTTTCTCTCTGAATATTCTTTTTAAATTTTTTTGCAAGTGGTTTTTGGGACTATTTTAAAATGTGTTTAATGAACTTTTTCTATATAATTTCTTTTGATGATATTTTTAGTAAGTGTTTTAATAAAATTCAATTATAATAAAAAGTTAAAAAAATTAATAATTCCTAATGAATTAGTTTTATTGTATAAGGATAACCGTAAAATTTACGCATCATTTATAACAAGAATAGTAACCACCGCAATTACCATGCCTAAAGTCATGGTTAGAAAGGAATGCCTAAAGTCATGGTTAGAAAGGAATGCCTAAAGTCATGGTTAGAAAGGAGTGAGATCCTATTTTATTTTTTTGTGAGTTTGTTTGTGTAAAAAGATGTGTTCTTATTCAAATTATCTAACTTCCTCTTTTTTTAATTTTTTAAAATAAAAAACAAACTAGTTTTCTATTCCGTGGACAATATGATTTTTTTAATTAATTAAAATTATTGAATTTGATAATTTTTTTTAAAACTTTTTTCATTTTTTGTTGTGTTATACACGTGATCAATATTTTATATTATTGCGTAAAATATCACTAATTTCAGATTTATATATTTAAAATTATTGGATGTATATTATTTTCAAATATGTATCATTTAACAAATTATTTCATTTAGTTATATTTTTAATGTTTTTATATTTTCAGTTCTTTAACTTATTGTAATAATCTAAAATAATTTACATGGTCTAGTAATGCATATATTTTAGTTTATATTAATTTTAAAATTTATATGTTTATTTTATTTTTCTTATTTAGTAATTTTATTTGATATTTTATTTTTGTAGGTTTTTCTATTAATTGTTGTAGAATTTATTTTATTCTTTAATTATTAATTATCTTATTAGTCTTTATTCTTTTACTCTTTTTTGCTTCGTTATTTAATTTTGAGAGATGTACATGATTTTTTTAATGTTTTATATTTATGATAATAATTCCTGTTTAATAATTTGAGATTTGATATGAATTTTTTAATTATAATAATTAGAGATGAAATAAAACTTAAAAAATAACATTATAATCAAATTCGAAAACTTTATAATCGATTGTGCAAGAGTCACTTGTCATAAATTGGTGTCCTTTTTTCCTATATAGATTTTTAATAACAATACATAAAAAAGGTTGCACGATTTTTGTAATCCTTTGCAATATTAAATTAAACCCTTACATCTGAAATTGTTATATTAAATTTCGTAGGATGATTTTCAACCGCAACTCAATTATTAGTTTAAATAGAAACAATTATAAAATCATTTTCAAAGTTATTAATTCCAACTCTATTACTTACATTCCAAATAGAATAAGGATTCTATTAAAAACTATATATAATAAAAATACAGAATACCATGTTTGGGCATGAAAATACATACTCGTAGAATCAGGGACAACTTTATTTAATGGCAAGCGTACGCAATTGTCTACGCAACCTTTTTGCAAAGGGATTTTTTTTAGTAATAATATTGGTAAACGTTGAAATTTTATGGTCTAATTAAATACTTCTTTAATTTTAAAATTATAAATACATATTGATATTACGTAAAAGTACTTCTCAACTTTTAAGTTGAGATTCAGATCTCATAGAATAAACATTGGGTTAGCATTATAATGTATTTCGTCGATCAATAAGTAAATAAATAATTTAGAGAATAAACAAGTGTACAGATTTCGCCGATTAAAAAAAAAAATCCGTATGCACAGATTCGTCAGTTTTTTGCCGCTTTGGATAGTTTAACTAGTTTTTCTTATTTAGAGCGACCTCCTACTAAAAATAGAATATTTTGTGTGACAATAACATGGGATGGACTACTACTCTCGTTATCACCTGCTAATTTTTTTCTTATGTTTTGTGCGTTTGGCCTCTATTCTAACGCCAAAGTTCGCCGATTACAAAAAAGAATCACATGTGCAAATTCGTTTGTTTTGTCGTTGTAGACAGTGTAACTAGTTTTTCTCATTTCATATTATCACATGTGCAAATATTTTGTTTTTGTCATTTTAAAAATTTAAACTTGACTTTACAATTTTTTTATATAAAAAATTATTATAAACTAAATGCACGTTTTAGTTTAAGATAAAAAAAAAAATTATCAGAGTCATTACCAATTTATCATAATCTTTAAAAGTTAAATTATTTTTCAGATAAACTCTAAATTAAAGGGCTAAACATACTAATTATAAATAAATTTTTTATAGTCATTTTAAATTATTTTAGATTCGGTTTAAATTACAAGGCTCTAATATTGAAATAAAATAAAATAAATTTAATCTAATTCAAATAAGTAACTCAAATAAAAAAGGGAAAAAACAACTACTAAATTTACCAAGTCACTAGGTAAATTTAATATTAATACCAAGTACCATTAATGCCAATCCGTAGGCTATGCCCATATTCAGAAGCC
Organism: Centella asiatica; assembly: GCA_014636745.2. NCBI lineage: Eukaryota > Viridiplantae > Streptophyta > Magnoliopsida > Apiales > Apiaceae > Centella > Centella asiatica. The sequence goes on along the minus strand of CM025784.1, from coordinate 32,100,629 downwards.
CAAAAAGCAACTAATAAATAACCGAAAGACCAAATAAAAAAACAAAAAGAAGACAATTTAATAATATAACCCTAATTAGTTAAGCATCTATTCTGCAGCCGTCGTATTACAGAGAAAGGGAGAAAAGTACCAGAGATAGTGAGAAGAGGCTGGGGAAGATGAGCCGTCAACCGTCGCCGTTGGCCGGATCTTCCGTGGATCCTCTGGTGTTGTAGACTTGTATCGCCGTGAAAATGGGTATCGGTCACAGCCGACACCGATATTTCCGGCGGCCGATACTTTGAACCATGAATAGAACAAAATCTGCTTAAATGTTCGTTCCACCATCAATCACAACCATATGGCCTCACAATAGGATAATTAATACTCTATCATCGAAAGGACCGAAATCATACCATGTTAATAACTTATAGTTGGTATCTTATTTTGTAAATTATTATTAATCATATATTTTTTTAAACGACATGATATGGATCAATTTTACACAAAATAAGATACCTATTGGTCCACATCATGCCATTTAGAAAAACATATGATTAATAATTTGGTATTGAGTAGTGTTACACAAACTATAATATCATTTCGTAACGGTAAAATCGATTTCAAAAGAACCACTAAAACAAGGGAGGAGTTTTACGAAATCAGATGCACTCAATCTGATGTTACAATAATAAGTCTAAAGATTTAACAAAAATAGGTTGAAATGATGTAATAACATCTTCAGTTTTACATATGTCCCAAGACCCGTCCATTGGAAATTTTAAATTTGACAAGAAGATTAATCTAATGCTACATAGCATGTAAGCATTTGTTAGTAGAGAAGGAAGTTGTGAATTGTAACCGAAATGATCTTAAAATTCATTATGCTACTACAATAGCATTTCTCTATTTTTAATAAACGATATCTTGAAATGATCTGTTTCATACAAAATAACAGTCATTTTGTAAATGTAATTGTCTTCGGAGTTTTACAAGTTCATATTCCTTTCTCATTTAACATCTGATCTCTCATTCTCTTTTATAATTCTCTTTTTATTAATTTTAATTCATCTTTATAATTTTTTCAAGGGAAAAATCTAAAATTTAAAGTGTGCCGAGATGAGAATCAAAACATAAAATAAAACACCCAATATACAAATAGGATAGAAATTTCAAATTATTGTCTCACTATTCCTCGTCATCAAATTGGACCCGCCACCACCTTATCCACACTAATAATTTAATAAAAGGGAATGAAAATCAAAACTCCAAATAATCCATTACGGCACAACGTTATAAACCATATTAAGCAAATGTATGCAGTGAATAGAAGAACTACCGTTATAAACGTGTATTATATGAGATTAATAAAAATTAAACAAGAATTAAACAAACTTAGACACTAAAGGATTTTTTTTTATCACCCAGTGTCTAGACAGGGACTAAACGGATTAGACCTAATCTTTTAGAATGGTGACTATACAACAACTAACTTGATTTATACATTGAGCTCAAAATCTAATCATGATAGACCTTATCATTTATTTTAAGAAAAAATTCATCAAATGCTCTGGGTTGAACGTACACCTGTATAATTTCAAACAAGAACCTATACCAGTACAGCAATACAATAAAGGAAACAGAAACACGTCTGTATCAAGAAGTTAAGACGCTATTTTCTTAATAAGACGTGCAAGATGCTCAAGAGAAGATGGTCAACAATAAATATTAACAAGATCAAATATGTATGATGATCATTATTGAATAATCATCTCAGCAAGGTAAATTGGGCAGCGTTTGATGATACATTTTTCACTTGTTCTTGGGGAACATGCTTATCAAGAAATGCCTGAGCCAGGTTGCTGAAGCTCACACTAACTGCACCAGCAGCAGCATACTTTTTCATGATATCCACCACCTCTGGCTTCAAAATCTCGTCTTTATTGGATGCATTGCAGATATAATAGAGAGCCCCTATGGCATAATTTACCTGCTAACATCAAGATTGACAATTATTCCACCTTCCAAGTATGTAACTCAATTCATATATATATGGATATGATCCATCGATAAGGCCGAAAAAAGGTACACTTTTCCCAGCTAAATCTCCACCGCCTAATGTCAAAATGGATAACTTCATGGTTTTATGGGACTCCTACCTCCGCAACAAATTGTGGCATCGTTCGCTACAATTTGTCAAATGTGTGATGAGTAGTGAAATTCCCTTTTTGCCCCTCCAACCCTCTTTATGATATAGAAAAAATAATTATTTTTTTCTCGTCCACCACAAATTATAGCTGACGAGTAAAAGAGTACGGAACTCATCTGCATTATTGAATGATGATGGTTAACACCGGTGAATGGAACAAAATGCATTGAGTACTCATTAGTCTGATATGTGATATCAAAAGTCACATCACCGAATGAATCACAGTTTAGAATTGACCACACATCTATCCACATAATACTACTAACCCGATCACATCCTCTCGTTTAATGTTATAATAAAACTTTGATACACTTTCTCGACGTAACTGCTTAAAGTAATCCAATGCGGATTGTGTATCATTAACATCAAATGTTATATGCCGGAAATCTCTTACCACCTTTCTTATTTCTTTATCTGAAAAATCAACATTTTCAAAACCTCCACTCATTGCTGAGAAAAATTTTAAAGTACAGCATGCATCAACAATTTGTGGCGGATGAATTATATACCTTTTTACTCATCCACTACAGTTTATGGCAAATGAGGAAAAGTTTTTTTTCCTTTTTGTTTTTGTTCTATAGCATAAAACGGGCTGGAAGGGCAAAAAGGCAATTTTACAACTCCACAAATTGTAGTGGACGGTGCCACAATTTGTGGCTGACGAGGGAGGCCCACAAACCTATCAAGACATCCATTTTGACCTTGGACCGTGGAGAATTCATGGAAGAAACCAGCTTTCCATTGTTCTCTCATTTTTTTAATTCATGGAAAGCTGTTTTCTTCCATGAATTCTCAATGCATATCAGAAATGGATATGTAAGCTTTTCAAAGAAATGTAAACACCATGATAATGCCATTAATTTAGTCCAGTTCTATTGTCATCCATTTGCCACATCATGACAAGCAAATCTTTAATTCATGCTTATTTCAATAATAGACTGTGCACCTTTCTAGCCACAATTTCTAAATTGCCACCACCCAATATCATGTCACAAATTTTTGTGAAAAAAAAATTAAGAAGCCACTTTCCAAAAATTTATACATGAACACTAACATATAAAAGGTAGATAAGGGACTCCAAAATAATATTCAATTAACCAAAATTTTGAATTTAAATCAGAGAAATAGTACAGCAATATAGGGTTGAGATATGTGTAGTGTTATCAGATCACAATTTCTTTCACATTACAATAAATCCCAAAATTTAACGATTTATGGTGGTTTTTTTATAATTTTTCTTTTTATGATTTGTCAGTCAGGAGTCTGAGAGTCAATTTATAAGCTAAACAGTAAGAATAAAGAAGATGCATGAAGGTGATGCATGCATGAGCACCTAAATACTTCCCCTTACCGTGTTTCTGACAGGACTTGATAAACAACCAGTAATAAGTGGGATCCCATTGCATCGAGTGACTACTGCCACATTTGTTGGATCTGTAGAAAACCACCAGTAAGGAAGATATAACAAGAGGCAAGAGATATAATTCTTTACTTACAAAATCCAGTTAACCACCAGTTTATCAAACATCAGAAACAAATAGTGATAGCTATTAGAATTAGTTTGATATCAAATATCAGACAGCACAATTCCTAAACATACCAGCACAAGAATTGCAAATTCCACCAACACCGAATTCAACAAGCTTCTCATTGGGCTCTGTTATGCAGTCCAGGAAAAGTTCCAAAACATTAAGCTGCTTAAAATAAAAAAACTTATTTTTTGGCTGAAACACAGAAACACAAATTACAAGTAAGAAAACTGAGGTATCGAGGGTTTTAACCTGGCGTAAAAAGGTGTAATTGTAAGGATCATATGCAAAGTTTGCCAAATTAGCAGCGATTCTTTCTTTTGACTCTGTAAAGAAATTAGTCACTATCGATGGTCAGAGTTAAATCTAACATTTGAGATGAATATGGGTTTCTTACAACAGTTAGCCCGTTAGCCCAATCCTGTCCACAAAAGATGTTGGCTGTTTAGACATCGGCAACGTTTTGATTATGCATGAGACCAGCAAAGAAAAGAAAAAAAAATGTTTTTAGATGAATATTAATTCTGCAATCATGGATATACACTACATATGAATTGTGCAATAATGTCAGCCTTATTATGATGTTTTCCAATTCAGTGGTGAAACTTTGTCAGGATGCAGGAGTAGCTAGACATGTAATGGTTGAATGAACTACCATGATGTAATCAACTGCACTCATGAAGTATTCTTTGTTGAGATCATTTAGGATGGACAACCTCTCAACGGTGATAATAATATACTATTCAATTGGTTTTGCGTACTGTTTATTAAGGTTCAAGCCTATCTGACACTCTGGAAAGGGATCAATCTTTCAGTGACTTCAAAGGGAAAGACTCCTCCCTCTCTCCTGCCCACAACAATTGACCCATCAAGCAATCTTCTCAGATAGTGCAATATTTGTCAATCCTCTCAATAGAATGGATTATCATGGTACTGATGTTTTAGCTGTGAAGGTGAGATTCTGCCACGCCTCTCTGGTAACCTCTAACAAGACACTATTAGTAGAGCACTGATGTGCGACATTATTCCAAGTCTTAGATGCATTGCGCGGATTGGGAAAAGAATAAAGGGACCTGCTATAAAATCAATCGCTTATGTCTGTTAATGCCAACTACGTCGAAATAGTTCAGTCAGCATGTGTTTTTCTGAGATCATTTCTGCTATTAGTATATGTGTTTGGAACATCAGACTAGAAGTCTAGAACTAAATTTCATGACTTTTTTCTAATTCGTATTTTATTATCAACGATTTTAGATCATTTTTCAGAATTCATACTTCCCAATAGAAGAATGCATATAAGAATGACAAAATCCTTTTTACTTTCTTAGCACATTGTCCCCTGGAGTATTCTCAAGATTATTAATGGCAATTTGTTAGTAAGTACTGAGCAATACCGAAGTTATCCCCAATTCTATCACGTGTAAGATTAGTTAAAGTTCATATTATAGCACAGGCATTAGAAATTTGAAATAGAAGTTTCCAATTCGATATAGCATACCTTCACTTGATGCATTCTGAAATTGAGTCACCAGTTCCTAAATCAGAAGGGGCAAATAGTTGGTGAAATATATCAACAGCTATAAAGTAATATTATTGGGGGATCATTGAGAATTCAAGGGAACACAAAACGATGATATTGTTTTCTATAAATTTATTAGAGAAAGAGAATAAAAAGTCATTCCCACATTTTTACACAAAATAATTTATTTGATATATCTAAGTGGAATATCTAACAGTGGTTGGCAAATTAATTTCAATATATATCTAGAATATCTCAAGTTAGTTAAGCATACTTGAAGGTATTGCACCCTCGGAGTTCCATATTTTCCAGTACGCTCTTCTTGTCTCTGATTATTTGTAAACATGTAGCCTGCCAATCAAGGCAGAAGTTGCTTAAACTCTAAAGGAGGAAATAGGCCCCCTTGATCTTCAAAAGCATACAAATTACCACAGCCACAGAATAATTAATCTAATAAAGATGGATAATCAATTTAGAGTGAATCAGAAAATGCACCCTATAGTAAGATTTTCATCCCAAGAAACACTAAGAAACTTTAAACATCACTATTAAATTAACGGTCAACTAAATATGTCCACTCCAATCAACATGTTGTTTGAGATGGTACAACAATGTTGTCTTTCATATCCTAGTTGGCTCAACGTGAGATGATTCACCGTAATGTATCAACTAAAATGGAACCAAATGGGTCATTTATGTGAACATTGAATCTTAGCCCATTCATCAATTGGGTTCCATTCTTGAAATTGGCTTTCTTTGGCTATAGTTTTCCTGGTTTTTTCTTTGCGGCATTTCGTCAAACATACCTCAGCGCTAGAAATTCACAAATAAAAATGTTGAGCCACCCTGCAAAACGTGATTAATATCGAACTAATTCAAGATTTTTTAGCAAATTGCCATCAAATAATAATATTTCAAATTGTTTGATCCCAACCAACGAAATAATGAAAGAATTACATTTTATGCCATCATAGAAAAATGTTCAATGACATTTGGGTAAATTTTAATCTAGATATATTCCCAAATAAAAAATAGATAGTAATCTGGACAATATTGAGATCAAAAAGCATGTAGCTTAAAGAAGCAAAAGGTGAAGACGACAAAGTTAGAGGGAGGGGGTTGGTGGTGGTGTTCAGCAGCTCCTTTTAAATGCTTAAAATCTAAAAGCTTTTTGCATTGAACAGAAGTAACTTCTCTTCTGCTTATAACCTAAAATATAAAAGCAAGTAAATTTTTTTTTTTTGGGGCGGGGTGGGGGTTGGGGGGTGGGGTGGTTTGTTCAGCAGCTCCTTTTAAATGCTTAAAAATCTAAAAGTAGCTTTTTGCATCGAACTCAACAAAACCAATTAAGGGTGTGTTTGGATACTTCGTTTTGGAATTCAAAAACAATAGTATTATAATTCAATGAATTCTAATACTAGATCATTATAATACAAATGTTTGGATACTAGATTGGATTCTTCATTGCATTCCATACAATACCAAATCCATTGTTTGGATAACAAAATTTTCATTCTAAAATGGATTTCACTAATTTATTTTTTATTTTCAAAATTAATAATTTAAAATGTGATTATTTTGTTTAAAGTATTCATACTTCAAATCTCATGAATCCTGACTTAAAAAAATGGGTCTCATCATTTTTTTTTGTTGCTAAATAGATAAATGCAATAGAAGGAAAAAATATACAAAATCAGGGGCAAAATATAATGCTTGATCATAAACTAAAGAATACAAATTAAGAGCAAAAAGAAGCCCCACAACGGCAAAGGTAAAGAATACAAATTAATGCTTTCCATACTCAAAGAGTGCAAGTCAACCATGTTTAGCAAAAAAATTAAATAGAAATAGATACTTAAGTATCTGCATACTTGATTAGAAGTAGTCAAGAACCTTATCAGGTCAAATCGATATTACTGATACATGTGTTTAAAGATGCAAATATAGATTTAGGCAAATTTAAATAATTATATTTGCGTGAAATACTCTAAACTAGTAAAGATTAGAACTCATGTTCACCAACAAACTTATAAATCTTGGAGCGAATAACACCGTATTGAGCTTCTTAACGTAAATATAGTAAATGTGTAACTTTCATTATATGTGTTAGATTTGGAACAAAACAGAGTATTTGACACTTCCATTAAGCATTGAACCAAAAATGTTAACTTGACATATGTAAGTTGGTTTAGACATTTTATCAAACACATTTTATGCTATAAGTTAGTGACATATTAATTCATCATCATAATACGGATACAAAAGAACAAACAAATCCCCAATTCAAAACAAATTTACAAATTAATTAGTGTACAACTAACGCATAAGGCTAACCTGAGGAAGGTTACGGGCAGAACTAATGATACTGTTGAATACCAGACTCCGCCTCTATCCAGAAGGCGTGATGGTCGGATTTCACGGTGACGCTTGTGGATAACTATGATATCGAAGAAGAAGATCAGGAAAGTGACAGCGCGATGGCGAGAGATTGTGGGAGAGAGGGTGACGGCGAGAATCGAGAGATATACGATTCGATATAGTAATCGTTTTCAAAAACTTTTAGTTTTGCTATGGTATTGATTTTGAGAAATCGATGGTGTTAGAATTCTAATTCAACAGTAATAAAATATTTTAAATACAGAAAATTTCTATAAATTAATATCTTCGGTATTGAAAAAATTTATTAATTTAGAGAGGTATTAACTTATCTATAAATTAATAATTTATTAATTTAAAGAGGTTTTTTTTAATTCAATATATACATAAAATTCAATAATATATATTATAAAAATTAATTTATTTAAAGATTCATTTCAATAGGACACCGAAACTTTTAAGTGCAATATTGTTATGACTATATTTTAGTACATGGTCTTTTTAAAAATTATTATTTTATTAATTTATTAAAATTCTTCATTTTTTGAACTGATCCAATTTGACACTGGAACAAATTATTATCTTAAATAGGTTATTAATTTATCAAGTATTAATTTATACAGATTTTACTGTAAGTGAATTTATATGTTTTGATCGATTAATATACATATTTTTATAATAATAATTATTATTTCATATTCATCAAATGTTGATATCAATTTATTACCAAAAATAACAAAAAAATGTTGATTTCAATTATTTAAAAACTTATTTTAATCCATAAATTTTACTACATTACAAATTCTATATTTTATAATTATATAGGTTTTATAAAAAGTATGTGAAATATATGGTATATAATTTTTTATTATTATTGGTGCAGTGCAATTCGAACTGTCGTATTGATTAATTTAATTTCGATTCATAAATATCTTGTACCGTTAACTGTGCGGTGCGATTTTGATACAAGATTTCTTTTGAGTGGTACATAATCGAATCATTCAAAAACTGAAATCAATTCGTACTATTGTCATCCTTAAATGAGATGAGAGATTTGAGAGGAGAGGAGAGTAGCACAATTCAATTATGATCCACTTATTTTGGTTAAATTTAAAATCACTTGTTTTTCTAAGTTTAACTTTTAAAATTTTAAAAATTGATAATATAAATAAAATTATTAAAATTTACAATATTATTTTAGTCGGAGGGTCTTTCAGAATAAATGACATTCGATAAAATGTAAATATATCTTAAATGAATCTTTTATAACATTTGGCATTATAATTCATGTATTTTTGTGTCCGATTATGCGTGCACAGATGAACGGTTAATAAATTATTAATATGAGTAATTTGATAGTTTGATCCCTATTTGAAGTAATATTACGTAAATTGTAACATCGAATGTTAATTCATAATACAGATACAGTAAATGTGGCCCCACATTTGTATATTGTATTGGGTGAGACCATCAACAAATGAAAAAAAAAAATAACATACATCTATTCATTCGGTACTCAAATGTTAAATATTAGTATTATACGTATTACAAATAAATGTAAATATATCGACAGAAACTATGTATGAATTTGACTACAACTCAAAAATAATCTTTAATTTTATCGATCCTCTTCCTTTGCCATCCACAATACACATTAGAAGCTTAATTCTCGATCAGTTTACCATTTTCTTTGCACGAGGGTTTGGCTTTCGCGTCATACAATGTGAAACATAGAATTCAACAAAAATTGATTTAAGCTCAATAAATATACACACATAAAAAAATAATTAAGAAACGTTAATAAGGGTTATATCTGTTTGTGAGATTTGATGAAACAATATCCAAAATTCAGAATGTTAAAGAAAAATTTTGAGGGTCACTAATAATAAACGAGACATAACTCTTTTTAAAAAATTTGTATGCATCTTTCTCAAAATAATATTTATCGGGACTAAACCTTTTGGATTTGGTAACCATAACATATACGGCTGACCGACATGTACCAACATTAACATGATCTCTCATTGTGTGAATGTACATGGTCGTGGTCACTATGAATCCTTTGAATCCATATGGGTTTAGGTAATCGACCAAATCAACACATCTCATTACTTTAGTCAACTATGTGGCATTACCTAGTAAGAACATGTCATTCTCATTCATTTTACGGATATAATATTAAAGAATAAATTAATAAATTGAAGTTCAATTATATCCATATATTATCATTCGTAGCAAGCTAGTGAAAATTAAAGTATAATAAATACATTCCTGAAAGCAATTAGAGTATAGCATTTATGACATTGCACACATATCGAACAAAAAATAATACGTATTAATGAATAAAAGAGTCATAAGTATATTCTTACCTTAATCTGCAGCTTAACGCTTAACTTCTTTTACATGAATCGACTCATCAATATGTGTCACTATGTGTGTGCATACTCATGTGATGTTGTGATTAAAGAGATTGGATTATTTTAAATTGGATCATTTTAGTTGTATCGTAACATCGGTCCCTCTTTGACTATTCAGAAGTAAATTTAGTTCAGTCTTCCAGTATATCTATGCTGATCGATTGTCAAATCATCTGTTAAAGTCTGCTTTTGATTTGGATGTTGATGTTTATGTACATGTAAGAGCGTTGATGTTTATTTAACTATTCATTTATTAGTTTAGGGATTAATTAACTTAATTGAAAAATAAATTGTGGTGCCTTGAACCTGTATACCATTATAATATATGACCTCGGTCATCACAATACACACGCACCACCCTATACACAACGAAAACATAAATTACAATATAATATACAATAAGGTGAGTACAACTCATTCCAAATACATAAGCAAAATATAACAAAGGGATTCATACACACGTCACAATGATCATACACCAAAACCTAGCACAACTGTTAGATTCACTAATGATTATTAATTATTATAACACAAATAAAGATCCACGCGAAGATTAGGTTGCAACATCGTCCTTTTCCTACTATTCCTCTCAGTTCTATGGACAATTCGGACCGGGGAACAATCCTATTCCGACTCACATGTTGGGCTTCCTATCTCTTGAGAATTGTCCGATCTCATTCTTGACTAAAATGGGGTCAATAGTAAACTTGAGCGGCAACGCTCAACAAATACAATAAGATGACAATAATAATAGTTCAGGTAAAGGAAAAGATACGTCACCAAGAAAAAAATACACCATATATAGTCTTAAACAAGAATAATTTGTATCTCAAAATTTACAAGTAACTAAGTGACCTCAAGGTCATCGAACTTATTTAATTGCCATATCTGGCATGGTTGTACTAGTGGGTGGGTGGCCGACATAGTACTCTGGGTTATGTGTAACCTTTTTCCTGGTTGCATGTTCTGGCAGTTGCAATAAGAAGTCTTTCATAAATCGATAGTTGATTGCTCAGTCATAAGGTTTCTTCGAAAGAACAAAACAATAAAGGTTCTCATCGGATTCGTAGATTCAATAGGGCAAACAATAAGGCTGATAAAATTGAATAATTGAATTTCTCTAAGTTAAAATAATGTTTCTGATAGAACAGGCAGTCAGACTAACAAAACTTTTGAAATATTCTTTAGCAAGAACTTCGTCATTCGAATAGAGAAAAACGTCGGAATTCTTTTTGTACCAAATATAAAGTTATTTAGATTTGCATCAACAAATAAGAAAATAGTTAACTTCGCATGGAAGGAAAATGCTTGCACAACATTTAAAAAGGAATCTCGGAACATGCAAATTAAGGAAAACGCGCTCAACTATAAATAAAAGACAGAAAGATTTGCTCAGAGAATAGTACAAGAAATAGAGAAAGCTTGCATTGATAAATTAAGGGTTAGGAAAGAACTTGTCTCGATCCTTGTGAAAACTACCAAAATTCAAAGATTCGTGTCCTAACGCTACCTGTGCGTACGACACGTGTCTCATTAATATACAACTTACATTATACATTTTAACTTTATATTCCCATTAATATACAACTTACATTATACATGATTATAAGTTTGATTTTTCAACCAAATTTCAGAATTTTCTAAGTTTCCGAACTTAGGTTATAATTTTTATCATTTCTGAGCTTATCAGATTTTTAGTAAATTCGTTTTTTGTCCAAAAGTCACGAAATTTAAATTGGAGCTATTTGAGTTTATTTGTGACCTCTGATAAAATTTATGGATCAATTTAAATTTATAGAAAATTTCGTTCGTTTTGTCTCGTTTGTGTCAAATTGTGTTACAAGCTTCTTTCTTAACTTGTCTAAATTTTTGGGTTTAGCCTGACTTTCTGAAAGTTCAAATTTCATCTTATTAAAATTTGAAATATTATTATTTTCGTTTTTCTTCTTATGATTAAATTTGTATAGTATTTGTATTTTATTTCTTTCGTCTTCATTTGATTTATTATTTTCTTTTATTATAGACATTCCTTAATTAGTGCATGTTTTACTATTACTATTACTGTTTTAAGAGTATATATATATTTGAAATCTGCTTGTTGGTTATGCTTTATTCGGGCTTCTCTTGAAGAGTTAAATCATCATCTTTCACTTCTATTGCAGTTTTGTAAATATTCTTCTAAACAAAGATTTCAAGCACTGCTATTAAGTTCTGAAACATATGATCGGATGATACTATTGAGTTCTAAAGTATGCTTTTTATTTAGGATTTGTTTAGACTTTTATGATCCCAAAAATTGATGAAATCGTGCTACAAAACTCATCGGAAAGGCTTATACATGTAGATGACTCTCTAAATGAGTATCTGATGGAGAGAAATATAGATGCGGGGGCAAAAATGGAAGTTTTGGATCTTGTAATGCAAGAAATTAGAACAATGCTGTAGGATTTTTTTTTTTTGTTATCCCCAGTTTTATTGGTCTTGTATTATTTTTTTTTTTACATTGGGAGGCAATTACGCAGATGTTACCAATGCAATGTTGTTGGGAAATTATGGTTTTTTTAATGGAATAGTTCAAGATGAATATTATTCATGTATAATTGTTAGAATTCAAACCCAACATGTGAAATGAATGACCAAACTAAATGGCTAAATGATGGTCTCAACAATTGTGTTCAAACCCAACATGTGAAATGAATAGTCAAACTACGTGGCTAAATGATGGTTTCAACAATTGTGTTCAAACCCATCATGTAAAATGAATGGTCAAACTAAGTGACTAAATGATGATTTCAACAATTGTGGCTGGAGTTAGGTAGTAGTAAAGGAAAATCAAAAGATATGGCAGCTAGCTGGAGTTAGGTACATGAGCATGCATTCACATTGACATTAGTCACAAACTTGGCTCTATAAATAGAAAGCAATAGAAAGCTACATGGTGGTTGTAATAGATGCACCAAAATATATAATAGAGAGAAAAGGCAGAAGTCTTGGTTAGCTGCAGCTAGCAAGAAAAAAATAGAGAGAAAAGAAAGAGAGCCGTAGTTTTATTTTCAAGAAAAATAATAGTGAATGTTTAGTGTGTTTTTTTTTTTTTTTTTTTTTTTTGTAATCAAGTTTCATATCAATATAAATTATTATTGTGTTTGAGTTTATATATTTGGTTGAGTTCATTACACGTTTCCAACATTAATAGAGAAAGAGATTCAGGTTTTTCATTATTTTGGTACATGCAGGTTATTTGAAATTGCGTTATTATACTAATCGAGTTACATTATATAGACTCGTAAAGATGATAGCTTGATTAAACCAATTATGTGATAACAACTCAAGAATGGTGTGTTCAAAAAATTTACATGTTTTGTTTTTAAAGATTGCAATTTATTGTTGAATTGAATATACTGAGAAGTAACCAAAGAACTAAAACTTTTATACGTTCGTTTTCAGAAAATACCAAAGAACTAAAGATGTATATAGAATGGTATTGCTGAATTGAATAAACTCAGAAGTAGCCAAAGAACTAAAGTTATATGTAGATTGGAAAAGACACTAGTACAAAAATTATATTATACGTCACTTTATTTGCGACGGTTCTAAAGAATATTTGCGTCATTCATGCGCTCATTTTATTATGAGTGGCGCAGCGACCGGCTCTCACCGCTCGCTTTGTTTTCCTTACTCATTAGTTTAAAGCAGGTTTGTCGTTGCCCACCCCCTTTCTATTTATACCACCTTTCTCCTCCCTTTTTCTATTTCTATTTCGATGTGGGACAATAACAATATATACACCCTTCATTTCTACCTTCTCTTGTTTTCTTCTATTCTGTAAATTTTCCATTGATAATAAACATACAGTAATATTTTAAATAGTACTACTTAATTTGTCCATTCTCAAATAAAAGTTACAATTAAATTTATTTATATTTAGTTGTAAAATTCTCAAATCTAATCTTTTTATGGGATTTCTTAAAAATTGTGAAATAACAAAAGCTTCACTTTGTTGTAATTTTTGAGTTCCTTCAAATATCTTTCATTCTATGATCAACATGGTCATAAATGTATCTTAAAATTTTGACTAAATGACGTACCGCAAAAACTTATAAATTTCACTTTTTAATATATTAACTTAAGATTATTTTTTTTAATCATAATAATGTTGTTAAATGTGTCAAAATGACTTATTTTCAAACCAAAGTGGTGTCTTAAGTTAGAAAGACATAAATAGTGTTAAGTATTTGCGTCAGTTCTTTTAAAGGACCGACGCAAAAACTATAAAAAAAATTTAAAAAATATTAATAACTCATTTGCTAGTATGTATGAGAATTTAGTTTCTCATGTGAAAGAAGTTTTGTCCCACATTGAAATTTAAAAGGAGTGTTGCTTACTTTTTATATGAGAAAACAAACAAACTAGTAAAATTGATTGGCTATATTATGCTTCATCCTCCACGTGTGCGCACAGGGGTGCAAATCCAAGGATTTTCGAAGGGAAATATGGCGCGACCTGCGGACACGAATGCCGGACCGTAAGTGGAAGGACCTGATCAACCTAACGTTTGGATTTAATTTTGGGGCGGGTTTTCTCGGATGACCCCCTGACGCACAGTTAGGGGTCAGTCGGTTCTTTTAAAGGACCGACGCAAAAACTATAAAAAAAAAAATTAATGACTTATTTGTACGATTAATTACGAATATGCCATCGTACAGAAAAAAAACATTATTATATTTTATCGCGTTTGAATTTTCATTGCGCGGTATACATTTTGATTTTGTCGCTTTTTGAAGACGAACCACATTTTCTTTAAATTCTTTTCACTTCCATTGCGCGACATGCATTTTCATTTTCATTGCACGACATAAGTGTATTTATACTTTTCTTGTCAATTCTGAAAATTGGAATAATTTTGAATAGTGTTATTAATTTGTATTTTATACATTTCAGGTTAAGGATTTTACGGACCAGTCTCAAAATGTTGGAAAGGCAGTAAGAGAACCACAAGTACAAAAAATAAATAAGTGCAATGAACTTTTCATTCGGTATGTTTTTGACTTCTTGAATGGCTTGGTGTCAAGTGGTTGAGCTGTTTTTTATCTTTTTTTTTTATATTGGTCAAACGATTCTGAAGTTCTGTTTTCTCCTTTTTCACGTATAGGAATCTCTGATGCAAAGGGATTTGCTTGGATCTCTTTCCTTTTGCTTACTCGAACTTGATATCTCTTTATCATCCTGAGTCACCGTGGACAGCGACATGATTTGTGTCCTTTTTGTGCTTAGCTTCCTAAACCAACTGGTCTGATCATTAAGGACTTTGGCTTGCTCAATAAGGCAGCAAGATAATCGTCCTTCTCCTGGTTCATTTTGTGCAATTAATCAGCGCAAACCTTTTCACCCAAGTCGGTTGGATATGATATTTTAAAATAAATTTTTAAAAAAATAATAACATCATTTGCGTCGGTTGTTTTAAAAGTCCGACGCAAATAACCATATCATTTGCGTCGGTCATCTTAAACGTACGACGCAAATTATAACATCATTTGCGTCGGTTGTTTTAAAAGTCCGACGCAAATGATCATGTCATTTGCGTCGGTCGTCTTAAAGGTATGACGCAAATGATAATATTTTGCGTCGTCTCTTTAACCGACGCAAAATAGTCAAGTGTTTGCATCTCCGCCATATGCGTCACCCTGTTAACCGATGCAAAATAAGTAATTTAACCGACGCATATGATCAATTTTGTACTAGTGAGAGAAGTGATTAGGGATGGTGAGGATAGAAATAGTGATGTAACTAGTCTTCAAGTTCAAAATTGAGAAATTTAAAAATGCCAAAATGTAACTTTTACTAAAAAAAAAATCACCAGTAGACTTCCTACTGATCGGGGGTGGGGGGGGGGGGGGGGGGGGGAGGGGGGGGGGGGGAGAAGAACAACTTTAGTATCTTAATAAACGTCTGCTGGAATGTCCATTATTTTTTTTTCTTATTTCATAATATAAAGAATATTCTTGCAATGTATACCATGTCTCAAACTTAGCACATGAGCATGTAGACTTAAAACCTGATGACAAATTACATTCAACAATCATCCACAACTCTTTGTTAATGTGTAGCAATCCCACTTTATATTGGATGAACTCAGAATTCTTAATCAATTTCTCATGAGTGCAGCTATCAGTGGCTAACCATTCTTTTTTGAAAATTTCAAATAACACTCACCAGTTTTGCATTCAATGGGATGTATAGTAGACAATATTGGACTTGTAGTAATAGTCCTAAAATCTTCATCTTCTTCTGCAATTCTTCAATCCCTTACAGCTTTTTCATATTGTATGACAAATTCATTAAATATATTGTTGGAATTTACATACCCGTTAAAAACAAGAGTGTATACTCTCACTTCGGCCACTAGTCATCATGCCTGCAGAAAAAGTTTCCGTTAGAAAATCTTTGGTCCAATGCTTTGGTAGGTAGTACACGCGTCCTAACCAACTGTCTTCTTCGATTTTGTACTTCAAAGCTAAAGCTTGCCACTCATTATCAAACTCCTCAATTGTTTGACACCCACTGTTCATATGATTCTGGAAAGACACCATAACGAAGTTTTTCTAGAAAATGTTTTTGGATGCGCCATGCACAAAACCTATGTATTGTATTTGGAAAGACTCTTGAAATTGCATTCCGCATAACTCAATCTTGGTCGATGATAATTGCTACGAGGGACATATCAAACACACACCGTAAAATTGTTGAAACAACCAAACAAATGTTTCTTCAATTTTGTTCTCTAACAAAGCGCCACCAAAAATAATAGTTTGTTTACGATGATTCACTCCAACAAAAGGGTAAAACGACATCTTAACTTTGTTCGTCTTATAAGTCATATCAAATACCACAACATCACCAAATCGTGTATACGACTCTCTAGATCTTCCGTTGGCCCAAAATACATTCCTCAAATATTCATCTTCAGCTATATCAACAACAATGTTTTATCACTGTGGATGGAGTTGGGGTGAGCTTATAACTGTGCACATCATTGAAAAAAATCAACAACCCACTTTCCATCATCTCTTATACTAATCTGTAGCATTACTTTCACACCTTGTTCGTGTATCTCTCGACGCTTTATTGCTTCCATAGAGTGTCGCTTATCATTCAAATTCTCGAATCCTTGCATATCGCAGACTTATTCTCTTCTACATAGTTCATTTGTTGACCTTTTCTTATGCTTTATCATGTGCTCGAATGCCAAATCCATGTACAAATGCATATTGATTATAAAAATCGTATGCATTTTCACGAGTGTCAAAGACTTTCCCAATTTTGAATATATATTCAACATGACCATCTGTAGGATTCCCTTCAACCTCGCTATTTCCTTCAAGATCCTTCATGTTCGTAGCTTCAACAGTTTTCTTGTTGTTTTTCAATTTCAGCACAACTTTGACCATCAAAAAGTTCAGTGCGGTTTACTTCTTCCGTGATCAATTTTGATGTGTACAAATTGTTCAATATGTATCTAACCATCAAATTGAGTCACATGAGCATAACATCGGACATGGTACAGATGATCAATTCTTTCACATGTTTATGTATTGTATTTGCATTTACACATGCACTTGATCGAGTAGGTTTCTCTCTTGATCAATTTATTTTAATTGTTTACACTTGCACAGATCAAGTAGGTTCCTCTCATGATCTATTTATTTTTAAGTACTGCATTTGCATATGATCGAGTATGTACCCTCTTAATTATCTTTATTGTTCATGCATTATTAGTATTAATTTATTATTGTTATTGTTGTTCTAACCTTCTTCTCTCTTGTGTTCTCATGTTGTTCTCCTTCATCATAGTTCTCCCCCTTTTTCCCATTTCATCGTAGTAGTCCTTATGTCTAATCAATATCCCTTTGTCTCATATCTTCTCGTCTGTTGTGCCTTCGGTTCTTTATCTTCTTAGTATATATATATATACACGAGGTTGATCATTTTTAAAATCTCACTCACAAGTTTTATGATTTCATTTTCAATCTATATATTAAATCAATGAAACCTAAGATATATTTCATCTGTCTCAGTCAATTTGCAACACTTTTTTTTTTTTTTTATGTTTCAGCCATTGGAACAATACCTTTTATGAAAAGGTTCATCATCTAATTTATGTCACATCACTCAACTTCAACTATTTTAATTTTTCACTATTTTTACTCATTTCAAATTAATTATTATTGCGACATGTATTTTTACGTGAGATTTTGTATTTAATAGCTATTATAAATAATTTTAAAATTTTCTTAATATTAATCTTTTTATAGTTTTATTTCATAATTTTTATTAAATTAAATAACATATCTAGCACGTACTAAATTAAACCTAAAAATATGTACAAAAAGTAAATTCAGATATCCTTGCGAAAGTATTTGTCAAAAGTCACATGTTGCAGATGGATGGAGTATTATGTTGTAAAAACTATGCAAATGAACTTGAAAAAAAAAAATAAAAAATAAAAAATAAAAAAAAGAAGTCAAATACATGTAATATTTTTGCACATTTTTTCAATCAGTACTATTTAATTTTTATCATATATTTTAAAAGTCAAAACATAATATGAGTGAGTAAGTTTACAAAAATGATTCATAACTCATTTTTTCCTATCTATATAATTTAGCTGTGGAAATGGATTTATGGTCTCTGTTTATTACATCAAAAGTTAACATTACATCTATTATATTTTTATGTTTTTCTAGTACTTATATATGGTTACCAATTCTTCAACATATACACCGATAAAGTCATGGTCACAATATGTGGACTTTGTTATTTTTCGTGAAGAATTAGATTACCTTTGATATCAGATGTTATTAGATGTTAATCAAATGCACCTTTTATATTACATGTTATCAGATTTTAATTTAATATACTCATGATATTAGATGCTAATTCGAAATATCAACACTTTCATATCATATGTTAATTTAATATATCATTGATATCAGATGTTCAGTTAATCTAATATATCTTTGATATCAAATGTTATCATATGTTAATCCAATACACACTTGATATCACATATTAATCTAAAATATCAAGACTGTTTTTAATTTAATACACCCTTGATATCTATTACTATATATTAATTCACAATAAGAAAATAAGTTCAAAAGAACTCTTTAATGTTTCTCTTTCAGTTGGACTCTTTAGATTTACTTTTCTAACCCTAATTACAATAAGAACTACATCCCTTATGTCCAAGTATTCTTAATTACATTAAAAATAAATATAAGCATAAATAATAACCAAATACTATTTCCAAAATTTGCTAAATAAATAATAATAATATAATAATAAAAAAATAATAATTTAATCAATTTATAAAAAGAAAAATCATACAACTGAAAAAAAAATACATAATGAAATAATTATAATTAAATTAATTATAATATTAATCACTAATTAAACTATTTAATTAAAATAATTATAACCAAATTAATAATAAAACAAAACATGACCAACATAATTATATATAATGCACTATACAAATTTAAGGCAACTAAATCATGCATAAAACACGAGTCAAGTGATAAAATTTCTTTTATTTTCTCATATACAATAATATAAAATATAAATGTGTGAAACATGAGTTGTATATGTAAGATATAAATTTAGATAAATTATTTGTATTTTAATAATTCTTTGTTACTTCTTTTTTGACATTACTTAGAACAATGATAATAATAAAATGAAGAACATGTAAACTGTTTATTTTAGTTAATTGAGAAATATATATTTTAGTAGAATATTACATCAATTTATACTACTACTATATTTGAATTGTAAAACAATAAAATAATATGTAAAACATGAAAACGTTAAAAATAAAAAATATATATTAAAACATTATAAAAAAAACTATCAAAAATTTAAAATAGTAATAATAAAAAACAAGTGATGTGCATGGCTTTCCATGCTAGTTAGATGTTAATCCAAAAGCCTTGATATCATATGTTAATTCAATACACCCTTAATATCATATGTTAATTCGTAATACTAAAACCGTTGTTAATCTAATACACACCTGATATGATATGTTAATTCGGTTAATTCGTAATACTAAGACCGTTGTTAATCTAATACACACCTGATATGATATGTTAATTCGGTATTAATTCGCCAAAATACTAAAAGTGTTGTTAATCCAATACATACATGATATGATATCAAATGTTAATTCAAAATACCAAGACTACTACCCCGAATGGCCCAACCCTCCATCATAGTTTTGCCAATTTATAATATTAATTAATAAAATATAATTAATATTTATTAAATTATTATTATTTATATAATTAGAACATATATTCCAACTCTTTCACCTCTATTTTTCTTCTTATCCACCTATTTCATTCTCATGTAATTTCAATCCATCCAACTAAACACAACCTTAGAATTTAAAAAAAATAAAAATAAAAACTAAACCTTTCATTTTCTTTTTCTTTTTTCTTTCCAAAGGGGGAAGAATTCAGCTAACTTATTTACTTGAAAGTTATGATGAACTGTCTGATTACTTAAAAAACAAATTAAGGAAACAGATTGGTAGTGCACTGGTAGGAATAGTGGCTGTGACGAGGTGTGGGTGTGGTGCCACTGGAGGACTGGTAAAGACGATGTTGATGGTGGTGCTGGTGGAGATCATGTCGTTGGAAGCATTATGTGTTGGCAACAGGGCGATGACTAGCGCAGGAAGGGAGAAAAGAGAAGCTATACGTTTAAAAGATTGTCATTATCCTCTTGGAAGTAATATTTCTAAAGCAAGAAATACTTGTCAAACAGGATTGTTTAACTTTAAAATAGAGAGAACAAATCATTCAAAAGAACTATATAATCCAACAGGAATAAATGACAAGGTTGTCAGCAATGTAGCCGCACGTAGTTTATTTCTTTGAGCTTGTAAGCGTTAGTTTTCCACTTTCCCCCCCGTTGATTAAATTTAGCTCACTTTTGTTTTTTTCGTTCCTCTGAAATTATCTTTAGATTTTAGATACAAAACTGTGAATCTTAATTTTTCCTTGCAGAACTCAGGGTCACAGTTATTACAAGCCCAACAAACAAGGAGGAAACTATCAAAACCCTCTAGAAAACATATTTGAGAGGCAGCAATGATCTATATATCTTGACCAAGTTCTTAAATATCTTCAGGACCATTGATTTCCTGGACACCATTCAAGAAAATGTATCAGTACGACATAATATGTAGTTATAATACAAGAAAATAACTATGTTAAGTAGTTCCAGAAATCACCTTGTCTTGAAGCACAGCTCCATCAGGAATTTCCAACTTCATTCCAGGTTTCGCAATGATGGTCACTTTTCCCTGAAATAAT
The DNA here is from genome assembly GCA_014636745.2 of Centella asiatica. Taxonomy (NCBI): domain Eukaryota; kingdom Viridiplantae; phylum Streptophyta; class Magnoliopsida; order Apiales; family Apiaceae; genus Centella; species Centella asiatica. Next base: position 32,079,222 of record CM025784.1, on the reverse strand, counting down.
AGCAACAATATCAGAATATAACGAGAAAATACTCCTACCAACTTCATCTTTTATCTAAAAGAAATCCTGAATTTGTAATTTATTGCGACTTTATTTGATTTAATGCACATATCATTTTCGTAACATACACAGAAATTGTTATAATGAAAACTAAAGGGCGGCATAATTTTTTTATGAATTTAGAACTTTAGCAAATCGATTCTCAAAAAGATCAAATGGGAATTGTTTTGGTCAACAGGAGTAAGAGGGTCAAATGCAAAAAGACAGAATTGTCATGATTGCAGCCTCTAAAAGGAACAGCATCAATGCAGAGGGATAATGTTTGATACCTTAAGAGTGATGCCAGCTCCGAACCATACATCCCCAGATACCTTCAAGCTGTCAAGCTCAACAATGCTAGGTATAGTCTTAAAACGGCTTAAGAAGTTCACAACCTGAAAGAATAATATTAGAAATATAACTCCCGCATGGAAAAAAATCAGCCAATCACACAGCATGCATATAGAACCTTTTTAAATTCAGGTCCCAGTTCGATTGAAGGGTTAGCAGGATTTATCCTAGCTGTATTTCGAGTAACAAGGCCATCAGACAAGGTGTAAAGATCAGACTGCAAGAAAGAACTAATTGTTAGCACCATATAATTATCACGCCAAAAGTTTAAACCCAAATATGTTCCGAAAAAGTTAACCTGGACAAGAAGCAAATCTGAGCAAGCTTTTACTGGTAGAAATCGTGATCTTGGTACATTACATCCAATAGAATGGTCAAAAAACTGGTAGCAGAAAATAATGATAAGCATATCTTACAAAAATACCAATAGAGAATAATGAAACTGCAATACAGAATATTCTTGAACAATAACGAGGATTTCAAAGCAGAAAGTACAAAGAGAGCATGACAACCTCCAAGTTACAACAGCAAAGAAGCAAATAAAAGGATTCTGATTTGTACCTTTATTGCAGCACCAGCTGCAGTTTCTAGCTGGAGAACCCTGATCCCGTCCACTTCCTGTAAAATCATATTTATTAGATCTCGTCCTAATGTCCTTGTTACTGAGCACCTTCAACAAAAGGAAAATGAATAACCTTGGGATTTGGAATAATCTCCATCTTGAGTGCATTTGCTTGTACAACTCTCTTAATTGCATTCAAGTTCACCCACCTGGTATAAGATAGTTGGGAGTCATTCAAAAACTGTACATTTAGTAGCTCACGTATACTACAGCATTCCTATTCCCCACGGACCCCACCCAAATCCCCCTTCCCAGCCCGAATAATAGCGTAACTTACAAGTTGTTGGTATTGAAAATTTTGAACTTCTCTATTGACTTGAATTCATCGACCTGTATGAACCAAAGAGCTTACCATATCAGTGACCAAGAAGTAGACCAGAAATATGGCAATTGACTTTTTTATATACATAGGTATGTGATGCAAGTTTTGAAATGCATATATTAAAATTTTGGGCGGCTAAATGACAAAGCTAGCCAGAAAACAAGAAACAGACTTACATATTGGTCAGGAACCTGTGCAATTTCCAGAAGCTACACAATAAAAATGGAAAGCACATCAGTGAATAACTCAGCGTATTAATACACCAATAAGGATACATATATTTCTAATTTATTGCAAGCACCATTAGACAATAAAAATCTCACTTGTAAATAAATATTTAATGAGTAGAAACTTTTAGCCTATTATAGTACAATAAAATCAATTAATCATTTTACTACAAGATATGTGCATATTAAAATTAATATACATCCCATGATAAAGTATACTAGTTTCACATGATAGAGTAAAGGAATAATCTTCTTTTGATGTTGAGGAAAAGTTGTCTGAAACCTGTTTAAAATCAGAATGTCATATTAAAAATAAAGAGAGGTTGAGGTAATTCCAGGCATGGGAGTGAGAATATTAAAAATTATTTTTTTCAAAAAAGCTCACAATCAGATGGACCTGAAGTTTAGTTTTCACGAGCGGAACACCTCTTCGTGATGCTGTACTAGGAAATGTGTTTGTGCAAATTTTGAAATACTACTCTTAAACCAGCAAGGGAAACAAATTTATGAATTGAAGATTAGACAATTCTAAAGTAAAACAATAAAATAAATAAACAACTGTCTCCAAAGATGCAAAGTGAAGATATGTGGTGGGATATTTAGCACTATTACCAATAAAATGCACCTCATTCTGGATAGCCAATTATACAAGTTGCAATCATCTAATTTATCTACAGGTTCTTAAATTAGCCAAGTTTAGATGAGCAACAGCTAATGAAACTCAAACCTGCACTTTTCCTTCATAAGAAATCAGAGTTCCACCTTTCACATCAGCCAAGGTTTTGGGTGTCACCTGCCAAATCATGATGCATTGAAGCTAAGAGACTTTAAAGCTAAAACTTTTAGAGAAATACATATCAATCTCTTAAAAAGTACCTCCATGCAGTATTCATTTTTGTTTTGAATCAAGTGATTCAAGATTTCTGTTTGAGTTAAGCAGCACAATTTTATCAAACATCAAGCGTTAATAACAAAATTAAAAAGGTCTGTCCTAGCATGGATACTTAAATCTACAATAGCTCCCAAGTTGTCTGAATTGGCTGCAAACACATACTCCTTGCCCTGTCAAAGAAAAAGAAAAAAGTGGGGGAAAAGTGAAGGAAAGGATGTGAGAAGCAAAAAAGAATAGTAAAACTGACATTATTCACCATTTTCCAAGAGCTGTGTTGACGAAATTGAATAACAAATTTAAGCAGAGGGTAAAACCTTAGCCAATAATTGATCGAGCTTGCCACTATTCATCAAGGCTGGAAACACATCACCATGGCCCGGAGGATACCTTCATATGGAAATACTATTAGTGAGTTCTGAGATAAAATGACAAAAAAGTACAATGAACACACGATACTATTTGCACGTGATAATTCTAACAAATCCATATATTACAGAAAAGGAGAATTGTATTCAGAAAATGCTAATAAAATCAGGAAATGAGGCTACCCATCTGAATATGAAGTTATAAACATGACACATGACACATGACACATGCAACTGAAACTAGCACAATAGGGTAAAGGGTTCAGTTAAAGGAGATCTGAATCTTCTCAAAATTCAAAATAAAATAGTCATTAAATCGTAAATATATCGAATATCGAAAACCCCTATATTGTCTTTCATATAACGTATCGTACAATACGCAAAATAAATGTAAAATATGATAATATACATTTAAACATATTTGTAGCAAAACTTGTTGGGCAAACAAGCATATCAGCTTGATTATAATGTAAAACTTAGGCTGCTAATTTATCTTTAAGCATATATATAACAAATTTTATTGGACAATCTAGCATAACTGTTCATATTATGTAAAAGTGCATTACAAATTATTACTTTGACCTACAAATGATTTATAAATAGGTAAATAGCATTTAAAATACTCTAAATAGCTGGGCATTGCTTCCAACATAATCGTAAAATGTATCATTATCGGATGGATCGTATTGTATCATGAATGATACTTGCAATATGGTTATAATTCTGATACGCCTTATGATATGTATTGAACTATGTGTATCATATCGAATCTTACGGTGGTATGTATTGTGTATCGTATGATTCTAATAACTATGCAAAGCTGCAGAACATAAACTTAGCAGAACAAGTTATAATAAGATTACCATCCTTCTTTTCCAGAAATTCCTTTGCAGGGCAGTGGCATGAAATCTTCAACAACTAGACGAGGAAACTGGCTCTGTGTTGGTCAAGAATAGGGAAGATTACAAAACTTCAGTCTCAGTAAAAAGCCAATTTGACAGTGACCAAAGCTGATAAGCAAACCTGGTTAAATGTATGAATTTCAATCTTCGAGTTCGCGTACTTTTCCACAATCTACATGTTAGAAGATATCATTAATGTACTTGGTCAATCAAATAATCTCATGGAAAAAAATAACACAGGGAAGATGGCATTACCTTCTGTGTATCCTCATGTGTATTAAATGAATTCATCAGAAGAAGGGGCACATTGCATCCATACTTGGCATTAAGCGTCTACGTCCAACATGAGAGGTTATTTTCAAGTAAATGTTATCTATGGAGTGAAAATTAAACACTGGTATGCAATTACATCTCCAAAATACCTCAATTTGGATGACGATCAAGTCAAGGAATGTCAAGCCATTCCGAACTTCAATAACTGATCTGCATAACAGCAAATGGTGCATATTATGCATTGTAAAGGAGAAACATGGCATCATGGAAGACAAACTAAGAACTCTTTAGTGAACACTGACAAAATATTAGCAAAATTAGAAAGATGAAATTAGTTTGTTCAATGGGAGCTTGAGAATGTAATTCTGCAAATACCCTTTTCATGGTTGGAGATAATTCTAAGCAAATTAAATCGAACTCTGATAGCAGATTAACTTTTAAATGGAAAATCAACAATTGGTTTTGAACAGGGGTGTAAACAATCACATACGAATACGAATATGGACATACTGTTTAGCGCGGATGCAAATACATATAATATCCGTCAAAATAATAGCGAATACGTATATGAATGTCAGATATTGAGGATATATTACACAAATAAATAATTTTGACAATTTATGTGATATATACTAAATATATTTGCATTGAACAACAAACTAATCAAATTATAATACAAATTGAAATTTCATTTTGCTATAAATTCTCAATTATATTATATCATAAACCTTTACATATATATATAAAAATTCAAATATTTATAGAAAATAGAAATTTATAAAAATAACAACTTTAATCAGTAACGGATACATATATGCATGTATCTGTATTCGTATCCGCTTTTTATTGGATGCAGATAATATCCGATTTTTATCGGATACAGATAATATCTACTTTTTATTGAATATTTCGAATTCCGATTACAAGCCAAGTTTTGAAAGACTAATTATGAGGTGACAAATAGTCGCAAAATGAAGACAGGAGGATATGAAGAAAATAGATGTGTTTCTTGAATTTTGAATTCTTAAACAAAGTCCAAATCGATCGTATATGAAGTGCACTATATTCTTAACAGCTGAAGAGAAAAGGAATGTATTCAAAAACGTATCAATGTTAGCTATAAATTAAGACATCACTCCAGAAACCAGGAAGCAAGATAGTAAACAGCGAAATTAAGGAACATAGAAAGCTTTAATAAGCAAATCAGCCAGAACAAAATACATACATCATCTTAGAAGTAATTACTAATAATAGTGTCCAATCATATGAAACTCTGAATAATTTAGCCCTGTGAAGGACTCTCAAGCCAAGTTTATCTGTGATCGTAGTATTATTGTTGAGAGAGCAAATAAATTATAGTGCATACTTTGGCCCAGTACAACCCATTGTTGTCCCTAATCCTCCATTAAGCTTCAACACCACGAGTTTGTCCAAAAGCTTCTTGGTTTCCTCAAGATCTGCTCCAATTCAGTTCATCAAAAATTTACAACTTTATGAGGATACAGACATATAGCTAGTTCATAATATCAATATTTTTGAAATATCATTGATCTTAAACATGCCTATGTTATAACAACTTATAATTTTCAGCATCTGCTTGTCAGCTAGTGCTTCAGGCTTCAGTTTTTAGAAAAGCAGATTATGTCCCTGCTTCTTCAAAAATTCTGAATAGCTTTTAAGAATCTAGAAATTGCTATGGATAAGCCATTACAAACAGGTCGTATTAACTTCCTGCAGATACAACATAAGAATCAAAGCAATGATAAGTCTCCTCTAAAAGGACTCATAAGTACCTTCAGGCACAGGAGCCATGGTATCATAAGGGACCACCACCTCATCAGTTGGAGTCTGGATCTTATGCCAGTCAACCTGATCTGCCTCACCACTACAACGCAAAATATCAACCAAAGAAACAGCTAAAATTTCTAAGACTAGAACCAAGCATATCATTAAAATTTTACCATCAGGTGTACGGTGTGAATTTTAGTCGAATTACAAAATCACTTCATATCACATAATTTCTATATAAAGAGAAATAAACATAAGATTGATCATACATATGATTATATATCATATATCTCAAAATTTCCTCTACTTATTCTGGATTTTCTCACACATATAACTGATGGAAACAAAGGAGCTGATAAAACTAAAGTTTTCCAACTCGTACCATTTACTCTGTTCTTTAGGTACCAAAAACATAATCAGATTTCGTAACAGTTCAAACTCGAACTAGATATACCATAATTACAATTTCCGCTACAAAGCACATGGAGAATAAAAACAAAAAAGAACTTCAATGAACTCCCAAATTAAAAATTAAATAGTGCAATGTTAGAAATTGAGCATATACCTGAGATAGCGGGCAACGAGGTTGATAAATCCATTTTTTTCATTTTCGCTGCAAAATTCACAAGTCGAATCCGTAAATCAAAGATCCGACAGAGAAATTGAAGTATAGAAGCAGATAAAAAAGATGAAAATTGAAGGAAAACTTGCCTGATTTGAGTGAGTCCAGAAACAGCAGACTGAAGCTTCTGGAGCTTCTGGGAATCCGAAGCGGAGAGAGTCTCCATAGAGAGAGAAAGTAGAGAGAGAGTAAGTTTTAGAGGCTGGATCTGGGGCGAATTGGAAGGCTGTGAACGAAGGAAGTGCTCGGGAAAAATTTTTGGTATGTTTATAAATACACTCTTCACTGAGTACGAAACTGAGATACGAAATGTAGAGTTTGGTGTTTTAACACGGAGCCCTTGGCCTGTATTGGCTCTGACAAATTTTAAAAAGGTGACAAACGGGAAAGTTATATTACTTAATGCCGAGGAGGCTATGTTATTCTGACATTATTTAAGACAATGTACTAACAAATGATATAACAAAACTCTGGTGATTTTAATAACGGAAAAATAAAAGGACAATTGGTACCAAAATGACTCAATAATATTTTAAAATTCTCTGTATGCATCAATTATATATTTAAAAATACAAATATGTTTTCTTTTATGTCATATTTTTGCATTTTTTCTTTATAATATTATTTTTTTTAAATTTCTTTTATTTCATTATTATTTTTTTCTAATTTACTTCTACTTTCATCAAATATACTTAATTTATTTCTATTTTTTCAATTCATACTTCTAATAGAAATAAGAAATCTATAATTAAAATTTTTTAAAATAAAATATATGAATACGATATAATATATAACTTTATATACATGACTAATAGAATTATGGACAAAAAATTAAATGTGATATTTGATAGTTTAATTAACATAATTATCATACCTATAAAATTAATTTCATAAAATAAGTACAACAATTCTTAAGTGTATATTAAGTAAATTTGAAGTATATATTATCATAATTAATTATTTTGAAATATATTTATAAACACATTTTAATTTATACAAAAAAGATCAGTGTTTCAATTAAAATTATATTGTTTGACTCAAAGTATTATTTGATTTATTAGTTAAGCTATTTTTGTATAGTTATTATATTTTTGAGGTTACTAACATTTATCATCACTATTTTGTTATAAGTATTTTAATTACATCTTCAATTATAATCAATAAAATTATGATTTGCTTGATTAAGTTTATTTGTTTAATAGTTGTCTAGTGAATTCCGTTATATGTATTTATATATTTTTTTAGTTAATTATTATTACGACTTTTCATATATTTCAATTTTACTTTTTAATTAGTTTGTAGTTTTTAATATGACTAAAAACGTATTTGTTGATGCACCCCTCCTTATATTACTATTGCTTAAAATATTATATTTACTGATATAAGAATTGATGATGTAATATAGTCATTGATTATATGATGTAAAAGGACTTAGAAAAATATTCAACTTGTTAGGTGAATATATTCTGCTAGTTAAGTAAGAATTTTGATCACAAATGAAGACTCTGCTCGTCGACCAGGAAGGGTGCTGAAAATGTGAAGAAAAGTTCAAGTACAGTCTTGCTTAGAATAGAAATAAGTAAGGACTGATATATCAAGATCCCTTACCTTGATCAAGCAAGATTATCAGAAAAATACTCCATCTTTTGCCCTACTTAGTCATCTTTTAGAAGACTTTTTGAAAAGCACTATAGAACAAAATAATGGCTATCTTTTTGAACTAAGCAAAAAATAGCTGAAAAAAGTACAAGTCACTGTCAATGCAGTACAACTCCCAACAGATCTATTTCAAAATTCTCAACGGATAGATTTTTGGAGTAATATAAATAGGAGTCATAAATTTCATTTATGATAACTGAACAACCAAGAATTGTTTTGACAATCTGATACTCAAAGAACTCAGCAAGACACAATTCCAAGTTTGAACAAGTGCTATCTAATGTGCTCAACAAGGAGCTTACTGCTTAGAGATAGTAAGAAAGAAACAGCATCTGCTATTAGTCCGTGTGACTACCTGATCTAAGTTACCTATTGTAATTCTGGAGTAAGTGTCCTGCTGCTTATTGTTCTGTGTGAACATTTTTAGTATGTGTCTTCTCAAGTAAAAAGAAGAAGAGTGGAGTAAGTTTAGACCGAACCACTATAAAAATTCTCCTGCTTACTTTACTTTGCTGCTTATCTTTTACATTGTTTATTTCCTTTATCCCTATTTTGCTTAGTTTTTGTTAAACTCGTTTAGCAAAGACTTACTGACATTGCTGTTTTAAGTCATTGGTCTAAAAACTAAGGGGTTATTTGTTATAAATTTCGTTGCTAACTCTTTTCAAAATATAAGAAAACTTTTTATTAAGCAAGAAGTGAATTACAATTGTAAAGTTTATAAGCAAGACTTAAATTTTGAAAAACATTATTCAACCCCGTTCTAGTATTTTTCGCTTTGGGACCTAACAGTATTCTCTAATGATATAAATATTTCAATTTTTTAAAAAAAAATTTGTATGATTTCTCTAACTTTGTAGTTGGATGTCTCGAATACGTCTTTAAATTTATAATTAACATAATATTTGTAATACATATGAGTAAGTGTAAGATATTATTTTTTAATTAGAATTTAAATTATAAATTATGTTGACCTCACTTCATTTTAATTAAAAATTGTAGCACAACTTAAATAAATATTAATGAATAATCTAAAATATAGTGTTAGATATCATGTTCATTACAATTCTTAAGTACTATATTTTATTTTATTTTTTTATTTTAAATTCTATTATCAAAATTATAAAATTTTCTTTTATTGATATTATAAGTTTTATGTGTTGAAATTATTAATGAATGCTAACATTATATTAATAATAAAGTATATAAAGATATATATTAAATATGAATACAAATATATGAGATCAAATTTAAATTTACAAAGTTAATTTGACTCGGTGAAATTAAGAAATTAATAATACTTGATATATGTGCTAAAATATTTTTGTATTGTACGATCAAAATTAAGTTAATTCATATAAATTTGATATTAAAAAATAATTAAATATACTTTATATTAATTTAAAATATAAGAAATATTAAATTATAATTATTAATAAAATATTTAAATTAAACAATAAAATAAAAACAACTCGTGTCATGCACAAATTGCGAGCTAGTTCTTATAATACGGTGATAGTCACTACCAAATTCACTTTTCTTCTCATCAAATATAAGTCATTTACATTTTTTAGAAAAAAAATTCAGTAATTTCTTTTTGTAAATTTTATTAACAATATTTAATGAAAATTAGTTATTTAGTAGAAAAGACAAAGATTTACTCTTGCACATTAAAACATACAAAGTTATTTTTGATATTACATATTATTAATGCATCTCTGTTTATACTAACCTTGTTTATAAAGAATAATTGAATTTATTTTTATAAGAATTGATAATGTAATATAGTCTTTTCTTATTTGATGTAAAAGAACTTTGAAAAATATCAAACTTATTAAGTGGATATAAATAATTTTAGTTAAGCAATGATTTTTTTTTTATCACAAGAGAAGACTCTGCTTATTGTTAAGGAATGATATCTACGAAGAAAATTCTAATGACAAACTTGCTTATAATGGAAGTAAACAAGGCTCTAATTAGCAAGACTTTTCACTAAGATCTAAGTAGACTTTATGTGAGAAAAAGATTTCGCCTTTTTTACTTAGTCAACTTATTAAAGATTTGTCAAAAAAGACACTAGAAGACAAAATAACAGCTCTTTTATTGACTAAACAAGTAACAATCGTAAATGTACAAATCACTGAAAGTACAACTGCTAACGAATCTATTTTCAAAATTTCAACTGAATTTTTGGAGAAGTATAAATAAGAGTCATAAGATTTATTTATGAATCGTGAATTACTAAAAAGAGCTTTGATATCTGACACTCTAAATACATAAACAAGAAACACTTAAAGGTCTTGAACAAGTGTTATCTTATCTGCTCAACAAAAAGGTAACTAAATAGAGATAGCAAACACAATTTTATTCTTCTCTATTTTGTTTGTGTGACTAAGTAATGTATTAGTGACGAAGTGTAAGAAAAAATTTATATTTTTTGTATTTGTGTGAGTCTTAGTGGATTCATTCTCAAGTAAAAGAGAAGAATGATAAAGTAGACTAGGTCGAATCACTATAAAAATCTTCTTACTTTTTTTTAAAATTTTATTGTTGTTCTTTATTTAGTCTGCTTATTCATCTACATTTACTTTACTTAGTTTTTGCTAAACTCTTTAACAAAAACATTACTATTGTTGTCCCTTTTAAGTTATTCTGTTTTTACTAAAGGGATGTTTTGCTAAAATTCCATTACTAACTCTTTTAAAAAATATAAGTAATATATTTTATAAACAAGAAGTTTTATAAACTACTAATTTTATAAGCAAACTTTTAAATTTTGAAAAAATAATATTCAATTCCCTTATAGTATTTTCCATCTAGGACCTAATACATATAAATTTTGTAGAAATCGAGTGATGTGCTAGAGTTGTAGAAATAGAATGTAATGTGAGACTTCTCATCCGTTAGGAATAAAGTTGTAATTGAATCGAGTCGAGTTGAGTATAATTTGTTCGTGTTCGTGAATAATTTGAATCAATCGAACATTTTTGAATTTTTGAGAATCGAGTAAATATGAAATAACAAATATTCGAATCAAGTATATTATAAGTTTATATGAACAAAAATTTTAAAATAACATAAAATTATTTTAACTATTAAAATAAATCGAATCAAATAACTTGTTAAATGAGTAGTTGAGTCGAACATATTAAAAATTCAGCTCGAATCGTTAAAATAATGAGTTAAATAAGTTAATCAAACTTAATTCGATTAATATTTTAAATCGAATTGATCCGAATAATTATTGAGACCAACCGCACTACTATATACTTGACTCGAATTACGAACTGACGGGGAGCATTGTTATAGTCAATTTAGTGTAATGGCTATGTTTTGAAACTTAATTTTGGCCGAAGTTTTCCGAATTGAGAATCATTGCCATACGTTTTTATATATATTACTCCATTTAAAAATAATTACTATTGACATATAAATTTACGTTGACATATAAATTTATATGTGTATATATAAATATATACTCCCTCCATCCAAAAAAAAAATAAAATATAGCAACATTTGAAAATAAAATTTGTTAACAAAAAAATAATATTTACACAATTTCTTCATTATAATGTCATATTTTTTAAAATATTTAATTACAATCTTCTTATATGATTTTTAATTGGATATTCGTAACAAATTTAATGAGAAAATTTTATTATTGTTACATATAATTTTTAGTTAAAAATGCGAAATTAAAAGCTATCAAAAGTTAAATGTTGTTTTTTCTAGGGAACATAGAGAGTAGTATTTAAATATGATTTTTTTTTTGTTTATGGAAATATTGCAAATTATATGTCAATTATGGCAAAGTGATTTTTTGTAATTTAAATATAGACTATAATAAATTCACATATATGATTTATAAAATTTTACAATTTATTAGAAATAACTTTAATAGTGCATATAACTATTTTGTTAAAAACTTATGGAATCTAAGCAACTCTATGTGCTTTCTAAAAAGAGTTAATTTTACTTATATTATTTACTAAATCCATAACTTCAATTTTGATGTTTATTTAATTAATGTTGATTCATGCAATATTTTTATATTAGGAGCTACATAAAATATAAATACAATAAATTGTTCTTTATTTTGGAATTCAATAAATTTTCACAATTTGAATTTTAAGGTCCACTAAATAAAATCTTCAGATGATTTTTTCCGTGAAATTAAGAAGTTTTTCTTTGAATATATAATAATTTTCCAGTATCATAGATATGAATAATCCGTTAGATTAGAACTCATGACAAAGAAAAAAAACAAAAAGGTCGCGTAATATTTAATACCTACAAGCCACAGAATCTTCACGAGATAGAGTTTAGGCTATACATGTCTCGACATCCGCCGTTCGTTTGAATCAAATAATGAAGCGCCATTTTCACGCTATGTTCTAAGAGCACCCGCACTACTTCCGGTGTATTAAAATTCTAAAAATTATTTTTACACTAAATTTTTTTGAAAGATTTAAACAATAAATCTTTACATTAAAGATTTATCAAAAAGTAATTTTGAAACATATGAAAAAATATAATTCAATCCATAAAATAGAAAAATATGTTAAGAGATTTTGATGTGAATTGTAAGAATGTTAAAACTGTCAACTTCCCGTAGACTACGAATCAAGATAATTGCATTGTGTTTGGTTGAATAAAATATAATTGCATCACATAAAATGAGTAGATATAGAAAGAAAGAAAAAAGAGATAAAAGGTAAGTATTACTAAATTACAAGAGGAGCATGCGAATGAAAAAATGGTAGATTGTATATGAAATTTTAGTTGTAACGGAATAAACAAACTCTGTTAAGGAGGATGAATTTAAATTATAAATAATCTTGTGGTAAAAAATAAAATAGAAATGAATTTTACACATAAATGATCTAACAAATAGTGTAAAACTCATCATATTTTCATGTCATTTAAATCCAAAACGGACCAGTATCTTATGATATATAAGTTATGGTTTTATTTGTGAATAAAAGTAATATTTACTTATATTATAATATTTCATTTCAAAATATTACAAATAAAAATTTATTTTAATTTTAAATCGTAAGGTTTTATAATTCGATTTCATGTGAAGTAAATTATATGTTTAATTTGAAATGAAAAAAAAGTATTCTGAACAATTGTCTTATTTTCTGATAAAGGTCGCATGGACTAATAAAAATTAAATAATCTAATGAAGGAGTACAATAGAACCAGAACTTTTGCAAAATTTCAATGGTTAGTTCCTTTCCGTGGTTTGAAGCAATCGTTATTCCTTCATCTCAAAATAAACTTTCTTTTTCCCTTTTTGGTATCAAAGTCCGGAAAGAAGCTTAATAATTTAAACTTTAGAAAAATATGAATGTATAAGTTTCTTTATATGCATCGAATAAAATAATCATCACCTAACCTACTTCAGTCTTTAAGTTTCTCTTTTTCTTTTTTCTTTTTCTTAATAATAATATTATCATAAACTTGTTACAATTTTTTTTTTGAGGATTACGTTAAATTTCAACAGAGAAAATACAACTTAAAATAATTTGAAGTCAAAATACATCACATATTAAATTTTAAAATTTATTTGTCCCAATCCCAATTCATCAAGTTCAATCTTCCGTTGTAAAAGATGTATTATGACTTAGTATTAAGAACTCCTCAAAAAAATTAAACATATAACACAAAATTATGTTGGAATTTGGCTCAAATTTTAAAATTTGAAACTTTGTTTTTGAGTTTTGATTCGAAATGTATCGGTTTGAAAAAATGCACAGTATAACTGTGCATGGTACACATTTATACAACTGAAATACTTGTAAATTGTTGACTTCTGAAATAGTGTACGGTTTGAGACTTTGGGTGTGCACAGTACGAATTCGTGCATCAAATTTGAAACATATATCATTATTTAAAAGTCATTTTCCATTTTAGGTTTCACTTAGACGATATATAAGTTATTAGCCTAGGTGATATATAAGTTATTCCTATAATTTGTATACATAATTTTTTAAAGTGTTTTTTTAAGAATATACGTGGGATTGAGAGATATATTTTGAGAGAAATTAATAATTTTATTGTGTGATTTTTATTGTACTTTTTTTTCATATTTTATTGTAATTTTGTATTCTTATTGTGTGATTTACTTTATTATATGTTTAGTATTTAGAGAAAAAAATATTTTAATATTTTTTGAGAGAAAAATTTTTACTCTAGTCAAAGAAGTGTTTTATGTTTCTACATTAGTAATTTTGATAGTAATTTTAATATTTTCGATTGTAACTTTAATATTTTTATAGTAATTTTAGTATTTTTTATTAATTTTAGTATTTTTGATAATAATTTTAGTGTTAAAGTGGAATCGATAAAATTTCGTATTAAAATAATATTTTGTATGCAAAGTGTTATTGATCTTATTATTTATGTACTTGGCCGGATTATTTTATAACAGAATACAATTTTTTGATAATATAATTTATCACTGAAAAATACCATCTCCAGAAGAATCCTAAAGCTTACCGACGGCATGACGGGTGTCAAAATTGCGATGGTCAAATAAACTACCAATAGCAGTACAACACGACGCCGAATATTGAGAACAATATTGAAAAAGTTGAAAGCAAAGACAGCAATAGCATCTGGAACATAGTATTATCTTTTATTTTAAAATTAGGGATATAATTTAATTTTTTTTTATTCAAATGACGTATTTACACCTTGGATTAATCAATGTTATGCGCTAAGATGCACCAAGTGGAGTCAAATCAACTGGCTTTAGATCGCATAGCCCTTATAAAGCAATATCTTTATAACTGTTTACATAGTTATATACGGTCATCCTAGACCAATTATAATATTTTTCATCTACAAAAAATATAAAACAAATGAAACTGAATCTTTCGATGAGTATAAATTTTAATTTAACAATAGTTTATTGGGAGAATTAATTCTCTTCTATTTAAATTTCAACTTTATGAATTCGAAGAAAATTAGAAATTTGGCGATCTATCTCGTAAAAAATAAATAAATTAATTTGTTATAAATTGACTGTTTAGCACACTTAATAATCATATAGTGATCGTCTAACTTGCATAATAACCGTTCAGAATGCTTAAATGCATAATTTACTTTATATTTAAAATTCTTATGAATTACATTAATTCTAAAGTTTCATATATATCCTTATTTGAATCAAAACAAAAAAATTTAAAACGACAAAAAACAATTAATTAGAAAATTTATTGTTGAACCGTGAATACGATAGAAGTGATCAAAAACCAACCATTTCCTTATCTATCTATCTATCTAGCCTAAAAAGTCTTGAACACACACATTCCTCAATCCGCACAAACAAAGAATATACCAAACTAAAGACGATTCACATCTTTCCTGTTGATATAAACCTAACAAATATCCTAGCTGGATCTATATAAAATAAAGTAAACATTACCCACACTTTAACGGCCGTAATATATTGTTTTGGTTCCGATTGTGATCATTCAGCTAAAACTTTTATCATAAAAATATTCTAAACTTTCATTGTCATTCTCAAATTTTGCATATACTATCAGTATTCGAGTTGTATTCTCAACAGTAATGATTTTATTTTTAAATATTAAACTCAGAAAATTAAATGTCAGCTTCTTTTTTTTTTTTTTTTTTTGGTAATAATTATCAGCTTTGAATGCCCAACACTGCTTTCGACCCGTTCCAACAGGAGATTTTCCGGTTTGTCCGGAGATCAAACCGATTTAGGAAAACCGAGAATAGAAAATATATGAGGAATGTGAATATAATTTTTGAAAATAAAATATTGTAAAAATTTGTATTTATAAGTATTATTTCACTTCAAAGTTATTAAAAATAAAAAGTTTCCCTTCATATGCTTCGCAAATTATAAGATTTTGTAAACTTATTTTCTGTAAATCAAAATATATATCTAATTATAAAATTTCACAAATTGATTTCATATATATTATGCATTTACGAAATTTTATAATTGAAATATTTTATACATTTATTTGATTTCAATAGAAGTGTAAAGTCACAATTAACATTAAATATTGGTGGATGTCAAACCAAATAATTTTGAAGATTTTATAATATGAAAAATAGAAAAAAAAATAGTTAACAATCGCCATTACTTTTTAATAATTAAAAAATAAAAATCAAACAAATATGACCACCAGTAAGGGTGATGGACTATAATGGTGAGCGACAGTAGTGGTAGACGGCAGCATGGTGTGTGGTGGAGGTGCAACTTTCTTATTACATTATACTTCCTCCGTTTTCTATTGGTAGTTTTTTTAGAGTTTGATTTTCTCTTTTTTTTTATTAGTTTTTCTCATATTTTAAGGCAAAAATAAAATTATTCTTGTTATACTATTATTTCTTATTTCAAGGAAATATGAGTATCTCTATTTTTCTTGCAAATTAAATAAGGACAATTATAGTATAAAATCAAAGGATTTAATGTTGTTATATTTGTTAATGATTGATCTTAGTACGTGCGAATTAAGCTAAAAAAATTACTAAGAAAAAATAAAGGGAGATTATTTTACCTCCAGATACAAGTAGTGAGAAAACTAGAACTATATTTAGGAGGAACAAGCATGAAGAGTTGGATCAAGAGGTGTATTACATAGTATTTTAGGAACATCAATGAGCGGTGCATGGTTGATGGTGGCGGCAGCGGTGGGTTGCAAGGGCGAGAATGGGCATTAAGCCATTAATGGTTGTAGGTGATGATGGTGATGGGCAACAACGGAAGTGGTGGTGGATGGTGGTGAAGAATTGTTTATTTTTTTATATTGTAAAAAGGGCTGTAATTTTACTTTCATAAAATTATTTATGTGAAGATAACGTAATTTTGATGCCCCTCTAACATCAATTACATGCGACTGCAATGTGTTCATTTTTCCTCCGTACATATTCTTTATGTAAGGTGTAAAGGCATGTTTTTGAACAACAGCAGAAGATTTCTCCGCCCTGGACTCCGAGCAATATTTTATTAAATTTTCTAAACTGAAAATTCCTATTCAGGAGAAGTACCACTCGTGAGAGTTGAGATTATCATGCAATGCAGTCCTACTGAACACTGAACATGTATCTAAGTGAAACTGGGAATTGATATTACTACGTTAACCAACCATCTGCGAAGTAAAATAATTCAAAATGAACAAATTACCATTTTCTCTATTATCCTTCTTTTTCTTCATTTCATCTGGTGTTAGCTTTGCTTGTTTGTTTTTTTTTGTTGTTGCTGCCAGCCCTAATCGCATGATCTAACCTTTGAGATACCCGTTAACTTGCACCAAAAAAGACAAAAGAGATGCTGGTGAACAAAGTAACCAACAGGCAGCCTGTTAGTTATATATTTCAAGTAGAATATCAGCAGCGCCAAGACTATTACACATAAATAATCTGGCAAATAACGTAACACTCATTCCATTCTCATGTTATCGTGTCACTCCTTTCCCTTAAGCCAAATGTGCCATTAGTTCTCTGGAATTTCAAGTTGGCCTAAAAGAATATTTTCAGAGAACTTAAACAAGTGGCCAAATTTCACGAGAATATATGTCAATCGTTTTTGTTATGTTTAATCTCTGTTTCCAGGACTAACGCCCCCATAACAAGGGTGCTAACTCAGCTGGAGCCAAACAAATATGGTGACCAAATGACATATCCATCTTCTGTCTCTTCACGTATCAAAATTGACAATTCCCAATCAGAAACCTATATCTACTCCCCACTGATTCTATAACTATATACTGAAGACATGGGAGGACAAATCACAGATATTAACGTTTTTCCTTTAAAAAAAGATCTCCCATTGGGCTATTCAGTTCCAAGTTATTGGAACCATGCCAAAAAACGAGCAGGAGGACGTTGGGTAATTCATAGTTCATTAAAGAAAGAAGCATATTTGGCTACCAGAGCATAACATTGAGCATTACATGTATAGCCAGACGAACAGCTGGAAGTAAAAAAAAGAGGAGACTACATTAGAGACCTCCCAACTGCTTCCGAAGAGCCATTGTTGCTCTCCAGATTCCAGTATCCAAGATTCACAAGCTGAAAATATTCATGGATGGTAAAGAGCACAACGGGATCATTACCTTCAGCCTATTGAAAATCTCATGCTGAAATTAGCATCAAAGCAAGGGAAAAATCACCAAGCAACTCATTACAAGCAAAGGCGCATTCGTTGCTCTTCCCTCTGTTCGCCAGTTACTGTCAGATTGTTATTCCTCTCCGCCACACATCTCTTATACGGTACAAAACCCCTTTTCCGATTGGCCTTTGAAGGGTTAATGATCTTCTCTGATGAAGTTACTTCATCCCTTGGCTTGAAAAGGGAAGTCACCTTCTGCTCGTTTGCTTCTCTGTCTGGAGAAGTATCCTGACTTTGCGTATCCAAATCCCAAGTTTTATCATTATCATCTCCTCCGGCATTGACAGATCCATTATTTGAACCAGTTTGTGAGCCATCCTTTCGAAGCTCCTTCTCCTGAACTTCATTCGCATCAGAAGACACATATGCCCTTTCTGGAGTAGGATTACGCAATTGTAGGAACGGATATGATACTCCTCCATAGAAAGTCCAGCATGGGATAGGAACCGCGGCATTCCCTGGTTCTATATTGTTTGAATTTTCATTCAAGAATTGCATGTAATAAACACCGGGAGCTCCATGAGGTGAACCTGTCCATGGACTGTCAGCATCAGTAGGACTATTTCTCACCCCTGTAGTTGGAATCATTGAAGATGTTAATGCAGATCTTTCATCAGTCACCTGGAGAGGCTCTGTGTTGGAGTTGTTATTCCATGAGCATGGAGGTGCTGGCCCTGTGACTATTACAGTTTTCCCAAAGAGCTTCAGACTCTGGGTTGATATTGCCTCAGTCGAGCCCTTCACAAAAGCATCACCTTCAGGAAAAAGCTCCAATTTCTGGACCTATAATCAACATACACCATGAGAAGTCCAACAAAAGTTATCATTAATATATTCCTAAAGTACGCCAATTTAAAAAATAAAAATAAAAATATCACACTTAGTACCTTGGGAATATGCTCATCCTGGGTTGAAGTATCATTTTCTTGAGTAGGCGAGGACGAATCATTGTCAGACCCATTTTCTTCTGGTGATGGAATAGTTTCAGATGCCGAAAGGCCACTTGGTTGCTCATCGGCATCAGATGTAGCTGGTGATGGCAAGACGCAAGGCATATTTGAATCTGTTACACCAGTTGTCTCTGACCCAATTGCAGTCAGAACAGAAGCTGGTGACTGATTTTCTTGCCCCGAACTTGACAGGTTGGGAGAAGCAGATCTTCTGCAATCATCTGATCCTGACAGACGGGCTACAGTTTTGATTGGACTCACTATTTTACGAGGATATGGATGCATAGGTTTCCTTTTTGGACGAGGAGGGGGGATCTCAATGGGTTTCACAGCGCTCTCTTCATTGCTAGTTGATTCACGAACCACCTAATTAAGAGGAAAGACAGACGTTAGAACATCATCGATAACCACATCACAAACACCTTAAGTATATATGCACACCGCAGGTTATAAATATTAAACTTACTTTAACACATGGCATACAGATAAAATGCTAGAGAATAGGTGTTGGAATAATATTAGTCAACCTTAGAAAAGAACTTCTGAGCATGACTCCTTATTTGAACGGCAGTTTTTGTGCCCACATGCTCTGTATAATGAAAAACAAAATTTCAGAATACAAAAGATTGTATGGTGCCTGCGCAATACTGAACCACTGAAGTTAAATTTACCTTCAATACGTCTCCAAGCCCGACCATAAAGCCTCAATGCTTCAAGAAATTTTTGGTGCTCTTCTTCTGTCCACCTCTCCCTCTGCTTTGTAATCGTGTATGGTTTTCTGACCTTCACATTGAAAGCAAAACAGATAACAAAAGGATCATTAATAACTGTTTTGAGAGAACTTATCTCCAAATACAAGTTATAGAACAAGCGAATACCTTTGTAGCATGGTCATCCCCAGAGGTAAATTGATCCTTTTGCTGGACGCTGGTAACAGATTGTACGCTGCCATCCAAGGATGGAGAGTTGCATGTTGGTGGAGTCACTTTTGACTTCGCATCGCCATTTTGATCCTGCATTAACAAGAAAATCCAGAAAGATATCAACAACTATTCGTCAAACAATATTTCTATAACTACTTTTAGAATTAACCATCAATTAAATTGATACATATATAGATAAATCCATATCGAATTTTAGGACCTATATTAGCTAATTTCTTATTAATATCAAAAATTGATATTAAGTGGCTCAATGAATTAAGAGATTAACAACTCTGCAACATAAATCTAATCTAGTATACCACTCCCACATCCAGCTTGAAAATTTTGAAATTATCAAATGGCTTGACTGAATTTTGTTATATGATTGGCAAACAGTCCTATAGCAATCTCCTCAAAGAACCTAATTACACTATGTTCATGAGTTCAATTTTTGACTAGAAAAGAAACGAAAGGGATGGAAAACTTAAGTTTTCTATCCCTTTCTTGTGTCTTAAATTTTTAAGAGGATAGAAAAAAATTGAAAAGAATAGAAAAAGTCGGCATTTTTCTTGCCCAAGTTTCCTCATAAAAAATGATAAGATTTGGATAAAAATGGATAGAAAACAAATTTAACACTACATATCATGTTTTAATGTCAATAACATCCTTACATCGTAAATAGTATAAAATACAATCTTAATGTCAAAATAGACATTTAACATCTTCTTTAAGTTTTCCTTTCTTTCCCTTTATTTAACTCATACACAATCCAAAGGAAAACTTACAAATTTTCTATTCATTAAAAAAAATTCTAATCATTTACTTTCTATCCAGAACTAATGAACATAGAGTCTCAGGTCTGAAATGTCTTTGTTATGCACAACCAATTTAAACCGAAATATAGAAGTATTATAAATATACAACCCCAGTGCCCTCAGGAGGTATAAGCCATCTCCATTCAATTTTACATTTCGGAAATTTGTTCTTATAATTTGGAACCGAAGTGTGTAATTGAATTTCACTCTATCAATAAACTGGATGCTTTTCCTTTTTTATACTATTTGTTCTTCTAATTGCTTGACTCTGTATTTCTCCTCTCAGTCTATGAATGAACTAATATTAACACCTTCACTTAACTACCATATATACAGAGAAATACAAATTCCAATCTTCTAAACATTAAATAATGCTCACCTAACACCACTTAAGAACACACAGAAATATAGTCTACTTTACCTCCAACTGAACAAATAAATCCAAGTATTACAATTATGCCACTCATCAATTCATACATACAAGAAAAAGATCTTTTGTTGCATACCTGTATATCTTCAGTAGCAGAACCCATTGATTGTTCAAATTGATTTCAACAAGCTTTCAAAAAACAACACCACCACCTCCTGTATATTCACAGATGTTTTGCGCAGTTACCGACCCATTTCCGGATCCAAACAGAGCATCACAAAAATTAAATCAAACTTCAATAATTCTCAACAAGCCAAAAGATCTGAAGAACCAAAAAAGATTCTAACCCTCTTTTCACTTCAAACCAGAAAAGGTTCCAAAAAAACAATCTTAATGAACAAAGATAGGAACTTTTCACTATACCCAGAAAAATATTCCAAGTTCTTGTTACTTACGAGCAAAAACTACAAGAAAAATTGATCTAAAAGACAAAAAATTGCTGCAGAGAAATTAGGAAAATTGAAGAGATAGGTATGAGAAGAGATCACAGAGCAATTTAAAAAATGGGTTCTTCGATTAGCAAGAATATCTGTGGCCTTGATCAAGAAAATTTCAAGAAATTAAAGGGCTTAAAATTCAAGAAAATGAATGGGAAAGCGAAAAAGAGAAGGAAGGTTTGAGAGTCTGTAAGAAGAGGTAGAAGAGGAGGATGGAGGAAGAGGGATTGTGGAAGAGGAGTGATTAGTATAAAGAAGAACTTAATATTTTTCGTGGGGATAAAAAAGATAAAATGTGGGGTTGCCACGTCAGACATATTTCCTTTTTGTTTTTGTTTTATTTTTTCTTAAAAATAATTGGCAAAGAAAGATCGAGAAAATGGAGGAATCTTGTGGCTCTCATTGAAGGATGGGCCTTGACACGTGTCACGGTCAGGTGTAAAGAGACATTAGTGTGGATGTTTGTTTCACTTTCCCTCCCTACTCGCATGTGGAGCTGAACAGCTATACTTGCTGTCTAAATGGTTTGGCTGGCAAAAACAATTTTCTTTTTCTTTTATTTATTCATTCTCAATTAAGACAAACAGTTTTAAGTTCATAGTCATTAGCAATTGGATGCAATTTTTAACTTATTCCAACCTTTCATATCAAAGATTAGATACTTATTTATTTGGATATGATAAAATTCATTAGACCCATTATTATCTTCTAACTAAACACGTCAACTTTTATACATAAAAATGTTAATATGATAAATTTCATTTGTCATTTATTAATTCAACTGAATAAAGTTAAATACTTTAAGCTAATATTTAGGTATCAAATGCAAATTTTATAAGCCAAACCAATATTTATATTTATACATCAGTCTCACGCAATTTTATATTTGCATGTTGCTAAAATACTTTATTATAACTTATGTGCAACTTGTCCATTTCCATTTAAATCTTATATATTTTATATTTTTATAACATAAAATACAATGTCAAAATATAAATTTTTAAAATTTTAAACTAAAATAAACATAATGTTAATATTGTTACAGAAAATTTTGAATGATCTTCAAATTAGGGAAGATTTGCTGACACCAGGGTTAGCAGTTTAGGTGCTGAATTTTGGGTTTTGGTCAAAGAAAAAGTGTCTTTAAATAATTGAAAATTAGAGAAAAACTAAAAATGATAAATGGGTGGATGATGATGACATGATAGGCGAGTACGGATGTAATCTAACAAAAACCAAGTGGAACTTCCGTGAAAACAGAAAAAAAAAACACATAAAAAAATATCCACAAAAATATGCCATAATAATTAGGAGCATGTATTATTATTTCGTTTTGATATTTTTCCGTGACGCGGAGAGGAGGGGGAAAAAACAGCTAAAATATCTATGGCCGCTAAAAATAAAAAATAAATACTGTACACCAAATAAAAATAAAAATAGAAAGAGAGAGAGAAAAGGTAGGCCAAGAGTTGTGGAATGAAAAAGCAGACACAGGTGTCAGCTAGGTGGTGGGGCAGGGGCATTATTGGAAAAAAAATAATAGTAAGAGATGAGGATGAGATTAAGATTGAGATGCATGTGTGTGGACTTTCTTTGCCCTTTGCACTTTGCGCTTTTCCGCCACCTCATCTCCACTCACCACCTCTTATTTTTCCACCTCCCCCACTCTCACCTTTATTAATTATTATTACTCCCTTTTCTATATGAATTAATTATATTTGAAAGATAAAAGTAATTTTGTTAAATACATTGCAATAAATACTTTCTTATACTCCGTAAATTGTAATAAAATTGTTTTACCTACTTTCTCACCAAATCATGCTTTTATAATAGATCTCTTTTTCTTTTTTTTTATTTAAAGTAGATTCTTTTCTGATAATTTACAAGGTCCAAACAAGCAATTTTATTAGAGGACGATAGTAGCACATGTAAAATATTTTCCTTTTTGATATACTTTATAATATATCTCGATCAGTAACTGAAATTCATATTAGGGTTTGAAAGAATAATTAAAGTGCAAATCGAAGATATATTTATTAAGTCAAAGAAATGGACACCGCATGGTTTCTGCATGCACACGAGTTTCATTATTAAGTTATTTAAAGGATATTTTGAAAATCATAATTGATACTCTGTATTTCTTATTTATCAGGTTACTAGCTAGTTTTGCAACAGATATTATGAAGATATATATAAATACAAATATTAGAGTAATTATTTTAGGTATTTATCTACTATTACGTGTTAGACGTGATAGTGATCAATTCCAATTTTATTTATTTGTATCCACACAATACAAAATATAAAATAAAAATAATATCTTTATGAATAATGAAATCAAAAATCTTTTTATGTTACCATAATAATGAAATTATTTAAGAAAAATAAAAAGAAAAGGTCATGCCTCCATGTAAGAATTTGAACAATGTCTCATGTGTAAATTATTATATATGGTCTTCTTTTACTATCTAAAATTTTATATTACTGAACAATTAATATATTATTGTGTGTGTGAGAGAGATAGAGCGAGATATATATATATATATATATAGAGAGAGAGAGAGAGAGAGAGAGAGAGAGAGAGAGAGAGAGAGACGTAATAGTTGGGTGGGGTTGGGGAGCGGAGAAAAAGAAGTTTTTACTATGTGGACCACATTCATTTTATGTGGTAGTCGATCATTCTACAAAGAAGGTGTGCAGTATGTACTGGATAGAGAGTCTTACTGTATCATTATTATTCAATTAATTTAGAAAAAGATTTATGTGGCCACGAATAATTCAATACGGGAGAAGATGCTTCTCGTATAAATGAAAAAGGTCCAGGTGGGGCTGAATTTATTGAGCTTCAACTATATCTACGTGTCGACCTCCTGTGAATTCTTGGTCAATAAAGTACGCAATGAATTTACACAAATATGCACCAACAAAGAATAAACTTGTGTGAAACTCATTGAGCCTCTAGATCTTTTGCTTTTCTTTTTTTTTTTTTTGAATGACAAAAGGTTTAGGTTTTGATGATTCAAGCTATATTTACAAATTATTTATTTTAAAAAATGATTAATAAAATTCAGATCTCCCAATTGACAATATTTAAATTCTCTAACTTAATAAAAATATTTGTTAAATTTTATCGATTGAATTAATTTTTATTGTGGATTTGTGTGAGTTTACTCTCATTTTATTATACACAAGTACAAAAAAGAGCAGTATAAATATATTAAAGTATTTATATTGTTAAAATGAAAGATTATTATCGGAGTAATGAGTTTTGTTAAAAACTACGGTAATAATTATAACTATAGTAATGAGTATTGTTATAATAATAATAATTATTAAAAAATATAGTTAAGTGTATAATTATTTTGAGAATAACTTTTGTTTAGTACATATGATATTGAGAATTACACATTTAGAGTATAACAGTTGAAATAATTCATTGTTGCTAAGTAGTAAATATATATCTAAAATTTCTTAACATCGTCATTGTTATGATAATATCATGTTTTTATTTAAAGTGAAAATGTGTGAGACGATATAATGTAGAAAATAAAAAAAAAGAAATATATTAATTTTTATACGTGAAGTTCATAAGAATTATTTAAAAAGTTGTCAGAAAACATATTCACAAAAGGATGTATAAAAGTGAAATATATACTTAAAAAAGATCAAGTACCCTATCTATTTTTACATTCTGTTTTTTATTTAATTTGTGGACCACATTTTCTATTTTCATTATAATCACGCACTCAAATATCTTATTAAGGGTGAAAAAGAAAAATAAATACATTTATTTATTTTCCATTTTAGGTGTCTCAAGTTCTCCAAACACCGTTCGAGGAGTAAGTAATATTTATTTATTTTTTGTTTAAATTTAATGTTAAAATTTTTGATCTGAAACAAATTCTTTACTTCCTTTAAATATTTAATTTTTTAAAATTCTCGTCATATCTAGTAAGGCATTCCACTAATGGGTCTACGCTTGTTAAAATCACAAATGAGAGTCTTCTAATATAATAGAGTTATTAGTCAATACCGATTGTTCTTGTAAAAAATTTGGTAAAGCGTCTTTTTTTTATTAAAATGTTATCAATTCATATAGTAAAAAATGCATAATATAAATTATATTGCAATTTTATATATGTTAGAAATATATTTTAAAGTGTTTTAAGAAGATTTGGTTGTTGCTCTCATTAGTTATCGACTATTTTCTTACGATTTCGAATTTTGCAGGCTAATAAAAAAACATGAAAAATAATTGATGGGTTTATGAATGTATGTGCACATTTCTAAACAATAACATCTTATATTAAAAAACAAAAAACCTAAAGAAATAAGTTTAAAATATGCATCGGTGGTTTTTACATTAAGATGTATTTTGCATCCAACGTCTTGACATAACATAAATAAACAATGTGAATTATGGATAAAAAGGGATAAGAAATTAAAATTTGCATGCATCACAAAAAATTAAAAGGTAGAAGTTTAACAAATTAGCAACGAAAAATAAAATTTTAAAATTTTAGAATGAAAATGATATTAAAGACGAAAATTGCGAATAAATCTATTTACACAGTTAAATTCTCACAAATAATGATAAATTTTGTTTGTTTTGTTAATACGACTCACTAAGGGTTGCTCATTCTCAAGTTAGGGTTATTAGATTTGTTCAGATAAAACGACATAATCTAGAAGCATTTCTAAGAATATGACTTATATTGGGATGGATAAACCCGAAACTCGATCATTCGGCCCGCAAAAAAGTTGCTTGGAATTGATTTGAGCATAAGCCAAGTTGAATTTGGACAATAATTCAATAGGCAATACTCAACCAGTACACGTTGAAATAAATAATTCTCGTGCAGTATTTGCATACTTCAATTATTTCTATTAAATTTATGTTATTATATTTTTTAATGTCACCATATGTAACATGTTACTATATGTAGAAAAAAAAAATTGTACATAGTAACATAATACATCACATGGTAATATTGGCATGATAATTATCTCAGATAGTAACATTAACATAGTAACATAAACTACATAGGAAAAGTAGAAACATATAAGAACTGGACGAGAATTATTTCTTATTTATGGTAACGACAGGGAGTTTTTTGATAATTCAAGCCTGAATTAAAATCTGAGCCAAGTTTTATCAAGGAATGGCTTAACCTGATACAAGTCCGACCAAAATAAATTACTATGTGTGTGTGTATATATATATATACTTTGCGCTACAATATATATTTATTACAACATTTTATTTAATACATAAATCTTGAAAGATAATTTTAAATTATTATATAAATTATTAATTACTTTAAAATAATGAATTATTGAATATTTATTAAGAGATAATTTATATAAAACCTATTGTTTTGAATTAAAAATTATTATTTTGTATTTATATTTTGTTAATTTAAATTTGATCGAACTTAGATCCGAAGTTCGTGAATTTATTTGGGTTGAGTGTGAACTTATATATTCTAAATTCGAAATGATCAAACTCAACTCAACTCGAATAATTTTTAAAATAACTGAGTTTAAGTTATCTTAATTTCGGCTCACTTAATTCAATTTACATGTCTGTGTAAAAATTGATGTGAAGCATTTATAAAAATTAATGTGAATTTAACTTTATAAGTAGTAATCCTAAAATTAACGAGCTTCCTAAATGAAATTCGATGATCTTCGACCAATTTGTCTCGCTCTATTATTGTGTCTGTTTCCTGCTGTCTGGTAGGCATTTTGGTGGTGGGCTTGTTATATTTTACAATCTGATTTCTGAACTTCTGGTGTTGATCTTGTGGCTAATAATGTATTTACTGGTATCTTCTTTAATCAACAATTAACAATTAATAAGTTAATTAGTTTTATCATATAAGAATTATTAAATTTAATTACAATAAAAAGTTAAAAAATTAACAATTTCAAATTAATTAATTTGATCGCATAAAAATTATAGTTGGTTGCAAATGAAATTTTAATTATAAAATGATAAGTGATATTGAACTAAATTAAATAAAAATATAAATAATTTTATGGATAAAATCTTAGTTTCACTTTTTTATACAAAGAAGATTAAGGAACAAAAGAGGTAATTTATAATAAGGAGACTCAAGTGAATAATGTGTTATTTTATTAAGCATTAAGCGTTGAATACTGAATATAAAATCTGAATGAATCCGAATTAACAAGTGGAATCTAAATACTGAACATTAAATAAATAAATTTATTCATTTTTTGAATTGAATATAACATCTGAATCGTCAAATTTTCATTTGTACCACTTTTACAATATTTTAATTATAATTTTTGTAGGTTCTTAATTACCTATAAAAAATTAATTACATTATTCCTAATAACATAGCTATTAATTTTAAAAAGCTTAGATGAAAAATATATGAATTGACCATTTAAATATGAGTTAAATGACTTTGAAAATTATAAATTGAACATTTTATGAGATAGAAAGACTATGAAATATCTTCTTTCTGTTTTAAAATATAAATTTGATATTGTCGTTTACTAATCGAACTAACTTTACACTAGAAAATTTATAAGTAGTATATATTATTGTACATTTAATCAACACAGTTGCAATCATCACACATTTTCATAAAGTATTAATACTGGCAATTTATAATATTTGAGTTTAAATTTCAAACAAATTATACCTTTTTTTTTTCAATTTTATTTAAATACAATTATTGGACCTAACTATCTTGAGGGGGAAATAATAATAGAATCATACATTGGACAAGTTGCATGTCAAAGCTACAGTTACATTTGTATCAATTGTTATTACAGGGACAAGCGACCAATCAGTGATGGAATGCCTTCTTTTTCAATCCGAAGTAAAAAGAGGCTGAATAGTTAGAGAGATAACAAACACACTTAATAGTGAAATATATTTTTCGGCCAGCACTATCCTCTGTTAAGAGGTCAACCAGTGCTATCAAAAACCGCCTAAGCGATAAATACTAGAGTGAGGAACCCACTTTTCTAGAGTTTTTAGGAAATTCCATAATTTAGAGTTAGTTAAATTTTAACTTTACATTTGAAATTAATGGCGAAAGTTATTTAATCATTCATATATGTTATTTTCTCTCTCCAATTAACATTATATATATATATATTAAATACTTTATCTTTTTTATATATTTATCATACGTACTTTCCTATTGTGAAAAACTCATATAACTAAATATCTGACTATTTATATATTTTATGTATGTCCCAATATGTATTAATAAATATAAGTCAGAAATGGTAATTGATTCGTAATTAGATTATATATATATAAAAGTGCAGAGTCAAATAATTGGTGATGATATATTCAATATTTAATTATTTTACTAATTTTGATAGTTATTTTTATATACATTGATTCATTGTGTTAAAATATACTATCAAAGTACATAATCCCATACACTTTTTGTAATATGAATTGATTTGAAACAATCTTATAAATTATAAACGATTTCAAAATTTTTATCTCATTAGTTGATGATTTTATATTTTTAATTATTACATGTTAAAAACTTTCATATCATATACATCATTTATCATTTTATTGACATAATAGCTAATAAGTTATATTATGTTGTCTTCATGTTTATATATATATATATATATATATATATA
>CM025784.1:31979439-32049699 GCA_014636745.2 Centella asiatica | reverse complement strand
ATATATATATATATATATATATATATATATATATATATATAACTACTTTATTACATTTGAATGTATCTAGTTTTAAAATTTTGAAATAAATAAATTTTGAGATTTGTGTAGAAAAATTATACCAACAACGTGAATTATTTAGATAATAAGATAAAATTATCAAAATAAAACTATGAAATATAAATGATAAATATATAGTAAAGATATAATTTATAGAACATTTAATGTTGATTGGAAAGAGAAATAACACACGTGAAAAGTTGTCTAATATTAGTCATTGATTTTAATATACATATGAGATTTAAGAAATTTTACATTTAGAGTTCCCTAGAAAATCTAGAGGAGCCGAATCTAGTTGAAGGGACAATTGTATTTTAGAGATTATGTGGCCCCGATATATTTATAAGTGGAGATTGTACGAGTAATCCCGACTTGTTTATCCCAAATCCCCGATATCTACTATAAAATAGTATATTTATATGTATTTCTTATATAAAATTTTCAATATCATCACACACATTTATTTATTTATGCTTATATTATTTATATTATAATTATTATATTTGTTAAAAATGTTTTAGGTGATGAATTATATTAATAAATATTACTTTTATATTAATAATATAATTCTAATCGAAAAAAACACACACACACATAATAATAATAAATCCTCAAAGGATTTTTATGGTTATCATTGGTTAAGAGAACGTGGAAACCTAATTCCATATTCTTTTGCCGCAACTATAGGAGGAGGTTTTTTTCATAATGGGAAGCAAGCAGTCTAATTTATTCGGGGAGGCAATTTCCCTTTTAAGTAAAACTATTGAGCAGTTATGACTAGATTATTTTGTCTATCATTTTACTTATACTCTTTACTTTTTTTTTCAAGCGAACACTAATTTTCATATAATTTGTTGCAAGTCCATATACTTCTTTATTTTTATATTAAATGACTGATGATGTGAAAAACCATTAGAATAATTGCTGTAAACAGTTACTAGTATATACCGTAAACAAATATGAAATTTAGCCCCAACTCTGTCTATATAATATTTTTCTAATTCTTGATTTTCATTTAATTTTTTTCTTTCGTTCCTATCCCAAAATGAATTTTACAAATTCAAGTATTAAAACAGAACAAATACTATTAATCTAACATCGAAAATGGAAAAAGCCGGTGGTTGAACTTTCTTTTTCAGGAGATTTTAAGGCTACTTGTTCTTGTGCAAAATTTGAGACATTGGGAATATTGAGCAAACATATACTTTATGTTATGAAGAAAAAAAAAGGTAATGATGCTTTCAGACGACTATATTTTGCCTACATGGTCAATTGATGCGAGGTTTGAAGAGAGTGTGATAATGTTCTCTTAATTGGTTCATGTCATAGCACATCTGTTTTGTGTTCGGCTCAAGTAAATTTTAATAAAGTAATTGAAGAGGCACGCGATTCTATTTCTGAAGTAGAAAGACTCAATAAGTTTTTGGTGAAATTTGTGGATGATGAGAAGTTGGCAAAAAAAGAAAAACAAGTTGGAACATCTAATGCTGCATTAGAGTCGTTTGTTGACAGTTCACATGTGGAATCAACACCACATATTCATATCCAAGATCCTATTGCCCCCGTTTATGACTCTACCAAAATCTAATAGAATAAAGTTAGAATTGAAAAATAGCTTAGAGAAAAAAAAGGAAAGAAGCAGAGAAAATGCTCCCATTGCAGTGACTTAAGACATCACATTACTGGCCGCCCAAAAAGAAAGGTAATTTTTATCAAGTGTTATTTTACTTTTATTTCTCATGTAAATTTCTATAGCTTTACATAACATTTTTCATATTTCTTGTAGGTTGACATGGTAAGCTTATAATTCAGTAGAATTTAAAACTCGATGCTGCTGGGTAACAGAATGGAGATCACATTTAAATTGCAATGGATTGAGTATTTTATTCTATACTTGAGACTTACCGATAGATTGATAAATAAATAAAAAATCCATCTTTTTTCTTTTTTTTTTATTTTAAAAATTAAGAGGATATATGTTCTCTAGTTCAGTTATATTTTAGCAGAATTTAAATATGCTAAGAAATTTTAATGGATGGGTGTATGTTTGCTGCTTGTGGTTGGATTAAGTTTTGTTTGTGTTTGGTTTTTCTTGTCCATTATTCTGTGGACAAAAGTACTGGTATTTGTATACGTCATGACATGCAAAGATTTGGACTTATAAGAGTGTGTTAATTTTGAAAATTTGAAAATTTTCTCGCGTGTGGCTTAATTTTGCCATAAAATAATCAAGAATTACTCCACAAATGCGGGTTTTGACATTAACTTTAATTGTTCAAGGTTGAGGAAGGAAAAGTTTGGAGAGTTAATTCATCATGGTTGGTGTGTGAAGTCTAATCTCATGTTGGAATGTTCTCGGATCAAAAGAGATTAAAAAATGATTTACCGGTGCAAATTGGTGCATTGTGATAGAAGGAGTTTAGTTGTGAAAATTTGAATTAAATCTGGCATAAGACGCACATTAACGAAACTGGCACAAGGTGTGGGCACTACTGTCAAATTTTGAAATATGCTTGTTTCGAGCAATCTGGACAGGAATTAGGGAATAAATTTGGAAAACAAGGAATTTGATCCTCTTTAGGATTGGAAACGGTTAATGACAGTTTTACTATGATAAACCTCTATTTTACTATAACTCTTTGTAGAATAGGCTAAAAATTTTGGTATTCCATCAATCTATAGAGAGATTTAGGATTTGTAAATCTCACGTGAGAGTTTTTCGTACTTTTGAGAGGAAAGTGAGATTATGTACTTGTATTCTCTTGTAATCTTCATTATATAGTGGATTGTTTGTCGTCCGTGGTTTTTTTTTCTTTTGTGATTTGCCAAGAGTTTGTCGACGTAAAATTCTTGTGTTCATGTAATTGTTCTATTTCACCTTAATTAATTTTTTTTGCCGATTTTAGTGCTAATGTTA
Organism: Centella asiatica; assembly: GCA_014636745.2. NCBI lineage: Eukaryota > Viridiplantae > Streptophyta > Magnoliopsida > Apiales > Apiaceae > Centella > Centella asiatica. Next base: position 32,046,722 of record CM025784.1, on the reverse strand, counting down.
AATCCTCTAACAAATGGTAGCAGAGCTAAAGTTTATTCAAACGATTAGGATATTTTTTTGATCGGGAGTAACGACAGAAGATGGAAAAAATAAGATAGAAAGTTCAATAGGTAGAATTTTACATTTTGGAAGACACAGATGAAGGATCTGTTATACCAGAAGGATTTATATCAACCATTGGAGGAGAACAAGTCGAGATCGATGTTAGATGCAGACTAAAAAATTCTAGATTGGAAGGCGTTGACCACCATCGGATTATGTTTGTCTTTTCAGGTGGCTTTTAATATTAGTAAGGAGACGACAGCATATGGTTTAGTGGAAGCTTTGAAAAAGCTTTGTGAGAAACCATTTGCTTGTCATAAAGTTTTCCTAATGAAGAAGTTCTTTCAGATAACTATGGATGAGACAAAATCCTAGCGGAGCATCTAAATTAATTCAATATGATTATAAATCAGTTGGCTTCAGTGAAGTAAGAATTTGATGATGAAGTACTTGTTTTGTTGTTTTTGTGTTCCTTATTAGAGAGTTGGGATAACTTGGTCATGACGGTTAATAATACAGTGACAGAAAAACTTGTATTCAACGATGTGGTGAGTTGTATACTTAGTGATGAGATGCGTAGAAAAAGTGCAAATGAGTCGGGATCAGGAACCGTTTTGGCTATTGAAAGGGGAAGATAAAAAAATAGGAATGGAGGTTCATAGAACAGGAAATCGAAATCCAAAGGAAGATCTAAGTCCACAAGAAAATATGATAAGAAGTCAGGTTGCTGGAAATGTGGAAAACAAGGCCACATTAAAGCAAATTGCCCAAACAAAGATGGTGACAAGGCAAAACAGGAGAGTAATGATGAAGATTACGTGGTAACTACGAACAAGGAACAAACATATAATAATTTATGTTTATCGGCCTCAGTAGATATTAGTGGTGATTGGTTCATTGATTCTGCTGCTTCATATCATTGTATGTCTAGTGATGGTTACTTTATAGATTGTGTTGTTGGTAATTTCGGAAGTATGACAGTTGGCAATTGGGAAATGTGTAAAGTTGTCGGCAAACAGACAATTCTAGTTAAATTGTCAGGTGGGGATAATTTGAAACTGAATGAAGTAAGTCACATTTTGGAGCTGAGGCAAAATCTCATCTCCGCATTAAAACTTGATAAGGAGGGCCATGCGGTGAGTTTTGGTGGAGGATAATTGAAGATAACCTGAGGTTCCTTGGTGGTGATCAAAGGTAATTTAAAGGGTTCCATGTATAACTTGAATTGTACAGAGGAAGCCTTTGCATTGAGGGTATTGGATGATGAGGAATCCATGTTATGGCACCACAGGCTTGGACATTTGGGTGAGAGTGGAATGCATAATCTGCACTCAAAATAGTTAATACCTGGTGTCAAGATAATTGACTTTCACTTCTGCAAGTATTGTGTGATGGGAAAACAAAAGAGTGTTTTTTTCCAGAAAACAGGAAATGAGGTAAAACCTGAGAAACTAGAGTTGGTCTACTCAGATATTTGGGGACCTGTTCTAAAGAAATGCTACGAAGGTAGCTTTTATTTTGTTTTATTTATTGATGATTCCACTAGGAAGACATGGGTATATCCTATGTAACACAAATCTAAGGTGTTTTGTATCTTCAAAAAGTGGAAAACCCTTGTTGAGAATGAAATAAGAAATAAGGTGAAAAGCTTGAAAACTGATAATGTGATGGATTACGGAGAATGTTTTTATTTTGAGCATGGTATCCAGAGGGTGCTTACAGTCAGAAAAACACCACAACAAAATGGAGTTACCGAGTGGATAAACAAAACCATTTTAAAGAGGGCTAGGAGCATGAGAATACATGGTTATCTGTCTTATCAGTTTTGGGGTGCATTGGTGGATAGAATAGTTTTCTTGATCAATAGAAGCCCTACAAGTGCTTTGGATTGTGGGATTTCAAAGGAGAAATGGTCAGGAAAGTAGGTAAGCTATTTCTTTCTCAGAATTTTTGGTTGACAAGACTGACAGGAGTAATGTAGATGCTAAGTCTGTGAAGTGTGCCTTCATTGGCTTTGGTGGTGACGATTATGTGTACTATTTGTGGGATTATGAACGGAACAAGGTCATCACATCCTGGGATATGGTATTCAATGAGAAATATATGTATAAGGATAGACTACAACCAAGTGCTAAAGTGGATAACAAAGAATTTATTGAAGTTGATGATTCTATAGAAGGGATTATTCCTAACGTGCATTCAGATGAGTCTGACAATGATGAACCTGTTGGTGATGTTACATGTGGAAATCATGATGATAGTGATAATCTTCACGAAGAGGAACCCACAACTCTTCCTCTTAGAAGATCCACGAGACAGATACAACCCCCTCAAAGGTATTACCCTACCTTAAATTATATCTTGTATATTAACGTTGGTGAGCCGTAGTGTTTTGAGGAGGCAATCCCAAGGTGAAGTGGAAGCTAGCATGAATGAGGAGATAAATTTTTTAAAAAAGAATCGAAATTGGGATTTGGTGGAGTTGCCAACTAGGAAGAAGGCATTGTTCAACAAATAGGTGTACATGGAGAAAGAAGAGGTTAGGGGTAAGAAGAGATACAAAGCCAAACTTGTTGTGAAAGGGTATGCACAGAAGAATGTGTTGACTTCAATGAAATATTTTCTCCTATAGTGCAAATGACCTCAATTAGAATATTACTGAGTCTAGTAACAGTTGAAGATTTACATATTGAGCAACTAGATGTCAAAATAGTGTTTCTTCGTGGAGACTTAGATGAAGAAATCTATATGTGTCAATCAGAGGGATTTGAGATTAAAGGGAAGGAGAAAATGGTTTGCATATTGAAAAGGAGCTTATATGTCCTCAAGCAAGCTCCTAGGCAGTGGTATGTAAAGTTTGACAAGTTTATGCATGGCTTAAGCATAAGAGATGTCACTTAGATCAATGTGTCTATTATCAAAGGTATTTTGATAGAGATTACACAATTCTTGCATTATATGTTGATAATATGCTTGTCGCAGGATTAAATATGTAGAGAATTGATGATCTCAAGAAAAGCTTGTCCTAGTCTTTTGAGATAAAGGACTTGGGGGAAATGAAACAGATTCTTGGCATGCATATAAGGAGAGATAGAAAGGAGAAGAAGTTGTGGCTATCTCAGGAGCGTTATGTCGAGAAAGTCCTAAAACAATTCAACATGGATAAGGCAAAGGAAGTGTCTACACCATTGGCGGGGTCACTTCAAGCTCACAAAGGATATGTGTCCTTCAACGGATGAGGAGAAGGAGTACATGTGAAGAGTCCTTTACTATTCCATAGTAGGGAGTTGGATGTATGCTATGGTGAGTACAAGGCTTGATATTGCGCATGTTGTGGGAGTTGTCAGCAGGTACATGCACATATCATGAAAGAAGCATTGGCAAGCGGTACAATGGATATTGAGTTATCTTAGGGGAATCACTAGTAATTGTTTATGTTAGGAATTATAGCATTTGATGATGATGTATAACACATAGAATTGTTAGATTGTGTAATTATACAAGTACCCACAGTAGTGTTGCATCAGAGACTACAAAGACGACAGTTGGAGAGTTCAACAAAAGTCAAAATTAGTCGAGCAAAATTAGTTCATCGGAGACTAAGTTTTTGTTCATTGGAGACTAAGTTTTTGTTCATTGGAGACTAAGTTTTTGTTCATCGGAGACTAAGTTTTTGTTCATCGGAGACTAAGTCTTTCAGAGACTTAAGTATTTGTTCATTGGAGACTAATGTTGAAACTAGCAGAGACTAAGGCAAAGACACTTCAATGCATTAAAGTAGTCTTAAGAAGATTTGACCGTTGCCAAAGTTATTTGGCTAACGCCAAACTCAACATTACTCAATGCCAAAGTTATTTTGATTGTCGCCAAAGTCATTTTCCTATCACCAAAGTCGTCAGGCAAATCAAACAACAACGCCAAACTCAAAATGATTATCGCCAAAGTCGTTGGGTAAATCAACAACATCGCCAAACTCAAAAAAATTATCGCCAAAGTCATAGAAAAAATGTCTATAGCTGAAATCAAGTACTTGACCATCAGGGGATAAATATTCATTGCTGAACAAAACAGCTCATCAGGGGATAAATATCTACTAATGAACAGAGACTGTTTATCAGGGGATAAAATAATCAGAGACTAAAAATGACATATGGGATGACACATGACTGAGTTTACAAATTCACTAACTCAAGTTTAAAGGCAGTGAAATTAAAATATAGATGGTGGTCCAATAAGGAGAGATTGGCTACCAAGGAAGTTTCAAGGAGATAAGTTATACATTACAGGTGTGAACACTAATAAAGTAAAATATGGAGATAAGTCGTATTTATACACTAGCATGTGTATATAGCTGCTGGAGTGAAAACTGCAGAGATAACTTATAGAAACTTAAAGAAGGAAAATTTGGAAGCTGGTCCAATCAAAAACCAGGAAGCTCATAGAGATAAGTTATTCAATGCAAAGATAACTTATCATGGGAACTCCAAGAGGAAAAGAGGGAGCTGGTGTGCTGATACACCAGAGATGTTACATAACAGGTTGGCGTGCAAGGAAGGTCATGCAAAAAGAAGAAGTTATGTTATTTGACAGAATTGCAATTACCAAAAAATATCAGAGATATTTTTTGTGGCATCTCATTATGGAAGCTTAGAGGACAAGAGAGCTATGTCTATAAATAAAGACATGGAGCAACTGATATACATATAGATGAAAGATATAACATAACACACTGAGATACACAAAAAAACACAAGTATTCTTATTATCTCATAGAAAAGCAAGTTTTTCATAACTTGAGAGAAGCAAGTTTTACTAAACTTGAGAGAAGGTAGAAATCATTTTTTCTAGAGTGCAACTGTTATTTAAACAGATATTGTCTGCAGCTGGTAATCACTTCCAAAAAGAATTGTAAAGATTCAAATTGATTTACAATAAATATACATATTGTAAATTAATATTCATATCTTACAATTTGTTTTACCGTTTCATATGTTATATCTTTTCAGTAAAGTTATTTTAACTGTTCTTAAGTTTTAAATTGTATTAAACAGTTTGATTCAAAGAAAAGTTAGTAATTGTATTTAACTCTCCCTTCCACAATTACTCCACGAGACAAACAATTTATCCTATGGAGGTTCTAATGTTGCAATGTAGGGATATGTTGACGGTAAGAGCATTGCCAGTTATGTTTTTACAATGGGAGGAACTGCTGTGAGCTACCTTCAAAAGTACAAAGGCAGATTATGTTGCTACCACTAAAGAAAGTGAAGAGATGATTTGACTTCAGAGGTTTATGGAAGAGTTTGGTAAGAAGCAAAGTGGTTGTGTATTATGGAACAATAGTAAGAGTGCAATCGACTTGGCAAAGAACCCCAATTTTTCATTCAACGACAAAACACATCTAGCTAATGTATCACTTCATCATGGAAGTTGTGGAGGATTGACAATTTATCCTTGGAAAGGTTAATGGGAGTAAAAACCCAACTAATATGTTGACAAAGGTTGTTGATAGGGCGAGCTGAGCTTGTGCTCAACTATGATTAATCTCAAGTGACAATTAGGGTTGCGACAACAAATGGTGGAACTATTGGTAAGGTACTTCGATTAGTCTTTAAGTGGGAGATTGTTGGTGTGTGAAGTATAATCTCAAGTTCGAGTGTTCTCGGATAAAAAGATATTGAAGAATGACTTGTAGGTGTAAATTGGTGCAATGTGATAAAAGGAGTTTAGTTGTGAAAATATGAATTAAATCTGGCACAAGGTGTTGGCACATTAACAAAACTGGCACAAAGCGTGGGCATGTGCTAATCGAAGTTGGAATTTGTCTATCCAGAGCAATTCGAACAAGAATTAGGGAATAAATTTGGAAAACAAGGAATTTGATACTTTTTAGGATTGGAAACAACTAAGGATAGTTTTGCTATAATAAAACCTCTTTTTTACTATAGCTCTTTGTAGAATAGAGTAAGAAATTTGGTCTTCTATCGATCTATAGAGAGATTGATTTGAATCTCTTGTGAGAGTCTTTCATACTTTTGAAAAAAAGTGAGATTGTGTGATTGTATTTTCTTGTAACCTTCGTCATCTATTGGATTGTTTATCTCCCGTGGTCTCTTTTCCTTTTACGATTTGTATAATGTTTTTCTATATAAAATTCTTGTGTTTGTGTGATTGTTATTTTTCATCTTAATTAATTTCTTTTACCAGTTTCTATTGCATTATTAAATTCTCTAACAATCTATTTATACTGGATAATTGTTAGATTAGACATCTCTAAGTATCAAAATTTTAATCACCTAAAGAAACTTATATTAGTAAAAAGACGATGATAGTATTGTAAACAAACATTTGTAAACTTTTGTGATGAGACCAAGTGTCTTTATTTACTTCTATTTGTAGTTACAAATGTCATCACAAGAAAACTATTACTACAAGTTACAAAAATATGAATGCACCGTTGCACGGTGTCTCCTTTCGATATGCATGAGGATAACTATTCAGTTACTTGTAGTGAAGAATAGGGCTGCATCACCATCAGACTTACATAAAATAAAGAAGCAAGTCAAACAAGTAACATAGATGTCCCAGACTTTAAAAAAGACACTAGAAACTATATAGTATTAACTACTTTTTCTTGACAATAAATGTTTGAGAATTTCTTTTTTTAAAGGTCTTTCTTTGTTTTTCCTGAACACCAAGACGGTCAAAAAGTAAGTTGTTTCCGATAACAAGAAGAGATTCATTAAAAGGAAAGTGAGAATGGAAAAAAAATTAACTCTCTAATTCTTTCATCAGTAAAAAGTCCATGCCAATTCTAAAATTCTGCACTAAAAACTATGTCCTCATATGTTCTGAATAAGACTGACTTTTCTTGCACACCATTGAATTTTGTTGTCGGTCATTTTATTAAAGTTTATAGAATTCGTAACCAAAAAAATAATAAAAAAAATCACAAAAGTAAGACAAACTCATACCACATGCAGTTTTTTAAATTTAATTGAAAATCTTAGTCCTTTTATAATGGCCTTAGTAATTGTATAGTACCACTAAATTCATCTTGAAGAAATATATTCCATGTATAGATATCATGTCTTGGTTTTAAACCAGAAATTGCCCGATTCAAAACTGAAAAGTCAGCAACAATTCCATCAAAAATCATATGCCAGAAAAAAAAAAAAGGAAAAAGAAAACCCAAGTGAAATATCTAGAATAAGATTCAATCAAGTTTAATTATATGTAAAAAATTCCACAAAACATCATCAATTTGACTAATAATATACTTTTGAAAAGGGCACCTACTGTAGTAAAATCCATTTGTTTCTAATGGAATTTAGAAGAGATAAAAAAGGATTCAAACTTCACACTATTTTCCATGGTGGCTTACATACACAAGTCTTAAACCCTTTTTACTCTCCGTCAAAGACCTAACGTAATGCCAAAGAGACAATTATATTTATTAAAAATAAATAATTATAATAATATAATAAATTAAAGTGTTTAACGACATGACTATTTTTATTTTATCTTTAATATTTAATAATTTTTTTGCCTGTTATATAAGATTTTGCTGTCTAAAAATTTATGCATTCACTTAGACACTTATCAACGATTATTTGATAGATACTTTTATGCATCCTGTTAGATTTGAAATTTTAATCACTTACACACCCGTTAACAACTATTTTAAATATAATTTGTAAAATTTAACTTTCTAAATAGTTAATCATCAATTTAACTAACGATTAAATTAATCTTTATCGATATTACTCAAGTTTAGTTTGAATGTTTTCGCTCCACCTAAATTTGTTTAAATTTTTAGGTATTTACTATTTAGTATTGTTTTATTATACATATAAAGATAGGGGCAAACAGATATGCCATGATGTATTGTCTAAAGTTATACGACTCTTTCAAATAACACATTACACATAAATTTTAAGCTAGTAATAAATTTATGATAAAACATAATCTATAAATGAACAAGGAAAAGAAGAAATATATATGCTTCACTTATTTTCGGTATGACCAGTTGATATTTTTTTAGAAAAATTCCACACTTGTATCTGCATTCACCCGCATCCTCCAAGAAGAAATATAAAAATCTAAATATAATGTAATCAGTGCAGACCATCATCAAAAAAATATAAAATAAAAATAAAACCAAAACTTTGTAGAGGAGAACAAATAATTTGTAGAGTGGAAACATTTAAAACGAGGAGAAGAAACTATGTAAAATCGGAAACCCTAATATAAATAAACGACACTTTTTTTAAGGTATATAATGACAATCGAATTAAATATACGATTATGCAAAACACTCTCCGTCCATAAAAAAATTGAAGAAAAACTTAATATATATGTTTTAGTTCATACTCTACGAAAATTATAAATTGGATAAATCATACTCCGAACACCATAGCCGTATCATGGTATGATTGTGTAGAGAAAATGACAAGTACAATTGTTGTTTTTAATCACCTGATTAGATATTCGATAATATGTTTGCTTCTTAAGTCTAATTTGGTTCCAACTTCTACAAATAAAAGAAATAACTTCATAAAGAGAGAGAAGTACTCTACAATGATCAAGGGAAAAGAAAACAAAATAACTCCAAAATAAGAGAGTATAAGATACTAAAGGGAAAAAAATGATGATCATTAGAACAAATAAATAATGTAAAAGATGATTAGAGGAAATATCTCTCTATTGTAAAAAAATATTCTTGAAACAACAAAAAGTTGATTATCCATGTAGGTCACGATGACGATAATTTTAAATGAAAAGTTATATAAGTATGAAAACATTTCTTGTAGTTGATTCTTTTCTCTTCGTCACAATACGATGTTAATGAAATTGATTGTTAGTTCAGTCGATAAAAATAAAATAATTTATTTAAAAGATTTAAGTTTGAATTTTGTTATTTGTAATTCTTTGCGATAAATAATGTACAATTATTATCGTAAACTTTTGTTTTGTTTTTTTGTTTTTTTTTTTTGATGATCCTAGTCGTTTAGAAGTAGCATCCATCTTAGGGAGGGTCTAGTGCGGAGGGAATGGCTTACCTTCTTCAATAATCTTCAAACAATGCTACTTCTAATGCCGGATATAATCAAATACGTGACTCAATATCGGGGAGAGACTTTTATCGCAAGACTATTACCCTTAGTCTCTAATTCTTTTAAACTCTTTGTTATTTTAAGATTTTTTTCAAACAAAAAAATTTGTGATAACATGATGCAGTGCTTCATTACTAAAATTTACTAGAATTTCGGGTACATGTAATGCATGAGCAAAATTTACTTATTATTTTCTTGTAAATTAATTTTAAAATTTTATTAAACAAGTACTACCTCAATAAATAGAAAAATTAAAATTTACTTTTAATTCATCTTTAAAATGATAGAAAAAATAGGAATTAAGAAATAAAATAATTAAAGGAAGGAAATTATATTGAAAAAAATTAAAAAAGAGAAATTGTACGAGAAAAACGATAGTGAATATATGGGTTTTTTTAAATAAAAAAAATTTAAACGATGACACAAAATAATCAAATTAGTTATTTTAAACCCCAAATACTTGATATAATAGATGTGAGCTTTATTGTAAAAAAAGGAAAAATGTTATCTTCGACACCATCACCGTTAGCCCAGTGGGCTTGTTCTTTGTTTTTTTTTTTTGCTAATAATAAAAAAAATAGGGTAGGGGGGTTGGTTTTCTTGTTCGTTAAGCACCTTTTCTACTTTGGGAATACTTTCTTAGAAATAAAGGACTTGGACTTAATATCAAGTACCAGTACATGGTTTCCAACTTGTGGACTATCTATATTATTCGGAGGCTGCCAGCTCTTTGGCCCAATTGCCACGACAGCAATTTTTGAAACATTTGATCTTTGTTAACATACAGGCATTAATAATAGGCGGTAGATGGTCTAATACAGATACATATATATTTAAATGAATACGACTATAGATAATATCGGATAAAAGTAAATATGAATCACAAATAATTTTTATATGATTCAAAAAGAATTTAATTATTCATATGACATATACTCTATCTATTATAAAATTAATGTAATCTATAAAGTTATGTATAAAATTAATGTAATCTATAAAGTTATGTATATAAATTAAATTATGATAAATTCTTTTTGTTAAAAATCTTACGATTATAATAGTCATATCAATGATGATCAACTAAATTGAAATTAATTTAATTTTGATACCCGTCGTTTGACTTAAATAGTCAAAATGCATCTTTCATCTTAGAACCAAGGACAATATAAAATATACTTGCACTCAACAAATTAAGCAAACTATCATATGAATTAAAATATTCATTTTGTTATAATTTCTTAATTATACTAGACCATAAATCATTACGTACTTTTAAAAAATCATGTATTTACAAAAATATAAAGTAAACATTATATAGAATTTAATATAAACCAACTTTTTTACTCTGTTCAGTGATGAGCAACTGCAACCTAAAAAGTAATTTTTAACTTTTCAAGTTCTAATAACTTGCTACTCTCTCTGTATCTCTCTCAATATTTAGCCTTTTATCTTTTGATACAACTCCTCTCTTTCTGTAAATTAATTACAACTGTTATATGATATGAGATAAAATGGTGTTCTGAGATGTATATTCTTCAGATATATTTTCTTAGATATATTTTACCTTAGTTGTCCTGTTTCTCTATTTATAGACACAGTTCCCTTGTCTTCCAAATTTCTTCTTTGAGTTGCCTCCAAAAATATTTCTGATGTTCTTTGGTAATTGCAACTCTATTACATAACTTCTCTTTTGTATAACCTTTCTTGCACGTCAATTTGTCATATAACTTATTTAGTACATACTCTCTTCTTATTGCACCAGCTTCTTTATTTTGGACTTCAAGTTTGTATAAGTTATTTCTGCAGTTTATACACATGTAGCTTTATACACATGTTGTGTATATGTATAATTTATCTCCTTGAAACTTCTCTATTAGCCAATCTTTCCTTATTGGACCACCTTCTTTATTTTAATTTCACAGCCCCAACTGAGTTAGTGGATTGTTACAGTCAACCATATGTCATTTTCAATCACTGAAGGTGATCATTTATCCTCTGATGACCATTTAGTCTCTGATGAGTTAGTCTCTAATGGTCATTTAGTCTCTGATGCATATTAAGAGTTGTGGGAAATTTCAATAATAGTCTTTGATAGAACAATCCTTAGTCTCCGATAGGCTAATACTTAATCTCTGATAGGCTAATCCTTAGTCTCCGATAGGTTAATCCTTAGTCTTCGATAGGCTAATTCTTAGTATGTTTGTCCCGTGGAATAATTGTAGAAGGGAGGGGGGGAGGGGGGGGGGGGGGGGGTTGAATACAATTTCTAACTTTTTCTTGAATTAAATTATTATGAACAATCTAAAACTCAAGAATAGTTATATCACCTTACTAATATCATAAAACAATTGAAACAGTAAATCAAATAGCAAGATATGAATGGTAATCAACAATAAAGGATTTTATTGTCAATCAATTTGAATCTTTACAACTCTTTCTGGTAGTGATCACCAGCTGCTGCCTAGAAAGTAATTTCTAATTTTTCAAGTTCTAAGAACTTGTTGCTCTCTGTATCTCTCGCTCAATATTTTAACTATATGTTTCTTTTTTATATAGTTTCTCTTTTTCTGTAAATAAATTACAATTGTTATCTCTTAATTTTTCTCTCAATATGTATAGAGATATATTTTACCTTAGTTGCCATGTCTCTATTTATAGACACAACTCCCTTGTTCTTCAAGTTTCTTCTTTGAATTGCCTCCAAAAATATCTCTAATGTTTCTGGGTAATTTCAGCTCTGTCACATAACTTCTCTTTTGTATGATCTTCTTTGCATGCCAATCTTCTATGTAACTTCTCTGGTACACTTTCTTTTCTTATTGCACTAGTTCCCTCATTTTATTCTTGGAGTTGTCAAGATAAGTTATCTCTGCAGCATCTGAATGTGTATAACTTATGTATTTGAACTTCTCTGGTTCTTATTGGACTAACTTTCATATTTTCCTCTTCAAGTCTCTATAAGTTATCTTTGTAGATTTCACACCAACAACTTTATTATGTATAACTTATTTTCTTATTTTTGCTTTACAAGTTATCTCTGCAGTTTTCACACTTGTTGTTGGGTTTTGTAGAATAAAATGCAGCGGAAAAATACGATTTAAAACAAAACAAAACGAAACCCAAACCCGATGATCTATGCGAAACAATTTAATACAGGTTATTTTAAGATTTTACCGATTAATTGTGCGAATCTGAAGCTTTGGTGAAGGTGTTGATCGTCTCCAAATCTTTAACGCAATCCAACAGAACTACGTCTCTACTGTATCCACACGAACACCCACGAACCGTCTCATGATACGTACGAGAAGAGTTACAGTACTAGCTGTACGATGTGTATCTCTCTTTTCTCTCTATATCTCTGAACTCTAGTTTCTTTCTTATGAGCAACTAGGGTTCTTAGAATACGTGAAAACGTTGGTTTTGAGAGAATAGTTGATATATCATATATATAGCCTTTCATAGAGTAATTCCAAAAACTAATCTAATTAGGAGACTTAAAATCCGAATTTTATATTTATTAGATATATATATTTAATCAAGTCTCACTTAATTAATATATATATGCACAAATAAATATATATTCGTATTTCCTTCCAAAGGACTCTATTTCATACAGATTACATATATTAATATATATATATATATATATATATATATATATATATATATATATATATATATATATATATATATATATATATGTATGTATATAATTTAAAGCCATGATTTAATTAAATCAATTTTATTGATATATTAAAATCATTGACATTTAAATTATATCTCCTTGACGAATGTTCTTTGTGTGTGACCCTATAGGTTATTATTACGTTGGCAATAATTTTAAATCATATTATAAAATTATAAACAGTGAGCGGCATCTAGTAATACATCACTGTTACCCAAGTAATAATAAGTCATAGATTCGACGTTACCTTTCGTGACCAATGTTTCAATGTAACTTAATCCTTTTAACCATGATATCTAAGATTAAATTCAAGGCATGGATGTGTCATCCTCTTCATAATTTAATCTTAGTTTTCTTGATCAATGAGTAAACTATATGAAACAAATATCTATTTGAGCATGGCCATGCATTTTATAGTTTCACTCAATCAAGAGGCCTATAGATATCACTCCTAATTTATAGGAGGGTTAAATTCCATCTACATCATTCTCATTTCTCACATAACTCATTATGCATCCAACAATCACCTTTATCGTCCACCCGGTTAAAGGTGACTTTTGATAATGTCAAAACGCATAACTCCTTATGTAGAAATGTCATGACTTTAGGTCGAAGGGCCATTACATCATTGTCACTATGAGAATTACTTATGACACATAGCATAACGCTCCATGTAGAATTCTCATGGTGGGTCTGTCCAGTACTATGTTCTCTAACATGTACCTATGTATCAACTTAATATATCTCGTATATATTTATGACCAATGAGAATTGGCCATCAGTTAATCACATACTAGTCTCAATGTATTATTGTTGTCCCGCTGACAATGATACTCGACTAGGGACATTTAAGAATAATGATACATTACATACTTATATGATCTCATATTCAAGTCACATACTTGAATCCATATAATTAGTATCATTCTTCTAAGGACATTTATTATGTTAACATTTATATAACGCAGTCAATAAAACATAATAAAAGAAATTATCATCTAACAAAAAACATATCATAAATATAGTGTCACAATCATTACATAATTGGCCACTAGGGTATACACTCTAACACTTGTAACTTTATACACGTGTGTGTATGTATAACTTATCTCCTTGAAGGTTCTCTGGTAGCCAATCTCTCCTTATTAGACTACCATATATATTTTAATTTCACAGTCCCAATCTAAGTTAGTGGACTGTGTAGTTAGTCATATGTCATCTTCAATATAAACTAATAAAAAATTTAACTGCTGATGACAAAATTATCCGCTGATGGATTTATCCACTGATGAAGGATTTATCCCCTGATGAATTTATCCACTAATGAACGAACTTTAACGATGAATAAACTTGTCTCTATTTTACTTCAAGGATTGGGAGACTTCCTGACGACTTTGGCAATAGTTATTTAAGTTTTGCGTTATTGTTGATTTACCTAACGACTTTGGCGATAGTCAAATGACTGTGGCGATAGACAAAATGACTTTGGCATTGATGTGCATTTTACATTGTCAGAGGATATCTTCCACTGGTTTGTCTATTATCCTCTAATAAATATTTTATACTGTCAGGGAATAATACTTAGACAAAACTAGTTGCACTTTCAGATTTAGTACAATTACAAAATCTAACAATTTTAAGTGTTACATTATCATCAAATGTTATAATTTCTAACATAATAGCTGCTAGTACAATTCTACAGACGAGTTTCAAATTGTTTTGAGCTTTTATTTGCTGGTACAAACTATCATTTCTTCAAGAGACATTGTATTTTGAGTGGATAATATCTTCTGATGATGTGTTATACCTAAAAATGTGATTATCCAATGCTGAACTTATTCTGCAAATTATCCCTTGATGAGCAAATTATCCAATGATGCAATTCAACATCAGTTCAGCAATGTTCAAGTTCAGTTCATCATTCATCATTCTTCAGGTTCAGTTCTTGCTAGTGCAAAATATCCTCTTATGACTGTTGTGCATTTTACATTGTCAGAGGATACTCTGTGTTATCTTCTGATGTGCATTTTACATTGTCAGAGGATAACTTCCACTGATGAACAATTTACACTACTAGGGGATAATGCTTGGACAAAACTAGCTGCATTTTCAGTTTCAGTACAATTATAAAATCTAACAATTCTAAATGTTTATACTTTATCATCAAATGTTATAATTCTTAACATTATAAAACACGTGAGGCATGATGAGTGATAAAAAAAATGAAATAGACAATTCAGGAAGCAATCAAATTAAGTACATGATACTTTAAGGCCTTCTGTTATTCCTTCCCCCCCACCCCCCACCCCCTGAAAATTGATTGATCAAATTCACAGTTTTTAGTTAGATGTGCATATAATATTATATAAGTAATTATGAAGTTATTGTTAGAACATCCGTAGTGCAGGGTCACTTGCCGCCTTGGAAACTGAAAAGAGGAACTGGTCCCATATTTTTGCATTGGAGTAGTTACAAAAAAGTGGTACAGGACCTCTATAGTCGTCTTGGACCAACTCTGATTATTTGCATCTTTATTTCATTGTTTCTTGAAATGTGTGATAATTTTAATATTATAATATTATTTATATTTACTTTCTTATCTTGTAATTGTTTAACACTAAAATTGCACTAAACTATTTCCTTTCATAATACTGATATATAGTTGTTTGATGATAAAAAGAAAAAAGTGACCGTTATAAGTTTTTCAGTATAAATAGAAGATGTTATTTCATTTTTTTTTTACACTTCTTTCATTTTGCAAAAAAAATGAATCCCAAAAATTTTCCCATTTTCTATTCTACACAAAAAAAATGAATCCCAATAATTTTCTACCTTCAAACCCAAAAAATCCAAATTCAAATTCTTAAGTCCCAACTACTCAATTTCCATATTCATTTTCAAATCCTTATTTTCTGTATGTCCAAAATACGAATATGGACAATACTTAATTTTCAAATCCACAAAATCCAAATTATAATTCTCAAGCTGCAAATCCTCAATTTCTATTTCCAAATCCTTTTTTTTCCATATTCTCAGAAATCTCAATATCAATTTCCATATGTTCAAAATCTTCAAACAGCTCCACAATTTGAAACTCAACAAACACCTAACAATAACCAAAATTCTCCACATTCAGAATTTTTTACTTTCGATAGTACAAGTATTGTCAATCTCAACGATAATTATGATGAGCTTGAAGATGCAAAAGAGAGTATTGGTCAGTGGAAATGAAATGAAGATAAGTTTTTAATTAGTGCATGGTTGAATGTGTCGATTGATCTCATGGTCGACACTGATCAAAAAAGCGAAGCATTTTGGGAGCGATCCATCAATACTGCAAAGAAAGTAATCATGGCCTTAACAAGAGAGGAGTTTTAGTTATAAAAAAAGATGGTGCCGGATAAATGAAAGGGCTCAACGATATGGATTGTATTATGAACAAGCGGAGCGAAAAATAGGGAATGTTTCAAAGTTGGACAACATAAATCGAGTTAGCTCATGAAATCTACAAAGCTAAATACAAGAAAAAGTCCAACTTTGACAAGCATTGGAGTGAGATTCGGAGACTGCCAAAGTGGAGAACTCCTTCAAAAAATAGTGGGAGTAAAAAGAGAACTAAGTTAAATGATTCTGGAGCTTATTCATCATCGACTAACAATGAAACACCAACAGATGACAATGATGTTGTGGAATCCTCAGTTCGTCCTAAAGGTACAAAAACAACTAAGAGGAAAGGAAAGGGAAAGGCAAAAACAAAGTCTTCGAAGAGTATGAAGAAATAAAATCCGTTATATGCAAGAAATTGTCTATGTTGGAAGAATTTAATAAGAACCAACTAAAGGAGATGGACCTAAAGATCATTATGGCTAGTGTAATGAATGAGGCTCAACATGAAATTCATGCATCGTTGCTTAAAGAAATTAGAAGGAGAACTTACTTGTTGAATGTCAATCATTGTAATTTTATTTACTTTTGTTTTGTCATATTCTCTTGTAATGTTATCGTTGGAAGCTAGCCATTGTCTTGTAGTCATTGGCAGCTAGTCGTTGGAATGTATTTATTGTCAACTAGCCGTTAGAAGCTAGTAGTTGGAATATATTTGTTTTAAGTTCTATATAAGATCATCAATGTAGTGATATCAATCGCACCTTTTATTACTTTCTTCATTTATAATTACCATCAAAGCATCCAATATGGCTAACAATTCAGATGTATTCAAAGATTTTATTAAAGAGATGTTCTTCAATGATTCTCTAGAGGAACGTTGGCTTGATCTCTTTAACCAACTTTACAGAGAAGGCTCTGTTTGTCCCGTGGAGTAATTATAGAAGGGGGGTTGAATACAATTACTAACTTTTCTTTGAATTAAACTGTTTAGTACAATTTAAAACTTAAGAATAGTTAAAACAATTTTATTGAAAAGATATAACAAGTGAAACAGTTAAGCAAATTGCAAGATATGAATATCAATCAATAATATGTATTTTATTGTTAATCAATTTGAATCTTTACAATTCTTTCTGGTGGTAATTACCAGCTGTAAACAACCTCTGTTTAAGATAACAGCTACACTCTAGAAAAATGATTTCTAACTTCTCTTAAGTTATGAAAATTTGCTACACTTTCTGTAATATAATTGTAGCTGCTATCTGAGATAATGTGTGTTTTGAGATGTATGGTTTTCAGAGATGTGTATTCTCAGATTTTCAAATAATTTCCACTCTCAGATCTATTTTACCTCAGTTGCTGTGTGTCTATTTATAGACACAGTTTCCATGTTCTCCAATCTTCTATTTTGAGTTGTTACCAAAAATATCTATGCTGTTTATTGGTACTTGCAGATTTGTCACATAAATTTCTTCTTTATACAACTTTTCTTGCATGTCAGCTTGTTATGTGACTTTTTTGGTTTATATTCATTGTACCAGCTCCTTATTTTCTTCTTGGAGCTTCTAAGATAAGTTATCAACAGTATATAACTTATCTTTGTGGATTTTTCTGGACTTTATTGGTCTGACTTCAATGAATTTCTTCTTCAAGTTGCCATAAGTTATTTTTGCAGTATTTCATACTTGCGGCTTGCAGGTTTTACACTTGCAGCTTTATAAGCATGTTTGTATGTAATTATAATTTATCTCTATAAGTTATTTTTGTAGTATTCACACCTATAGTCTTTATACTTATGTGTGTATGTATAACCTATTTTCTTAAAACTTCTTTGGTAGTCAATCTCTCCTTATTAGTTAACCATTCTTATCTTAATTTCATCGCCTTATCTTTATTAGCCGTATGTCATCTCTTATGTCATTTTTAGTCTCTGATCATCCATCCCCTGATGGATAGTCTCTGGTGTTAGGCAAAGTGACTTTGGTGATAGTTAGCTTTAAGTTTGGTGCTTTGTGGAATATTGGTGCTAGCTTTGTTGATGATCTTTGATCTCCTGATGACTTTATTTTAGTGAACATTCTCTCCCCTGATGTTTTATCCATCAGTGGATGTTAATCCCCTCTGACGGTCTATTTTGTTCATCAGTGGATATTTATCCCTTGACAGGCCTTTTGTAAATTTATCCCCCGACGAGTCTTTGTTTACAAATGGAGATTTACAAATGGAGATTTATCCCTTGACCAGATGCATCCCCTGACCACTCTTTAATGCAACAGAGAGTCTTTGTCTTAGTCGCTAGTAGATTCAACATTAGTCTCTAATAGTACAAACTTTAGTCTCCGACATGCTAATTTCCTTAGACTCCGACAAGCTTAAATTTTAGTCTCTGATAGGCTAATTTTCCTTTGTCTTCGACAGACTAGAATTTTTGTCTCCAAAATGCTAATTTCCTTTGTCTCTGACAGACTAATTCTTAGTCTCCGATAGGCTAAATTTAGTCTCCGATAGACCAAAATTTAGTCTCCGATAGGCTAATTCCTTAGTCTCTGACAGACTAATTCTTAGTCTTTGATAGGCTAAATTTAGTCTCTGATAGACTAATTCCTTAATCTCTGACAGACTAGTTCTTAGTCTCCGATAGGCTAAATCTTAGTTTCCAATAGGAAAAAACTTAGTCTCCGATATGCTAATTCCTTAGTCTCTGACAGACTAACTCTTGGTTTCCTATAGGCTAAATCTTAGTATCCGATAATCAAAAACTTAGTCTCCGATAGACTAATTCTGCTAGACCAACTTTGACTTTTGTTGAACTCTCCAAATGCATTTCTTGTAGTCTCTAATAATAGTTTCTCATAGTGCACTACTGTATGTACTTTTACAATTACAAATCAATTAATTCTAAGTGTTTATATATCATTATCAAATGTCATAATTCCTAACAGACTCTTCATCCACGCCTCACAGGATGATATACAGAGACCGTGAAACAGGCCATGAACGACTAGTGAGAGATTATTTTGCAGAAAATCCAATGTACACTCTAGAGACATTTCGGTGAAGGTTCCGAATGGGAAGACATATTTTCCTTTGCCATTATGAATGCTCTCTCAAATTTTGATCCATATCTCCAGAAGAGGGTTGATGCATTGGGAAGAAAATGCCTATCACCTTTAAAAAAATACACTGCAGTCATGCATATGTTGGCGTATGGAGTGTCTACTGATATTGTTAATAATTATGTGTAGATTAGTGAGTCGACTGTTGAATTTTTGAAGAAGTTTGTTAGTGATGTGATTTTGGTATTTGAGAGTGAATACTTGCGAAAGTCGAACTCAAATGATGTTTGATGTCTACTAAAGATGGGAGAGGCTCGCGGATTTCCCAGTAAGATGGGTAACATTGATTGCATGCACTAGCAGTGGAAAAATTGCCGTAAAGAATGGAAAGGGATGTTCTTAAGCGATCACAAAGGGGTTCCAATAATCTTACTTGAAGCAGTTGCCTCATCTGACTTACGGATATGACATGCTTTTTTTGGAGTTGCGGGTTCAAACAACGATACAAATGTTTTAGATCAGTCGCCACTATTTGATGAAGTGCTAAAAGGTTGTGCTCCAAAAATAAATTACAATGTGAACGGTAACAATTATAACATGGGGTACTATTTAACAGATGACATATATCCTGAATAGGCGATGTTTGTCAAAACGATCACGTCCGCAGGGTGAGAAGAGAAAGTTATTTTTCAAATATTAGAAAAGTCAATGAAAAGATATAGAACGAGCATTTGGTGTGTTGCAACCTTGCTTTGTAATTATACGTGGTGCATCATGTTTTTGGGAGACAGGAGATCTCACTAGGATAATGAGAGTTTGCGTCATTTTGCACAATATGATTGTCGAGGATGAGAGAGACACATATGCCACTCTATTTGATCTGCTATCATTTTACGATGACGCAACAAAGAATTTATTACAACCAAATCTAGGAAATTAACCTTTTGCTTCTTATGAAAGGTATATCGTAAACAACATCCGAATTCGTGATAGACCCCAAAACACCATCAATTACAAACCAATTTATTGGAGCATATTTTGCAATTTCACAATGGCCGTTCAATTATTTGAAATGTTATATTTTTAATTATTTTAACAGTTGTGTTTTAGTAATGTTTTTTTATTTATAGAGTGTTTGCCACATTTTTTTAAAAAACTATTTAAAGTTAAAATTTTTATTTTAAAATAATTAATATTATATTATAATATATATTTATTACATAATAATAAAATTATATAACAAATATTATGTAAAATTAAAAATAGTATACAAGTGGATCAACTTTATATGAATGATCTCCTCCATTAGAGCAAAGTGACAACTTCTCTTAAAAGGACCACTTAGTGCTTAGTTGGCATGTAAGTGGGTCCATAAAAAAGAGAGAAGTTGTCCTTGCACTATGACTGCCCTTAGGTCAACAAAAACGTTAAAGGGAAAAAAGAAAGAAATAACTTGTACACAATAAGTTAACAACTGGTGGAGAAACCGTGCACAACATCGTTGTTTTAAAATTATTTTTTAATATTTTAATAAGTTTTTATTTTTAAAGTTTTAATATATTTTTTTTATTGGTAATATTTTCATGTATTATTATTTTATTATTTTACAATTGAAATGTAACAATAGTATGAATTGATATAATATTTTATTTAAATATTTATTTATCAATGAACTAAAATACATATTTTAGGTTTTCTTCATTTTATTATTATAATTTTTTAAAGTAAATTCAAGAAATAATTAATAAATAAATATTGAAATAAAAATAATTTATCAAGAGTTATATCTTACATATCCAGCTCGTATTTCACACATTTATATTTTGTGTTATTGTATAAGATAAAGTAAAATGAAATGTTATCGCTTGACTCGTGTATTGTGCAGATTAAATTTGTTTAATTTGTATGGAGTATTATATAAAATGATATTTTACGCAACTATCACACAATTATCTTAATTGTTGCCTCTGTTTTTTTAGTACCAAATTTCGGTGAAATTTATTATGTCATATTTCAATCAATTCAATATTTTTGACATTGTTCTTCAAGTGACTTAATTAGCTATTATTTATCTATATTATGTACTCGATATTGGATTGACAAAATTGTTTTATTGTTAACTCGTGCACGTTACAGATAAATTTGTATTATAATAATTTATTCTTGTTGTAGATTTGACAAATGAGTAATTTTGTTATAATTTGATCTAATCGTACACTATCAATTATGGTAGATTACATTATTATGTTTTATTATTATTGAATAGGTTTAATTAGTGATTAATATTATAATTAATTTGATTTTAATTATTTCATTATGAATTATTTCTACTCGGTTGCATGATTCTTTTTTATATTTATAAATTGATTATATTATATTATTATTATTATTGTTTATAATATTTTATTTTATAAAATTTAAAAGTAGTTTTTGGTTATTATTTATGACAATAGTTATTTTTAATGTAATTAAGGAGAGTAAAGAGTTTAATTAAGAGAAAAATCTTAAAGAGTTCTCTGAATGTATTCTATTTTTGTTAATTAATATATAATAGTAGATAAATATATGCAAAACATATGTATAGCTTATTTTGATTTTCTACACTACTCGGTACGTATGTATTAATAATTACTCTAACAATATGTTAGATTAAGTTTTGGGGATTAGTCTATAATCTCAACCCAAATCATTGTCCACCGGTCCAAGCAAATTACATTCTCCTTCAAATTAAAGGATGGCAGCTTTGTTCCACTTTAGTAGCTTTCACACCAACATAAAGATAAATAAAGTCCATAATTTATATTTGCCGTTATACCCTTCAATTGTGGGCAAGAATTTAGAGGTGAAAATAAAATAAAATAATCAGAAAACAACCAAACTGTATGTACACAAAGGGAAAAAGAGATAACTAAAAACAAATGGAAGTTATTTACAAGGGGGTTTGATTTTAAAATAGAGGAGATTAGTTGTGTAATTTGTCATTGTTATAATAGAAATAAATGAACTTCGTTTAGTTATAATTCACCTCTCTTTTTTTTCATTTACAAAAATCGAGACAAGTTTAGCTGATTTGTAACCGGATCGATCACATTAAATTAATATAGTTATATAAAATAATATACAAGAAAAATGAGAAATGTGTTGTGTCTATTTTTTTAACTTTACAAATGAATAGGACATTCAAAAATATAAAAATTTACAAATTTTCATAACTTTTAATGACGTATAGAGTAATTTCCATATCTATAATAAGTTATAAAACAATTTACTCTTGGAATATTGCTCCATGATACACATTAAAAAATTTGTGAAAATGTGCACATTCCTTTATTTTTCAATGTTATTTTTTTTCGTATGGTTAAATGTTTAAAAAATATTATAAAAAAAATATATAATTAACTACTGTCGAAATTCAAGAAAGGATGCATCTCGTTTTCTCCCCCATACATATATTAGAATTTTATGATAGGTGATATTCTTAATATTTCAAGTATATGAAATTATTATCTTCTTTTTCAGATTACAAACTTTTTTACAATTTCCACAACTTATTAGCTTTACTCTTCTTTACAAACCAAATATAAATAATTAACTTTAAATATGTTAATTTCATAATCAACTTATTAAATTTTTAATAAAAACGATCAAGTGGACCTCTACCCTCCTTACTTCGTAGTAGTAGTATAGTGGGAATAGCACTACTGAAGGGGTAGTAGTAAAAAATAAGACACATTTTGAAGGTGCATCTACTTTCCTTTTCTCGCCCACTTCACTTGCAGAAAAAGGAAAGAAAATGCCAGCACCTTCATCTTCTTCTTCATACTACCACTACTACTGCTACTACTTCCACCTGATTCAAATCTTTGTAATGATCTCCATAACTGTAAATGCTCACTCGCTCTCCTCCACGCCTTCTCCATTTTCCCCACAACAACAATCCGAGTGGAGGCCAGCCAGAGCCACCTACTACGCCGCCGCCGATCCCCGTGACGTCGT
Organism: Centella asiatica; assembly: GCA_014636745.2. Classification (NCBI taxonomy): domain Eukaryota; kingdom Viridiplantae; phylum Streptophyta; class Magnoliopsida; order Apiales; family Apiaceae; genus Centella; species Centella asiatica. The sequence continues at coordinate 32,023,441 of CM025784.1, read as the reverse complement.
CGGCGGCGCCTGCGGTTACGGTGACCTCGAGAAAAGCGGATACGGCAAGGCCACTGCCGGTCTCAGCACCGCACTATTCGAGAAGGGACAGATCTGCGGCGCCTGCTTCGAGGTCCGGTGCGTGGAGGACCTACGGTGGTGTATTCCGGGGACCTCTATTATCGTGACGGCCACTAATTTCTGTGCGCCGAACTACGGATTCGCCGCCGACAGTGGCGGCCGGTGTAATTTTCCGAATGCTCATTTTGTTCTCCCGATTGAAGCGTTTGAAAAGATTGCGATTTGGAAGGCTTCCAATATGCCCATTCAATATCGCAGGTAAATGTTTTTGGACAATATTAACCTTTTCCTCTGGCATTTTCCATATTTGTGTTATGTTTTTCTGTCAATAGAGAAACCCAAAAGGTAATATGCATTGAATTGAATGTATTGTATACTTATTTTTTATAATCTATCTATGAAACTATGAAAGTACTCCCTCTGTTCCCCGTCTCTTCTGAAATTTTCCGGTCAAATTAACCATATTTTAACTTTAAAATAAACATATATACTTACATTTGTGCAATTATAAAAATGAAATATTATTATAGTATACGATTTCTTGCCGTTTAGGTTCTATTTAAGTATTTCAAATAAAATTTTTAGGTGAAAAAGTAGTCAACTTTGACCGTAAAAAGCCAAATGGTGATAGTTAATTAGAAATGGGGAGAGTATTTAACTGTAAATTTTCATAAATAAATATTTGTTGTAAAATTTGTTTCTAACTTCGTTCACTTTTAAAATTTGTAAAATTTTATAAAATTTTATAGGTAATTAAAAACTCACACACCCAACAACAATACAACTATTTTTTAAGTAGCGTGCGAGATTTGAAACTCACTCTTAATTGTTAGAGAATGAAGAGATATTCCCTAACTACATAATGAACCCTTTAGTTTTTAATACTCTATGACATGTATCATAGAAAAAGATTATTTTAAGGTTAATTTAGGTAATCCCTTATTGCAAAATAATAACATTAATATTAGTTCTTAATAATAGTGACAAAAAATAAAAGAGTACGGAGGGAGTAAAATGTACTGATCCTGTTGCACCCTATTAAATCCTCCTAATCGGTAGAGTAAATAAGGGTATTGTTGGTATTACAAGAGACAATTTTAGTACCAGATATTCCACAAAAGCCAAAAATAGTGGGCTATGACAAGGCTGACAAGAAATCTGTGTGGGAGTAGCATTTTTAAGAAATCTTTTGATGGTTACATAGGCTGTTCTAGTGACCTACCTATCTGCCTTATTTACTTTTAACAATGTTAGGTGATTGAAAATGAGCTTATCTTACAATTTCATTAATGGACATTTAAGGCTTCTGCGGCCAACCCTTTGTTTTCCTTTCCTTTAATATTTATCCCAAGTAATTATGGTTTAAATGTTTGCAGTAATTGTTTGGAGCCCGATGACTTTATATGCAACCACGTGACTTGTATATGTATATAAGAGGAAGGTGCTTATGACATTCATTTTGGATAATTTTGCCTTATCTATGCATTTGGTGCACAATATATTTGTGCACCGAGGTTCTTGACATTGCATCACATCTCGTCTCATGTGCCTTTGGTGGTCTTGTTTTTTGGATAGATAAATTGTTTGCTGATAAATATCTTACTTGCTCGATTCATAATGCTCATGTTAATGTCCCTGCTTGGCAGGAAATGCAAATAATCAGCCTAATAATAAATATGATATTTTAACCCAGATGTAAACCAGAATATATGGCCTAGATGGCTAGATACTGAGATACATATCCCTGACCTAATCCAACCTGCTTATTACGATCACATCATTTTCGACACGATATAGGAAGATTATTGTTCTTCTAACAAGCAAGTATTCGGGTTCGTCATATGGGGATTCAGCAGATCAAAAAATCTCACAGAATGGGGATTCATGGATTCGGCACATGTATAAATTAATAAATATTAAAACATAGAATTATGCAAGAAAGACAAAATCATTCTCATTTTCGTATTAATCCCTGCTTCGTAGTTGTTCTTCATCTTAAAGTTTTCTGTTAAGGTCCTCCTGAACAAAACAAGATCATACAAAAGGAAGCGGTTAATAGGCATGCTTAGTCCTACAATTATCCCAAATATGATTAACTCAACTTGGGCAAAGAAATTATTTGCATTCTCTCCAAACACACACACAAACTCACGTTCTTGACCTAAATGATGCACCTGAAGTCCTGAACAGTTGATCTTGGACTGGAGTTTCAATAGGTTGTTGCAATGACCTACCATTCTAGTCTTTGGCCTAGATAACTTTGTATATCTATTCCCACCGCCCTGTGACCTTGTAATTACTTTTAAATCAAATTTTAAGGCTGAGATAGGTGTATATGTTTTGTATTTTAATCTATTGGCCACCCAAGAAGAATGAACACTTCTCTCTGGGTTGTGAGTTACTATCGGGCGTCACCTAAGACATTCTCAGACGCATCTGCAGCACATTCCCATAATTGGCTACTTTTAGAACACTTGTATCTCCAATGCGGAAAAATCTCCACAATTCTATAGAGACTATGGATAATACTATTATACTAAAACTTCTTCCTTTTGGGGGGGCGGGGGGGTGGTTTTTGGTGGTGGGCCTCATTCACTAGTTCAGCTCCTTATTTGAACAGTCCCATTTTGATTAATGATAATGAAACTTCCATAGCACAGTAGATCCATTTTGCCTTTTTAAATCAGTTTAGTGAGATTCTAAAATATGAAACTATGATTACAAATTTAATAACTTCTGTTGCAAGAATTAGCATTTCCCATCAACTTTGCAGTTACAGCAGTTATATTAGTAAAGATTGAATGATTTAGGTATGCAAATGGTTTAAAAGGTTAAATTACTAAAGTTCTTACTGTGCTGCATGTGGAAGTGGATGCTAAATGATAGTCCCTTCCATCAATAGAAGGGGTCCCATTAAGAAAATATTAATTTTGAAAGACATAATTAAGTTCTTAATTTTAGCAAATGGGCATCTTTTTAGGAGCATTTGGAGTATATTGTCCACTATTTATATCAAGTTGCTGCATTTATAGTGTTGTGAAATAGATTATCTGTCAGATAGCAAGTAGGATCATAAACTTATCTTCGGCACTTGCTATTATATTGACCTCATGATATCTATTAGATTTTAACATTTTATGAACTATTCCTGTATTTATCAGATATAGTTGTGAGAAAACAAGCATTAAGATGTGACAGAAAAGATAATGCTTCGTTACTTCTTGAGGGGTTAAATTACTAACTGCCTTTCGGTCCTGACCTGACAGGATCAAGTGCAGAAAGGAAGGAGGAGTGCGATATACAGTTGATGGTGCTGGGATGTTCTTATCAGTGTTGATCAGCAATGTTGCGGGTGCCGGAGATATAGTTGCAGTAAAGATAAAGGGTTCAAAAACAGGATGGCTCCCAATGAATAGGAACTGGGGACAGAACTGGCATATAAATGCTGATATGAAAAATCAACCACTTTCGTTTGAGATTACTAGCAGTGACGGGGTTACATTGATATCTTACAATGTGGCTCCCAAAAATTGGGAATTTGGGCAGAGCTTTGAAGGTAAGCAATATGAATCTTGAAGTATCATTGCAAAGACTGGTATTGATAGGACCTTTTGTTTTTCACATAAAGATTAGGTTTGATGAGTGGTTAGTGCATTTATATATTTTATTAAAGAGGGAGAGGTTGGAGAAGAAGTTAGTAGCAGGCAAACTGGTATGATGATGGATGTTACTTGGATCCATGTGATGTAAAGAGAGAATCCGAACTGTCAATATTTCCACTATTTCAATGCATTTCCCCTGTTACACAAGTACCCTCTGGTTCTTTGATTCATTAGTACACTTTAGGAGAGGTTTAATTTTTCATATTATTAGTCACTTTCACATTTTAAGACAGTGGATTTAAATTTCTCTTTCTTCTATTTATCAATTTCCTATGAAAGGTAAAATGAAATTTTTGTTTGAAATTTGTTATTTTAATGCAATAGTTATTGAGTTGGTATAATTTGAGGTAAAACCACTATTATTTTAAACAGGGGGGGGGGGGAGTACTTTCTTTTAGGCTGTCCGCCCCAAAAATGAAGTCGTGAACCAGTTAATTAAAAAATGGTAGGCTCACCGGACCCCCTAAATAATTGACTCTGATAAGTAGGTGTATCCCTCTGACATTCATACCATAATATTTTTATAAACATTCAGAGGAATCTAAATTATGATTCCGAAAAAAAGAGGGGCTAATACATGTGTCCTCTACTTACAATTTCGGTAATTTGTTTAGGAAGAAAAAGGAAGTAGCAGAACAATTTAAGTATCTTTACTTTATTTCTACAATTTGTTACATTTGTAGGCATAAGGAGCACCTGCGGAAAAGCTTATATGAAAGATTGAGGTGTGTATCCTGTAGGAAAGTATGAGGTTGCCAAATGTGGACTTGTATTTTTTTTTTATTTATTTTTTTTTTTGCAAATATTGAAATCTAAAGAAAGGGTAGTTTTCACCTGAATCAGGTTGTAGATTATGGTGAGTTACTTTGGTAATGACCATGGTATAGCAGATCAATGAATATAGAAAGAGATAAAAAGGAATTTAATATACTAAATTTAACTCTGTTTTGTCGGTTAAGAGTACTAAATAAATTTATGATTAACAACTTCATTGCATCATAAGATTATTGTTTCAAGTTTATTTATGCTTCTATTTCTATTTTTAATTTTTAATTATTCTATTTCTATTTTTAATTTTCATTCCATGAATGATCTATTCTAAAAATTACGAGAGAGATTTTGAAAAATGAATGTGTCTTTTATTTTTGGATCGGATAGAGCAACGCGAGGGAAAAATTGTAACAGAGTTGGGTATAGATTTGTAATAAAGTTATAGTCGTGCTTATTCCAAATTAAGTAAGTAAAAAAATTGGCTGTTCCAATCTGTATAAAGTAATATTTCCCAAGTATTGAAAAAAGCAACGTCATAGGAAAGACAATCAAATTTATTCTTTAATTCTAATAACTTGTCCTGCATGTTTTTGACAATAATGATCAAGTTCTTTCTGTAGTTTCTCTATCACCTCATTTTTCTCATCAATGATCCCTAGTAACCTTCTATTCTCATCTTTGAGTGTCTGGAACTCACACACTACACCTTCAATCTGAGCTTCAATAGCTTCATCGCTCAACTCGAACGCGCTCTCGACAACCCTAACCACGCGCCACAAACTGACCATAACAACCAACCCTCCCCCCATTTTCTCCAAATATGCCTCCAGAACCAAAGCCACTACCAAAACTACACCATCAACAACATAACCAGGACGCCGAAAGAACGAACCGCCTAGCGCCACCACCAAAGCCGCACTCTTCAAAGAAAGCAAGCTCAAAATTGCTATCCCTATCCAATGGTACAAGATTTCTGAACCTGCCCTTGGCTTGTTCCTTGTGGATTTGCACGAAAGCATAGAGGAAGAGAGCTCAAGAATGGTAAAAACAAGGTCGACGAGGAGTAACGAGATTGTAATTACGCGAACCAGGTTTGACTCTAGGAACGAACTTAGTTTCATTCTCCAAGGAGATCTCTTCTCTTGTTCTTGTTGTGTCGAATGAAGGAACCGTTTCCATTTCTGCCTTTTGTCCCAGTTTGTGATGAGACTTAGGATGGAGTTCTCGACAGTTTCGATTGAAATTGAAGGAGGAGACTGTACTGATTTTTGTATTTCAGATGAAACTGGGGATGAAACATTGATAATCATAGTACTTTTTGAGTTTTGTGGGGGTGCAAACATGGTTTTTGGTTGCAACTTATAAGGATAAGTAGGAGGGCATGATACTAAGATGCTTGAAATTGAAGGTTAGGCGATTAGGCGTTTTTTATGCTTTGGGGTCACGTTAAAAAAGACGCATGGATACAGTTATTTGATTTTGTCATCATAAGAGCTTACGTCTAAGGATAACACTACTTGTATTATCATAAATGTCATAAAGGTAAACAATCTGTTACTCCTTATATGATGCGAAATGAAAACGAATAGTTAGGCCATAAACAATAGTGGTGGACATGGTGCAGTTTGATACGATTTTATCACAAATCATCATATGAAAACACTTAGATGAGGTTTCTAAAGTTGAAAAACCCATATAACAAGTGCGAAGCAGCTTGAATTAATTTCGGTTTTGAAACCAATTGAAAAGATTTGAGATAGAAAAACAACAATCTCATTAACAAAAATTTTATTCAAAACTTGAAATACCACAACAATTTAGAGGTAACTTAAAACATAATAAAAATTCTATGCAAATTATAGTATCAAATGTTCATAAACAATTATTCTTATGAATGGAACTTAGAAATGAAACATATATAAATTCTAACTACAACATATTTATTTTGAGGTAAATTCTCCTCATACGAACTACATGTATATATATATCAAACTCAAACGCAGAGTTAGAAATTATTTATAGATAAGGAAAGAGATATGTTAAATGCTATTTTTTAATGATATATCAAAATCTCATTTGAATGATAAAGAAAACAATAAAAAAAATAAATAGATTATGTGAGGTTTGGTTTTAGTAAATGCGGTTTTCCTTTAAAATCACAATCAAACCCTTGTTGCGGTTTTTCAATCCCTTAAAACAGCCACATACACTGAATCTAATAGTGTAGTTTTGGTTCTACTTTCGATTTTTTGCTCACCCATAATAAACGAATTCATTTGTTCAATTGTTTGATAAAAATTTACTTATTACAAAACTGGTAGGTCATTTAATTATTTACTACTGAGGTGGAAAAAAGTTTACAGATGAAAACTAATGTCCAAATTTGTGCCTAAAATTACTTGGAACATTTTGTTTTTCTCAATATCTAATCTTCTGATGATTTTAATCAGAATGAGTAAAACGAAAAATAAAAGTAAAAAGTTAAGGAGGAATAGAAAGTAGCAAATTAAGATCTGACGTTGAAATTGCACGAGTACTAACCCATTAAGTGAAGAGGAAGTGTTGCTTTGGGCCAATTTGTTTCGCAGGACATTTCCCATACCAAACGCTAATGTACCAAAATGTGCATTCTCTTATAATGAGACCTATCCTAATAATTAATGGCTCGGGTGAGTTTTCTAGTAATTGCAAAGATTTCTTTTTTAAAAAAAATTCTAATATAATACACTTTGTGGGTATAACGAGAAGAATAATTTAGATTGCTCGAATGAAATATGAGAGAATTATATACCAGAAAAATGATATTGGTGTATAAAGTCAATGTGTACAATTTGTGTATAATCAATTCTTACCATAATGCTCTATATTAGGTCATGGTCTCCTCCTTTTTCGATCGCATGACACAAATGAATGATCAAGATGGATTATGCACATATTATGAACTTAAACTTCATGTACCAATAGTATGGTCCTCATATATCTTCCTCTTAATCATTCTTTTCTCCCTCTTTTGATCGCTATTTTTCATTAATATTTTTCTATTTATTTATTAATTAACTCTCTCCTAAATTCTATTGATACAATCCAAATATATAGGGACCAGGGTCGGTGGTCCTCATTTTTGATTTTTCAAAACAATTTATCACTCTTAGAATTTTGAATTTTTTTTTCATGTATATTATCTCTTATTTTATTGATTTTAATATTGAAATTTTTCTTATTTTAGCCCCTCCAATTGTGATTTATTTTTCTCGCTCCTTTTAAATACAATTCTGATTCCGCCCTTGCAAATATATCGCACATGTAAACTCTGTGAATTTCATTACCCATTCAATCATTTGGCAAAGACATCATGGACGAACACAAATCATGTCTCTTATATATATTGAGAATGAAATATAGTTTCATTTGTAAACTTGGATGGTGAGCGAAGTGGTTAGAATGATAGGTATGAGAAAAGAAAGATGTGAATGAGGACAAATATTTAGCAGTCAATCTTGCCCTACAGGTCTATATGGTAGTTATTCTTTTCTTAGTGAAATGATATTTGGTTACCTATTCAATTTATTTTATAAAAGCAACTTCGAAATAATGAATGGCTAATTGTAATGCTTATCACCAATTCACATTCATACATTGACTCAATATAGTATATCTTTTCAACCCACATTCCACTTCCAATTCGCGGGATAATCAAATAAATCACTCCTATACAAGTGTTACACATTTGAATAGAGCATTTGCCACAAATCTTCTAAAATCAAAGTTTATCGGTATTTTAAGGACTGAACGTAAATAACTAGACAAAAATTATACTTCACCAGATTTTTATAATAGAGCCAATTTGTATTTTAGAGTAAGAGATTGAACAATGATTTTCTATCTTAAATAAGTGATTATGTACTTTTGACTGGAAATATATATTATAAATAAGTATAGATGTATTTTTGACTGTTTGTTTAAAGATATTACATTAATGATGTTTGTTTAATTGTGTACAATAACATTTTGGTGTTTGGTGTTTGGTGAAGAAACTACATATTAATGTAAAAGCATGTCTCTTGGGCTGTTTATCATTGAGGGGAACCTAATGTTTTGTAACATATTTAAAGAGCATGTGGGCATGAAAGGCTAGAAAGCAGCTGAGCAAAATCTTGGTGGTTCTGTATGACCATATGTACATAATTGATAACTTATCAATCTAACAACTCCTCGTGTTTCTTGACCCACATTGCTCCCCAAATGTTTGTTTTGTACCACTATATATTGGGTACTTTTCCTCCCCAAAAGAACTTATTATATAGCCACAAGATTGTGAATAACCTTGGTCCAATTTAATGGTGATGTTTCAATGCAAGGGGGGGCTGTATATAGTATATCTTTTTGTTTTTGGCATATAAGCCACTAGTACGACCTTAATCTGTACAACTTATGTTCTTATGCTCTTTCCACCTAAAAGTGGTCTCAATTACATAATTACATGAATGTTCGTTCTTTTACGGATTCTGCTGTTACAATATATACTTCATCTCTTATTTCATTCTCCAACGATTATGACATATATTCTTAAAATATTAAAATTAAAGAAATTAAAATACTCGTCAATTTCAAAACAAGTACAACAATGAATGTGTTGGGAATAAAACCTTGACAAATACCAAACCGCAAGTAAAAAGATAATTCAATTACAGAAAAGAACACAAAGATTTACCCTGGTTCACCCAAATCTGGGCTACGTCCAGCCTGTCTGAATATTATTACTATTGATCCAAGTTTTTCACAAGATATAATTATGGTGGAATATCTCACACTCCGCTAATCTACCTTGCAAACTCTCAATAGTTACATAATATCCTCACTCCCTTATAAGAGACCCTCACAAAGAACTAAATATTATAATTTAGTTTTTGATCTACCCATAAACACAATAAAAAATAAAACACATCCCAATAGAAAATAGAAAAAACCTATTCTTAATTGGAAATAGATAATGTTGAAGTATGATCCAACTCCAACATTCTCCCACTTGGTGAATACTTCACACACAATGCAGCAACTCCCATACCCTGAGTCTTTAACCCAACTTCAGAAGTACACCATTAAAACTTCTCCAAAGTAACTGGCTTTGTCAAGAAGTCCGCACAATTTGCCACTGTGTCAACCTTCTCCAAGTGCACCACTTTGTCCTCCACCTTTTCTTGGATAAAGTGATATTGAATATCAATATGTTTCGTCCGGGAGTGATACGCTGGATTCTTTGCCAAATGTATAACACTTTGGCTATCACATTTCACCACAACGGATTTTTCCTTAAACCCAAGCTCCTTGCACAACCGACGAAGCCATATTGCTTCCTTCCCCGCATGAGCCAATGCCATGTATTCTGCTTCAGTAGATGACAAAGCAACCACATTTTGCCTTTTACTCATCCAACTAACCGGTCCACCGAACAATTTGAATACATAACCACTTGTCGATCTTCGACAGTCTAAGTCACCACCCCAATTCGCATCAATTGACCCCATCACACCAAAATACACATTATCTCCATTACCCTCAAAACATAAAGCATAATCTGAGGTTCCACGAAGATACCTGAACACCCTCTTGACGGCAGTCCAATGCTCCTTGCCTGGATTAGACATATATCTGCTTAATACTCCCACTAAATGAGCAATATCTGGTCGAGTGCACACCATTGCATACATTAAGCTACCAACCGCGCTAGCATATGGAATGTGTGTCATCTGCTCCTTTTCCTCATCACTCTTAGGAGATAGCTCCGCAGACATTTTAACTCCAACTGACATAGGAATCTCGACTGGTTTGCAATCAGACATGTTGAACTTCTTCAAGATTCCTTCAACATATTTTCTTTGTCCAAGGCACAATTTTTGTTGTCCCCGATCTCTCTGTATATGTATGCCCAAGATGTAAGTAACAACCCCAAGATCCTTCATCTCAAACTGTTGCGCTAGCAATCCCTTAACAGTTTTGATCATCTTCTTGTTATTACCCACCAAGAACATATCATCAACATACAAAGTCATAATGACAAAATCCTCACCTGACCTCTTCACATATACACAATGATCGACATGGCTTCGAGTGAATCCGATCCGTTGAGCATAACTATCAAACTTTTGATACCACATCCGAGGTGACTGTTTTAGGCCATACAAGGATTTATCAAACTTGCAAACCAAGTTCTCTTTTCCTTTGACCACAAACCCCTTCAGTTGTTTCATATAGATCTCCTCCTCTAAATCCCCATGAAGAAAGGTTGTCTTTACATCCATTTGCTCAACTTCAAGATCATAAGCAGCTACCGCATATAAAACAGTTCTAATAGATGTTAGATTTGCCACTGGTGAGAAGATCTCTGTATAGTCCACTCCTTCTATTTGAGAATATCCCTTCGCAACCAGCCTAGCTTTATACTTCTCCACTTTACCATCTGCATTCTGCTTCTTTTTAAATACCCACTTGCACCCAATTGTCTTCTTATCCTTAGGCATGATTCTAATCAAGTGACCGCATCTCCTCTTTCATTGCTTCCTCCCATAGATTAGCATCATCTAAGGCTCTCGCCTCTTTAACTGAACCAGGTTCATCACTAGTGACTGTCAAAGCATAAGAGGCACTAAGTGAATACCTGCTAGGTGTTTTCCTAACTCATGTGGATCTCCTCAATGTTGGCTCTGCTTGAGGCTCTTGTTTGGCCTCCACTCCATGATCTGAATCAACACTATCATCATCATCCTGTTGAACTGATTGTTCTTCATCTGAATCATCATCAACAGGTTTTGATGTACCATATGGGTCTTCATCTTCCACGTCCTTTGTTAAGCTCATATCAAACTCAACATGACTAGTCTCCTTGGGTAAATTTTCAGTGACAGCATCAACCTTTGATGTTTCTCTAAACGCCACATCTCTGATGTACACAATAGTCCGGGTCTCTGGATTCCACAATTTGTACCCCTTGACTCCATCTTTATAGCCAACAAACTTGCACTTCTCAAATTTGTAGTCAAGCTTTGTCCTTTTCTCCTTAGGCTCATGCATATAAGCATCACAACCAAACACACGAACATGGCTCATACTTGGCTTCTTTCCAAATATTACCTCATATGGTGTTTGATCCTTTACCGCTGAAGTAGAAGTTCAATTTTTCAAGTAACATGCTGTAGCAACTATTTCTGCCCAGAACTCAGGCTCCAAGCCTGCCCAACTTCGCATACATCTAGCTTTATCCATGAGTGTATGATTCAGCCGTTCCACCACTCCATTCTGCTGAGGTGTATACCTTATGGTGTTCTTTTCTTGCAATGCCTACTTCTGTACAATACTTGTCCACGAACTTATACTCCAAACCATTATCAGTCCGAAGAACTTTGATCCTTTTATCAAGTTGATTTTTAACTAATGCCTTGAATTCCTTAACTTTTCAAGCACATCCAATTTCCTTTTCAAGAAATAAATCCAAGCATACCTTGAGTAATCATCTATAAAGGAAACGAAATACCTTGATCCTCCAAGTGATTAATCCGGAGACTCACAAAGATCACTGTGTATCAAATCCAACACCCTTGTAGCCCTTGTACCTTCACCCTTAAACTTTACTCGGCTTTGCTTTCCATACAAACAATGCTCACAAAAGCCAAATCCCATAGAATAATTTGGGACCCCTTCCACTAGCTGCTTTGAGGCTATGGTAGAAAGCCCCTTCTCTCCTATGTGTCCGAGCCGCTGATGTCACAACATGGCTACACTAGTGTCATCACTAGGCTCTGTCTCAGAAATCAATGCACTATCAAATTGAGGCTCAATAGTGTCTCCCAGCAGCTTGTACAAAGTACCATATCTAGTGCCCCTCACAATTATCATTGAACCGCGAGTCATCTTGCATGAATCTTTAGTGCAACTGAAGGTGATGCCTGCATCTGTCATCATGCCCACTGATATTAAATTTCTGCTGAGTCCTGGAATATGCATAACTCCGGAAAGAGTCTTCATCATCCCATCACTCATTCTGAGTCTAACTTTCCCACATCCAACTATCCTTAGTGTCTCACTGTTCCCCAAGTAGACACTACCCCCATCATATTTCTCATATTCGCAAAACCATTCCTTGTGGGAAGTCGTATGATAGGAAGCTCCAGTGTCAATATACCACACATCAAAATCTGACTGAGCCACACAAGCCGCCACCAAGTACAAATCGCCGTCATCCTCCTTTTTCTTAGGATCACCCTTGTCTCCTTTGGCTGCTTTGTTTGGACAGTCTTTCTTACCATGTCCAATTTCTTGACACTTCCAACACCGCATCTTTGACCGATCAATGCTTTTAGATCTCCCACATGATCTAGATCTGCCGTTTAACCACCTACTTTTGTCTTGGTTTCTGCCTCTCACAATCAAGGCCTCCTTGATGGAACTCTCCATAGCATGGCGTCTCATCTCCTCAGATAACAAGGCTGCAACAACACTCTCAAACGAGATCTCTGTATTCCCACTACCAATCGCAACAATCAAATTGTCCCAAGAGTCCGACAGTGAACAAGGTAAGGTAATGGCTTTGTCATTATCCTTCATATCACAATTAATTGAAGCCAATTGACTTACCAATGTATTAAATTCCTAAAGATGAGACGAGAACGATCCACCATCCTCCATCCGCAACTTGTACAATTTCTTCCTTATAAATAATTTGTTGACAAGAGATTTACTTTGATAGAGGTTCTCCAATTTTGTCCATAGGTCCTTTGCAGATTTTTCACCGGCAACATTCACCAAAACAGTATCGGCTAGACACAACCAAATCAATCCTCGAGCCTTTCGATCCAGTTTTTCCCACTCGGCAATTTTATCTTTTGTCGCCGTATTAACAATAGAGGAAAAACTATCATCCTCCTTTTCTGTAATAAGTACCAGCTTCGGATCTTCAATCACCGACCACAGATCACGATCCACGAGTAGATCCTCCATCTTGAGTTTCCACAACTCAAAGCTCTTCCCATTGAATTTCTCAATCTCAACTCTATATGTATTTGTCGACATCTTAAACCCAGAATAATCCCAGAAACTCTATGCACAAACCAAGCTCTAGATACCAGATGTTGGGAATAAGACCTTGACAAATACCAAACCGCAAGTAAAAAGATAATTCAATCACAGAAAAGAACACAAAGATTTACCCTGGTTCACCCAAATCCGGGTTACGTCCAGCCTGTTTGAATATTATTACTATTAATCCAAGTTTTCCACAAGATATAATTATGGTGAAATATCTCACATTCCGCTAATCTACCTTACAAACTCTCAATAGTTACATAATATCCTCACCCCTTGTAAGAGACCCTCACAAAGAACTAAATATTATAATTTAGTTTTTGATCTACCCATAAACACAATAAACCATTGTATTTATAGACCCAACATAATGTTAGAAACCCAAAAGGAATTGGAAAAATAACCAAAATCAAAATCCAATTAGAAACCTATTCTGATTAGGAATAGAAATAAAACGCATCCCAATAGGAAATAGAAAAAACCTATTCCTAATTGAAAATAGATAATGTTGAAGTATGATCCAACTCCAACAGAATGAAATATAATTTAGAATGACAGTCAGAATAAAATTTTTATAGACCTAGAATATTTGAGTTGGCTAGGGCTACAATACGACCTCATCTATTTCAACTTAAATTATAAAAATTTTAAATTTTGATATTATAAATTATATTATTAAAATCTATAACTTAAAAAATTTAAGCCGAAACAAACGTTAACTGCATTCAAATCGTGCCACATTCAAAGGCCAAGTCCTCTGAGTTCTCTCTCTATCCCGAGGAGGATTTCTGGTTCTTATTTACTCTCTTTCATCTCTCATTTCTTCTGTCTAAATGTATGCAATTTGCTTGTGTTTGTGGGAACATAATTAAACTAAACATAATAAGTTTGATTTTTAGTTTCATTCATTATCTGTATTATACTGTCTATATTCCAGAGTAATGAATGTTGTTGACTTCTTATAAGCCAGATTCCAACATTTTCAAACTAAAATTAACACAATTCCCTTGAGATGTTTGACAATTCAAAATCTCGTATTGATCACAGTGCTTGCTCCCTTTCACAATATTTGACAAAATAGTAAGGAAGTTCTCCGTGTTCTCCATGTGATAGAAGTTTGATCCTTTCGTGATGGCAGTCTTCACTCGTTCTTGTGTAAGAACAATATTGTTACTTACAATTTTGACGAAATGCTAAATTTCATCCTCGATATAAATATGGTAGAATTTTGCTAGATATAAATTACGATATAATCTTACTAAATACAGGTCATAAAAGACGGTAAATGATGTGAACGTTGAATTCTTAAATTGACAAATAAAAAAAAGATAGATCATACCTAAGCACAAATTAATCAATTTGTGATCATAAATCAACTTCCAAATGTGAAGGCTTTGAAATGGCAAGTCAATTTTAAGGAACAGTCGAGGATATTGTTAACTCAAGTGGTCAGAATACACATTTTATGACTTTGAGGTTACGGGATCAAATCTCATCAAAATGAAAATTAAGTGAGAATTGGATTAATTTTAAGAATAGTTTCGCCAATAAAAAAAATTAAGGAACAGTGGATGAGAAAATCCCACTGCATGCTCATTCTTGACAACTCATACATTGAGTCATTGCCCATGCCGCCATGGTTATTCTTCATTTAAGTCCCATACCTATTCGTCTATTTTAAATGAAGAGCTAGTGACTTCAAACTTGGTCTATTTTTGTGAAACCAGAAACAAAATCTGCAGAGAATATTATTCACAAACATATAGATTAAAAGTAACAGCTCACGCAACTTTATAAATCTTCCTATCACATAATACTATTATAAAAAGTAGGAGCATAAACATCGAATACATACACGAATATGTCTATATTCGTATTCGTATCTGTTTATTAAAAATACAGATAATATCCGCTTAATTAAATAAAATTTAAATACGGATATGGATTATTTATCACTGTTTAACTAAAATATTTTTTTCAATAAATTAATAACTTATGTGATACATATAAAATAAATTTCACTTGAAAAACACAAATGAAATATCATATTAGTAATAATATTCATTTTTTATATATTTTAAATAAATTTTGGCTATAAATAGTTGTATGGATTAAAAAAATTCTATTATATACAGATAAATAACACAAATATTGAGTAAAATATATTATAAATAACGGATATTTCAGATACGGATGCATATATCTGTATTCGTGTTCATTTTAAACCTGATACGAATATTATCTGTTTTTTCAAACACGAACGCGAACGAATATCAGATATCTCGGTTACCATTTAGAGATAATTACCGGCAGGTCTACTGTGAAATCCAAAATTCCCAAAAACTTTATTTCGTACAAGTGTATTTGTGTATATATAGTAATTTGAAAACAGTAATTTACAAAATACATTAAAAATATATATACTAAAAAATAGTAACTTATAAATATTAACTTATAAATAGTAACCTAAAAAAAACATACTCTTATGCAGAATAATTTCAAAACATTGAAGTTTTAAGAAATTTTAGATTTTGAATTGTACCTCCAAGATTTGCCCAACCATTTACAAGCCTAATAAAAAGTAATCTTACGGACTAATAACGCTATAATACTTTTTTCCCAAGAGTTCATACTTACCATTTTCAATAAACCTCTAAATTATTGAGTTTTGTGTTTGTTTGTCTAAGTTTGATTTGTTTAAAACTCATTTGGCGTGATTTATTTATTTAGATGTGTGAATCTCGAATATAATTTTTTTGTTTATTTGAGTGTTCTTGTTCAGGTTGAACTTAAAACCTCGAGCAAGTTTGGTAGTTCAATTACTTAATTCAAGCACAATTCTTTATTCTTACTAAATAAGGTATTTTCAATTCGACATGATTCAATTAACAAACAAGGTTGAACAAACCAGACTCGAGCTTAACTCCACTTAACTCTTTTAACGACTCAAATCTAAAGAATAGTATAAAAAAATGTTTTAAATCACCCTATTTGTCACCTGTTTAAGTTTAGTTTAAATATTTCATTATAAACCATTAAATTTAATTTAAATTTTACAATAAGTCATTTTGCCTATTCTTGACGGAATCCGTTTAAAAAAGCTGACATGACAATAAAGTTTTAATTCAATATTAGGTGGATCTAAGTTGGATAGTTAATATAAGAATTACCATATCAAACTTTTTGTGCGTGTTTTACAATACAAAGGAAGCACAGCTAGGGTTCCCACATATGCCATTGAAATGGTGTAAGATAATTGGGATTTCATCGTTTCCTTAGCATCTCTTGTGATTCTGAATTTGGTAAAAGTTATGAATGGGATCCACAATGTCTAACTCACTTCGTAGAAGTTTGAACCTGCAGAATTGTTATTATGGAGTTCTTGCAAAGATTTATACAACTAAAAAGAAAAGTTCAAGAGGTTATCAAAGGAGACGAAAGAGAGTTTTACAGATGAGATGAGTAAGTGATTGAGAAAGAAAGATAAGTTTAAAAATCACAAATGAAGACCAAGAACGAATGCGAAGAATCAGCCAATCTACCCTATTGCAAGTCACGTGCACCGGATCTCGTCTTTATCTTTTACCTTTTACCTTTTGAATTTTTTCATTAATCCTACTCATTGTCCAAATTAAATTCAAATAATATTGAATTTAAAAAGATGACAACCAAAATAGCTTAAAAGTTAAAACATATGTTTGCTAGCATGGTATCATCTTATTTAAGGTGGTGGCTTACGTAATTGTAAGAATTATTGCTCGCTCCCTGTATATTCTTTACTTGTCAATCCGTCAAACTTTGAGGACAATTTCTCTTATCATATGTTTAATAAATTAATTCAAATATTCAATAAAAACATCTTTAGGAAAGAGGATGAAAAATTGAACTTTAGACCTCTTGGATTCAAACATGTAATTTATATATAGATACTTCTAGACCACTATTAGACGGGTCTCAAATTAATATTAATAAATTTTCAGTAGTCTAATCTAGTAAATTGAAGCTGAAAGAAAGAAACTAGATAGTGGGGTGGAGTGGAAAAGACTCAAAAAGAGCGAAGGCATGCATATATATGGTCAGAGAGTGGTTGTGCTCAGAACGAATGGGCCATCTAACAGTGATATCCCCAACCCTTTTGTTCTCCCAAAAACATGAACTCAACACATAGGGTGTTGTTATCTACAAACCTAGCAGTATTTATTACCATTCTATTCTACCCATTTCTTGATAGTTGATCCTATATTTATTATGGAGTACTGCCTCCCTCTTGTTACAAATAATAGAGTAGCTATTATGGGCTCCGTCTGAAAAATGATGATTTAGGTATAAAGAATTTTTATCTCTTAAAAAATAACTTAAATACATTAATAAAATAAAAATTTACATTATAAGTAAACATATTTTTTCCTTTGAAAAAATAAGAGGTATCACTATAATATTTAAATATTATTATGTAGATTCATTATAAAGAATATATATTAATAACTTTATTTTTAAAAATATTATTCTTAAAAAGTATACAAATTGTAGTTAACTTATCCTTTTCGGAATGGGAGGCAGTAACATATACTCCCTCTTGTTCTAGATAATGGAGTAGCAATAAACATAGAGTCTCTCTGTGCCCTGGAAGTGTGAATTAAATATATTTAAACATGCAAATTAAAGAGAAGAAAAAGAGTGACACAAAAAGGTAAATAAGAAAGAGTGTGAAAGAAAAAATAAATATAAAATATATACTTTTAGACGTTTTTTTAAGAACAATTTTTAGAGTGTAGTTAGGACATTATTTTGACGCCGGAGATAGTACTGTTGTTTTCATTTTCATTGATTTGTAATTTCATGCGTATGTTAATTAGAGTCTGTAAATAAATTTGTGTGGAGTAGAAGAAATTAAAAGTGTGTAAGAATTTGTATGCCATTGTTGCTTGAGATGGAGTGGGTCCCAGCAAGTCCCTGAGCTGACACGTATATCCAACTTTTTACAAAAAAATAAAATAGGAAAACTGTTTAATCACACTTCAAAATCGGAAAAGGAGACAAGTAGATGGGAAGCTCTACTTTTTGAGAACTCTCCTGTTTGCAAGACCCCGTTTAATTGACTAAATAGTTACTTTCTTGCGAAAATCAAAAGAACACTTTTCGAAGCAAAAAATTAATACAAAATTGAGGATATTTTTATTTATTTATCTATAATAATGTTAATGCTGAACTGAAAAAATTTAAAAGATAGAGAGTGAGAGAGAAAAAAAAAACATAAAGGAGCAAGGAGCAACTAGTACACAGTTGATGCCACTTTCATATGAGGAATATCGGTGAACTCTCCTTCACCTGTTAGCGGTTGAGTCTAAGCTGCTAAATTGAATAAAAAAAAAATGTAATTTTGATTTTATATCCTCTATGAGGCATGTAAATTTCCAAACCAATGTCTATTTGTTGGACCACACTATTAGTAGTGTACTAAAGCGAAAATGACCTATAAAATTTTCAATCTTCTATTTTATGTGTTACTACGAGGACAGCGAAGTTAATGATGGTTACTATCAACTTTATACTAGTAGAAGTCGTGCACTATTTAAAAAGTTATGTATATACTCGCTCTTTTTCGCAATAAGTGTCCCTAAAAAGTTTTATACGTAAGTTTAGCTGATATATTTTATTTTATTTTTTAAAAATAATAAAGAATTAATATGAATAAAAAATTTAATTAAAATAAAATTTTTAATATAGAAAAATATTACTTAAATTTACGTATAAAAAATTAAAATGACAATTATTGTAAATCGGAGAGATTATTTTTTTAATCTTTAGAAAGTACTCTGCCCATGTGAAATGGTAAATTCCAAAATCCTTTGTTGTTTCGATTTCAAAAAAAAAAAAAAAAAAAAAAAAAAAGCCTTTGTTTCAATCAAATTCTTGGACCGACCTACTTCTACGTTTCCAATTCCCCTACTTATTATAATAAGATCATTAGATTATCTAAACATGTCATAATCATTAATATTTAACTACAATTGTCTTGGTACACTTTTTCTAAATAGGGAAATAATTTGATAATTGTTCTCGATAAGTCGCACTTTTCTCTAAGTTATTTGCAAAAAGCTGTTTGTACGTCAATGTCCCTAGACCCTAGTCCGACAAGTGGGACTATAGTGTCAATCGAGTATTTCTTACCTTCAACTAGAAAATAGATCTTAAAATCACTTAAAATAGATTATGCTAAAATAAAAAATAAAAAAAGCTTCAAATTTAATTATTAAAAAGTAGACATTAATATTTGGTAAAACTTCACTTCTCTCCCTCCATCTTTAAATCAACCTTTCAATGTCATCCTTTTTTTTTTTGTTTGCCGTTGATTTGGTCATTATGTTATATTTTAGTTTTACCATCATATTTTCTTCATGTATAGGGGTAATTTTATCATTTTTTAAGTATTCTTACAAAAATATCAAATTAATATAAGATAACAAATATGCAATTAACATAAATTTCTTTTAACATTAGGTATAAATTTTTAAATTTAAAATAAAATATTATATTTAGAATTTTCAATAATTATAAGAAACAATAAATAAAAAGGAAAAAAATTAATAATTAATAATATTTCGTTAATTATATAAAAACAATAAAATAATACTAGTAATATATTTGGATAATATATAATTCTTTATTGTCTTGTTAAAAAAGTAATATATTCATATTGCACGTAATATAAATATTTATATAATATATATGAGACTCACGTGTAAAAAATATAATAATATCATATAAATATAGTGTGTTCCTGTCTTTTTCTTATTTTTAAATCAATACATAATATTTTGTAATTAAATGTTTCATATATACAAGTATTGAATTAGTTGGAGTAAAAAAAAATGTTAACATAAATGATTTTTTTAAATAAAATACAGATATTTCTTATTGTATTTTACTTTATATTTTCTAAAATTATAAATTCTCTATTTCTTTCATATATTACTAGTATTAGTTAATTCGTTGTTGTTATTTTTTATATTTGGCTTATTTATTTTGTTTATGTAATTATTGTTAATATTATTAATCATTAATTTCTTTCATTTCTCAATTATTTTTCTTTTAATTATTAAAAAATGTTAATATAATATTTTATTTAAAATTACTTAATTTCAAAAGAAAGTTATATGAATTACATAATTGTTTTCTTATATGGATTTAATATTTTTGTAGGAATATTTACAAAATGACGAAATTACCGTTTTACATAAATAACATGTGACTGTTTTTTCATCAAAATAGGATTGAGGAACATAAGTGTTAGTTGAATACAACATGGAGGATTAAATCGACGGAAAACAAAAAACGAGATTAACATTGAAAGTTGACCAAAAAATAGAGAAATAGAAGTGAAATTTTGCCTAAATATTTCATATATAACAGAAAAAGTCATACTGGTGTGCCAAGTTGATGTTTGTGTTTCCCAAATTATTTAAGTATTAATTTACAAAGTTAAATAAGTAGATAAAACAACTTCTATATCAATACTCATTGATTCAAGTAGTAAGTAACCTATTTCTCTTTAAGTAACGTCTCTAGTTTGAATTTTGTGAATGAAAAAAATAAATATTAAAAGAGTTTTCTTTCGTAAGGAGTCCGATGACTACCGAATACAAAATGGTTTAACTATAAAAAAAATAGAAAATAAAATAACCTCTCCTTACTCTAAAAAGTACTACAATGTTGGGTCGCATGTTATTTTCAGAAAGGCAAGAGCATGTCACTCACACCAGGCTGCCCAACTGGGGAGTAAATAACATATTGTATGTGTATGTGTACCATCCCTTGTTCTTCAAATAATTTCTATTTTCCTCAACTTAGAATCTCAGGAGAAAAGAAAATTTAGTCACTGGGCTAATTTCATCTTTGCTTTTCTTGGGTGAAGTTATATTCGAATTGATTCAAATTAATCGAATTCAATGAATTAAATATTACGAGAAAAGCATTATTCTCTCCGTTCAAATTAAACATCAATTTATTCAATAATTTATCTGATCCAAATTAACCCCTTTGAATTAATTAATAAATGCCAAAATATTTTAATTAAGTAATGTGTAGTTTGGGGGTCGATTGTCGGAACCTTTGTAAATCATATGATTTTATTTGTAATATGAATTTGTAAAAATACGCAAATATAAATATCTATATTCAAGAGTAATGTTTATATACTTCAAATTATTCTACTTTAAAATTATAAATCATAAGATTTTATAAATCTATATTGAGTGTAGTGAAATGTATATCAAATTTTACAACCGAAGAAATAGTTTGTTGAGATATCTATACAACAAATAAATTTATAAATCAATCAAAATTTGACACGTAGACAATTTATTATTTTTATTATATTTCTTTATTTACTCAATGAAATGCATTATGAGTTTCAATTGTGAATTTGTTTAGGTATAAAAAATTATTCTTATCAAATTTAATAATACCCCTAGTCTATAGTCGATATTGTATGATGTGTTGGTGGCATGCAATCTTGTAAAGATTTAGAGAATATTTATTTTAAGTATATGCCGCAAATAAAACATTAAAATATTTTCTCATAAAATTAATCAATACTCCTACTCTAAAATAGTATGATGTGTTCATGGATCGCATGCTATCTTGTGGAGATATAGAAAATGTGTTTTAAGTAATGGCCGAGGTAGCATCGTTGTCATTGCATGAGTCTACGTTGGTAGCCCGCAATTTTATTAATTTTTAATAAATAATTATTTTATAGTTTCTCAAAAGCCTCATTAATTTGTAATTTTGTAGTATTTGATTTTGTACGGCAGCGCAGCATCCCTAGCAATATGAATTGGCAATAACAATGAATGAATGGAACATTAACAAAGCGACAATAACAATAATGCGCTGCCCTATATTTTGGAAACAAGCTTATAATATGGCCATGTGCAATGTTACCACACTTATTAATTATTTAATTTAACTCACCACGAAATAATACTCCTTGCATATTAATTTTTAATAATTGAAAATTAAAGAAAGAAAATGATGGAGAATTTCGATAGGAAAAAGCAGCGAATATCATAATCATGCTCAAGTATACTTAGCAAAAAAATAATAATAATAATCATGTTCTTAGTGTGATAGTTTCACGAGCAATTTTACCTAGGGATAGCATGGCTATGGGAATACGTACGTACGTATGTATATACGTCTGTATATTAACTCTAAAATTCTTAGGGAAATTTGCGTTTTAGTGCTTTCTGAAAGAAAAAATTTGGTTATAGTTAAATAAATATTTTATGCTTTAATATTAGTAATTTTCGATAGTAATATTAGTATTTTTGATAGTAATTTTAATACTTTCATAAAAAATTTAGTATTTTTAGTACTGACTTTAATACTTTTAATAGTAATTTTAATATTAAAATAGAATCAATAAAATCTTAATTTACTAAAATGGTATTTTGTATGTCGATAAATACTAAAGAATCATTTAAATTATCAACCGCCAGATATGGTAAATTACATTATTTTATGTGATTATTAGTGTAGTTATGATTATTTTAATTAGGTGAATTTGATTATGATATTAGTGCTAGCCATTAACCCCGTCTTCGTACAAGAATTGTCATTTTTCTTATGTTGGTTATATAAATTTCAAAGTAATGTTGTTCAAATAATATATTAATCACTTTGTTTCTTGTACTTAATCTATTTTTTAAAAAAAGTGTGATATGCAAAAATTAATGTTTGTTTAATAAAATAAATTATATTTGTATAATATTTTTATTAAAGTAGTAATTTTTTAAAATAATAATTTTTCATTGTAATCGTCTTATGTTATAATTGAAATTTTTATATAATTTTGATGATTAAATTTATTATTTGATCATGTAACTCAGAATAAAACACATAATATTAATATTCGTCAAGAACTAAAATGTGAATTTTTTCGATAACATGAAGAATATAATATAACATCGTAATGTGGCTAACACAGAAAATTGAATAATAATAAAAAAAAGTCATGTAATACTTACATTTTAATGTTTTGTTTGTTGATAGATGAATATAAATTAGGATGTCTTTAATAATTGGTTATTACTGTAAAGTTTCATTAAAAAAGATAATTCATCCATTTTTAATATTAGAGACACATTAATCATTTTGATATAACAATAGTATATTAAATTTGGGAAGAGATCCATGGCTAATATTAGATGAAATACTATTCGATTTAACAAATTTCCTACTATTGATCAACAAATTAATTTTGTTGTCAATGACATGGAACGTGTTAGATGAAATAATGCTCTCATCAAATGTTAGTTATGAATCTCTGTCCATTAATTTTTAGAATTAATCCTATGTATAATAGTTTTGATTAAAACTTATATTATGAGTATTGATTTAATTTTTTCATAAACTATAAAAATATATTAATTGTATTGATTAAAATTTGTTTAATATATCGTCGTTTTGCTATAAAACGAGATAAAAAGTAATTTTAGTATTAGAACAAAAACTATTAGTATTGATATAACTTCTTAATATAAATGGAAATTAGTTAGACGACAATTACAAATCGAATGAGTGATTAACAATCTTTAGTTCAAAATATGACGTTATGGAAGAGAGTGAATTGAGAGATTGAAATAAAAAGAGAAATAAGGATTTGTTCAAGTGGTAAGGAATTTGTTTCCTTTAAATAATGTCTCGAGTTCGAACTTTATAAATGGAGAAAATGTGTATTAGGAGAGTTTCCCTATTTATGGAGTCTGACTCATCTCGAATTTAGAGTAGTCGGTTGTAAATTGAGAAAATGAGTATCAAGAGAGTTTCCCTATTTTGTAAATGGAGAAAATGATTAGTCGGTTGTAAATTGAGAAAATGAGTATCAGGAGAGTTTCTCTATTTATCGAGTCTGACTCAACTCGAATTCAAATTAGTCGGAGTTCAAGTGCACTACTGGATACTGCATGATTTAACACACACAGAAAAAGAGAGAATAGAAATAAACTAATAGGAGTACTATTATATTTCTAATTCTCCTAATAATATAATTTAATATTATACTATCTCGGTTCCATTAAAAAAGTAACATTTAGATTTTTAATAATAGTAATATTGCATGACTAAGAATTACATGTACATATAGTATGTTTTTCTTATTAAATTTGTTATGAATGTTAATTTAAAATAAAATAAGAATATTGTAATGAAAATTTTTTAAAAAAAACACCTCGTATAACATTATAACGAAAAATTATGTAAATATTGTTATTTTGTTAAAATAAATTTTATTATCAAATATAATTTTTTTACAGAGGGAGATGGAGTAATATAAAATTGTCAGACTTAGTTTTAAAATACTAAAATAAAAGATATTTTTTTAACATTAAAAAAATAGTTAGTACAAGTTGACTAAGTCAACTTTATGGTCAAATTTTAATTTAACGCATAATAAATACATATGCAATAGATTAATTGCTCATCAATTTTTTCTTAGTTGGCCCTTTATATATATAAATATATATTGATTTTCTTATAATTGATTTGATTTTAAGTGTTTGTGACTCAATTTATACAAAGAATACTTCTTGTCCACTTATGTTGCGTTTGATTTAATGGAATATAATGGCATGAAAATTGAACAAATATTATATTATTTGCTAAATCATTCATGCGTAAAGTCTATTACTTCTTTCATTCCTTCTCACAAGATAATACGTATTTTTAAATACATCCTCTTAGAAGAAACTTGTTCGTTCAATCACAACAAAATTTTTACACTTAATCTATTATTTATCAATTCACATACTCTTCTCATAATTTTGAAATCATTGTTTTTCACATATATTTTTCTTTTTATCCACCTATTTTATTCTCATATCATTTTATTTCATCAAGTGAAACACAACTTTAATTTATAAAACCACTTTTGTAAATTAATATCATCTCAGTCCTAATTTATTTGTGAGGTTAAGTGATTAAGAAACATCATAACGTAGAGCTATAAACTAATTAACGGATCCATTTGTTTGTTGAACTCAAATCGACTTATTTAAAGTTTATTCGACTCGATTCGTTTAATGTTAGTGCAATATAAGCACAAATGTTTGTAGGGGGGGGGGGGGGGGGGGCGATGAATACAAACACCTGAAACTTTTCGCTCTTTTAAACTTAAAAGTGCTTACTAGAAAACAGTTGTAACAAACAGAAAAACTATAAGAAATGAATACACAGATTCAAGTTAAAATAGTTATATTAAAACTTTGGGTTTTTCTGGAGATCTGTATAATCACAAATGTGATTTACAGCTACAAATTCTGTGTTTAAATACACAGCTTCTCACACTCACTAGCTTCTAACTTTCTTTGAAATATTTCTCGCAAGATCTATTACAAAACTTCTCTTTAATGTTTGTGTGCTTCGGTGTTTGTTTGATCTTATAGATATGTAAATTTCTCGCTTCTGTTACACTATGTAATGAGAACTGCTTTGCTTATATGTTAAATCAGTGGGTTGAAATCACATGCTTGAGATGTGCTGCTTTTCTCAACTTAGCCGCAAGTATGTCACATCGTTACTTTATGTGTCAGACTACTGCATGCTTTGTTACTACTTTTCTTCCCCTGATCTGTGTGCATTTAATGCGTGAGAGTTCTCATTGGACCAAAACAAACTTCAAAAAATATCTTTCCAGTTAATATCTTTTACTTCTGTAACACGTTACGTTGATTTCCGTGTAAGTACTGATGACGGGTGCATGCTGTCATAACGATCCACTGACTGTCAGCCCTGATGGACTTTGATCAGTGCTTCTGGATCCCCTGATGCTTATTGACTGGATCAGGGATTCAACCTTCACTTGAGTTTCACTCAGTGCTTCTTGATCCTGATGGTTATGACTGACGGCATACACTGATGGCTTCCACTGATGCCATAATGGTCATTCCCCTTGACGGGTTGGTCTGCCTTCGTCATCCCCTGATAGGTTCCTCTGATGAGTTCCCCCTGATAGGTTCCCCCTGATCGGTTCCCCCTGATGGAACTTAATCAACGTAACTTTGTTTAGAATTTCTGATTTGCGGAATACTTTGTCTTGTGAAGAGATCGACCATCCACTGATTAATAAGATTATTATCAATGGATGCAAAACATGTGCTTATCTTAAGATTTATAAAATACCTCAAGTATTTACAATTGCACAATTTATTACATAATCATCATCATCATCATTTATCTCTAACATTTAATTTAAAAGAATTGATCATGAATATGATTGTTTGTTTGATTTTATATGTTCGGCTCGACTTGAGTTTGAAAAGTTAACTAAACTTGCTAGTTTATAGTGTACGGCGCACTCGACTATTTTAACGAACTAGTCTCTAACGCAACTTTTTATTTGTTAAGTAAAATGATTTTGTGCCCTTTTAGATGATTTATTGTAATTTGTTTAAAACGTGTATTATATTTACAAATCTTTGTTCCTTTTTTTAGAATTAGTTGGAACTTAAAATTTATGTTAAATATAAATACTTGATTACGAAATAGTATGTGGATATTTGAGGTAGTATTATTTATTGTTTTAAGGATTTGAACTGATGACATATTTGTTAAGTTACCTTGGACTCGTTCCCAAAACTCAGCTTACGAAAACTAGCCGCGTAAGATAAGTTAAAATAATATTTTTTAAAATCTTGTGCTATCAAAGGCAAAATAAAAATAATAACTAAATTAATTGAATTATACTAATTTACATGAGTGAAAATAAGATAGTATCATTTGCTTTTGTACGTAGATATTGATGATCGATTCGATAAATTCAATTAAAGAGTAAATTTAAATAAACTTTTTTACGATCTTAGCATAATTTAAGAATGAGAATGTAAAAAACGCTCCACACACACACACAAACTCGTAGACATACTCCATATAAATAGTCTATGTGAGACGTGATGATAGAGTTAAAATGGGCAGCAATTTCTCTGTCTTTATCTTATCTTTTGGTGTTACACAGTATTACCGTAGTTCTTAAATAAATGTCACTCAAAAAATCTGTTCGAATTTATTTCATCATAACTTTAAAAATAACACTAAAAATTTTATGTATAAATAATATATTTTTTCTTATGAAATTTGTTATTAATGCTCAATTAAAGATAAAATTAGAAGTTTGTAGTGACAAATTTTAGAAAATATCGCATTATAATGACAAAAATAAATCAAATTTTATTCTTTTTTAAGAAAAATCTTATTCTCAAATATTGTTATTTTTTTTAAACGGAGATAGTATATATATTAACAATTGAAAATTTGTAAAATTAAATCATATTGCAGATTGTATAAAGTTTATAGCGATTATAATTTTTTCACATAAATATTTATAAGAAAACTAAAAAAAATAAATTAAGGAATAATTAATTTGATCAAAAAAGATAAGTGTCAAATAAAAAGGAACTAGTTTGAAAACCATGTACAATAAGGGTAATTTAGTATTATTGATTTAATTACAATTATTTTGTTTGAATAAATTAGTTTATAAGCAATAGTTTATATTATAATTGACTTCGTTAGCATTGATTAATCATGATAAAACATAGTATTATTTGTGATTATCAATTTGAGTATAGCTATTTTCATCATATAAATTTGATTAATAATTAATTATATTATGTTATTATTAATTTGATTGTAATTTAGTTTATAAATCAGTTTACTTTAATCAATCTAATTCGTAAAAAGATTGTTGTTAATTAATAAATTAATATAAATAGATTGATTGATAGATAGATAAATATAGATAGTCTGTAAATGGACCTATTTTTAATCAGTCCGAATCGTGATAAAAGAAAAAAAAATAGATTAGTATAGATAAGATCGGCCCAAATTCGTAGAATTAGATTGATTAATATTAACAAATAAAATTAAAAAGTTCTCATGAACGTGTTTTCTTGTTCTGAATTAATAGATTAATACTAGTTTGAAAATCTGTGTACTATACAAGTAATTTATTATCATTGATTTAATTATAATTATTTTGTTTAAATATATTAGTTTAATTAATAATTTATATTATAATTGACTTAACTAGTGTTGATTAATCGTGGTTACTTTTTCGCCTCTTGGAGGACAAACATTAACATACAATTCTTGAAAAGATTTAAATATTATATGTACTATTACTAACAGAATTTTTTATATCACAATAGAATTTTAAAGTTTCCATTAATTAGTGCCGCGAAGGACTATTTTGCATAAACCCCTCTATCATTATAAAAAAATCAATGACCATATTTTAATATATATAATTGATTTCAGATATCTCTCTCTTCTATTAGATCATATGTTATGTAATGTTAAATATAGTCACTATGTAATAGCGTAACTGCATTTAGATTTAGATGCATAATAAGATTGGGTCGACAAATGAACAGTTTAATGTGTAAATGGAGACTAATAGAGTTTAATGAAACAAAAAAAAAACAATGATTAAAAGAAATGGAATGTGCAAACATCTTTGAACCGAAATTTGAAAAAGCAGAAAAGAAGAAGAAGAAGAAGAAAGGTAAATGATATGGTTAATTTAGATGATCACAATTACATCTTTATACTGAAAAAACTTCTATCTATTAAGACTCTGAGTCTTAAAAAAATTGTCAAACAATTTTGGGTGATCAGTAATTTGAAAACAAAAAACAATTGAAATATTAACTGCTTCAAATTCTACTCACAATTTGGTTGTATGTTATATAAATTATATAATTTGCCCACGCGTATACGTGTGAGCAAATTTTTTTTTTGGTTACATGCAAATTACTAGTTTAAATTACAGATTTGCAGGTTAGAAAAAAATAACTCTCTAAAATAATTATTATAGATCTATGAGTTTGTGCACAAATTTTTAGGGGATTGTCTTTTATAGTCACATAAAAGAAAAAAAAGAAAAGAAAAAAGAGAGATATATAATTAGAAAGAAACATAAGATTTTGGATTGAGATGGAATTAGTGGGGTCGTACGTGGGCGGCATTGCTGATCCCCGAGTGGAAGTAAGCTGACTTTTAGCAAACCTAACTTTTGGAAGCATTTGGATTATTGTTATTATTTTTATTATTACTACTATTATTATTACTATTACTATTAATATTACTATTGCTATTATTATTATTATTACGATTATCTCATTTGCCCCAAGTTTCTATTCCACGATCTTTCTGACACTCCAGCAGGCAATATTGACACTAACCTCAACTTTCACATCTCTCTCAATCATTTGTAGATCATGGAATTATCCCAATTATCATGTGATAATTTGGATTAATTAGCCTCTTACTGATGGAGGGCGTTCGTTTTCTACTTTTTTTTTTTAATTTATTAAAAATTATTTTTTACATTAGAATTACTATTTGAAAGTTCTTTTTCTATTTATTTATTAATTTTAATTTTAATTTTGATCCAAAATCTAAAAAGTATTTGTTATTTTTTAAAATGAAGGCTATTTTATTTATTATATTTTGATTTTAAGTACTTTTTTTATCCAAACATCTTTTAACGTACATTTTGTTATATTTAAATTTTAAGTAAAAATTAGATTTCAACTTTAAAACCTAAGAAAAAAAGTAATAAGCCAACAAGTTCTAAGACTTGCATATATCTTCATCCATAAATAATTAAATTATAATTTGTCGTCAACTATTAACTATTTGTTTATGCGGTGAATTCAAATTTAAAAAGTTTTAGGTTCAATTCTTATTTCATATCACCTCTTCTAAAAAAATATATTTTGTGAGTGAGTCGTTAGCAATAACGGAATATATAAGTGTTATGAAGAGCATTCACAACAGATTATTATTCTATCATATATATTCTACCGAATGAACAAGAAATTTAATCCGTAGAAGATGCGATCGACTATTCATGTTCAGTAATAACGTTAAACTTTTTTTTGAATAACCAAAATTTATTATTTTTATAGTTGATTGGTGATAATTAAAAGTAACGTATTTAATTTGCAATAATAACAGAGACATCAATAAGTTACACAAACGCATGCGATAAATTTTGAAACATTAATTTTTAAAATGTCAGCCTCTTGAGACTCACAAATTTCGTATTTGTACACATTTATTTGTGTATAAATTGATGTTTGTTATCACCACTTTTTGATTTGATTTGTATATAGATGGATAACTAAACTTAAGAATAACGTATATATTGGATTTGTAATTTTGTATATAGAAAACTAAACTTAAGAATATTGTAGGTGAGGAAAAGTAAATAGTTTTGAATATTATTACTCTAATTTGTATAATAGAGGTTTTAATGAAGTTAAATCAAAATAGATTTTATAGAAAATATTAAAAAGTGTAATTAAATCTGTTTTACAGACAATTTAATAAGAATTACTGGTGTGAGTACTTTCGGTCCGATAAACTTCACTTCTAGAGTTCAGTCCACTTATAAACATTTTCGAAAATCGACATTGAAGCTATTTCTCTAGCTTTTAGCCTTCTACAACCTTGGGATGGTCAATTGGGGAGATATTAACTATTTTAGCTCTTACGATGTTATAAGGATAACATACATGTCTTAAGACACGGTCCAGGTTCAACTAATTTAATTGTAATCATACTATGTGGATGAACTAATACTGATGATCAAAGTTGTAAATAGTCCAAAGAAAAAAAGAAAGAAAGAAGGAAAATTGAACATAATTAGTACCAATAATAGTTAAAAACATTCAAATACTTTTTATTGAACCATTTCAGGATGTACATGTTAAGAATATGTATACAAAAAAATAAAATAAAAATAAATTCCCGTTTTTAAGCACTAAATTAGTTTTGATTTCAAACCCTAAATCAACTCATTCTAGATATAATTAGATTTAGTAACAAACTTGTAGGATAGGGCGTTTGTACTTTATGAATCGTAGGAAGTACTATATTAACAAATTTTTTGATATTTTTATTTGTGAGTTTTGTATTTTATACATAAAACATCCTTGTTCCATATATACGGTCAATGACACTTTAGTATGTATGATATACAAAATGTCACTTTAATAAGCGAAATTTTCATTGATTTTATTACTATTAAAAGTACTAAAATTATTTAACCAGGTGTCTAAAGTACACTGTTGGGACACTCGGATACTGGACCGGAAAAACAAAAAAAATACTAAAGTTATTATCAAAAATACTAATGTTAAAAATGTAAAACACTTATTCAACTAGAGTGAAATTTTTTGTGTCAGAAAGTAGTAAAAAAAATATTTTTCTCTTATATATATTGCCCATCACAAATATTTGTAGAAATATCAGATGTCGATTGCTTGTAGCAAATAACGTCCTCGAGCTACTGAACCTTAGTTTGCTACAAACTGGATACCTGTTGCTAAAAACTAAATATCAGATGTAGAATTAATTGAGTTTAAAGTAAAGTTTAAGAAATTGCTCTTTTCTGTTTTTTTCTTCCATTCCTTTTTGTTACATAGTCACGAAACACGTCACTTCGTAAATATTCACACGTTCACTCACACACATATTACTAACTATCTTACATAATTTTTTATTACTTTACAAGACTTGAAACACAATTTTTTTTATTTTTCAGATAGATAGTTGATAATCGATGAGACAAATAGTCAGGTCAAAATTGCTCGTTTAACTATTTGGTCATACATAATTTGAAATTTGAATGACAACTCAAAAACTACTCGCTCCATTGTGTTTTATTTACAATACCATTTATAACATTTTCGTTTATAGTAAATTTAAATTCTTTAGTGCAAATTATCCCTAGATATCATAATTTTATTTTCTTATTATTTTTATTCATTTCCAATGAATTCATATGTGGATAATTGAATGAAAAACAACTTTTCTCCTAATATTTGTACAAAATTAGTTGTTGCAGATGAGTTGGGATAGAGAAAGTACAAACTTGAAAAAAACTTTAGAATATATTCTTACTTAATATCTTTCAAATATAAATAAAATTTTTAATCAAACAATAACGAATTAATTATTAAAAAGTAAACTTGAGAGGAGTCTAAATTTTAAAATGACATGACTTATATAAGGTTCGAACATAATGAATAAACTTATGACCACAATGATGTCCAAGAACAATATAGAAGTTGTAAGTATATATTGTCTAAAAATAAGTAAAACAATTTGAAATTTAAAAAGTTTGCAAGTGGACATTTTGAAAATATGTAGTGAGTGATCTATATACTTGTCCTTACTTAAAAAATAAAAATTGGGGAATGAAGAAACAGGGGAGAGGACAATAAGGCCATAAAGGAGACGTGATTAAAGCCTTACCAAAAATACTTGTAGTAATAGTAAAGACTAATGCATGTATCAAGGCGTGAGTGAGTGAGGTCTACTGGTAATTTACTCCTAGTAAAAGAAACAAGTAAAAGAAAACACTGACACACACACACACACACACACACAGATTCTAAGTCTGTCTCTGTCTCTGTCTCTCTCTCTCTCTCCTCTGCACAACACACGAAGATGTGAACATTAGTGTTACACATACAGTAGATAACACACATTACTCATCATCATCATCTTCATGGTTGATGATTTAAAAGAATAGATACAGACTCTCTCTCACTCTCTCTCAAATTCTTAAATCCTTGTATCTGTAAATCTCTCCCCTCTGTTTGATACTCTGAACAACAAGGAGAAGTATCTGTACTGCACTGAACTGTAGTATTATTAAGCTTTTCTCTCAGACATACATATATACATACATGGTACATTGACATTCTGTTTCTATTTACTGAAAGGTTCCCTTCTCAGCCTACCAATCCCTTCCCTCCTCTGTTTCCTCTGTCTCCCAATTTTCCCATATAACTTCACCAACTACAAATACTATTCCTATTCCTCTCTTTGTCTCTGGTTCGAAATTTTCTTGAAAATGGGTGAAGAATCATTACCAGCTAACCCCTCAGACAGAGCTGTTGAACAGGTCTTCACTCTTTTTTATTTTATTTTTAAATATCTGTTTTTTATACATTTATGTTCTATTTTTGTATACAAATTAAATCATTATCATACTGAACCTCTACCCCCATTTTGATTTTTTCCATTTTTGGGAGTATTCTACTTGAATTACTCATCTGGGGTTTTAATTTAATGGGTGATTCTCAAAATATGGGTGTTCTGGATGTATGGTCTGTTTCTGATCTTCTATGATGTTGATACTTTGTAGTTCTTGTGTTGTTTGGTTCTGTATGTGCATACTCTTTTAAATTCTTCTTCAATGTTGATGTTCTTTTTTCTTCTTTCTTTTCTTTTACTGTCTTTTAATTGGTTCAGGGTTTAGTACTTCTTACCAGTTAATTAACCATCATCACCAATATATATACTTGTCTTAAAATTGGTTTTATTATATGCTTCTTCTGGGTGCTGGAATTTGCTTTTACAATATTACTATTTCAATTGATCTAGACTAACTCAATGCACACCCACTTTTCTCACTCAATTCTCGCCTCCCATAAAGTTTGATCTCCCAATTGTATATTTTGAAAATTATTCAAAAATTGTACCAACAGCACCGGCCCATGGGGGCAATAATTTTACATCACATCAGTGCATAATAAGGACTGTTATTTATCTTAAAAAGGTTATGCCTTTCATTATTAAGAACACAGAGTGTCAATGTATAATGGTAATTTATTTCTGAAGTGATTTCATTATGCACTTCTTCCGGGTGTTGATATCTGCCTTATAAACATTCTTATTCTCAAATACTGAATATGTTGTCTAGAGAATCTTGATGACTTCTATGATAAATTTTTATATTAGTAACCAGAAAAGTGTCATTCCTCAATTCGGTTTCCCTAGTTTCGTGCAGGCAATTGTAACTTTAAAGAAGGGTGCACAACTTTTGAAGTATGGTCGAAGAGGGAAGCCAAAATTCTGCCCTTTCAGGTTATCCATGGTAGGCAGTTCTGGAGAAACTGTTATGAATGTATTACAATAGGCAATTATTTCGTATAACACTTTTCATACTTGTGCAGATAGATTTCTTTTAATCAGCAGATATTGGAGTCAAAAAGTTCCAAACTAAACTTCGTCATTTAAACTTAACCTTGCCAGCTGATTGATATAGTTGTCTACATTAAAGTGGAAACACGATATATGTATTTGGAGATCCTATCAAATTTATTAGGCGTATGAATACATAAGATCAGTATTGTGACTAATTGTGTCAGAATTCGTAACCGCGATAATCATTAGTAAGCAAGAAAAACACACTTTTGCTCTAGATTCTCTCTTTGTTTGATCATGGGTTGCACTATGTTGCCCTCCTGGTTTATTTATACCTGACTATGTTTTGTTGATTTGGTCTGAAAATGGAGAAATATGAGGTAGCTGATATTACTAAAATGTATAAGCCAAATGTTATTTAAGTCAATGACATATTGTTGATTTCTCCATCTTCATGTTGCAGCATAACTTGTGTATGATTTAATAAATACAGCTACCAGTTAGCCCTCTTGAATGCTAACTTAGCTGACAAGGTCCTTTACTATTTCGTGGGTATTTCATAGTTTACAAAAATGTCTAAACTTATGATAGCTAAATGTGATCATTATAATTTCAGGATGAGAAAGTTCTTATTTGGTATTCTGGTCAGGAGGAAAGACAATTGAGATTGAGTTCAATTACAAATGTTATCCATGGCCATAAGACTGTAAGAAGATATAGTTGATTTTGCATATTTGTTTTGTGCTTAAACTGCATTTGGATATATTTACCTATTTTTGTTGATGATTATCTTACTTGTTACGATTTCAGAAGCAAATTCAACCGGACAGGGAATGCCAGTCCATTTCACTAGTGGTTGCTAATGGTGAACGCACTCTTGATCTGGTAATCATAGCATATATTATCTATGTATGGAGTTTTTCTTTGACTTGGGTATGCATTCGTTGCCAAGATTTGTAGCTTTAATATGTACAACTTTATCTGAAAACAGATATGTAAGGACAAAGCTCAGGCCGATACTTGGTTTCTTGGCCTCAGAACTATAATATCTAGACGTAACCATCCTAGATTGTCCTCTACCTCTGAAAATGGAAGATGGGCTCAAAGTTGCATCAACAGTCCAGCTGGCTATATGAGAAGGAAGCGAAATCTGGGGCTTCCAGAGGAAATTACTGCCAAAATTTCTCAGGTTTGAATGCTGTATTTAATTCACACAAATTTCAAGAAAAGCAGTTTTACTTAGTTATCCTATATCTAAAGAGTGGTCCTCAGTTCGGATACAGTTTATTGTTATGAAGAAGAGAGTGTTGGTTGGAGTCTGAGAGTTGTCATTTTGTGCAATCATGCCAGATCAATAGAGCTTGGAGACGTTCTATGTAAACAGAATATTTATTGCTAAACTGGTTTGATCACACTGGCTCAGTGGGATTTCAAAAGTTTGGTTCTTGCTCATAGTTTTAGATTGACTTTGATTCAAGGACTCACTACACACAGCTTAATTGAATTGTTAACAAATCCATAGACGCCTTTGATGAAGATAAATGCTTTCGCAGTTTCCAGTAACTGTTGAAAATGTAAGGAATTCCAACAGTAGAATTTTCTTTAGCAAGGTTGACTGTAGTATATATCTAGGAGAGTGGACAAAAGGATTTACCTAAGTCATGCTTCATACTTATTTATGTCATGTCAACATAAGCACTACTTTTAAAAAAAGTAAAACTTGATAATAACTTTTATTGAACAGATATAATCAATTCTATTTGGTAATAGCTGTAGTCTCTTTCTATTTAATTTTGTTTAGATCATGAGAGAAGGCAACACCCTGTTGAGATGATTCCCATGAAAACAAGTTGCTTCAAAACGTAGAACAAGAACATAATTAGTTGATTTATATTTTTCGGATGCACATAAATTTGTTTTATGATTTAAGCGTATTCTCACCTTTTGATTTTCTCTAGATTCAGCAGCATTAATTTGTATTATAATA
Source organism: Centella asiatica (assembly GCA_014636745.2). Classification (NCBI taxonomy): domain Eukaryota; kingdom Viridiplantae; phylum Streptophyta; class Magnoliopsida; order Apiales; family Apiaceae; genus Centella; species Centella asiatica. The sequence goes on along the minus strand of CM025784.1, from coordinate 31,986,883 downwards.
TTCCTTTCTAATTCAAAGAGGAAAATATTACTTTCTATCTTCATCACTTAATGGTTTCAGTTATTATTTTGAAGGTGCGCAGTTTAGCAGGAAGTCCCCCACAGTCATTTTCAGAGAGGTGTTTTTCTGATGGCTTTTCTTGTTCCTCAAATAGCTTTTATTCGCAGTCAAGTCTATCCACTACGCATAATATAATGGATATGTTAACCCCAGATTCTCCATATATTGAACCAAATGATCCAAACAATAGAGGAGCAATATATGAAAGTGGAAAAAATCAAACTAATATGCTGAATCAGTTTATGACACCTGATAATGGGTTGCCTAATGCCGATAATCATGTTCTAGGAGATGTTTTGATTTGGGGAGAAGGAATAGAATCAGGATGCTTGGGAGGTGGATTTAATAAGATAAGTTATGAAAATGGAATGACTTTGGATGCTTTGTTGCCTAAGTTAATAGAGTCCACTACAATGCTTGATGTGCAAAAAATATCTCTAGGAGGCAAGCATGCTGCCTTAGCTACTAAACAGGGAGAAGTCTTCTGCTGGGGTGATGCAAGAGGGGGAAGGCTTGGTCATAAGGTCAATATGGATATAACCAGCCCAAAGGTTGTGGAATCCCTTACGGGGGTTAATGTAAGCTCGGTGTTTTGTGGTGAATATCAAACATGTGCTCTTACACTGTCTGGTGAATGTTATGTGTGGGGTGACTGTTTTCATGGTGCTGATTTAGCAGATGTTGATATGACAAGAAACCAGTGGGTTCCTCATAGGCTTTCTGGTATCATGGAGCGTGTAATCATATCAAGTGTTGCTTGTGGCGAATGGCATACAGCAATAGTGTGCACCTCTGGGCAATTATTCACTTATGGAGATGGGACATTTGGTGTTCTTGGGCATGGGAATCTTGAAAATGTTTCTGAACCAAAAGAAGTCGAGTCTCTCAAGGGGTTACGAGTAAAATCTGTTGCATGTGGACCATGGCATACAGCTGCAGTAGTGGATATCATGATTGACCGTTTTAAATTCAATGATCCTTCTGGAAAACTGTTTACATGGGGTGATGGTGATAAAGGAAGGCTTGGTCATCCTGATCAAGAGAAGAAGCTGTTACCAAAATGTGTTGCACAACTTGTAGATCATGATTTTGTTCAAGTATCCTGTGGAAGGATGTTGACAGTTGGATTAACCAATGTGGGTACAATTTACACAATGGGGAGTATGGTACACGGGCAAATGGGAAACCCACAAGCCATAGATAAATCAATTACAATTGTTCAAGGGAAACTTAAGCATGAGTTTGTGAAGTCGATCTCCTCAGGATCTTTTCACACTGCTGCCTTAACTTCAAGGGGAAAGGTGTATACATGGGGAAAAGGTGCAAACGGGCAGTTAGGACTAGGCAGTAAAGAAGATAGAAGCTCCCCAGCTTTAGTTGAGGCCTTGAGAGATAGGCAGGTAGAAAGTATTAGTTGTGGATCAAATTCTACAGCTGCAATTTGTCTACACAAATCTATTTCATGTACTGACCAATCAGCTTGCAGAGGATGCAGCATGGCTTTCGGGTTTGCTAGGAAGAAGCATAACTGCTATAATTGTGGACTTTTGTTTTGCCGTGCTTGTAGTAACAGGAAGGCTGTAAATGCCTCATTGGCACCTGACAAGAGCAGGCCATTTCGAGTTTGTGTTCCATGCTTCAACCACTTACAGAGGACAGCATATCCAGAACTTCCATTAAAAACAGAAAGGTTTAGTCCACGTCCAGTTCTGAATAAGCAGAAGAGATACCTAACAGAACAAAACCTTGAGAAAGATGTAACGCTTACACGAAGTCAAATGACAGCAAAAACCTATTTTAGTGATGATAGACAATGTCATGAGATGAGGACAATAAAAGACCAAGGCGAATATATACATCCTTTAGATACTAATCTGTCATTTTCAAGTGGGTTACCAAGATGGGGCCAGGTTCCTCTCTCTGCATATTTTGGTTGGAACTGCGGAGAGCAGAAATTGTGCCATCCTCAAGCTACTAGAGATCCATTGTCATCCATTTCTCCTATGTGCTCACATGACATGCCCTTCAGTTCAATATCTGCGTCTTGCAATATCGCCAGTGTGAAGAGACAGTTAGAGTTGGATCAGAATGATATGGAAGAAGTTCAGGAATTAAGAGCTCAGGTAATTCAACCATCAACATTACCCTTTTACACCTTAAGATTCAAATCATTTTTCGACATATGTATGACTTTCTCTATATTGTTATATTCCTCCTTTCCACATTTATCTTTTACTGATTACTGAGTTTTTCATTCTTGATAGGTTGAGGTTCTTGAAAAGCTGTGTGAAACTAATAAGGAGAAAATTGAAGAACAAAAAAGTAAAACCGAGGAGAGCTGGTTACTAGCAAAGGCAGAAGCTGCCAAGCTAAAAGCAGCGAAGGAGGTTATACAAGCTTTGACATCAAGGGTATTATTTTTCTTTTCTGTTTCATTTTTATAAATATTATTGGTTTAGGTTTAATATATCTCTTAAGTAAGCCAACTTCTTTTATGCTTTGAAATTCTATAAGGTCCATGATTAACAAGTGTAAGCACCACTTCCAGAATAGTCGTTATGCAGCATTGCATGTAGGTGTAAACTCATGAGTGCAGTTTGATTTCTTGTTAATGTACAATGCTGTGGCAGCTCTCCCAGCCCAATCAAATATTACTTTATTTAATTGTAAGCCCGAAAGATGCACATCAAAGTTAAAAGCTTTGACAAATATGAACCATCTGTGTTTGTGAAGACAAACACAATCGAGACATTAGTAGTGTAATATAGAAAATGAACCATTTTGTAGCATGCTGAAAAATATTGGAGAAGAAGAATGTTCTCCATATCGTATTTTATTTCCAAGGGCGCTATTCATCAGAAGGTCTTGTGTGTGTACTCCTCGGACAACTGAGAGAGGATACTTGAAGATGACTTGAGCTATATTAGTTACCTGTGAATTATCAGCAGTCGCAAGAATAAAACTGCAGTATGAGCCAACTTAAAAATGTATCCAATCAAGTTAATGTGGGGCATACAAACTGCTGTGGATGACTCAAACTATGGTTCCAACCCAAAGTGTAAGATATGCATTGTCCGAAAGGAAAGAAACTGGAGTTCACTCATAAACCACGTACTTTTGCTTCTGCTTCTGTGTTCTCTTCTGATAGGGGGCCGCAGCATGTAACTATATATTTATAGTACTTAGCCATTTCGCGAGAGATTGAATGTAATATGGGGTACTTGTACTTGAAATGTTCCTTCACAATTTTAGTATCAAGTTCTGCACATTTAATTAGTACAGAGAATTGGAAGTTATAAACCCAGTTGGCCATTTTGTTCTTTCATTTGTATCTGCTAATTGTCAGCAGATTAACAATTGTATATGTATCGTCTTTTGTGCAGCTTCATATAATGTCCGAGAGAATTACTGCTGGAAGAGAATTGAAAGACCAACCTAGTGCAAATCTTTCTCAAATAGTTCCCATATGTACAGATACCCCAACCCTCAAGAATGTGCACCCGATGTTCGCTGTTAGACATACACGTCCTGCAGTTGGAGAGCTAGAAGATAAAGGCCTTGATAGTGTTTGTAGCACTCCTTATGTACTGTCTAGTAAAACAAAAAGCACACATAATGGAGAAGTAAAGAGTAATGACAGCAGATCGGTAGAGGAATTATGTTATACAAAAGTACGTTATGAACAGAAAGAAATCAGCGAAAAGGTTGAATGGGTCGAACAGTATAGACCTGGTGTCTACATCACTTTCACAACTTTACCAAGTGGGCAGAAGGGGCTCAAGAGAGTAAGATTCAGGTATATTTTTTTGACTGTCCACTGATTTTTCGGGAAGATCATATGTTCATGTTGTTTATTTTTACTTGTTATATCATTATCAACTCCATTAATGCAAACTTAACTCTACCTTTAGTTGTAGCACTGCGATCCACATTCTCAGAAGTATCCCTTTTTCAGTTTGTTTAATCTGGTTTAGTTTTTTCGCAACCATCTACAGAGCTTGTAGTTTGTCATAGTCCGGACTCTGTGTTCTGGACTCGTGCTTTGAATGCATAAACTGACTAAAAACCATTGTGCCTTGGAATTGCATTTTGCAGTCGGAGGAAGTTCAGTGATAAAGAAGCAGCAGTATGGTGGGAGGAGAATCAAGTACACGTTTACCAGAACTATGGCATTGAAGGATACATAAGCTCAAACGACGACACGAGAAAATGGTAACTCCATTACTTGGGATTATGGAACAGACCTGCTTCTGCAGAAGCTAATTCATGATGCTGTATAAAAAGGCAGAAGCAGTAATTATCTGTTCATATGAATAAGCATCTGAATAAGCATCTGTTAATTTTTTGTTGGTGGGTATGGTTATCACTGTAAGATCGAGTTCTCTTGAGATGAATACCAATTGTATTATGCAAGAAGCTTTTCTTCATTTTCTTGATTCTGTTTTCCAATCATTTTAATTTTGTTTTTCTTTAAGCAATTCAGAATACGGACTTCTGCAACAGAAAAAAGCAATTGAATATACATGCAATTTGATTTTTAGCTCATGGTATAACTTGAGAACAAACCATGGAAACTAATATTCCCCTAATTGATAGACAAAACTTCACTTTTATCCCTTTATCTTTCGATCAATTTTTAATGTGCTCTTCTTTTCAATTTCGTCATTTAAATTCTATATCTATATTGGAATGTGTATTCAAAATATAATAATAATAATAATAATATGATAAATATTAATTATATTTTATTAATTAATATTATACATAAATAAAAACTGAAAGTGTATAGGCCAATATAAAATTTTAATTGAAACAGATCTATCTTGAATTCGATAATCTAATTATAAGAGTATGTATATATATTCTTCTGGGGCAACAAACCGAGTTTTCAAACTTGATACATAAAGTAAAACAATCTATTCATTAGGCTTCACTTAAGTCTTCATGTTCAATTTTGCCCAAAAAATATACATATGTTTCTCACTTGACTTTTTCATGTTATGTTTATTTGAAGAAAAGATACATCAATCCAACATGTGAGAACTGAAAAAAATAATAAAGGAAAGCTACTAAAGAGCAAATTATTTCATGCGTTGATTCAGTGTTATTTTTTTTTTCTTCCTTAAAATAAATATAATGTGAAAAAACAACCTTTTTTTTTTAAGAAAAAGTCACATGAGTAGTACATGTCTATTTTGAAAATATTGAATGAGAGGACTTAAGTGAAGAGTTATAGATAAATAGAGGGCTGAAGTGATAAAATTGAGAGAAGGAATACCACATGGACTACATTGAAAGTTAAACAAAAAATGAAGGGATAAAAATGTATAGCTTTTATTTTAAAATTACCTCCTTTTAAAGAGAAAATATCATGGTTTCAAATGAAAAAGTTAGAATTTTAAATTTTACATATTATATAAAAAAATAAAATAATTATTGATAAGTGCATAAGTGAATACGTAAATGATTTCTTAAACAAAACAAAATTTTCTCCCCAATTTTCTCCTTCCATAATAGCTGGTTCAAATCATACCTGGTCATTTTCTCTGTACCAATATCGAATCCAAAGCATTGTTGTAAGTTTATAACTTGAAATAGTAAGTTTAAATTAGTGGAATGTATTCTGCAATTTTTGAAATTAAATGAATTTGACTAATTTTGAATTTAAAAACTAACAAATTGAATAAAAGAAGTCAAAATTTTAGTAGTAATTTTAGAAGGGAAGGGTTAAGACGACTTTCCAACCAACCAACTATACCTCTAAAATTGGCTTGTAGTAGTAATCATTAGATTTATAAATTCGTGTTCTATCTGCTTTATTGAAACATCTACTTTCTTCTTAATCGGACATAATTCTAATAGCAAATCTATATATCTATATATTGTATTAATAATAGAAAACTTCAATCTTTTAACAATCATTTTTTTTTATTATTCGATAAATTAATTTAACACACTTATCACCGAATATATTGACTCAACCGAGTTATATGCACATATTTAATACTTTTAATTTTAAATATTTAATTTTAATTTACGTATATGTCTTTTCAATTATTTTTTAATTTTAAATTATTGACTTTATAATTTACTTAAATGTCTTTTAGAATTACTACATAATTAGTGAACTTTGAAATCTTTAATTGTAAATAATATTTTCAAAAATTGATATAACAAAAATGAAATTTAAAAATGGAAAAATCAACTAATGGAATTAACAAATTAGAAAAATAAATGAGGATATCTTTAACAAGAAAATTTTTCTCAAATAAATTAAATTAATTGTAATTAATTTGATCATAATTAATCATAAAATAAATTAAATTACAGTAACATCTATCAAACAAAATAAATTAAAAAATTACATCTTTTAAATATGGTTACTAAAATTTAAAATACCATTAAATATATACTTGGTCGATTTAATATATAAATAGAATAAAATTTATTGTCTAATTTTTTATTATTATAAAATAATTACAATATAAATATTTAACCAGCTTAAATAAAAAAATATTTTATTTAATATTATAAATTTTTTTAAAAAAGACAATAAAATTATAATATAATAAAAAATTATTTCTAAAAAAGGGCTCATATTGAGCACGGACGGCCGCGCTAGTATAATATTAAAAAGAGTTTTAACAGAGCAAATGAATCTATTACTTTCGTACAATATTATTAATAATCATATGATCATATCGATAAAACATGGATTAGCTTTTTTCCTTTCGAGTTTAATATATTGTAAAATAATTTTCATGTGCGTTTTCTTTGAGACGAAAAAAGAATTGTAAACATATCATCATATTGACCAACCTTTCGGCAGGGTCCAAGGAGATTGTGGTTGTCGGCTGAAAATTGTTGATCAAAAATATCATCAATTTGTTTGTTTTAACTTTAACATTAGAGTTTCAGCATTTTGACAATATAATTTACATAACTATTTAAAATATTGAATTTCTAAAATTAAAGTTAATACAATTTTTTTAATTAAGTATTAAAAAAAATCAAATATATAAAATCTGTTTTTCATGTATAATAAACCTAATTTAATTACAATTTATAAGCAATAATTTGGAATATAGTTTGAGATATTTACATTTATGAAAAAAATTATCAAAAATTAACTTTTTCATGTATAATAAACCTAATTTAATTACAATTTATAAGCAATAATTTGGAATATAGTTTGAGATATTTACATTTATGAAAAAAATTATCAAAAATTAACTTTTTCATGTATAATAAACCTAATTTAATTACAATTTATAAGCAATAATTTGGAATATAGTTTGAGATATTTACATTTATGAAAAAAATTATCAAAAATTAACTTTTTCATGTATAATAAACCTAATTTAATTACAATTTATAAGCAATA
>CM025784.1:31965881-31979339 GCA_014636745.2 Centella asiatica | reverse complement strand
ATATATATATATATATATAAGATTTATCATATTTATTACTTATTTTTTTGGTAGGTTATTACTTATTACTATATAGTATTTCAGAAGAGGCATTTTACTTTTGTAAATAATCTTATTCTCTAAATTCTATTCTCTAATTATTAAAATTAAATAAATTTTATGACATATTTGATATTGAAATGAAAAGTCAAACTAGTGATCATTATGTTAAATATAAAACATTAAAAAGTTATATTCATCTATAAAAATTAAAGTATCACAACAAAAAAGAATAAAAGAGTAAAAACTAACAAGCCAATAAAAAATTAAATTAAATTTACAACAACGTACTTATGTGACAAAATATAGAAGACAACAAAAAAATTCTAAAAAAAAATTATGAAATTTCATTTAATAAATTATTTTGAATTAATATTAAGTAAACTATATTTAACAATGTTAGGCCAATTATAATATTTTAGATAATTACAATAACTAAAAAACTTGAAAAATATAAAAACAACTTAAAAAATATAATGAAATGAAATAATAAAGTATTAAATGTTATTCCCAAATGAGTATTTGTAGAAGGGTAGTTGAATTAAAAATATCAGATTTCTCGACTAATGTAATGATCACAATATAATCTGTAAATTAATTGTAGAATTATAATCACAACAGATTATATCAATCAATAAATAATGAATTTTATTGATTTTGAATCTGAAATTCAATCTGGTAATCAAAAACTATTGATACCAGCTTCTTAAATCTGTTTAGTAATTAACAGTTGCAATCTAGAAAATAATTTCTAATTTCTCAAGTCCAAAAAAAACTTGTTACAAAATCTCTCAGATTGCTGCGTTATTTCTAAGAATGAATTAAGAATCTCTCTCTGCTATTTTGCTATATATTCTATACAGCTTCTTTGTTTTTTTTTTTTTTGAACAACTTCACTGTTCGATTTGAATAGTTTCTCCATTTATGTAACTGTAATGTAATCTAATTGTTACCTAATATCTCTATGTTACGTAACTGTTACATAATCTCTATACATCAACAACTTCTATCAACTAGAAATGGTAAAATATTACAATTAAGAAAGGAATTTAATTCCTAAACCAATTTTAATTGCTGTAATATCAAACCCTAATCAAATTAATTAGGAGTCTGCTGCGTTCCAATCAGTCATACGTCATATTCAATATCCTCTGATAACTTTGTATCGACTGATGACTATTTTATCTGTCGATGAGTATTTTATCTATGATAGCCCTAAGATTCCATACAAGTCTTGGGCACCATCAGTAGAGGGAAAACAAACAACATCAGATCTATACAACATTTAACTAAAAGAATTTTAATAGTACATCTTACAAAATTCAGAGTATTAACTTACAACAGAAACAAAACTATTACAATAATTTTAACTATTTTCCTTAGGTGCTCCTTACAAGCTAATCAATTCATTCCTCTCCTTTGCTGTCGTGGTACAACCTCTAATTCATGACCTAAAAATCAAGAACTATACAAGGATGAGCGATTTATGCTCAACAAACATATAAATACAGAGAAAAAGAAAATAAAGTTTCTGAAGCGTTTAAAAGTGAAACAATTCTATTTGGGTGAGGTTTGAGTGAAACAATATCGTTACCTCAAAGTTCTTATGAAAAATTTCTAAGGATCACTGATGATAACATAATCGTGTGGTCCTTCTTGAATAAAACAATCTCTTATCTATTGGGGGTTAAACCTATTGGATCTGTTAACCATACCGTAATCAGTGGGTTAGACTGCACAACATGGTTTCTTGGTGAACTACGTAAACACAATAAATAATCTAGGTCAGGTGACAGAATACATCAACACCTTCCCATTACTCTTGCCAACCACGTGGCATGTTCCACATTTTAAGGAACATAACAGTCTCATGACCCATTTAAGGGACATAACATTCTTATTCATTTGTACATATATAATAATAAAATATAACTGATAAATCAAAACTCAATTACATCCATGCAATTTCATTCATATCATGTTAGCGAAAATTAAAGCATAGTATTCTAATTTACAAGGAAATTTAAACAGAAAAGTCATAACCTTGTATACATGTCAAATCAATTGATCATACATTTAACTGAAATAAGTATAAGAGTGAGTATATACTTGCATTTCTCCTTAGCTAGGCTAAGCTAATTCACTTGTTTGGTGAAATACCTTTATAAAACATGTATATTGACATAGCATGCTAATCTATGCTTTAAATATAAATATGAGTATGTACAAATTTGATGTTCATGCATTTCTTATATCTTTGATGTTTCAGTTAATCATTTGGTGTGTCGGGGTTCGAGATTTTTAACTTAAACAAGTTTTAGGGATTTTTCACATTGTTAATTAGTCACTTGCAGGCTTCTAAATACTTTATTTTGAATTTATTAGAAATCTGTATATTAATCATTTATTAACTAAAACTTAGTTTAAGTGAATTTAAAAATTAATTACAATTATTTCAAAGAATTCCTTAATTGTTTGTGACAAAATAATATTTGATATTCTAAAAACAGATTGTGTATCAGTGGATAGCTATCGAGACATAAAGGCGGTATCAGGGGATACGATGACTATCAGGGGATGCGAAATGACTGTTAGGGGATAACCATCAAGGGATAAATCCTCGACCGTTAGGGGATAATTTTTACTAGTCAGAGGATGAATTTTGTTTATCAGGGGATAGATTTTAATCCATCAAGGGATGAATTTTATTCACCAGGGTACAAATTTTATTCATCAAGGGATAAATTTTCCTTGTCATGGGACATATTTGACATGTCAGGAGATATATTTTTAGTCTGTCAGGGGATAAATTCTAGTTGAGCTTGTCAAGAACTAACATGTTTCTAAGAGAGTAATATGTTCATCAATGGGTAACATTCTTATCCATCAGTGGATAAATTTGTTATCAGAGACTAACATAATCATCAAGGACTATCATGCTTATCAAAGGATAAAATTTTTGTTAAGCCTATTAGAGACTGACAATTTGTTCTATCGGAGATTAAGATTTTGCCTATCGGAGACTAACAATTTACACTATCAGAGACTGTTCTATCGGAGACTAGCAGCTTATATTGTTAGTGCAATATAAGCACAAGTGTTTGTAGAGGTGGGGGGCGGGGGGGGGGGGGGGGGGGGGGGGATGAATACAAATACCTGAAACTTTTCGCTCTTTTAAACTTAGAAGGCTTACTGGTTGTAGCAAACAAAAAAAATATAAGAATGAACACACAGATTCAAGTTAAAATAGTTATATTAAAACTTGAGGTTTTTCTGGAAATCTGTATAATCACAAATGTGATTTACAGCTACAAATTCTGTGAATAAAGTTCACAGCTTCTCACACTCACTAGCTTCTAATTTTCTTTGAAATATCTCTCTCAAAATCTATTACAAAGCTTCTCTCTAGTGTTTGTATGCTTCAGTGCTTGTTTGATCTGTTGGATAGATTCAATCTATGTTCACTTTGTGTGTAATAAGAGCTCCATTGCTTATATATAAATCAGTAGGATGAAATCACGTGCTTGAGACATGCTGCTCTTCTCAACTTAGCTGCAAGTATGTCACATCGAAACGTTATGTGTCAGACTGTTGCATGCTTTGTTGCTACTTTTCTTCCCCTGATCTGTGTGCATTTAATGCGTGAGAGTTCTCATTAGACCATAAACAAACTTCAAGAAATATCTTTCCAGTTGATATTTCTTGCTTCTGTAACACGTTACGTTGATTTCTGTGTAAGAACTGATGACGGGTGCATGCTGTCACAACGATCCACTGATTGCCAGCCCTGACAGACTTTGATCAGTGCTTCTGGATCCCCTGATGCTTATTGACTGGATTAGGGCTTCAACCTTCACTTGAGTTTCACTCAGTGCTTCTTGATGGTTATGACTGACGACATACACTGACGGCTTCCACTGATGTCATGTTGGTCATTTCCCCTGACGGGTTACCCTGATTGGTTTGCCTGACAATGACATATCCTGAAGTGTTTCCCTGATGGGTTGGTCTGCCTTCATCATACCCTGATGGGTTCCCCTGATGGGTTCCCCCTGATAGGTTCCCCTGATGAGTTTCCCTGATGGGTTCCCTTGATGGGTTCCCTTGATGGGTTCCCCTGATGGGTTCCCCTGATGGGTTCCCCCTGATGGGACTTAATCAACGTAACTTTGATTAGAATTTCTGATGTGTGGAATACTTTGACTGTTTACAAATAGCATCAGACATTCTTCTTCACTTTGTCAAGTCCTTTGAATGTTTCTGTTTTTTGACTTGTCTTGTGAAGTTATTAACCATCCACTAATGAATAAGTGTATCATCAGTGGGTGCAAAACTTGTGCTGATCTTAAGGTTTATAAAATACCTTAAGTATTTACATTTGCACAATTTATTACATAATCATCATCATCATTTATCTCTAACAATCTCCCCCTATTTATGTTTATCAATTTGATAACCATAAATCCTTAGATGCACTGATGATGATGTCAAAACCAATACTAAATATATGAAAGAATTTTGAATGAATTAACAAAAGAATTTTTGTACAAGTATAACCTACATCTATTACAAAAAGAATGTTGTATTTAGACATCAGAATCCCTTTTCCTTTTTGTTGAGACAAAGGGCAATGGATGACTTGATTCAATAGGTTGAGAGTCACTTCCAAGGCCTTGTCTTCTTTGTTCTGGGTTTTGATCAGGAATTCTGAGTCTGTTATCTACTGCTCCTGTCTCCAGCTGCTCTGGTTCCTTCTGAAGAAGCTTTCTGAAGTTGACTATGTTGACATTGCTGCTTGTTTCCAAAGCTTCAAGGACTGTCTTGATTTCTTGAATGTTGGCTGCAACAAGTTGTGACTAGTAGAAGGTAATGATCTCCCCCTTTTTATTTTTGAATTGTACTCCCATGGGGCTGGTGAACATTTTAGGATAGACTTTGAATCCCTTTACTGGTGGCACATCCCTTACTGCAGTGTTCCTATCATCAGCTCTTGTTTTTTCGATCTCTTTCAGTACTCTTTGAATCAGCAGGACTCTGAATTTGATGACATGTTCGTTCTTATGATTTGCAATTTGACTCAGAACATGCATCGCTTCCTCCAGGTTTAGGCCATCAACTTCTTTAATCCTTATACTTTTCTCCTGCCCATCAGTGGATTTATAAAATAACTTTAGTGGACTTTCCAATGCTGTGGGCAGGCTCCTTTCATTGTTGATGGCACTCCTCAGCCTGTCGATTATCCCCCTTAAGTCTTTATTAGCCTGTGAGGATCTTGGAATCAGGTTTAGAACCAGTCCTAATTGCTTAGCATCCATTCTCCTGAACCAGTCCATTGCTACATTGAATTCTGACTCATTCTTCAATTGAACTGTAAATAGCTGATCCCTTCTATTGTTGAACATGACATCTATACTTTTTATTGAGAACATAAATGTCAGGTTTTTGCGCCTTTCTTCTTTGAGAAATTCAGCTAGAGTGGGTGGACCATAACAGGAGAAAGTGCTTTGTCCTTGGCTTCATCTGACTTCTTTGTAGTGACATTAGGGTCTTTAGATTTATCTTGATTTTTATCCCCTGATGCACTTTTAGGGTTCTGTAATCTTCTAGGCTGAGGTTTCCTGGAGGTCCTAGGCCTGACATTCTTGTTCTTCTTCATTTCTTCCTCCTGTTCCCTTGCCATTTCCCTCTCCTCTTCTTCTTGAAGTTGCTGCGCAAAGATTGCATCAGCTTCTACTAGCTTTTTATCTTGAGGGTAGACCAGCTCCATTTTCCCATCAATTATAACTTCAACAGGTGTTGGAAAGTGGGTTGTCTTCATGGCGTCTCCAAGTAGCTTAGGCCCTAATTGAGTGTTGGATTTCTTCTTGGGTTCCTCAATCAAGATGCCTTTGCCTTTGTCCTTGGGTTTTGGAGCAAGAACAGAAGTTGTCACATCCCCTGATAGTTGACTTGATTTCTTAGCAACATCCCCTGACGACTGCTTGGTTGCATTCTCCCCCTTTTTGACAGCATCATCAGTGGGAGTTGAGAGTCGGAATGTGACTTGAAGAAGTTGTGTCATGGTGTCAGCCATGGATTTTTGCAGAGTTTCCATGCTGTTCATCTGAGTAGAAAGATCAGCAAGCTTGTGGTCAACATTGTCAACTTGTTTCTTCATCCGGAGTAAAGTCTGGCTGGTGACCAAAGAGTCGATAACTTGTTGTACATTTTGTAACTTTGTGGAAAAATGTGTATACAATTTTTGGTTTTCTATATCTATTGACTAACCAATCATGATCTGTGACTTTAACACTTTGATCAAAACTGGATCAGTAGTCCTAGCTAACTCTTGCTTCAATAACTGTACAGTATCAGACATTTGGTTATGTCGAAAGTATAAATCAACTCCAATGAACTGGGAAAAATCATCTTGTGGAGCATCATCTTCATCACTTGTAGAGGAAGAAGTAATATTTACAGTATTTGTGTTTTCTCTCTGTTCTTTATTTACAAGGAACTCATCCTTTTCTCTCTCATCCTCTCCTTTTTCTTTGCCAGCTAAGGCATCACTCAAATTCTCTCCTTTTTCTTTGCCTACTAAGACAGTACTCTCTTGCTCTCCTTTTGCCAAAGTCCTCTCAAAGGTTTGACTTTGCCTCTCTGCACAAAGTATTTTCTCAGTCTCACTCAAAATTGTCCTAGAGGGGCTCCTATGGGCTTGGAAATCATCAACTGTGACCAGTTCAAGTGAAGTATTTACAGATTCTGGTTCGACAGTTGTGATAGGAGAAGGAGAAGAAGTAAAGTGAGTATGTATAATTGGAGAAGTATAGGTTTCTATAGAGGAAGTATATACAATTGGGGGTACATAAAGAGTTATGACTGTAGTATGTACAGTGGAATTTATGTCCCCTACTTGATCACTAGTGTTTGTATCAAGTAAAAATGAGTCAACCATGTGAGAGTAGTGACTATCAAACACTGTGTCAGAGAGTGTTGGCTCCTCCACAAATTGAGAATGTGGAGAATCTGATTGTATGGCACTTAATGTTTGTGTCATTATATCTGAAGAAATTTGAGGAACAGAGAAAGAAGGAAATGGTGTAGATGGGAGTGTTGGCTGAATCACTGAACGAGGAGGTGATTCATCAAAAGATGCTGTAGATGAATGCTTATGACTCATGTTGATCTTATTGAGAAGCTCCTGAGCTACAACATCTTGAGTGGTGTGTGCACTCACTGTGTCAGATTTCTGCAAGTGGCTCTCAGAGACCCTGATCGTAGTCAGTGTCTATGGTCAGTGTATGTGCCTCACTCAATTGTGTCCTTGGTTGAGGACTATTTTCAATAACTAATCCCTTTTGAGAGGAACTAGTTAGAAATATGTTTAATTCCTTATCAAAGGCTATATCCTATTGAGAGGATACGCCCTGGTCAGGTTGTTGGGTAACACTCGTGGCTCCCGTCTTCTTCTTCAATCTCCTCCTATAGCCAATCACTCTCTCTCCTTGCTCCCCCTCAGTTGTTGTGGTAACTTCACTGGGTTTTCTTTTAATCCTAACAGTCTTTTGGGAGACTGTGAGTTGGGCTGTCGAGAGTGGTTGTGAAGAAATTGGTTGTTCTACTTGGGTAGGCAGAGAGGTGGTTGTTTTCTCTGTCATAGTAGATGAAGGTGAAGAATGTACAGTGTGAGAAATAGAAGGTGTAGAATTTACTACCTGTATCATATGCGCTGGGAGAGCAAATGATTTAGTTGTATATGATTTCTTCAGTATTTCTGCAAACAATTTCTTTGTTTGCTTGTATGTCTGTACAGGTATATCATTCTCAAAAGAAAAATTAGTAATTTGATCTTTAATAATCATGTACAAAAATCTAGCATAATATATTTCAGATTTCCTATTATTAACATTACCTAATTTATTTACAAGATCATCAAAAATTATTTTTCCTATATTTATATTTACATTTTTAATTATTGCGTATGCTATTTTTAATGTTAAAGAGGTAATTACCTAAAAGTTAGAACACTTACCTGAGAACACTTTGGTGATAGTGTCAAAGAGATAAGAAATCTCCCTCTTCACGTTCACCCTCTTGAGATCCTTGAACTTTAACACTGCATTGGAAGCAGCGTTATAACCCAGTTCCCTCAAGAAATCCAGTAGGTCGGCATCACTGTGTACATCCACCAGATCTTGAGTAGGTAGCCCCAAAACAGAGTTAAGTCTGGAAGGAGTTATTTTCCCTTTCTCAGACGAAACTTTGAATGAGATACCCTTGACCACATCCAGCTTGGTGGTGGAGTACATAAACTTAGCACTGGTCCACAGTTGTGACAGTGCCTCTCCCGACATTTCTTCATCGGTAAAGATGGCTTTACTATACTCAGAGTTGAGCAGATAGTTCATCATCGGTTTAAAGCAATCACTTACCTCATCAATGCCAGAGAAGCCCACAAAGTTTGTGGATGGAACTGTCAAGTTCCTCTAGATTTGTTGACGTGCCATGGATTCTTTGAAGATTTGAAGTTCTAGGGTTTCTATAAAGTCGAGAGAAAAAGAACTCTTGCAAATATCAGGTTTAGATTAAATGTTTGAGGGTTTCAAAAAGTAGGAGAGATAGAGTATTAATACCCGCCTAAAGACGTTTGAAAACTTCTCCTGAAAACACGCTATTAGGGAGTCAGTTTAGTTTCTGTGATGAGACGTCATCAGTGAGAGAAGAACTTACTGATGACCTGTCATCACATAACTGACCTAGAATCCTGATGCAGTAAATTTTTTTTAAAACTTTACCCTTATAATATACTAAAGTATACACCCTGACCCTGATGCACAAGACGGACACCCTAACCCTGACACACAGGTCAGATACCTTGACCCTGTCGAGCAAGTCGAACACCCTGACGCGTCCTTAAGGAAGCCCTGACCCTGATGCATCAGTCCAAAACAAAATGCAGAATATACAAGTATATACATATTTACAATTTGAACACATATAACCACATATCAATTGATTTCATCAAGAACTTATGAAATGAGTTAGAAATACCAAATCTTATGAGTTTGACTCTGACCCTGACACATAATTCACCATTCCCAATTCTCCAACAAGATTTGAGAATGTGGCTTTATCAAGAGCTTTGGTGAATATGTCTGCCAGCTGCTGATTTGAAGGTACAAACTATAGTTCAATATTCCCATTCATAACATGTTCCCTGATAAAATGATATCTGATTTCTATATGCTTAGTTCTGGAATGTTGTACTGGATTTTCAGCAATGGCAATGGCACTAGTGTTATCACACCTTATTGGAATCTTGGAATAGTTCAGACCATAATCCATTAGCTGATTTTTCATCCATAGAATTTGTGCACAACAACTTCCAACTGCAATGTATTCAGCTTCAGCAGTAGATGTAGAAATAGAATGCTGCTTTTTGCTGAACCAAGATACAAGTTTTCCTCCCAGAAACTGACAGCTTCCTGTTGTACTCTTTCTGTCAATCTTGCATCCTCCAAAGTCAGCATCAGAATATCCTAGTAATTCAAATCCAGACTCCTTTGGATACCAAAGTCCCAACTCTGTAGTGCCCTTGATATATCTCAAGATCCTTTTCACTGCAATGAGATGAGATTTCTTTGGGTTAGCTTGATATCTTGCACAAAGACATGTTGCAAACATTATGTCTGGCCTGCTTGCTGTCAGATATAGCAATGAACCAATCATTCCCCTGTAAGTCTTCAAATCAACTTTCTTTCTATTCTTATCAGGGTCAATCTTGGTTGCAGTGGCCATTGGTGTCTTTGCTACTTTTGAATCCTCCATATCAAATTTCTTGAGAAGTTCTTTGGCATATTTTGTCTGATGAATGTAGATTCCATCAGAGTCTTGTTTAACTTGTAATCCCAGGAAGTAAGATAATTCACTCATCAAGCTTATTTCATATTTGCTTTGCATGAGTTTGGAGAACTTTTCACACAGTCTTGTGTTAGTGGATCCAAAAATGATATCATCAACATAGATTTGAACCAAAATCAGATGACCTTGGTGTTGTCTGAAAAACAAGGTTTTGTCAATGATACCTCTTGAAAATTTGTTTCCCACCAGAAACTTTGATAGTGTATCATACCAAGCTCTAGGTGCTTGCTTCAGTCCATAAAGTGCCTTTTCCAGTTTGTAGACATGATTTGGAAATTTTGCGCATTCAAATCCTGGAGGTTGTTGGACATACACCTCCTATTCCAATTTCCCATTTAGAAAAGCACTTTTCACATCCATTTGATATACTTTAAAATTTGAATGTGCTGCATAGGCTAAGAAAATTCTTATAGCCTCAAGTCTGGCTACTGGTGCAAAGGTTTCATCAAAATCAATCCCTTCTTTTTGAAGATATCCTTTTGCAACCAGTCTTGCTTTGTTTTTTACAACAATGCCAGCTTCATCCATCTTATTTCTGAATACCCACTTAGTACCTATTATGATCCTATCTTTGGGCTTAGGTACAAGCTTCCATACTTGATTCCTTTCAAATTGATTTAGCTCTTCCTGCATTGCCAAGATCCAGTCTGCATCTTGAATAGCTTCTTCAAACTTTTTTGGTTCAATTTGAGAAAGAAAACAAGCATATAGGCATTTATTAGATGTTGCTTTCCTGGTCTGCACACTTTTGCTTGGGTCACCAATAATCAGATCTGTTGTGTGACTTCTGGCCCATTTGGGATTGGAGATGTGTCTTGATGATCTTGCTTGACTATCATCTCCTCCCCCTAAGCCTGTGCTACCAGCTACTGAAAACTCTCCCCCTGAATTAGTGGAAAATTCAAGGTTCAAGTTATCCCCTGATGGTGCATGTCCTGATGAATGATCCCCTGATGAAGTATCCCCTGATCTGTTGTCCAGGAGATTAACTCTATCTGCTGAAGGGGATTCTAAATTGTTTGGATTGACATCAGGAATGGATAAATTCTCCATTTGTCTGCACTCATCGGCTTCATTCTCTTGATAATCAATATCATCTTCATTTTCAAACCTGAGTTCTTCATGAAAACCAGGGTCTTCAAGCCCAGAAATTTCTTGATTATCAAAAGCTACATTTATAGACTCCATTACCACTTGAAGTCTTTTGTTGTAAACCCTGAAGGCCTTGGATGACAGAGAATAACCTAGGAAAATTGCTTCATCAGCTTTTGAATCAAATTTTCCTAAGTTCTCACCAAAATTCCTCAGAACAAAACATTTGCATCCAAAAACATGGAGGAACTTGATACTTGGCTTTCTCCCTGTCATTAGCTCATATGGTGTCTTGTTGTGAGCCTTGTTGATTAGTGATCTATTCTGAGTAAAGCATGCAGTGGAAATTGCTTCAGCCCAAAAATAGGTGGGAATCTTTGCCTTTGCTAGCATTGACCTAGAAGCTTTTATCAGGGTTCTATTTTTCTTTTCCACTACACCATTCTGTTGAGGAGTCCTTGGAGCAGAAAATGTATGATTTATGCCTTTCTCCACACAAAATCCCTCAACAGCTGTATTCTTGAATTCAGTTCCATTATCAGTTCTCAACATCCTAACCACTGACCCTGATTCTGTTTCCACCTTCTTGATATGATCAATAATTTGTTGAGATACTTTTGATTTAGCATGCTGAAACTTTACCCAAGTGTATCTGGTGTAGTCATCCACAATGACCATTGCAAATCTTTTCTTTGACACTGACATTATGCTGACAGGGCCAAAGAGATCCATATGTAACAATTGAATTGGATCTTTGATCATAGTGGCTTCCTTGCTGACAAAGGATGATTTCCTTTGCTTCCCTTGTTGACAGGCTGAACATAATCCTTCTTGGATAAACTCCATTTGGGGTAGTCCAGTTACCAACTCTCTCTTCACTAGATCATTAATTGACTTAAATTTCAGGTGAGAGAGCTTCTTATGCCATAGTCTGCTTTCATTAGGAGTTGCCTTGCTATAAAAACATGATTCTCCACTTACTGAGTTAAAATCAGCAACATAGAGATCTCCTTTCCTTATCCCTAACAAAACTAGCTTCCCATCACTTTCATTTGAGATTAGGCACTGATCTCCTTTGAAGGAAGTGATGAATCCTTTGTCACTTAGTTGACTTATGCTTAGCAAATTGTGCTTAAGCCCATCAACCAGTGCTACATTTTCAAATGAGACATTCCTACTTGCTGCTTTGCCATAACCAAGAGTTAGTCCTTTGCTGTTATCACCAAATGAAATTACTGGACCAGCCTTTTCTTGGAATTCTGTGAGCAGGGCTTTGTTTCCTGTCATGTGCCTTGAGCAGCCACTATCTAGAAACCAGATTTGACTGTTTTTGACCTTTCCCTGTGAGCTGCTACTGTCAGTGGATGAGGCCATAAGGGCTAGGTTGACATACTCTTCATTTTCTTCCTCATTAGAGTCAGCCCAGTCCTTTCCCTCTGCTATATATGCTTTTCCCTTCTTGTTTGTATTAAGAAGGTCAAAGTATTTCTTCTTGTAATCCACAACAGCTTCTTTGTCTCTGGATTCACCATCTTTTGTGGACTTGCGGCACTCATTTGCAAAGTGACCCATCTCATTACATTTGTAGCACTTTATTCTTGATTTGTCAATAAAGTTTTTAGTGCTACTGGGTTTCCTTGCTGAAAATCTTTTAGATCCCGAAGGCTTTTGGAATTTCAGCTTGGAAAACCTTTTTGCAAGAAAGGCTATGGTTTCATCCAGCTCCTCTAACTCTTCAATCTATGTTCACTTTGTGTGTAATAAGAGCTCCATTGCTTATATATAAATCAGTAGGATGAAATCACGTGCTTGAGACGTGCTGCGCTTCTCAACTTAGCTGCAAGTATGTCACATCGAAACTTTATGTGTCAGACTGCTGCATGCTTTGTTGCTACTTTTTTTCCCCTGATCTGTGTGCATTTAATGCGTGAGAGTTCTCATTGGACCATAAACAAACTTCAAGAAATATCTTTCCAGTTGATATTTCTTGCTTCTGTAACACGTTACGTTGATTTCTGTGTAAGAACTGATGACGGGTGCATGCTGTCACAACGATCCACTGATTGCCAGCCCTGACAGACTTTGATCAGTGCTTCTGGATCCCCTGATGCTTATTGACTGGATCAGGGCTTCAACCTTCACTTGAGTTTCACTCAGTGCTTCTTGATCCTGATGGTTATGACTGACGACATACACTGATGGCTTCCACTGATGTCATGTTGGTCATTTCCCCTGGCGGGTTACCCTGATTGGTTTGCCTGACAATGACATATCCTGAAGTGTTTCCCTGATGGGTTGGTCTGCCTTCATCATACCCTGATGGGTTCCCTTGATGGGTTCCCCCTGATGGGTCCCCCTGATGGGTCCCCCTGATGGGTCCCCCTGATGGGTTCCCCCTGATGGGTTCCCCCTGATGGGTTCCCC
>CM025784.1:31837982-31965871 GCA_014636745.2 Centella asiatica | reverse complement strand
ATGGGTTCCCCCTGATGGGTTCCCCCTGATGGGTTCCCCCTGATGGGACTTAATCAACGTAACTTTGATTAGAATTTCTGATGTGCGGAATACTTTGACTGTTTACAAATAGCATCAGACATTCTTCTTCACTTTGTCAAGTCCTTTGAATGTTTCTGTTTTTTGACTTTTCTTGTGAAGTTATTAACCATCCACTGATGAATAAGTGTATCATCAGTGGGTGCAAAACTTGTGCTGATCTTAAGGTTTATAAAATACCTTAAGTATTTACAGTTGTACAATTTATTACATAATCATCATCATCATTTATCTCTAACATATACTATTGGAGACTAACAGTTTACACTATTGGAGACTAGCAGTTTGTACTATTGGAGAATAAAAATTTACACTATCAGAGACTATCAGTTTATATTGTCGGAGACTAACATTTTTAGTTTATTAGAGACTAACTTTTTAGTCTATCAGAGACTAACTTTTTATCATAGAGGATACAAAACTTTACTTAGGGCACTCCCTTATCATCTTTTTTGCAGCGTGTATCATTTTTTCTCATAACACACACACATATAGTTGCAAACAAATACTGTTGCAGTCTACTGCAAGTTTTATAGTTGTAGAGTTATGCAGTTCTTGAAACCTTATTCTATCTTTAGAGAGGTTGAGAGAGAAAATGTGAGTATTCCTTATTGTTTTCTTATTCTTATGGACACTTTTAAACTTTAGGAATTCTGGTTGTCTAAGACACAAGCATGGTATTTTTAAAGGGTTTTAACTATTGATATAAAAACTGTTTGGAAGTTAACACAGTTTGTACCATTGGTATTTTTCAATATTTCTTATTTTTTTTTAGCATGCACAACTAATAACTTTTGATGTTATGTGTATGTTTTTAAAACATGCTTTTTGAAAAAAGTATTTTACAATATGATATAAATGAAGAGGATATAAATTAAAATGAAACAGAGCATACGATTGGTATAAAACTCTTACCTTTTCAAGTTTTAAATAAGAAATTAGAATACTCGTGTTACTCTTGAAAATGACAACTGCTCTTGAAAAGGAAGAATAAAATTTATGTGGGTGTCAGATAGAGAGAATTTTTGGAATTGAGGCTAGGATTATACATCAGGTGATGTATTTATAGTGCTTGCAAATCAACTAGAACAGTTGGATCATTTTGTTGAAAAATTCTCAGCCGTTGGCTGGATTGGCCAGCAATATGTCTTTGGAATGGTGTGATTGGCTAGCTTGGCCAATGTAGCTGCTTCTTTAATATCAACCAGTCACTCACATTTAGCTGGCATTCAGTTGGCAGAAAACCTTCTCTTGTTGGTATCCTTGCACACAACATGTTCCTTTTTAAAAATATATATACATGCATAACCAGGTTGGTAACAATGGTTAGATTGTATAGTTAAGTTGGCTTATCAGTGGATACATTGTTCGTAGCTAATTTCTTGATGTACTGTGATTACATGCCTTACATTTAGTCAACAATTCACGCTGCAGCTTCTCATGCAGTGTGTTTCCCCACATTTCTATTTTTTTTTAGCACTTGATTAAAACACTCATTTAAAGATTGAAATTAATATATTCATATCCCTTTGATGGATTACTTACGCACAAAGGAATTGTAATAATCTATTTTGGACATCACATTGACATAAAAACTCATGCATAAAATATCTATACATCACAAAAATTACTCCTATTTACATTTTATTCCTATTTAAAATTCGGGGTCCTTACATTATCTACTGATGAACAATTTTATCCTCCGATGACCATGTTTCTGCAGAATATCCTTTGGTAGTCATATTACCTCTGATGCAGAATATCCTTTAATTAATACTTTATCCACTGAGGAACATAATCATCTTTTGACTGACTGTTTTAAGATTTATCTTCTGATTATCCACTGATGTACATTTTACACAATTGGAGGATAAATCTACTGACCTGTCTATTATCCAGCTGCAGTTTATCTGCTGATATTTATAAAACACATCAACAGTTTCTAGTATAATTTTAAATCTAACAATTCTAAGTATTATACATTGTCATCAAATACTATAATTCAAGAGGAACTTGAAGGGGGAAAACGGGTTCGAGGTGCAGCAACATCCTCCAGTCCATGGTCCCGTCTTTCCGAAGAGAGGCGTTCTAGTCCTTATTTTAGGGAAATCCAAAGGGATTTCCGCACTATTCGAGATGCCGGGGCGGGAAAGGAGTGACTTTTACAGGCGCGTGATAGAGCTCATGAAAGGGTGCAAATTCTATTTGTTCTTCGCCGCTTTGGGTTGTGGGGCTTACTTCCTAGCCCCAGTAAATGACTTATATCTAAAAAAATAAAATATACTCATAAATTTTCAAATTTATACACTCATAAACTAATGATATTGTACGTACACAAAAATATAAGCTATTGATTTTGTGTTTGATACAACAAAAATTAGAAAATAATATATATTACAAACTCAATAATTTTAATTAATTAAAAAAAAATTGTGTTGTACACATGTTGATAAACTAGTATCTATATACTGGTATACTAATTCACAACAAGAATTTACATTCAAGAAAACTATTTAATTGTATATGTGTTAGGTATTATGTTAATGATGATAATGTAATTATTCTTTTGTTCAATTAATAACTGTGCACTTGTAAATATTCAAGATAGTTCATAAACCTTAGTATATTTACATAATTTGGTATTCACTGATGGACAACTTAGTCTGTTAAGGAATAGTCAATACCACACTAGGCAAGTCATCAGTGGATATTTCAAGAACTTGATCATGTCAGGGAATGTCTGGTTGTACTTCATGTTCAAGTATTCCGCATATCAAACATTCAAGGAAAAGCTAACAAAAGTATCAGTGATTAAAGATATGAGTATTTGAAAAGGCATTGGTCGATAAACTCGTTAGGGGACACTGTTAGGAGATGTCCTAAATACTGCATTAGGGGATGTCATCATTGGATAAATCCATTAGGGGATCCTGTCAGGGAATATCATCAGTGGATAACTTGACCGTCAAGGGATACCATCAGGGAATAACTTGACCGTCAAGGGATACCATCAGAGCATGCCGTCAGCAGTTAAATCTGTCAGGGGATATCATCAAGAAATAGCCTGAACACTGCATCAATGGATGATATCAATGGATAACATTGAGACTTAACATCAGGGGATCAAGAAGCACCGATCTAATTCTACATCAGGGATTAACATCAGTGGATAATGAAACACTGATCAAGTCTACATCAGGTCTTGTCATAAAGGGATCCAAAAACACTGATCAAGTAAATATCAGGGGATAGTTAAGACCTAATCCACACGTCATCAGAGATTAAGAGATATGCACTAGTATTT
Organism: Centella asiatica; assembly: GCA_014636745.2. Taxonomy (NCBI): domain Eukaryota; kingdom Viridiplantae; phylum Streptophyta; class Magnoliopsida; order Apiales; family Apiaceae; genus Centella; species Centella asiatica. The sequence goes on along the minus strand of CM025784.1, from coordinate 31,962,489 downwards.
GGCATAGAAGCAAGAGGTATATCTAGGAAGATATTCTTTGAAATCTAGAGGTCCAATAATAACTTATACACCAGAAACGCATTGTGATGGCCCCAAATTCCCATACTCGGCGGGGTCACTACCAATGATTGGAGACAGGTACAAAGTCAACATCCATACATTAAGAAAGAGAACAATCAAACTAATTAATTAGAAACTATTACAAAAATTAGAGTAGCTTATCTTACGGCGAAAACTAGATATGGCCCGTAGGTCTTATGATTTAAGTATGACTTTTGCATCCTCTATCCTTTGCATCTCGTCATAGTTACCCTTAGCTAGCTTAAAAGAACATTCTACATGTACATCTTTTCTTTACCTTTGTTAACTGTAAAACATTTAATAACAACAACAATAAGCGATTTACGCTCAGCAAGTACATAAACATGTATGGTGGGTTCGAAACGCAAAAAAGGTTCAGACTGTTTGTGAGGTATGACATATTTAATGTCAAAACCTCTAGAAATTTAAAAAATAACTTTGAGAGTCCTCGATGATATTATGAAGGAAATCCTCCTAGAAGGAATACATGATTCAGTAGGTTTGTGTGCCGAAGAAAATTCTTCGTAGGACTAGCTAATCACACCATAGCAGTTGGCCAGGTTGCGATGGCATAATTTCTCTTTTGTGAACGTACGTAGTCATTATAAAACCTCTAGGTCAGGTGTTCGATCGGAATCCCCACCTTTCCTTCCTTTAGCCAACTATGTGGCATGACCCCATAGGGGTCAATTCATTCTCATTCATTGTACAGATATAACATCAAGGAGTAATATGATAGTCAAAGCTCAAGTACATCCGTACATAATCATTTATAAGATGTTAGCTAAAAATAGAGCATATCATAATCATCCATGAAAATAAGTAAGACATATATATAATCACACTGCATGCATATCGAAACAAGAAATAATGCACATATGTAAATAAAGAGGAGTGAATATTTACTTGCCATAAATATCAACATGGATATGTACATGCATATCATATCATAACATATCATTATGCATATCGAAGCAACTGATCATGCATTAAATTGAAATAAGCATCAGATTGAATATATATTTTCCTTGTTTATAGGTACAGTTAATACCTCTACTGATTGTTAACCTCCTTTTTTAGTGGAAATACTTATGTTAAATACAACATGAAATGACTTGATTAAGCTATGTCATCATGCGAGTGAATATTATGCTCATGTTGTACTTAAAGTGTGTGTAATATCTTAAATTAGGTCATCTCAGACTTAAAGTAGTCTTTAGGGTCTCACGCACGTCCATGACCTTCCAAAATTAACTCCCCTCCCTAATGCGATCTATGTTGGTTGATTGTCAATTAATTTTGTTGAGTCTGTCTTAAGTTACAAACATTGCATATTGAGTCACATACAAGGGTTATGTGTGACTAAGTATTGAATTTTACGGAACAGTTCTCGGTATTTTCCTTGCTCTTAACTTGGATTTATTATCCTTTAATTTATTGAAGGTTTAATTGATTTAATCGGAAATTTAATGATTTATTATTTATTTATTATTGATTTAATTAGGGTAATTATCCCTTAATTACTCTTTAATTAATCTAAATTAGGTAAAGTAATTATCCTTAATTACTTATTAATTATTATTAACTAGTTTTATTTATTTTCATCGTAATTAATTTACACTAATTGTCTTTGCACATGTACATATTAAGACTATGTATGGTAATAGTTATTTGATGTACATGTAAGGTTTGTTACACTTTATTGTAAGCCCAATTTAATTTATTAGGACATGAGTCTAATTATGTGGGTCGTCCCTTGTTTATTCATTCTAATTCTCAGATTGGACCCTTTAAGAATTATGATCCATTGTATAAACATAATCACTTGGGCTGGTTGACACCAAGTTAGGAAAAATCTTAGTTGTACCTAGTAACTTTGGCTTAAGAGAATGCAGTGATAGATTACTATTTTTGCTGGTGGTTTCTTAACGGCCCAAAATGATTGGGCTTGTTTGCCCTTTTTTTTTGTTTTGTAAGAGTTAGGCCCAAATTGAGGCTTGTTAGGGTTTTTCTCCCTTCCCTTTTGAACAACAACAACAACAGCCTATGGGGTAGCCATTGCTGTCTGGCTCACGCCGGCATCGAAACGTCGCGGCTTGCCACTTTCGGTCATCTTCCATGGCTCCTTTGCGGTATGAATTACTACTACCGCGGTTACAAAGAAAAGGAGTTAAATAATAATTCTACATAATAAGTAAGCATTTCAGTCGCTGAGTCATTAGTACTACAGAGTACTACCTTATAACACCTGTGAGAAGTACACAAGTACGTGTGAATGTAATGATCAAGTAATTGTTTATCATATTTTAGTGGTTTAATTAATTTCACGTCCGATGTTAATCTAAAGTGAGAGATACCCCATATCAGACATTTTATTTTCTTGGCTCTCCTATATAAAGAAGACCCTTGTCTTACTACTCTTCCTTTCTAAACACTCTCAAACTCAAAATAATATTCATAAACGTGTGTTGCAGAATCGAAAGCTTCACAAGGTAATTTTAAAGCCTTAACTAGTTATTTAGTTTAACTGAGAAACATGAAAGATAAACCCAGGAATCGCTTAATCATTTAACGAGAATAAAAATTTGTATGAAACTTTGGCTAATCAAGACATATTTCTCTCACTACAATTTTCTCATACAGACCACATGGATAATCTCTACTTGAAGAAACATTCTCCATATATTTAAACTCTTCTATTCTTTATTTCTAAAAACTATGTTATATTGAAAAGCTTCTACGTACCTATGAATCAGGACTTTTCATGATATTAGAGAGAATAGTTTTATATTAAGTCTCTAAAAAGATAATGATTTTTCCTCTTGATGTTCACGTTCAATATAAAAAACTATTTAGAAAAGTTAAAACAAAACATATTTTAATTATGGAACAAATATACAAAAACTTGACTGTAAGCCATCAGAAGATAATTATCCATCGATGGGTTGATTTAGCCAACAGAGGATAATTATCCACCGATGGGTTAACTTAGTCATCAGAGGATAAATTATGTATTGATGAGTAAAATTATCCCCTGATGGGTAAAATATCCCTTGATGGATAAAATTTATCCACCAACGAGTTTGATGTTGACTATATATTTTGGCGACGAGTTTGGCGACAAATTTGGCACTGGCTATATAGTTTGGCGATAAACAAGAGAGTTTGGCGACATCCAAGAGAGTTTTGTGACAACCAAGTGACTTTGGCGATAGTCAAATGGATTACTGACGAGTTTGGCGATGAACAAATTTATCCACTTAACGGGTAAGTGTTAAGTATAAATGATGATGATGATTTTAGTTTTGATTGTTCATCTGTACATACTCAGGGTGTTCTATAAACCTAAGTATTTGCACGCATTTTGCATCCACAGATGATCAACTTAGTCATCAGGGGATGAAGTATAACTCACTAGGCAAGTCCCAGCAGAAACTACTAATGGACTTGATAGTGAAGAGGGATGTCTGTTGTTACTCAAAAACACTTAAGTATTCCGCACATCAGACATTCCAAATGAAATCAACAAAGCTTCAGTGATTAAGACCATCAAGAGAATTCGTCAGGGGAACCCATCAGGGGATGACATAGGCAGGCCAACCCGTCAGGGGAACGCGTCAGGGTATGGCAGTGGCAAGCCAAACTCATCAGGGGGAACGCGTCAGGGCATGACAGTGACATGCCAACCTGTCTGGGGAAATCATCAGGGTATAATAGTGTTAAGCTAACCCGTCAAGAGGAATGCTCAACACTGCATCAATGGAAGCCATCACTGTATGCCTTGAGTCTTAACGTCAGGGGATCAGGAAGCACTTGGATAACTCAAGTGAGTTTGAAGCACTAATCGAGTCTTAGACAAGACTTGTCATCAGGGGATCCAGAAACACTGATCAAGTTCACATCAGGGCTTGCTATCAGTGGATAGTTACGACTGCATACACTCGTCATCAGGTCTTACACGCAAATCAATGAAGCTTGTTAAAGAAGTAAGAGACATAAACTGGAAAGATATCTCTTGAAGTTTGGTGGTCCAATGACAACTTTCAATCATTAAATGCACGCAGATCAGGGGAAGAAAAAAAAACAACAACAGTCTGACACATCATTCCTAAAGGACATCGATGTGACATATACGGCTAGGTTGAAAAGAGCAGCATGTCCAAGCACGTGGGTTCAACTACTAATCTTCTATATATGCAAAAGAGTTCTCATTATACTGTATCAATCCAACGGATCAACCAACACACAGAAGCACACAAACACTAGAGAAGTTTTGAAACATTTTTGAGAGAAAATATTCAAAGAAATATTGTAGCTAGTGAGTGTGAAAGAGAAGCTGTAACTTGTTACAGAATTTGTAGCTTATTAATCACATTTGTGATTAACCAGATTTCCAGAAAAAACCTTAAGTTTTAATACAACTATTTTAACTTGAATTTTTGGGTGTTCATTTTAAAAGTCATTAAAGTTTTTCTGATATTGTAGTTATTTCTATCAGTGCTTAACAAAATATTTTAAGATCAAAAAAGTTTTGAGTATTTGTATTCATCTTCCCCCCCCCCCCCCCCACAAATACTTGAGCCTATTTTGTTCTAACAGTAAGCTATCCCTTAATGGCCGATAGCTATCCCCTGATGGTCGGGAGCTATCCCCTGATAGCCTAAAACTATTCCCTGACGGCCGAGACCTTATCCCCTAACGAGTATAATTTATCCCTTGATGCGCAGTAACCACTGATACATCTATTATTCCCTAAAACATATTACCCACTAGACTTAACTTTTATCCACTGGTAAACAAATAAGTTAGCGAATAATAGTAATACCTGAAGAAAGTTTACTTTTGAAAATTATTCTACTGAGGTTATAAAATACACCAGTAGCTACTGGACAATAACCAGTGTAACCTTTTCAAGAATATGCAACACCATTAGATACATTCAAGAAGTAATAGATATAAACTAAAAAATTTCTTTTAACTCAAATAAAACACTCTTAATGAATTATATGTAACACGATTTGATAGACAATACATAAAGAACATTGTTACTTAGACATAACTATAATTCTAACTTTTGATCATTTATGGATCAAAAACAAATCTCGCAGGAACACTTAAACCAAACATAAGTGGTCACCTTGATCAAGGCAAGTAATGTATTTGTTATTCTTCCAACGTATAACTCAGTTTTTCGTTATACGTGATTTTGCAAGTAATGTATTTACTATTCCTTCAACCTATAGCAGAGCTGTTTATGCAGGCATACATGTAGTATAATGCTTATTGCAATTAAACTCTTGATTAGTTGATTCGATCTGCGTTGAGACATGATATGCAAATGCTCAAAATTTTCTTACATATACATAATTGTTTCGTATACGTACCGATAAGGAATAAAAGTTACTTGTTCAACTTGAGCTAAGACCTTATTGTTAATGTTGGGGTTTCAAGCACATAAACGCAGCGGAAATGATAAATTAAAATAATTTATTGAAACCCCAACCAGGATCCATGCAAAACATGTAATACATATTTGATAGAAGAGTACTTGTTCAAGCTGTAGATTTTGAACTTTGGTGGAGATAGTTATGAACCACAAGCTCAATCCAATTGAACCAAACTTCTACAGGTATCCATACGAGCGTATATAACTCAACCAAGGAGATGAATGACTTCCTTTATATGGTACTAGCCAAAAGGAAATCAAAGAACAACTTTTATCTCACTCTCTCTGTTTGATATATTTCTTTCTTCTCTACTTTTTTCTATATACAGAACATAAGAAAGAACTGAAGGTTGTGTATATCTAGTATATATATCTATCTATGTATATGTCAAAACATATCTCATAAAGAAGATAAGAGGAAGATGAGTATTTATAGGCAACTAACCTCCTCTTCCACCACCCTTTTCAACCAATAGATCATCATATATATCATATATATATATATATATATTTAGATTCAATGAATTTAGACATATGTGGCTAACCACCTCTTCCACCACCCCTTTCAACCAATAGATCTTCATATATATCATATATATATTTAGATTCAATGAACTTGTATAGAGGTGACTATATACAATTAACCTAGACAGAGGTGTGTTTAGATACAATGAATCTGGATAGAGGTGACTAAATACAATGAACCTGGACAGAGATGTGTTTAGATACAATGAACCTAGATAGAGGTGGCTAACCACCTCTTGCAAGCAGCTATTAACATTTAATACTCTACAGTGACTGTTACAATTGACTAAGTCAATTACTAGTATTAATTCTCAACTACAATTTTAAATAAGCCAATCATATTGACTTATTTAAAATATAATATCTGAATTAATTCTCCTTTTAATTACGCTTTTAATGTGAGACCTTATAGGTTATTATTACATTGACAATAGTTTTATAATCATATTATAAAATTATAAACAGTGAATGACATCTAGTAATACATCATTGTTACCCAAGTAATAACAATGTTAGTGATTCAACATAACCTTTTCTTGTGACCAATGTTTCAATGTAATATAATTCCTTTTGCCCTTGATATCCAAGATTAAACTCAAGGCAAGAAGTGCGTCATCCTCTTTATAATTTAATCTTTGTTTTCTTGATCGATGAGTAAACTATAATAGACAAATTACTACTTGAGCATGACCATACATTTCATAGTTCTACTCAATTAAGAGGCCCAAGGATATCACTCCTAAAATAATAGGAGGGACAAATCCTATCTAGATCATTCACATTCCTTACACAACTCATAATATAGCCAACAGTCACCTTTATGGTCCACTCGGTTAAAGATGACTTTTGGTGATATCAAATCATATGAATCCTCGTGTAGAAATGTAATGGCTTCAAGTCGTAGGACCATTACATCATTGTCACTATGAAAATAACTTATGACACTTCACTTACATGTAGAATTCTCATGGTGGGTTAATCCAATACACTGTTCTCTAACATGTACCTATGTATTTACTTGATATCTCACATATCTATGGCCAATGAGATTTGGTCATCAGTCAACCCACATACTAGTCTCAATGTATCATTGTTGTCCCATTAACAATAATACTTGACTAGGGATGTTTAAGAATATTGATACATTTTACAACTATATGATCTCATGTTCCAAGTTACATACTTGAGCCAATATAGTCCATATTCATTATTCTAGGGACGTTTATTATCTTAACAATTATATCACACAGTAAATTGAAACATAATAAACTAAACATTATTTATTAAATCAAAACATACGTACAAGTGCGTCGTGACAATTATCAAATAATTGGCTCCTAGGGCATACACTCCAACAGTTAAATGCTTGACTACTTGTATTTAGTTACAAACATCCTATTTGTTCCATGTAAATACATGACATATTAAATTATTCAATTCAGTTTAATTCTTCTAATGCTTTTTATGAAATCTTCTGTGTGACCTTCGCTGAGGTGTCAGGAGTAATCCACTATATAAGCTAATGAGGGAACACCCTGAAATTGAGAATAGTTTAATCTATCCTACCGGGCCTTGTAGATGTAATTATATTTATTTTAAGTGTCATACGTATGTACACCGCAAACCATATTAAGATAGTCTTGGCCTGCTATTGTCAAATGGTAAGAAGTATTCTCAGTAAGTCCTAGTACTGAACGTAGTTAAGACGATCTAGTAAGTCAAGAATTGAAAGACGTCAAGTGATTATGTGGATTTTATTTTTCATACAGAGACGTTAAATTGCCAATTTCCCCCCTATCTAAGAATGTAGATTCTCCCAATCTACGACGGGAATCCAATAGTTTGAACTCTTGATGTTGTTCATACACATTAACATTGTCTTGGAAATTGTATTTCAGAACTAGCTACAGAATTTTCATTCCTTTCAACTGTCCTATAACATAATACTTGCTGAGCTTTTATCGCTCATACTTGCTTGAATTCTCTTTCAGTTTAACATAAAAAAGGAGAAAGTTTGAAGGGTAAGGAAAGGATATATCAGTAGGATTGGCTGTTCAGGGCTCTTGAATATGATTTTGATTTTGGTATTGTAATAGAGAGTTATGTTTTTTCGCTGCTAGAATCTTTTGAAACAATATTTTTAATAATTACTGAACATACTTTGTTCTAGATAATGTTATGAAGGAAAGGTTATTTGTTTGTTAGTTCTATTCTCCCATTAACGGCCCGACATTTTGCTGAAAGTCAAAGTCGCAGTAGTTGATAATAAACTGACAACTCTGGCTTACGGTTGGGAAGCCGGGGTCGTCAAATCGGGGTTAACAAGTTTGAGCAAGATAGATACAAGATTTTTCTGCTCAATTCAAAAATAAAAATTATTCAATAATAATTAAAAATTAAACCATATATAAATCTAGATAAAATCTTTTGTACTTACCGCAACTACAACATTTGCATCGTATCTCGCAGCCAACTGTGTCAGAGTTATCTCAGAATGTATAAGATCAATGATTTTTACTGCCCATGCCTTTATGTTGAACATCACCAACACAAAATGTTTTGTATCCTAAAATGGAATGGTATGAAAATGACATCACATTCTGAGACACGCAAACCATTTTGTTGTACGAAGTGCTGCACAAACCCTACTGCATTTGCAATATTAGTTTACCCTTCGACATTTGTTATGGTTTGACCCACGACAATGAAGAAAAGTAACATATAGTGGAAAGTCCTTTTTAACTTCTTTCCAGCTCATCTTATGATGGCGTCTATTTCTGCCAATAATTCTTGGTAGGTGTCCACAATTGTGTTACCTAACCATGCCCCAGACGATAATGCTTTGGCCTCCTTATCGTTAATACTATAATTTTTAATTTTCCGAGGCCAATACTTTAAATCATCGACGGGTTCACCATTAAACCAGTTTCGAGTCAACTAATCCACCTTCCAAGGCTTTAATGGCTTCATCATGCCTACTTTCACCAGAGCCATCAGTAAATCGTGTCTTGACACTTTAGTCGAATTAGGGAAGTGTAGAGCCTTTTGGGAGAAATGAGTAGGATTTACATATTCGGGAAAATCGACAGTTTGTGCGACTTTAGGGAAATGATTGAAATCTGCTGTAAAGGACATGAGAGGATCCGATATAAAAGTCATGGCAGTTGGAGCTTCTGAAGGATCAATGAAGGACAAATTGTAAAGGGGATGCTCCGAATAAACTTTGAGATTGGACAATTGCATCTATTGAATCATGACACTATTATTAGTTAAAAGTGCTTGATATTGTTATTCAATCTCAGGAGGTTTATTTGGCCACTACTGCAACATCCCAAGGGTCTTTTTCAATAGCACAATAAAAAGATACAAGTACACGTTAACAATATTAAAAAATAGATATAATGTAATACGAGGATTATAATTAATTTTACGTACCACATTTATTACATGAGCTTGATAAAAAATGACATGATTACTATATCGGATATCAGTGATATTCAGTTTTGTAATTTGTTTCTGTGTCACTTTGCTGTACCACAAGTAGTACATGTCCATGTCCAGTTTGTTGCACTTGGTATTTTGTGATACCAACAAACCCACAAGATTCTTCTGGAAGTCATTCCACATCTCTATGTACGGCGCGACGAATGCTTCATAATCAGAGACGTGAAATCTATTTTTCTTCTCCACCCGATTGAACCTTAACTGAGTGTGATCAACAGGGGGGTCAGAAATCCTCTGATAATGACAAGTTGCCTAGGACTATGTCTGGCATTTGATACTCAATCTTATCGAAATGTATCAGTGGGATTCGACTGTTTGCGAACAGTCATGCCATCCAAGCGTCCTCGTCATCATCATTAACGATTTATATCTTCTTGTACGGCTTCCAGATGAATTTGTCTTGCGGTTGATTTTCAAACTCAGCTTGATATGTCAGGACATTGTGGTGTGGATTTGCTCGCCTTTCCTTATACACAACATGCTTGGTGTATGCATATGCCAACACACGCAACCACCACAACTCAGATCCAAGATGAGGAAATGGACGCCCGATCCTTAATATGTCATGTGCCAATTTTGAACTACTGTCATGCATCCTGTTATCCTTCCAAGTAACACAATCTTACCCTTAACTTTTTTATAGTGGGATGCATCATGGAGTGCTTGGTAAATAACTGGTAGGACTCTTGAGCCCCAAGTGTAGTTCACTATATCTTTAATGTCTCTAACAAACAATATGTACCTAACAAATCAATTAAAACTTTAATGTCTCTAACAAACAATATGTACTTAACAAATCAATTAAAACAATTTAGTAACTAAGTTAATATCAAATAATGACAATAACTAATTACAATAACAAAGATAATAAATGTGTCATACCTAGCTAGGCGTATGTTCTTGGTTTTAGTGAGAAACAATATAGCACCACCCAACCACAATATGTAGGCTCTTGTGTAGATAGCTATATAGTTAACTGGTGGATCCTCGGGCAATTAACGGAAACACTCTACAAGCCACGTCAAATGAATACCACTACTGTGCTTTGCTTCTTTATAGAACGTTCACCAAAGCAGACTTAAAACAATCATTTATGTTCTTCCTCGGATAAAATACCACAAGTAAGGGGTTTTCCATTAATGGGTAAACCGATTATATAGTGGATGTCCTCCAAGCTGATAGTCACCTCACCACTATTAAAATGAAAAGTGTTGGTGGATGATCTCCATCTTTCCACTAATGCAGTAACTAAACATGCATTGTGTCTTGGGAATATATACCCATATGTAAATGCATGCATTTCAATTGCATTAAGGAGTACGTCATATGTAAATACCATACTTTTGATTTCTCTGTTGAGTAACGTCTAGTACTTTGAATTCATTCGTGTTGTATACGTGAGTAGATATATAACTTGGTTAATCATCCAATAAACTATTATCACCGGGACCTGAATTTAAATAATACTGATCCATTGCAACTTACAAAATATTTACATATACTTCATCAAATACACTGTCTATATATATACACACACACACTGCCCACATATTTACATATTCAAAACGTATACACACACTGTCATACATAAACTGCATACACACATAAATTAAATTTACAATATAAATTTATCAAATCCTAGAAGAAATAAAATACTTGATTTGATAAGTTAAATTTGATGCAATTTGTGGGATCGACCATTATTTGAGAGAGAAATGGTTAAAATTTGAGCGGAAGTTAGCTATGTCCCAAACTTGATGTTTTCTTTGAGAGAAATTATAAAAGTTTCAGCAAAAGTTAGATATAAAATGAAGAAGAGAAAAAGAAGAATAGATCACTGGCAAAGGTAAATGCTGAAGGAAAGAATAAATAAAGTAAATAAAATAAAAGTTAATATTATAATTTCAAAAGATTTTTTTCCACCAGTGTTAGTAGCGGAAAGAGAAAAAAAATTAAAGGTTTAAGGTTAAAAGCCTTCATCCAATAACACTGGTGGAAATGACTTTTATTATTATTATTATTTTTAAAGCCTTCTACCTATGTTACTAGTGAAAAAACCTTTTTTTTTTGTAGTCTAATGTCCACAGTTGAATCATCTTATCGATCGTTATAAATGTGTTAGCTACGAAAGTTTTCATAGGTAATGTTAGCCATGAATCTGATTTATATATATATATATATATATATATATATATATATATATATATATATGGAATAATATTAGTGAGAATTTAGTAATGGGGGAGGATATTAATATGGTGTGAATGGAGATTGTATTACAGTAGAAGCCGAAGGGATATTCTAAACTAAGACTTTGTATGGATATTTTAAACTAAACCTGATACGCCGAAAATATTTTTAAAAAAAATATTATGTCGTACTTTTTAAGAAAATATTTTTAAAAAAATTATTTCTGATGTTTAATTGCTAATTTGAAAAAAAAATAAAAAATATAATTATGATGATAATTAATGGTGATGACAACGGAGGTGGTGAAGGCAACTTTAGCCACATAATGGTGCTTGGTTAATTTTTGAAAAATATTTTTTGTTTTTTATTCCATAAGTCATTTTTCTAAAATATTTAAAAAAACAGAAAATGTGCATAAAACATATTCTTAACTTTGAATTTTTATCGTACAACAAACATCGAAAAATAGAAAAAACATCTTCCGCTATCAAAGGGAGGCTAAGTAATCGCCGGGCGGCGTGCTTATCTTGTGTGACAATACTACAGAGCGAGTGGTTCTTCTAGGCGGTCAGCTGTGTGACAACACTACAAAGAAAGCGGCGCTTTCGTGTACAAAGCTATAACTATTCCAAAAAGGGCTATACTAACTGAAAAAAAGGCATCTTTAAAAAATTCATACCAATCTATTGAATTACTCAAATTTTGATGTAAAAGGTTTATAGACGGAGTTACACAATAATGTCTCTATTAGATTCTCCGATTGAAATACGAGAAGTCTTGTTCATTAACATCTCAGAAATATTCAACCATAGTGAAATGAAAGAAAAAATGTATTTCATTTCAATGGACTCAATGAATCTATAAACTTTATTACATTTGTGTGGGAAGTTAAGAAATGAAGTCTTATTTAGCAATGAAGAGAACATAAAACCACAAAAGGAGAAAAGCACCAAAAGATGCATGGATTGATAGAAAGGAAAAGCATGAGAGAGAGACTTTAACAAGTCATCCTGCTTTGCCACATTGGAAAAAACATTTCTTCACGTGGCAAAAGCTGGGCCTACCTATGGCAAATTGTCCTGGGCCCAGTATGTACACCATCTGCGTGCAGCCCTAATTTGAGCTTAAATCTATTATCCAAAATCAAAGCTTTAAGAATTAAATTTAGCAAAAAATGAAATAAATAAATAAAAATAAAGGTGATGTAATAAAACATTTCTTGATCAACAAAATTCTTTAACAATTTAGAACGATGAAAAGAGTGATTTTATTTCAATTTTTTTTTAATAAAGTGTGAAAATCCAATATGAAAACTACTTTAGCTCATGCTATCGTCTCATAATTTAAAATGTTATACTATATAACTAATGTCATCTACGCAAGCTATAAGTATCCAAAAAGTCAAGATATGCAGATAAGTTTAGATATGTAGTAATAGTAATATTAAACTTTATAAATATATTCACTAACTCAAATTTCATTAACGAGATGACAATTAAACAAGCGTAAATAAGATTTAAAATTTTCATAAGATTTGAGAGTTTTTCTTTTTACTTTTTTCCGTCTCTATTATTTCTATTCAATATCAAGCAAATTAAATAAAAGAAAATTTAAGATAGAGTCAAAATAAAGCCTAGGAGTTAAAAAAGCAACGGGGATATTTTGTCGGCAGTTGGACGACGGGGGAGCACGTGAAAGGAACATATATACCAGCAACAGACAGCAGTTATAAGAACGTTAACGCCGGTCAGTTAATTTTATTCGATCTACAGTTTCTGGTTCGTTAAGGATCCTAGCTAGCTTATAACAGAAATACATTAGTTTTTTCTTTTGTTTTATATCTTATCAGTTTTAAAATTTGATATTATGTCGTAAAAATGTTTCTGAACTATTAATCGTATGTATTAAAATAAGTTTAAATAAGTTATCTGTGAAGAAGATCTTGAACAAATAATGTAAGTTATCGCCTCTCTACTAAACTCAGGAATGAATACCCTTTTAATAGATTAAGAACATTAAAAAAAATTAATGAATAATTAATATATTAATATACGACGTAGGAATTATATAAGTTACATGCAAACCAGTTAGATTGAGTTTGGATTGATGGAATAAAATGAGATAAATAATGAATTTGATCAATGTATAATTATCACAAAATTTTATGGTTCCTATGGAAGATGATGATAAAATGAATCATTCGTTTCATATGTAATTTCATTACATGTGTAAGGAATATGAGAGAATAATTCATTTTTTTTATTGTGTTCTCTCTCTCGTTCCTTATCATCATTCCTTCTACCACTATTTTTTCACAATATTTCTGTTAACTTTTGATCAATTCCTACTCTTATTATATTTACTTAATCCAAACACAGTCTTAAAGTCGGTTGACAGCGTGCATCAGCCTACAATGTTCATTGATTTCACCTTTGGATCATAACCTTTGAGCCGGACCCTTCAACAATTTCCAACCGCCCCTCAACATTAACAGCTAATATTTTATAATGAGTTGAACAACAATATAGGAATGTTCCTCGTTTAGCCAACGACCAAGAGAATAAAGAAATTACAATTAATATATAATTGTCTTAATAGATAATGAAGAAGTTATTTCCCTTGTGTAATTCCTCATCTACAAGGAAGTTCAGATGAGGTACACAAAGTAGTAGCTGGTACGTTTTGCTAAGGTTGGATTTAACACTTAATTATTGATGTGAACATATAGAACAAGCGTAGATTAATTTATTAACACTATCATGTTATGTCTATATCAAATTTAATATCCAATTAACACTTTTTATTTTGGTATTTTTCGCTGAGCATTAATTGTCTTCAATTTTAAAGATATTCTTAAGAAATGATTTTTTTTAACATAAAAAAAAGATTATTTAAAAACGTATTTAAATTCTAGAAGGTAGGGGTTAGCTAATTAATGACGATAGATGGAGAGGTAGAGCTTGAGAGGAAAGACTAACAAAGCATATATCATTAAAAATTAATGAAAAAGATAAAGTGAAAAAGGAGTAGGGTATAGAGGGGGTGGGGTTTGTTTAATTGCTTTTTCCTTGATCTCTTTTTGTCATCTTCTCATCAAAACCCCAATCAGGCCCCTCCATTTTCTCCCCTCCCCTTTGGATCTTCTTCAGTTCTCCCTCTCTCCCTAAGGTCTCTCTCTCTCTAACATGATCATTAGGCATACATATATATACATGTGTGTGTGTGTGTGTGTTCCTTTATATATACATGTTGTACTAACTATCCATGCTTGAGATTGATCATATCCTAACAATGACGAGTTGTTTAATTTTTGCAGTGTTGTACATATATATATATATATATATATAGCTAGTTCTTGATTTCAAAGGCTAGCTAGCAGCTGATTATACAGGGAAGGATATATACACATACAGATTTTCCAAAGAACAAAAATATACATAAACATATATATAAATGGCACCAGTTTCATTGCCTCCTGGATTTCGATTCCATCCGACGGACGAGGAACTGGTGGCGTACTACCTCAACAGGAAAATTAATGGGCGCAAGATAGAGCTGGAGGTCATCCCTGAGGTTGATCTTTACAAGTGTGAGCCTTGGGACTTGCCTGGTACCTACTTATTTACTATTCACCTACTTTAATTGTTAATCGTGTCTACAACGTATTGGATTAATTATGACCCATAATTTGTTTCGGATATTTTAAAATTTAGAAATTATAGATTCTCATGTACAATGTAATTTATATTGTAATTAAGAAACTAGAATATCTAAAATTTATATATATATATATATATATATATATATATATATATATATATATATATGTATGTATGTATGTATGTATGTACGCAGATCGTTGTACTTACCATAACACAAATGTTACTTAATCAAACTAAATATGTGTTATTTTAGACGCGTGTGTTTACATACCTACATTTAACATTCAAAACCAAATATGTATTACTGAGGACAGATGTGCTTATATATGTGTATATATATCATTGTTCCTTGATTATTTGAATTACATTTAGAGAAAATTAAAAGAAAATGAATTAATTCCGGTGATATTAAATGGAGTATTTTTTATGGTTGCAATTCCTTTTGCCAGACCATTGTTAATTAATGGGTTGTATATATAACAGTAAGTTTCAAGATTGTCATATGTAAATACCTATTAATTACGTGAACAAAGCATATACTGTACTGAAGCTGATCAAGAAAGGTATAATTTTTATCAATTGTTATTTGAATTTATTATGCTTGAAGAATTTCTGTATCCTCTCTCTCTCTCTACGTGTGTATATATTGCAGAAAAAATATGTACATGCATATCTTGAATCCCAATATTTTAATTTTAATTTTAAGAATAAATTAATTCGGTTATCACTCAACATAAATCTACAATAGTTATATGTAAATGTAGACTTTATCAATACAACGATTTCTAGCCAAATTTTTTTCCAAAAATAAGTTATTTGAAAAACAAATAGTATTAATGCTGTGCTCCATCCTACTCGCTAATTAATAGCACTAACTTTATTACCGTGACAAACATAGGCTTCATTTTATTATAATTATATATTTGTATAAACTAATTTTACAAATTAAATTATTTATAATTTGTGTAAGTATTCATTGTCATTATTTTAGTACACTTCTTAATAAAATTTTATTACAATAAAAAGTTAAAATTTTAAAACTCTAAATAAATTAATTTTATTACATAAGAATCATGGTCGATTACAGATTAAATTTTAATTGAAAAAGTGATAAGTGATGTTGAACCAAATTAAAACAAAATTAGAGAATTTGTAGGGATAAGATTTTGATTTAATTTTTTGTAATAATTTTTTATTGAATGTTGAACGGAGTTGAAATGAAATTAATTTAAAAAGTTATTTAAGAAAAAGTTTTGGATAAAATTTTTATTTGACTTTTTATGTACAAGGGTATATAGTGTTTAGCTATAAGAAAAACTAATTTCATATAAAAGGAAAGAAAATAAAAATAAACAAGGCGAAAGAAGTTCTAATTTTTTCTTTACTTTGCCTCAAAGGTATGTGTACAACAAAATTAGAAGGGGCCCATTACAAAAATAAAAGCCTTGGTTCAATGAAATCTAGTGTTCATGCGTGCTAACTTCTTCCATCATCTTTCTTTAATTAGTTATCAGTCAAATATCTTTCTTTATAAAAAAAGCTTTAGTACATATCTTGCATTATCTTATTATTCAGTATTATGTTACCTCTGAAAAAGGAAGGTATAAATATTTTAGAGTTATAATACATGCTTGGTCCCTACATCTTTTGAACTCCTCTTAGAACCCAAAGATCTGTACTTAGCTCAAGATTGAAGTCAAAAAGCTAGATTTATACTAATAAAAGAAAATGATTGCATTTGTCTCCTACATCTTTCTCTCCCTCTCTCTCTCTCTCTCTCTCTCTATATATATATATATATAAGTCCAAACTTCGATCAAACTTATTCTTGTCTGTTGAATGTTGGATATGTTTTATGATTAATTATTCATGTTACCTCATATGCATGTTTATTTTGTGATTAGTGTTATAATTTTTTGTATATAAAAAACAAAATAAATATTTTATTTAAAATTTTGGTTATAGGTGTCTAAATTAATTTTATAATTATTTCAACTCGATTTAACATTCAATAAAATCGATCCTAAACGAGTTACGGAAAATCAAAACAAAATCTTATCATTAAAAGTTGTTCAATTTGGTTCAATTTTACTTTTCATTTTTTCAATTAAATTTTAATTCGTAATAAACTATAATTCTTATGTAATAAAATCACTTTATTTAGAGTTTTAAAATTTTTTTGTAATAAAATTTTATTGAAACGTGTTAAAAAATAATGATAACAAATACTTATACAAATTATAAACAATTATAAAAATAATTTAATTTTTAAATAAAGGTTATACAAATAATAATTAACTATAAAAAATAGAACCCTAGTTAGAGTTTACAAGTGGATAGTCTAATTTTAAGTCACTGTATCTCCACTCTCATTCATATCTCGAGATTGAGCTAAAGTTTGTCTCTTGATAACTAAATGCGGGGGAGATTTATTTGATAGGCTAAAATATATAAGGCTATTGACTTAGAGACTCATATATTATTTATTTTATTTTGTGTAGCAAATTAATTAATTAGATGAGAAATGAATTATGTATATGATAATTCATATATATATATATATGCAGGGAAATCTTTACTACCAAGCAAAGATCTAGAGTGGTATTTTTTCAGTCCCCGAGACCGGAAATACCCGAATGGGTCAAGAACTAATCGGGCAACCCGAGCCGGATACTGGAAAGCTACGGGGAAGGATAGAAAAGTAAATTCACAAATGCGTGCGGTGGGAATGAAGAAAACCCTAGTTTATTACAGAGGAAGAGCTCCACATGGAGCTCGAACTGACTGGGTCATGCATGAGTATAGGCTTGATGAGAGGGAATGTGAAACTGCCTCCGGCTTGCAGGTGCAATCTCTCCTTCATATTACAATCCACATACAGATGTTTGATTCGCGAAATCTTAAAATACAAAGCTTAGCATAAATAAATAAATAAATAAATTTTATTTTTGAATCATTAAATTTCATAATTAACTTAACCCAGAAAGTTAAATATATCTCTACTTTTCAAGGTACTACTTGAGTTTTTTAAACTTAAATAGGACAAAAATTCGAACTCAAATTGATATGATTGCTAAATTTTGAAATTCTAAAATAATCAAACTTATATATCAGTTATAATGCAGGACACTTGCTATGTTTGTACTCATTTCTCCCAAATCCCTACATTTACTAATTAGTTTTCAAAGTGATCGAGTAGTTGATTTGATCTTTTTAGTGGTATTTTTTATTCAAGTTATTTCAATTAATCTGGACTACACTTTAATCCGACCGGAGTGTTCCCAACAATTAATGTTTATTGTATTACCGGGGTTAGAAAAATCAAAAATGTAATTTTATCATGACTTGTTTTTTCTTAAAATAGTTGCAGGATGCATATGCTTTGTGCCGAATTTTCAAGAAAAGTTTGAATGCACCAAAGATGGTGAGTCATTATGGCATCACAGCTAGTGGTCATTCATCTAGCAATCTAGAAATCTATTCCGAGCTGGGAAGATCATCCGAAGATAACATTATGGACATATCTGATATTCATCCAATGCCATTTTCAACACATCCACCCCATAACACTAACAACAACATCATGCCTTCCCCCTCTAATAATATAAGTTCTACAACCTCTTATGATTCAAAATGGACTCAATACTTATCGGAAGAGCCATTTGTCTTCCCAAATCCATCTCTCCCACATTGCGGTTCAATCTCATATCCTCCTTCTAAGGTAAAAAAGTGATGAATATATATTATTGTTTTATCAAACTTTATAATAGCCGACCATGGATAATATATGTTAAATTAAACAAAATTATCGTTTATTACTTCCCAATATTTTATAAAGTAATAATTATGTAGCCTCGTCCTTCCAATAATGCTATTTTTATTCTGACAATATCAGTCATATAATTGATTGTTTAATCGGTACCTTTTCTAATATATGCTTATGCATTTGTCAATTTCCAAGGTTGAGATAGCATTGGAATGCGCGAGGTTGCAACATAGGCTGTCATTGCCACCATTGCAAGTGCAAGACTTTCCACAAGGTGGATTTGTTGATATAGAGATGCCACAACCAAGCAGCAGTTCCATGTATGCAGGGAATACAATTAATGACCAACAAGATGTTTTGCAAGAAATTCTTTCGGTTGCTCAAGTCTCTCAGGAATTGATGAATCAAAAGTATTCATGGGTTGGAGATGATCATCATCATGCTGCAGTACTTAATGAAGATGATTTCTCATTCTTACCTCAAACCAACCAAGTCCAAGACATGATCAGTAGTGCAAATATTAGTAGGCCCATAGAGATTGGAGGAATAGATATTGAACAGTTCGGAAATGAGAGAAATGTTGAGAACTTGCGATGGGTTGGAATGTCAAACAAAGATCTTGAGAAGGTACGTACTACAACAATCCACTAAATAATTGAGTATCTTTATCCCTTCCTTTTTCTGATTTTTTTCCTATAGTTATCATAGTTTAATTATTTCCTTCAATTAATTAGAAGAAACTGGTTTCCATCTTTACTTTTGTACTTGTAAATATAAAGGGTTTCTTTTTTTAAGGGGATGGATACTTTAATTTAAACTCCCTCTATTAAAAAAACAAAAGAAAAATAGAGAGTTACATTTGAGTTTTTTATGGATATTAATGCTATATATTTGATTGAGTTACAAGAAAAAAGAATACTCCTTCCATTCTGGTTCATTTGCAACACTTTACTTTTTTTAAACATCTCATTCATTTGCAACTTTACCCTGTTATATTCCTATTTATTACCTTTGCAATATATACTTTATGTCACATCAATTGACTCAAATTCTTTTACTTTCCTGTTATTTTTACATATTTTAAATTAATTCATTCTTCGTCAATCATTTTCAAAAATAATATAGATATTTTAATTAAAATTCCTCTTTTTCCTTAAAATTTGTAAAAAGTCAACAATTGCGAATGGCATAAGACGTACAGAGGGAGTAATTTTTTCTTAAAATTTGTTATAAAGGGAGTAATTTTTTCTTAAAATTTGTTATAAATATACAATTAATGATAAGATAAAAAGATTGTAATGACAAATCTTAAAATATATGACATTATACTTTAAAAAAAATTATGCATATATAACTTACTTTATAGATCAAATCTCATTTTTACATGTAACACTTCCCGACTGCAACAGAGGATAAATCTGAATTTTCAAATAATTCATAAGTCAATTAAAACGTATATTATGTGAAATATTTGTTAACCTTTTCCCTACTTTTTTTTAATAGAGTACCTACAGTTATACTCTTTCTATTTATCTTTCTTTATTTTGTGGTGCATGCAAATACCTTAATTAAAAACTTTAGGCAAATATATTTTGGAGGAAAAAAAAAGAGAACAAGTTTTTTGAGGTCTCGAGGATTCACCTTATATCTCAATTGACAGACTTTCCATGAAGAATTCAAGACTGTTCCTATAGAAGATATATCAAATTTCCAAAGGGAGGAGCATAAGGTTCAAGGTAATTTTTTTCTTCTTCTACGTTTCTTTTTTGTTTGTTTTACACATTTATTTAAAATGTTTTATTGATTATCTTAACCAATTGATTAGTATAGGTGAAAGCAGTCATCATGGCAACGTTCATCATGAACTCAATGATGATGAAGAAAATGACCATTTTTCTCTTGGATTTGTCATCGATAACGATCCGAATGATCATAATAGTTTCTTGGACGATGGAGATTTGGATGATTTCTCAAGCACTCCAAGTTTTGAAGTTTATGAGAAAACTGAAGTTAACCATGGTCTCTTTGTTTCTACTCGTCAGGTTCCAAACACATTTTTCCATCAAATAGTTCCTTCTCAAACAGTCAAGGTCCATCTAAATCCCATTTTAGTTCATAACTTTCCAACATCAAAACTAGACTCACCAACAAGTCGTAAAGATCACACTACAAGTCTCTTTGATAAGTTAAAGGCATTTACAACTACAAATTTGTTTGGAGCTACAAAATCTTTGAAGCCATGGTCAAAAATAGGAAACCCTTTTGTAAGTATCGTTGCACTTGTATTGATATATTGCATTTATCTTGGAGATAATGTGGATGATAACCCGAGGGATCGCGACGATTCATGTGATGGAACAAAGATTGTGAAGAGAGGAAGTCAAGGTTGGGATTCAAAGATGGTGAAAGTGGAGAACTTTGAAATTGTGAAATGGGATTTTGAGGAAAAGAATGTTGGGTTTGTGGGGATGACAGAATGGAGTAGTGTGGTTTTGAACAAGATGTGGCCTTGTATTACCGTTGCTTTGGCTAGCTATTTCTACCATTTGGGTGCAACTCATTTTACCTAATTATTTGACTTGGATTGTTTTAGTTATGTTAGTTGTTTAATTTATTAAATAGGAAAGACACAAGAAGTCTTCCTTAATTTGAAGTGTAATGTGTATCTTGATATGTTTTGTGTTTGAGTCTTTTAGTTGTTCTGGTTAAAGGTTTGTAATTGGATCAGTTTTATGAAATACATGTCTTGTTTAAGTATAAGTTGTGAATTGTCAAGCTTCAAATTAAATATTGTCATTGATCTTTCTATTACTATTCTCTCCAATTTCTTTTCATAGTTCATATGCTATGGCTTTTAGTTACTACTATAATTCTGGGTTCCATTTTTTTTTATGGGGAACATTTACATATCTGGTAGCCTATTTAAATAACTCGGACAAACTTCATTAAAAAGGTGTATCAAATCAATAATTTATAATTTATTTTATTTTCGCTTTAATTAAAAAGTCAACTTAAGTAGAACTTTTTCATGGAATGAATCGAAGAAGTATAAAAGATTATGCTATGTATGTAAGCTTTAGAAAGGAAGAGGGTTTATATAAGCTTCTCAAAAATTAAGAAATGTTGTATGGCTATATTAAGCAGTAGTTAATGATTAAAAGAAAAGGAAAGAGCTAAATTTTCTACACGCATCAGTGGTGGGCCTTTTACTTGGATATTGAACTGGTTCGCCCGTGAACATACACATTTCCACAAACATACAAACACATACCATAATGAAAGGATAAAAATCGATTATTGATACATACAAGAGGCATATATAGTCAACTTTACAAGATCAAATACTCCCTCTGTCTAAAAAGGGTGGCCTAAAATATTTGACTCATTTTAAGACAACCAAAATAAATTTATATGTCATATTTATTTTAACTTAAAATTTTAAAATTTTAAGTTTTGATAATATAATTCATAAGTTAAAACAAACAACATCGTAATAGGTTCTAAAAAAATGGTGATTAAAATATATAAAAGATGGGTTTGCTGGCATAAAATCTGCAAATCTTTTACTCAGTAACAACTGGTCTAAAATGGCTCCAAAATTGAAGTACACAGGCCCAGCTCGAACGGTACTATGACCAAATATTGAGTAATATAATTCATTTATATATATTCTTTCACAAGAAATAAATATATTTTAGTTATCCTTTTTGGGTGGAGAAAGTAACTTTAAAGAAAAACACATATATATTGTATGATTAGAAAAATAAAAATTGGTCAATTTACATATATGTTAGCTCAAATGGAGAATAATTACTTAATCAAAAGTCTCAACTACGAACAATGTTGGGAGGACTTTCCCAAATTCCAATTAAGCCTAAATAAAAAATAATACGTATGAGTAGTCAACTACTTAGTAAGGATGTATCATCTCCGTATATGCATTTATGAGTTGGTGAACCTTAGGGCATCAATTAGCAATAAAAAAAATTTTAAAAAAAACCCTTAGTGCATCTGCAGTGGTGACCTAATAATGAACGTACGTTCAGTTCAGTGATGTCAAATTAATTTTTTCTCTCATCCACATTTTTATAATCATAATTCATAACTCAATGCTATATTTTTCTTAACACTCATGAACTTTGATGAACGTTCATCTTTTGTCAGTATTCTACTAACTCAACTTTCTCTCTCTTTTCAATCACTTTTCACTTTCACCTCTATTTTATATTTAATTTATATGTAATAACATTATTTTTAATTGCAAATATATAAAGATATGTGATTATTGATATTTCATAATAAATTATTATAATTTTTTTTATCATTTCATGAAAATTAATTTAATTTTGTTTTGTACATTTCAATAATAATTAAAATATTATCGCCTTAAATGAATATAGTCATTCGATTGTACTAACACATTGTTTGTATGGTAATGGTCCAAAGTCATGACAAACAAATGAGTGCACATTTTGTTAAATGGAACAAGAGATGATGGGCAGAACATGAATATATATATATATATATATATATATATATATATATATATATATATATATAGTTGGAAAGAAACAAAATGCATGTATAATGTGATGATAGATAGCGGTGATCGATGGTGCACGGCACATGTAACACCGCTGAGTGCGTGCGCGGAAAGAATATATTACTTCGAGTACTACTACCACTACTAGTAGCTAGAGGGCATAATTTGGGGTAGAAGAAGAACCAACCAACATATATATACAAGCATCTAGAAAGGGATGAAAACAAGGTGACAAATAGGCAATTACAATTTAAGTAGGTACGTTCACGGATCACACTTCTTTTACCCACTACCAACGCAAACGCTCCCCACCCCACCCCCACCCCCCCGCCCCACCCCCATGGCCCCCCTCCTACTCAGCCCCCCACACAGTTCACGCTCTAATTCTTTGACCCTACGATAATTCCAACCATCATGACATTAATATTGCGAGTGTTCATATCATCAGTCTCATTCTCTGTCGTATGTTGTATATAATTATAAGTAACTTATTTCATTTCAATTGTAAACTTTTACTTCTTTTAACAACAAAAAATATTATTATTATACACATAGTACGTGGTATTGATAAGACGCAAAATATATACTCCCTCCGTCCTCCCATTTCCAACATTTGACATTTTCTAAATTTTAAGAAAAATTATTAGTTTTGATAGAAGTGTTTATATTATCCTCTGAAATGAGTGATGAAAAATAAATTAATTTAAAATGTAGAAAAATAAAATATTTAAAGTAAAATGATGTGACCTAAAGTAAGTGTTAGAATGATAATTTAAAATTAAATGAAACGACTTTTTATATATGATATTGTTGTAAATAAATGAGACATCAAAAATAAAAAAGTGTTACAAATAGATTGAGACGGAAGTAGTACATGTCAAAAGTGATTTAATTGCACATACATGTATGGACACACGTAAAGAATAATCGATACATAACAACAATTTCTTAAGAATTTGTACATATATAAGTAACCAGCACTCCCTTATAGTCGGTTTATGTTACCAATCCAAACTATCACAAGTTGGGTCAAGGATCGAGTTTGGTACCATCAAAGTATCAAACCAAAACACACACACACACACACACTCTACCAGTCTACCACTTTTACTTACAAGTTGATTATATATATAGTTTAGCAAAGGGATAATATATCAGTCATACATATTGAGTTGTATCTATACATATATATATTTGACTATAAACACATATATAGAATTAATGTCGTCCAGATCTCATGGATTACTTGCATACTTGCAAGTGTTGGTTTGGTTAAGCAGTTATGGTTGTGAAGCAGTAGCAAATGCAAGTGCAGTTAGTGGTAATGCAGTAGTGAAAGTAGCAGGAAACATATCAAAGGTGGAAGACGCTGCTTATTTTCAGATATATTATGGTCAGACCTTCAAAGTCATCAAAAATGGTTTAGATGGCAAGAGCTATCTTCTCAGTCAGGTATGTAGGTATTAACTAATTAAAAAAATTTGGTTGATATATATATATATTTGAAAATGAAACAATGGAAGATTGAGAAAAGTTCAATCACCTGCAGCCCTGTAGTGTTGGATCATAATTTCTATTAATTAGTTTATGTACATGTATTTTGTATTTTGAAAATTCTATTATATTGAGGTGTGTTGTTTGTTGTCAGTGATATTTGGAGTCACGGGTGCGTATAAGTTACAGAAACAAGTAGTTGTAATTTGATTGCATTAGGTCCACTTTTCACAACGTGATTGACCATCGAATTTCATATAACGCCGCTTTTCATGACTTTTCTACCGACATACATGCGTTTCCTACTCAATTCTTTCGCAAAAACAATAATATTTATACTTTTAACAATTATTAATTTTATATTTTTAGTTAAAAATTAAATATACAAATAATAAATTTTTCTTATAAAATTTGTTATACATATTATGACGAGATTTATAATTTTGTAATTAAACGTTTTTTAATTTATAACAAAATAACAAAAAAAAATTAATATAATTTTTTTAAAATAATTTTTTTTCAAATATAACTATTTTTTAGAACCGAAACATCCGCTTCGTCTTTTCAATGATATTATGGCAAGTGTACAAAACAGTTCCGATTTTATATTTTAACATATCTTATAGAATTAGTAGTACCAGCTTCAGAATTTTTAGGTTTTGTTTTGTGTGTGCACCTGTGCAAATAGGAATGGGTTAAGCTACTCTAAAATATATCTTATCTAATCCTCATTCCTATCACCCAATTATCATTCACAGAAGGATTTGGATAGATGATAAAATATATATTATACCAAACTAATTTTAATTATCAAAAAGCCCTCTATTATTTTTATGTATCATGTCTAATTTTATAAATTTACAATTTATTATTGACTTAAAAGTTATTATTATCCAAAAATATTTTTATTTTTTTAATTTTAAAATTGACTTCTAAGTAAAATTAATATCGAACACTTTTTTTTAAAAAAAATTATAACTTAAAATAACTTAGAAGTTAAAAGTTAAAAATAACTTAGAAGTTAGAATAAAAAGTTATTACCGAACATAGCTTAATCCTAATGTTACCTATATCTTATCTTTCCATGGTTTATATTAGGGCCCCGTTTGGGAATTACTTTTTGATTTTGTCTTATAATTCATTTTTAACTTGTTACTTACGGTTATTTTAAGATGTGATTTTAAAATGAAAAATGTTTAAGGTATTATTTTAATTTTAAAATCATATTTTAAATTAAAAAAAAAAGAAAAAAATGTTTGATTAATAATGACTATTAAATTAAACTAAGTGAAAAATTACCAAATTAAATATATTCAAAGTAAATATGAATGAAACAGGGGGTATTAGTGTATTTATAATTGATTAAACTTACTTTTAAAAAAAGTAACATCAAAAGTCACTTTTCAAAAGTAAAAATACGTGACTTTTTACTTTTAAATTATAAGCAAAAAATTAACTAAAAAAATAAGTTGTTCCCATAACACATATAGTGCATTTTAACTTAAAATGGGCTTTTGACCAAAAAAAAGTTGGATCCCAACCAGGCTCTAGATGTTGGAGACTGACCGTTCCCGCCGTGGCAAGGAGAGGGTGAACGAACTCTGAACATTTTCCCTCGTGGCTTGTTACCTTTTCCCTTGTGGGATTTCTGTATTTTGTCTTTCCCATGATTTAGAAGAATAAATGTTTCAAATATGAATGTACAGAGTGTTTTATATAAATTTAAAAGCAAATTAGAACATGAATAATAATAATAATAATAATAATAAGTCCGCAGCATCACGAGGCTCGCAAAATGTCTGGAGTTCATTGCTTATGAAATATGACCATGGCTTAATGAGATTCTGAACTCGCTATTGTTCATGTACGATAAAAGATTGAGAATGCCTGCGGCATGTTTTTTTTGCTTAAGAACTGATGTACTTTCTACGATATTTCTCTGGCTTTGGATTTGTCCAGTTTAAAGTTGCAAGAGACTTGTTCGTTGAAATGTCTGAGAGAAACATCTCATAACTAGTAGTCAAGAAGATTATGTTGATTTGGATTAATGTTGTCATTACCACTTCCTTTATTGGTATTCATGCTTTTCTATACTTGAACATGTTCCAGAACTAGTTTCCTGGACTCCATTTAAAGTTCAAATACCACAAATATCGATAAAAATGTTTGTACACCAATCCTTTTATCTTAATTAGATACAGAGTAGTTTGTAGTAATTAAGCTGTCATCACTTCAAAAATAAATATATTTTGTTGCAGAATACTTCAAGAATGGCTGCTAGGACCAAGTATTGTACAACAAGAATCAAATCTTTTGTCATCCCATTGTCAAACTATTCAATTGATACCAATTTTTTTCCTGGTAAATCTTATTTATGAATCCCTCGATTTAATGCCTCCTTATTCCATGCACTATTACATTCTATTCTACATTTCATGTATCAATATTATCATTCTGATCTTTGTAACGAGTAAATGATTATATCCGTTTCTTGAAATTCACAGTTTCTTTCTTCGAGGTGAGGGTTGCTGATTTCTGTAAGTCATCATGATTATAAATTGATCTGTTTGTTCCAACCAAAACAACTTTCTGACTATATTAGTCTGCTGTCCAGCCCCAAGCCAACAAATTACATAGTACAAACAAAGTGAATAAAAGAACTGTGAAAGTTTGAAGGGAACAAAGTGAATGTGAAGCGAATTTTGAGATTGATAACTAATGACTAGTTTTAATACGATATTCATGTGGGACAGCTTCTAGGTCTCTTAGGAACTTTAAAGGGAATCACATCACCAGATTCGGTGGCTTCAGAATGCATACTAAAGCTATACAGTGATGGAGGAATTGCAACTGTAAACAAGAGCGAGACAATGCAGCTTACCCAATTTGCAGCACACTTCATTAGCAACACTGATCAAGCTCAGTCCTGCAATTTTGCTACTTTCCTTCCAATTGGTGAGAACGCCCCTCTTCAGGTACATGAACATTACTCATAAACAACTAATTGCGATTAGAATGAATACAAGTAGTACACATCCAAGCATGCAGATGTACTTAACCAGATGAAGCAATAATTTTGTTGTGATGGTCATACTCCGTTACAGAAAAATAGTTAATTTTAATTATAAAGTAGTACATTTTGTGAAACTGAAATTCATATTTGATGTGAATTCTTCTGATTTTGTTTAATAAGCATGTTAATACTGTATACAGTATACTTCTTGAAAATTGTTGTCTTGAAAACTCAACAAGTTCATCTCACATTCTGGATTTTAGGATTTCACCAACATAATATGATCAAACTGAAATTAACATGTATGGAACAGAGGGAAGATTATTTATCAATTTATGTAGTCACTGTTTATATTCAATTTCAGAGGGCAGAGTGGATCAAGTACCTGGGAACTTTTGCGAATTTGGAATTCAGAGCAAATCAAATCTATGATGCAGTGAGTTAATGATACACACTTGAGACCGTCTTCTGGTTTTTAAATTATTTCTCTAAACGTGTATCAAAAGTCAAATGAGACACTCATTTTGGATGGTGGAGTAATGCGTAACTTTAAATCAAATATATGTTGTTTTCTGTTGGATGCTCGAACTTTAGTATTTTTTATGACTTTGTTGAACTAAAATGTGATTCAGGTTAAAGCCAATTATATGTGCTTGGTTAAAGCTGCTGCCAACAAGACAACATCATTCAAACCAGTTGTAGCTTGGTTGGATTACAACGATGTATGTGTACTCATACTTTGTGTCTGTGTATGTATCTATATGTTGCCACAGTGCCCCCTCGAATACGGTAATTCTAAAGAAAATAAACAAGGAACTAGACAAGGGTCTATATTCTGTAATAACATTACAAGAGCTACAGTTTGTGTTTTTCCTTACACTGGAGATGGACAACTGAAATCCGAAATGAAGAATCTTAAGGAAAATATATGTTTTTGTTTGTGACAATTGTTATTCATTTTTGCAGGGAGAGTGGTCATTTACAAAGGATTCATATAAGTTACAGGTACCAATATTCCAACTTTTATGGAAGTAAACTGAAGTTAAAATGAGCTATGCTAATGTTTTATATTTTCTATTTCACACCATCTTTAAAATGCTAAAAACCCTAAGCTAAAGCTAACATTTATCAGCTTTGACTGGACTGTTAGACTTGGTTTCACAGTATGTTTTTCTTTTAATTGGGCAATTCCAACTACTACTAACCCAATTCTCACTACATGAGGTTCACAGTATGTGGAAGATGCAGGTGGAGAGAACATAGATAAATCCATCAACAAAGTTAACTATAACGTCACCATTCCCGATGACTGTGAGAATTTCCATGCCCTGTTATGTGTAAGTTTATTTTGTTAATTTTCAGCATTTAATTGATCTATTATACTCATAGACTCACTTCAAACTCTAAATTTATTCCTACAGTATTCTTCACTTAAAAAAACATGGTTAAATGTCTCTTTTTTTCCCCTGATTTTGCTTCGTAACATATACCGACTTCGTTGGTAAAAGATCATGTGAAAAATGAGGATTAATTTATTAAGGCTCTGTCACTAACTATGATTCCATTTCTGCGATAGACTATAGACGTAGTAATTGATGAAACTTACACTTCGAATCCATGGGAGTATAATGTCTCCACTTTTCTCCAAAACATTAACGTCGATGATCCATCATGTTTCGTCTTCCTCACAAAGAAGAGCTTATGGAGATACGACAAAAGACTGCGTAGCTCTACTGCTCTTGGTAAGTCTTATGGCTTCTCTACTCTTGTATATCTCTTTTCAAGCAGTTGGGTAGGAGTGTAGGACTTATTATCTCTGCAGAAACATAGGATTTATTTCTTTTTCTCCTGCTCAAGATTGGTACGATGGAGCAGTTTCTCAGCCCCAATTAGTACTAGCAGACATTACCGAAGCTTTATTTCCTTCTGGAAATTACACAACAACATATTTCAGAAACCTCGTCCAGGTTAGTTGGTTTTTGTTTACGAAACACATAATAAAGACGTTCTGATATGTCGTCATTTAATTAGCAGTTCTGATGTCTTGAAAAATGCAGGAAGAAGCAATTACAACTATAAAACCTGAGATGTGTAATAGGGATATTTACACAGCTTTGGAACCCACCATTGTAGCCTGTTGAGTAAAATAGTTTACAGAGAATCCAGAATTTGGTGGTTTGGTATATTTGGTTCATTACATGATACATACATTCATGTACCTTCCGGGGTACTGTTGGCCTTAAAAGGATACGATTTCGCCTTCCTATTAAAACCCTTATATAATCTGTTGTGCTTTAGAGACCACCACCTAAGTCCAATATTGGTCATTGTTTGATCTTTTCAAATCTCTGAGAATTTTGTTGTTCTTAGTTTAGTTACAACAATGTTGAAATGAAAAGCTTATATGTTGATCTTGTTATTCATAATAAGTTTCTTTTATTCGGTTTTTCTTTAGTTGTCAACTCGTTTGTTTCAATTTAAAATTATGAGATTCAATAACTATCAAAATTTAAAATCTCATAATTTTAAATCGAAACAAAGCAATCTACTTTCTTACCGTACTTTCTTACCGTACATATAATAAGTAGAGCCAAAGTTTCAAACAACAGGAGAAATGTGACCTTGTGGGCAATCATATCCAGTCTTCACGTTGAAAAGTACCGTTTCACAAATAAAATATACTTTACCTAGATTTGGTAAATTTGTGTGATGAAAGCATGAGCAAGCCTATAATTAAAATATACTTTACCTAGATTTGGTAAATTTGTGTAATGAAAGCATGAGCAAGCCTACAATATTAAAATACTTTATTCACATGAAGGAACCATGCCTTCACAAACTACTAGTTTCTGAAAGCAATAAAACTGAAAGAAATTTCATGAAATATGGCCTTCATACCCCGTGAATACTAGCCATCTTCATCCTCCATATCAATCTTACATGAACCTCACTGCAAAACTATATTTACATGAAGATATCTACTACAGAATGCCCCGTCGGCGACAAATTCTTGCTACATTACCTTCTCTTTCTATTATTCTGACAATTATTTTTATCATTTTCAATATCCATGTAAAACCCCCTTCAAAATCTTCCTCCAGCTATGCCACCACACTCCATGACTCACCTCATTCACCATTCCAATTCAGCCTCTTGGTAGGAATCCTGACCATGCCGGATAGGTATGATCGCCGCCATTTCCTTCGCCTCATTTACGGCATCCAATCCTCACCTATTGCAAAAATAGATGTGAAGTTTGTCTTCTGCAACCTCACAAAGTCCGAGCAGAGGGTATTTGTATCTCTCGAAATACTACGTTTCGATGACATTATCATTCTCAACTGTTCAGAAAACATGAACAGCGGCAAGACATACATGTACTTCTCTTCACTCCCTCGAATCCTCTCATACAAGTATGACTATGTCATGAAGGCCGATGACGATGTTTTCCTCAGGATAGCGCCCTTGGCACTCTCGCTCTATTCTTTACCGAGGTCAGATTTGTACTATGGATTTGTAGTTCCTTGTCCTAGCATGAACCCCTTTGTCCACTACATGTCAGGAATGGGGTTTGTGCTATCTTGGGACCTTGTGGAATGGATTGGGAAATCTGAAATACCAGCTAATTATATGTATGGTCCGGAGGATAGGCTAGTTGGAAAATGGTTGGATATGGGGAAGAAGGCGAAAAACAGGTTTTCAAATAAGCCAGCAATGTATGACTATCCAGGAACAAATGGGAGGTGTTCCCATGAGCTCATTCCGGAGACTGTCGCAGTTCACAGGCTTAAGAGATGGGATCAATGGCTACATGTTCTTAATTATTTCAACATGACCAAAGGGGTTCAGCAGTCCAGACTCCACGATATATGACTCACGGTTACACAAGAAACGAAATTCTCAAGTTCGGACCAATTATTATCAGAGAAATATTCTCCAAGCAGGCTGCTGGCATACTGATAGTATCCCAATTCTTATATCGACAGTTCGGGCTCATTTCAAAGTTCCTGGTTTGTTATACCCTTCATTAGAAGCCTAGCCAACTATTAACTTTTAAACAAAGCAAGCACTTTTCATAGCTGAACTCAGTTTTAGCTATATCATCTATAGCAAATATGACTGCCACCTTCTTCAATTCAGATGAAGAATATATGACCACAGATAATAAAATTGAGCCAAAGCAAGGAAATTATAATTGACAAGCGTGAAGTAAATGGTACACAATCTTTTGGAGTCTACATAAGCAAGATTTGGGAGTCCTTAAGTACCCATTTTGAATTTCCAAAAATAAGTTAAATCAATTTATTGAATCATGTATCTAATTAATTAAAAAAATCATAATAAGTCCACCAGTGCTTAACAAAGGTTTTGTTTTCCCTAAATCACTTGTTACACAATTTGGCCGCCTTCTTTACTCAGATAACTCTCAAGTTGCAAACCATTTAGTACATCATTGACTCCTTTAACGAATCCAGGCTCTGCCCCTGCTTACAAATGGTATAACATAAACACAGTGTATAAATTTGATGTTTTCTTAGTTGTATCTCCCTCAGAAGATTCCAGTGAATAGATTTAGCTGAAGTTAAAAATCTCCAACCACACAATAAATTGCTACTCTTATGTACCTAAAGGCATCATAATCATGTAAGATGTACTTATCAGCCTAAACAGTCTGAAATACCTGCATGGTGTTGAATGTCCAAGAGTCTCAGCATGACAAAATGGCATATCATGAATCATGGAATTCAGATTAAATGGTCCATGCGCGAAGAAACTACTAGTTAGCTTGTCCACCAGAATTTCTGTTCCATGACAAGTACGCTGGATCTCCAAGAGGCCTATACACGGAACACAAGAGTCAGGCCAGTTGAAGTTGATCCATGTGACTGCAACAGATGTGCAATAAAGACTCAAACCACCCCCCCCCCCCCCCCCCACCACCACCACCCACACACACACACACAGAGAAAAAAAAATCCCGCAAACGCGTATCAATTGAGTAAATTTTCAAGTTTAACCAACCCATTTTGAAAATCTCAAGAATAAGAATCTTGAATTGGGTTGTTGTTGTTGGGGGAAGGGGTGGGAGGGGCGGGTGCAGTGTTCATGCTCCAAGGTAGAAGAAATAATAAAGAGTTACTTTTTTAGTATGCAAAGGAAGGGAGGAACTTTAGCAAATTAGTAAGCTTAAAGCCTTTCACTCGCCTTGGCTTAATCAAGTACAACAACATGAAGCCTATTGCAACCAACAAGCAGAACCCTCCAACAGAAAGGTATGCAATCCCAAGGAAACTGTTCTTTCCACCAATCCAACTTGTAGTTGAAAGAACCAACATCTTTTTGCCCCCAAATTCATAGGTATTAAAATTGTTCTGTATTACCACTGTTACATCGTTATTAGCTTCAAGATCAACTGTTATCTTCCCATAGAGCTTTCTGAAAGTTGGAAATGCTGCAGTTCGCATCCAAACAATAAGATCATCTTGCTCGCTCAACTGACATGCAATACCATGGGCCAAACATAACAGATGAGTGAATACCAGTAGATAATATAAGGATTACCAATTTAGAGAAAGAAAAACAAAATCCAATGAGATAATTAGGAATACAAAAGGGACTCAAACAAACATGGTTGTGCCCTAAATTTTTAGTCACTCCCAATTTTTGATAAAATCACAAAGCAAAGTGGTGTAATTTTAACTAAAAACTCCCGTAACACAATAGTGCTCCCAGAGCTGCTATTGTTTGAGAAAATAACGTGTTCATTTAAGTTGATAGACAGGAAAATATATGTATAAAGGTATACTTACAGGTATGCTCTCATTGAGTTTACCACCCCCAATCATACCACTACTCTGGAAATTTTTAGGATAAACTTCAGACCCAAATTTATTGTCTTTATCACTTTTCCATGCTATGTTCTTTTTATCAATATCTAGAACTTCATTATTTAATGAAAATTTGTATGTGTCATTAAACAAGCTCCAAGCAATAAGGCCACAAGGAACTATCGGCTTTGAGTTATCGTTATCAACTGTAGCTTCAGGAAAGCATTCCTTCGTCTCATATTCATATTTCTTGCTGCGCAACTGTTTGTCACTTCTACTTTTTACATATCTGAAAACACATAATTAGAAGTCAGAAACACAAGATTCCACTTCACCAGGCTGTTGATTGCAATACATC
The DNA here is from genome assembly GCA_014636745.2 of Centella asiatica. NCBI lineage: Eukaryota > Viridiplantae > Streptophyta > Magnoliopsida > Apiales > Apiaceae > Centella > Centella asiatica. The sequence continues at coordinate 31,928,079 of CM025784.1, read as the reverse complement.
TTTAGAATTATTAGTATAAATAACTGAAAAAGAAGTGAGACATAATTTTTTATGGTAAGGGGAAAAAAAAAATTACATTCATGCAATAACCTAAGAAACCAATCACAAGCATCTGACTAAGCAGAAATAAAAGATTCTGAGGAAAAAGAAGGTTCACATATTGACTTCCTTTAGAATATTACTTTTATTTTCCCTTCGACTAACTTGAAATGAGCAGTGAACACATCAATCACAAGCATCCGTGCAGAAATTGCATGAAAGATTTCACATCAATCATAGTATTTGTGAAGTGGTCAGACACCACAACCATAGGATCCTATAAATTTAAAAGGCTAGGACCAGGAATGACAGAGAGACTCCGGCTGTTTTTCTAAACTTATTTAAATGTGACACTTAAGAAAAATACTTCCACATGCTAAAAGCAATTCAGTTCATTCTTATGCCTCAGAAAATCTCTTTCTCCGTTGATTTAATAAATTAGAAAAAGTCTTCTGTTTGAGCATCTTCCTTAGTCATAGGACAACAACAGCCTTCACACAAGTATCTCTATCCAATACAGTTTCTACTACAAAGTCAGCTGCAAATCTGTGAAAGTTTCCAAGAAACAGTACAGCCTTAAGATTAAGACTGACTATATAAGTCCCACAGTTTATGATATATGTTGCATGACTCTTTACCAATGCTTGAATTACCGACATCTGACACCTCGAATCAGATACGCCACTAGAGTTAAGAAAAACTCAATTTAGTTATATAGAAGTACATAATACTCTCATAATAGTATGTCTATTTTGTTGCATAATCGAATTTACCAAGTAATTAATGGATATCGAAGACTTTATGATAAACTAAATATATTATCCTACAATATAAATACAAAATTTTAAACATTATCACATGTCATAACATATTGAAAATAGATGAATCTGACATTCAGACACATGGTGTAGCAGCACACACTCTAAATAAATCCATGTGACATTCCAAAAATAAGGGCATGAGTTTCCACTTGAGATCAGACCTTTTACTTAATTCTTATAAGGAAATAACTAACATAATCATCAGCAACGATCACTATAAGTATATTAAATACCTACGATGGTTCTGGTAGAATTTGTCAAGCTGATAGTATATATAGACAGGACTTTTCATTTTCTTTTGAACCTGAGAAACAATGCTCCAAGTAAAAATTGGTAATAAAGAGAGAGCAGAGAAAGGAGAGCTGTAACAATAATATATCAGATAAAGAAGCACAGAGAAAGGGACTAACTCTCAATGTCTTGGTACAGGTTTTGTTAGTATCGGAATTTCTAATATATCCAAGTATATCCTTTTCATTTAAGGAAGGAATGCAGTCCATATCATATCGTTCTACAATTTCATCCACCTACATGCCAAAAAGAAAGATAAGTTTTTAAATAAAATATCAAGGGCCCTGTTTGTAACACCCCTTTGTTTCTATCTTCTCAAAAGCTGTTGGTGTAGTGTTTGTTTAAGCTTTAATCCCGGAAGATTGAACTAGGTACAAGCCATTTAATGCATGACATGAGTAGAAGCTAGAATCACCTCCAAGGGAGCTTCTAACTTCAACTTCTCTGCTTTTCAAGTTGTCATATTTAATTAGATTTCTCATTTAATTATTGATCAATTTTATTTCTAATATCTAGCTTAACTTATTCTCCAAAAATTACATCACGACACTTGAAAAGCTAGGATAACTACAACAAACACCACTTCACAACTTTATGAAACAAAAGCAGAACTCGCTGAAGCTGAAAAAAATCAGAGTTGCTTCAAATGGATGCTAACTACATCTGACTGACAACTTCATCAAGCCAATTATGAGAATATTTAGATATATTACACGTTCTGATGCAGAGAAGGAGACAAGGCCAATAGGGATGAAGACAACTCCAAGAAGAATAAAAATTGAAATGACCTGGAATCAGAGAGAGAGAGTATTAGTAATATATTCTACAGAAGAACATAGTTTCTATAAGGTGAATGGATATTGAGTTAATAATACAATCAACATACCCATCCTGGGGTTAAAATTGGTTTCCAAGCAGGAAGCTCTTGCTGCGTAAACCTGGAATCTGGAAAATGTAAGAGAGATCAGTCAATTTTTCTCAAAACAAAACAATAATCACATAACTACTAGGAATGTCTAAGCGCACACACGCACGCACAAAAAGAAAAAGAAACAGATATTAAAAAAATAAAAAGTTTCTCCGGCGTGAATTTCTTGCTGATGGATAGACAACCATTCTTTATGGGCAGCTTAACATGTAAAAATGACAGTTGAAGACATTCTCAGGTTATCCATAAATTCAAAATGAAGAATTTACTGAAACCCCATTGAAAAATACTACCTGAAGTTCCAGCCTCAAATCAATATCACTAAGAGGAAACAACAAAAGACAGTTTTTTAGAAAGTATTATTAAAACTTATTATTTGTCTTCCTTCTTATTCAGACGCCAATTGAAAATCACCAAAGAATCAGCATCTTGGAAGTCCTAATGACTCCTAGAGAGATAATGTAAATCAAAAGGCATCTGATTCACACCCACAAACTTATACATCATCTTTGAGCCTCAATTAAGTCCAAGAAATTCAGCTTCACGGCTTCATCTTCATAAACTTTACCAACATAAAACAATTCATAATAACTCTGGTATGAATAGTTATCCCCAATGAGATGTCCACTTGTCCATACATTTCTAGCACATTGCAACTGGATATAACAACTCTATGGAATTGTCATGGCGTTCAGTCCCATGAAGATGAGTTCCATCCAATGGAGTTACAAACAAACCACAGACAACTAAATAATTATTTCAGGGGGGAAAAAGTTTCCCTTACATTTAGTGCAAGGATTTTTTTTTTCCCTGATCGGTGAAACTACCTCTAGAACTAACCCAATTCTCATATATTTTTGCTCACTCAATTCTCACCCTAATATCCCAATTCTCATATATTTTTGCTCACTCAATTCTCACCCTAATATCCTAATGAGGTTTGATCCCCTGGCCCCAAGGTCATAGAAGTATACTCTAACCACAATCTCATTTAGTGCACGGATTTGTCTAATCGTTTTCATTATTTTCATACTTTCTGCATCAACATGTTGCCACGTTGGAATGGTCTACAATAGAATATATGTCTAATGCTCTCTGCAGAATAAGACCAATTTTTGTGTTTCCTTCTATTCTGTTGTTGTTCTAAAAGAAAATTGAAATGTGTCAACTTGTGTGCAAGACAACTGGTGTTTATAGTAAGTTTAAGGAGAGTGCAGTCTCATACCTTCATATGAAGACACCTCTACTACTTACTGCATCAAGACATCTCTTATAGGCACTGAACATAGACCTCCACGAAATGGCATTAAATACAAGTATTGAACCATCATTTATGCATTGTAGTAGCACTTTGTCACCTCGTCTGAATCATTGTCATTTCACTTATAATGTCAGACAAGTGGTTTCTAGTTTTGTAAGGAAATGAAAAGGTACAGGTCCTCATTAATACCCCCCTCACCCCACCAAGAAAAAAAAAGAACTTTGATCATGCTACCCACAAATTTTGCAAAAAAAGAAAAGATAATAACTTTGGATAGAAATTAATAAGTGAGATCTCCACATGCATTACAACTAAACATGAAGCATATCATCAAGTTGTGCACAAATTAACGTATGGACAATACAATAATTAGGCACACATCATAATTAAGAGATTGAGATTGAGATTAAGATTGAGGAACGTAAAATTTACAAATGGGTTTCTTGGAATTTTTCTTGGAAGAGTTAAAGGCTCCATCTGTGGCCCCCTTGTTCATCTTTCAGTTATCTTTCTCCTCAAAGAGAGAACGGAAACCTGGAATGGAGAGTTCTGTGGGGAGCGGAAATCAAAATTGAGAACAAAAAATAAAATAAATAAAATAATACGAATCATTAGGAGTACTTTTCTGAGATTTATTTATTTTAATAGTATCTCTTATTACCATTTTGAAAAATTGTTAAACAATACATATAGTGGATTTAATGTATATACGTCATGGTTTATTTTTAAAAGATATAACTCAAAAAAATTATGTCATTAAATATAATTTTATAGTTATTAAATGTAAATTTGAAATAAAATATGTAACTTTAAATATCAATGATGTAAATTATTTTTCAAAAAAATGTAACTTATGAAATTGATATCATATGATATAATTTTATTATTAAACATTATAACTATAAATATAAATAAATGTACATTTTGTGTGAAATAATGTAATATTTTTTAAAGTCAAAACAACCTTAAAAATCGGGTCAAACAATTTGGTCACTAAAAATTAAAATAGTTGTAGGTATATTTTCAAATTCAAACAAGTTGTCCATCTTTTTTAATATTTATTATTTTATAGTGATAATTTTTGTGGCTAAAATTATGACACCTACTCAAACATGTAAATTATGATTTTTTTGTCATTATATGTAATTTTTGTTAAATCAACCACTGCACATGTACACTGTTTAAAATATTTATACTTAACATTTATTTGAAATTGATGATGTAGAAATGCATAATATAATATACTCCTTGTAATGTTGTAAAATGTCTTAGAATAAAATTTTACTTGTTATGAGAATTTTAAGCAAAGTAGTTTTAAGCAAAACTAGTTCATGTAATGTTGATCATTAGTAAAACTTTATCAGCAAGAGATCATACCAAGGAACTGATCATTGGTGATTCAACAAGTTGAATAAAGACAAGAAGGGCTACTCAAAATCAATGAACTACTTGAGTTTTCTTTCACAAATGGAGCCAAAGAAAATCGAAGAAGCCCTTGCTAATTCGGACTGGATTGTCGCAATGCAAGATGAATTGAACCACTGCAGCAGAAACAAAGTTTGAAACCTTGTACCAATACCAAGAAATCATTCAATCATAGGAACCAAATGGATGTTCAGAAATAAGATGGATGAAGATGGAGTGATCACAAGGAACAAAGTAAGGCTAGTAGCAAAGAGTTACTCTCAAGAAGAAAGAATAGACTATAACGGAACTTTTTCTCCAGTAGAAAGACTAGAAGCTATCAAAATCTTTCTTGCTTATGTAGCATATCAAAATTTCAAAGTATTTTAGATGGATGTGAAAAGTGCATTTTTAAATGGAAAGCTTCAAGAGGAAGTTTATGTGGAACGACCACCAGGTTTTACTGATTCAATTCATCCATACTATGTATACAAGCTTACCAAAACTTTGTATGGTCTTAAGCAAGCACATCGAGTCTGGTATGATACTATCTCAACTTTCCTTTTAGAAGAAGGTTTCAACAGAGATAAAGTAGATACAACATTGTTTATCATAAAACATAAGGATAAAACACTGCTAATACAAATATATGTAGATGATATAATTTTTGGTTCGACTGACGAAAAACTTTTGCGAGATTTGCTAAGTTAATGCAGAGCAAATTCGAAATGAGCATGATGGGAGAATTTAACTACTTCCTAGGACTGCAAGTTAAGCAAAACAGAGATGAAATTTTCATCAACCAAGTTAAGTACACAAAAACTTGCTGAAAAAGTAGGGAATGGAATCAGCAAGCCCTATAAAAACTCCCATGGCCTCAGCAATGAAGTTAGATAAGGATGAGCAAGGTAAATGTGTATATATAGCAAGTTACAGAGGTATGATAGGACCCTTGCTTTACTTAACAGTTAGCAGACCTGATATTATGTTTGTTACATGTATTTGTGCATGTTTTCAAGTTAACCTTAAAGAATCACACATAGCATAGGTTAAGAGAATTTTCAGATATCTTAGAGGAACTCTAAACTTAGGAATTAGGTATCCAAGGGACTCAACATTTGATCATACTGGATATTCTGATGCAGACTTTGTTAGATGCAAGATAGACAGAAAAAGCACTAGTGGAACCTGCCAATTTCTTGATGGTAAACTTCTCTCATGGTTTAGCAAGAAGCAAAATTCGGTGTTAACTACCGAAGAATAGTATATCTCACCAGGAAGTTTTTGTATTCAAATCCTATAGATGAAAATGTGGCTCCTGCTGAGAGAGTCGCATGGTTCCTAATCTCAACAGGAACCTAAAAATAAAAAAGGATCAAGAAAAGGGCGAGAGCTCAGAAGTCTGCTGAAGATGATGATAAAATTCGCAGACCCACTGAACTCCAGTTAGCTAACTACTTCGAATATTTGATGCAGACAGACGAAGCAAAAAATCTATTAAAAGATATTAATGTGTCTGCTGAATCTTCTATTCCTTCAGAAGTCTTTCAGATGGTCGAATATGTTGAAGCACTGATCCAAGCCAATGTGGTCAAATCCACAACAGAAGTCAATAGAGATGCAATCCCAATCAACTCGGCAACCATGCAGCAAACTAGTGATGATCACTTTATTGATCAAGAAGTGGAATACTTGGGGACAGTCCATGACAAAAATGTTGTCCTCGAAAAGATAAAAGAAGAACTACCAACAGAGGAAGAGTTTTTAGAGCTTGTAGCTACTAAAAGAAGACCAACCTTACCTCTAATTATAATTAGAGAGGGCACTGCTAAAATAAGGAAACCAACTGGAGTCGTGGGAAAAGGTAAAAGGAAAATTGTTTTTTTATAGTAGCAGTATCGACAACAATGTTTCCCTTGTGAACATTAAAAAGAAGCTTTCCATGCGAACCATTCAGAACATCCTAAAGGAGGAAGTAGAAGAACTTGACATCCCTGCTGACAAACACATCACCAGCAGGATGACCATTGAAGGCCCCTCACAGACCTCTACTGAAAAAGAGGATTCTGATGAGGGGGAGAAAGAAATGAGATGTCCTACCGAGCGGGAGAAATAAATAAGATGTTATGCTGGAGGGAAGCCTACTCAAAAGGCATCAATAGAGGAACTGCAACAAGTATCCACCTAAATACCTGCTCAAAAGAAGAAAAAGGCTAAGTTTACCAAGAAAGCTCCAAAGTTAAAGAAATCCACTGATGAAGCAAGGTTCCGAGGCTATGACAGAAAACTAAGTGTTGCTGAAACTAGATTCTCTAGTAGACTCCTGCTGATAAGGCTAAAGGAGATGTGTTTTGATGCCCCTACAAGAGTCAAACCTACTATGAAAGAGTCGACGAGGAGATAGAACACTATGACTTCATATAGTAGTGAATAGCCAAACATATTGGAACCATGACTTGTGCAGATTTTGTAAGATCAATTTATGGACGAAGGGTCTTTGATGATTTTCAGAATGATATCAATTCGTTTGAATCCCAAGAAACAATCTATTAACCCTGCTGAGAGGTAACCTGTTTCAAAATATAAGCACTCTTGATTTCTTACTATTTTTGTCACTTGTTCATGCTCTCAGCAGTGGCATGGTTGTTCGTCAATATCTGATATCATGAAGAACTCTCCAAATATCTAACAACTTAAACAAGATATATGGAGTGGCTTCAATTTCCTGTTGAAATCTTACCCTGATGAATATTACTACCCCAATCATGGTCGTTTTGCTATAGGAAACCATCAGAGGCACCAAATTAATTTTAAAATTATAAGTATCCAACCATCACACTCTCCATTGTTCCAGCAAGCTTAACCCACAAAGCTCCTACTCCAACCTCCAAACTTGCTGAACAGAAGAAGAAAACACCTGTTGAAGTGAGGAAGACCAAGTTTAGTTATGACGACAAACTTGATTACGCTTTAAAGAAAATAAAGTCCTGCAATCATAACGTGTGGACCTTTAATCACAATGTCAAGAAGTGTCTTACTGAATTGAGAAGAAGGTAGACTTCCTATGGAACTCTCCTTCTGTTGCATCCATCAATACTACTAATCCACCTCTTGGAACTAACCTTGAACGACACTTTCGCACACTCGACAAAAAGTAAGATACAATGATCTCGACTATCAAAAATCTTATTGGTTTTCTCCCTATAATGGTTGTTGCTATCAAAAATGGGGAGAAGGATAAGTATGCAGAGGATAAGGGGAGAAGGATAAAGATGATAAGAAGGATAAGTCTGAACCTGCTGAGGATGACATAACAATCATCAAGGCTAAGCATGGACTCCTTGCTGGAGGAATTCCAAATCCAAAGCCTAAGTTTTTGAAACAGCAAGACAAATCTAAAGGTGTTGGTGAAATACACATTCTTTCTCCTTCACCATACTTAAACTTGAAGGAGAAGACTCTTAAAGAAGTAGAGTATCTTGAGAACAACGCTGGTCCTATTGAAAACCTAAAACTTCTAAGAAAGATCAAGGAATCAGAGACCAAAATTAAAGAGATTGAATTGCACAGACTTAAAGAAAAAAATCAGCAAAGAGAGAGGGAGTACCAGAGAAGACAAGAGAGTTTGTAGCAAAAACAATTGGAGAAGCAAAAGCAGAAGAAAAAGACTAGACACAGGTTTCATCTTTTGTAATCTTCTTTATTTCTTTCTTGAACATTAGTGCTAGTAATCTGTTTGCTGAATTTAATGAGATATTATTGATGCTTGTTCTGTGGTGATCAAAATATATCGTTTTGACATCATCAATCAGGGGGAGATTTTTAAGTCAACCCCTATGCACGTATATTGTTTAAAGTATTTATACTTAACATTTATTTGAAATTGATGATATAAAAATGCATAATGTAATATAATCCTTGCTTGTAATGTTGTAAAATGACTTAGAATAAAATCTTACTTGTTAGGAAGATTTTAAGCAATGTAGTTTTAAACAAAACTAGTTCATGCAAGGTTGATCATTAGCAAGACTTCGTCAACAAAACAAAGATGTATCAGATGCACCATTATCCACTGCTATAAGATTATCTGCTGACGACCAAATTATCTGATAATGATCATTATCCACTGATGGCCATTATCCACTGATATAAGATTATTCTGATGATCAAATTATCCGTTGATGGCCATTATCCACTAATAGAAGATTATCTGTTGATGACCCGAATATCCTCAAATGGACAAATATCAGCTGATGCTTAATTATCTGTTAATGGCCAAATATCAACTGATGTTCAAATATCTTCTGATGGCCAAATATCAGCTGATGCTCAAATATTCTCTGATGGCCAAATATTTGTACTAAAGTTTGAAAATCATTACAAAACAAAACGACTATCAAGTACAAATCTCCAACAACTCTTTTTCAAATTAGCAACAATCATATTTTGGAGAAACTATATATATCAATCATAAATTTTATTATGAGAAGTGAACAACCAAGATAACGCTTTGACATCTGACATTTTAAAACCTTCAGCAAGGCAATCAAACTCACAAACTTGAATAAACTGTTGGCTATCTACTTAATAAGGAGTTCTACTTAAAAGCCAACAAACAAGATTTTATATATATTTAAAGAAGTTTGTGTGACTTGCTCAAAAATCTGTGTGACTTAAGGTCTAAGTGATCGTTTGTAACAGTGGACTAAGTGTTCTTGTATAACTAAGTTATGTGTGAACTTTTATAGTGAGTGCCTTCTCTTAAGTAAGAAGAGAAAAAAAGTAGATGTAAACATTGTTGAACCACTATAAAAACATTATCTCATCTCTTACATATTTTCATTACGCTTATATTTGTTATCTTGCTTAAATATTGTTTGCTTGTCTTAAAATATTTGTAAGAGGATTTCTTATTCTGTTGCCTTTCAAAATTCTAACTAACTTTTCTCAATCCTTGCTTAAGCAAGGAAGAGGTTTTTTGATAGGAAAGTTTTTAAGGTAAGTGAATTTTGAAAATCCTATTCAACCCCTTTCTAATATTTTTCTTTGGAACTTAACAGTTTATGGTATATAATTCTAGTCAAAAAAATATAATTTTGTTGTAAAAAAAGATGTAATCTTATATTTGGTCATCATTTATAACTTTGTTGTTATGCTATGTAATTTTAGTTAAAAAAAAAAAATTTGTTGTCATAAAGATGTAAGAATCCAACATTCTTGCAATTTTGTTATAATATGTATTTTTACTTGTCTTGGTACGTAAATCTTGTCAATGTATGTAATTTTTGTTATCAATAGGATGTAAAATACTATTTTACCATAATAAGTACATTACTTGTCATAGTATATAATTCTAGTCGATATATGATATTTTTTATATGAACAATATGTAATTCAAATGTTTTGTCAAATTTTATTTTTTAAAAATTCAACTATATATAAAATAAATTTTTAATTTTTTTTTCAACAAATTGAGTTGGGTATGAAAAATTATAATTTTATAATTTCAAGTTTTAATCAGAAATTATAATCTTTAAATTTTACATCTTATAAATATATACATATATAATCTATAATAAAATTGAAAAAAATAAAATAAAATTAGTACACTATAATACAAATAACAAAATTAAACAAAATATAGTTAGAAGATAGATAATAAGAATTAAATAACAAAAAACATAGTGTTTTCACATTCAAATATTAATTATCAATAAATTTTCCAAAGTAATTCAAATAAAAACTATCTTATTGGGAATCAAAAATTGCATATATTTAAAACCTAACAAAAGTCTAATAAAAATAATATAAATGGTAAAAAATGTAAGTTAAATATCTCACAATTTTTTTTAAAAAATTTGATAACTCTATAACCATACGAAACATCAAACTATATGTGCATGTGTGTACAAAAAAAATATTATCTATAAATATCTTTAAAAATATAGAAAATGTTATTTACCATAACTTTCAGATATTTTTATTATAATATCTTATTTACTAAAAATATTTTAGATATTTTTCATATATTATTATGTTATTCTTAACCTCGCCAAGTTAATATCCTCAATCTTTAAATATTCATTTTTCAATTCTTTAACCACTAAGACTAAAATGATTTTTTTCACACAAACACAGTACACTTTACGAGAATCAATATTATTTCATTGAATATTTTTATTTATGAGCATTATTATTTATTTATCATATTTTTTTTGTCATTTCCTAAAACGTATGAATTATCATTAAAAATTAGCCTATGAATTGAAAAAATATGAAAACATCACAAAATCTATCCCAATTTTTATATATTAATCTGAATGTAATTTGGACTTACTCTAATTTTTTTAAATATTATTAGATTTATTTACTAATTTATCAGATTAATTCTGTTAAATAGTTAAATTAACGATTTGAGCTAATAATTATGTATTTTAGATGAAAAAATCTGAAAATTCTTATATGATCTATTTGATTTCTGGTTCTAATGAAAAAAAATCAAAAAAATTATTTTATTCATTTAGTTAATTTTAAAAATTTATTTAGTATGGTGTTCGTTTTGTAATTAATTAGTTAAAATTACTTACACCTTACAAAAGAATAATATTTTATTTTTCCTAGCCTTTTGATAAGGTTTAGATCATGTCATAAGTTTTAAGAATTTTTTTTAATCTTTAAGAACTTTTTATAATTGTTGTGTAATAATTGTTTTTAAATTTAAAAAGCAGGGTTTTATTCATTTCAAAGTTATGGGTAATTATGAAATTTTTCCTAGAAAATATAATTAAAATTTATTTCGTGGCTTTTACCTATGTTCTAGTTTAATTTTTTAATCTTGAAAGTTAAATGTTAAATAGTTAAAATTAGTTAATGATTTAATCCCTTATTTTCAATTTTTTAAATATCTTTAAGTGTTTATGAAGTCAGATTTAAGATAAAAAAAATATTAAATTTTTTATTAGCTATTTTAGGTTATGCAATTTGAGGTTGCTATAAACTTGCTACATGTAAATATTTTAAATCTATTTTAATATGAAAGTTTTGTAACTATGATATAATTAGTAAATATGGAAAAATTAAAAAGTTATTTAACATTTTAAATATTACATAAGCAATTTAATATTTTCTGTAATAATAGTGCTACGTACTTGTATAAAAGATGTTTTTAATTGTATATTATACATGAACTTCAAAATTATAAATTGATTTAATTTTAGAAATTTATAATTCCTTTCTTAGTCAACTTTTTAAGAGTTGGAACAATTTCAATATCTTAAATTGACTCAATAAAATTTTTATACTTGGATTAATTTGGATTTTTGATAAATTGAGTGACTCGTTAACTAATTTACTTAGCTGCTTTTATACTTTCTATATTATCTCAAATTCTATAAAAATATAAAATATATAAGAATATATTAGACATCACGCAACAATGGAAAATTTGAAATTATTATAACTATGTTATGATAAAACATATATCAATCATTGGTTAAATTAGTTTATCTAAGACTTAATGACAAAAAAAAAAAATCTTAAATTTTTTATATATTTTCAATTTAAACATTCACGTATTGTTTTATCACTTTTATCTTAATTTACAAAAACACCAATATATTAGTTAACCATAGTTGGTGATACAATACGAATATTAATCTTTTTGCAACTTTTAATAAATGTTTAATGGTAAAAGTGATAAAAAAAAATTTTGGATAGTTAAATTGAAAATAAAATAATATTTGTAATGATTTTTTTGGTCATTAAGTCTTTCTCTATTAAATCAAGTTAATGATTGTTAAATTAAACCTAGAAATATATTTGAAAAGTATTTTCAAACAAAAAAGTTCTTGTTGGAATTACATATAATTGAAACCTAAAAAAAAGGTAGAAAAAATACAAAAGACAAAAAATAATCAAAAACTATTCAAATTTTAGATAATAATTACTATATAACAAAAAATTTGCTTTGATTCCTCACACATAGAAATATATTACTTTCCGTACATCAACTAAATAAAAATGAGTAATATATATAAGTGAATAACTATATTATACATAAATATGTCAAATATGTCAAATTTTATGTGAGATAAAAAATGTTAAATCTCATACAAACATGAAAAAGTATTTCAAAGACATGAATAAATTAGAAGAAGTATTTAGCAAAAAAAAAATAAAAAAAGAGAATAAACTAGAAGAACAATTGAAATACACATAAAATCATAATTATATTTAAATAAGCTTAAAAATATCATAATATTAATACATTATTCATTGGTTTGATTATAATTAGGATTTAGTTACAATAGATTAATTTAATAAATGATTTGATAATCTTTATTATAAATCACATTATTATTTATGAGTATTAAATCTATTATAATTTTTTTAATTGGATAAATTTCATTGGTTAATTGATTTATTATATATTACAATAATTATAGTTTAATTTTAATTTTATTTATAAATGTACCCAGTCTAAGTCAACCCAATTTATAATCGGCTCTTGTGATTTTGTATATTAGTATTACTATGATATATAGAAAAAATATAAGATAAACAATTTGTTAAATATTTTTCATCATTCGTGCAATATTAGAGAGTTTATACTTGTAAATTTCTATATTATATTATATTTATTATAATATAAAAGGAAGACACAATTTATATCTAGATTAATCAATTTACAATAGTTTTTTATAGAATTGTAAATTCTATTTAATAAATTTTAATTTATTAATCACTCATCTATAATTAAATGAAATTATTCGTAAATAATTTTAACCGAGAAATCAAATTCCTTGATCACGTGATGATTATAGTCCAAACGAATAAATGTATTAAAATATGATAATAATACATTTTTATAATTATTTATTAAAAAATATTAACGTTTACACTATATGTATGTTTATTATATTATTTAATAATTAACAATCAAATAATAAGTGTATATATATAAATAAATATGTTAATTAAAAATTTTGAAGTATTCTATAACATTGTGACAAGTGGTAATATTGTTATCATTTGATTAGAAATAGATTTAATCATATAAAACTTATACTTTTGACTTAATCTCAAGTTACACCGTTCTAACAATGAACATATATCCTTCGACTTAAATTACATCCATTCTCTAAAAATTACATATTTTAACTTAAATTGTTCTAAATTATATATTTTTAATAAAAAAATATACATCATTTGACTAGAATTATATAATATCGTAAAAAATTTACATCTCTTGACCAATATTATTATGTATATTTTTTGAAAGTGGTATTACATATATTGACAACAACTTACTTAAAATGATGTAATCTTAACTAGTTTAGTAAGTATCAAGTTACTAAAAAGTACAAAAATATGTGGTCTAAATTTTTTTAAACAAACAAGTGATTAAATTTTAAAGTGATGTACTTATATATGATGTATCGAAGAAACGCCCCCTCTCCCCCACCCTATCTAGTAGAATAAATGTCCTTCTTGGTCAACTTTCTCTTAATTAATTTATTGATAACATGATATTTTACATCGGTGAATAATCGTGGACTGTATAAACTTATTAGTTTAGGTTCATCTTCTTACTAGGAAAATGCCTTTTTCAGGATAAAATCGTAAAGAGAATAGTTTTTATCTCTTGAAAGTGAACAATACATCATGCACGCTAGAACTTTTAATCCATTAGAGATAAAATGTATCATTACTAATATATGATGACGAAACTAGGTAAAGGCCTGGGTGGCCTGCGTTACCCTGAATTTTCTTAAAAAATAAAAATAAATTATTCCTTAAAATTTATTTTAGTTTCTTGATGGCTCTCCTAGCTTAAATTATTATTATTATTATTGTTTTTTTTTTGATTTCGGAAACAAAATTTGGAGGAGGTTTAAATAGACTCTAAGAGACTAATAAATTACTACTTTTACTATATGATGACATTTAATATTTATATTATAATATTTTTCAATTATTTTTATTATTAAAATTTTTTAAACAATGTATCAAATTTTAACCCCCAAAAATTATTTCTCACTGTCGATGAACAACGTTGGAGAAGTGGAAAACCATTGAATCACGCGCTCCTTGTTTACCACGGTTGATGTAGATGAATTTGAGCTCCCCTGTTTGAGATCAGTATTAAGGTATTTACCTTTTGGAACTCTTTTATCTTTTTAATTTAATTAATGTCTTGTTTGTTGGGCGTAAAAAAAAATTAAAATATCATTAATCATATGGAAACTAATATTAGAAACTTAATTTATGAAACATGTTTTGTATATTATGTTTTATAATTAAGAAAATCTTTTTAAAATGTTGAGAGTAAATGTATTCTTTCTTTCTTTCATTTTATTTTTTGGAGATTTCATTAACTAAATAATTTGAATTACAAGTAAAGTAAGAGAATGAATCCTCCTAGAATATAATGAAACCGATTACAATAAGCACAAAATATACGAACAAAAGAATATAAAACCATCACATGTCATCTAATTTAAAAACTATGAATTACATGTTCTACTATAGTTTCATCTATAACACAAATATACTTTGATCAACTATCGAAAATAATTACCCTACAAGTGTAAAAACTCTTTCAATTGTTTAGGAAAATCCCAACAAGTTAATTAACTTCCGTATTCCGAATTTTTATCAATCTCATACGTAAAAAAATTGGATCTCGCGTCGATTAATGAATCCAAATCAGAGAAAATGTCTCGTAAGAATATATAAAACTAAACATAGAAAAAATGATGCCAAATAGCGAAAACGAAATTTCTAAATAACATCTTTATTTAAAAAACTAAAACAAATGAAAAGACGAAGAAAACTCTACTCAGAAGAGAGAAGAAGAAAAGATGGAGAGAAATTATAACAAATTCTTAAACAAGATATTTTGAAGTCACAAAATTAATTAAGACTCGTACTCTCTTTTAGTTTTACATTTTTCAAATACAAAATAGATTTCCCGCAGGATGGAGATATAACTGATATTTTCTGTGGAAATTATTTGATATTTAGATCTGTAACTTTAGTGAATTGAGCTCTATTTTAATTTCAAGAAAATTTATATGCATATTATTCTGTGCAAGTCATAAATTATAACGTTTTAAAGGTTCAACACAAAATGCAGTGTTCAGAACGTTTTTGTTAGGAGGACTATTGGAGTTTTAAAAAAATATACGTATTTGCTGATTCACAAATTGAACGAACACCATATCAACATGAGTAGAAACTTTGTTTATTTCTTTCACCATAACATGAGATACAAAATGAAATGTAAGATTACAAATCATAGCCTTGGCTTAAGAAGCTGAAGGCACTTATTTCTGATAAAACAATTACATTTCACATATTCAAAGAACCGTTTGCATTATCAAAAAAAACTTTTCTGCTTATTAGTTCAGGTACACAAATTTAAGGTTATGAACATGGGAAAATGGTAGATTGACACTGTATGCAATTTGAGCCGAGCGCCTTGGATTGTAGCCCTTATGATCCAAGTAATCTGGAAAGTAAACTGTAAGGTTTTTAGTATATTTTTCTTGAGCAAAATCAGAACTTTAATAGTCAGAATTTCTTACCTCTGACGTCGGGATTGTGGGCGCTTTTGTATCGCTTGTTCTTTGATGTTTTCTTTTGGAACTTCTTGGTTTTGAGCTACAAAACTTGCTAGAGGCACATTCTTGACCTGTGACATTACAATGAAAAATTTTTGCAGATTTTTTGTTAAGTTTCTAGTACACTAACAAAACACACACCCCTTGGAAAAATAAGTCAGTTAATTGACAAATGGCCCTCTTTTTTTTTTGTAGCTTCATACCAAGTTCCTAAATTGGAGATTATAGAACATTTGAATGTATCTTTGCTTGGCTTGTTTCTGGTCCTTGTAGACTTGCCTCCAAAAGCTGTAAATACTTCCCATATTCAACACCTTGTTTGCATAAATCTTCCATGTGTAGCTGCAAAGACAAAGAAAATGCAAGTTTGAATCAAGCCTTGAACAATCTTTGTAGTTCTCTATCAAGACATTTGCGTACCATTCATATATACGTGCCAAAGCTGCTGCTGAAATTCTGTTCCAATGTTCTGTATCCTCCTTACACTTTTGAAAAAAATCAGCAATTTTGTTACTTGACTCATCTCCATTGTTTGGATCAATATGATAGCCTGAAACACTATCTACTATAATCTCAGCTGGACCTCCTTGATTTGTTGCAAAAGTTGGTAATCCACAGTTCATGGCCTCAATGACAGTAAGCCCAAATGCTTCATAAAGAGCAGGCTGTACAAAAGCTCCCTTTGTATCAGCAATGCTGCGGTAGAGTTCACTATTTCGATATTTGTCTGTCTGTGCTGCTATCCATCTGAGCTGACCCTTAAGTTGGTACTTTTCTATGATCGTGTGCATCTTCTTTATTTCAGCAATTTCTTCTCTATCTTTTGATTTTGAAGGGTCAAAGAAACCCGCGACAACAACAAGATTTACCAAGTTTCTCAACCTCTTGTTCTTTCCAAACCACTCAGTTAATGCCGTGATGTTCTTTACAGTGTCAAGCCTTGCCATTGAGAAGATTATAGGTTTCGTTTTATCTTCCAAGTATCCACTGTTATCAGAACATTACAAATCAGAAGTTGGTTACATTGATTATAAGGTATTGGGCATTTTGGATTCTTGTCTTGTACTTACATGTGCTCATCATTTTCAACTTTGCTGAAGAGCAATTCTTCGATGGCTGGACGAAATGATGTGAATCGCTTCTGTTTCTCTGTGTGTGGGAAATA
Source organism: Centella asiatica (assembly GCA_014636745.2). NCBI lineage: Eukaryota > Viridiplantae > Streptophyta > Magnoliopsida > Apiales > Apiaceae > Centella > Centella asiatica. The sequence goes on along the minus strand of CM025784.1, from coordinate 31,910,546 downwards.
AACTGTTTGATCAGCCCCAGGAGAAGCAATGTTGAACTTGGGATCAAAGATGTTGATGCCTGAAACAACTCTAGAAAGTCCTGGAAGTGTAAATGCAGTGTGGCTTTCATACTGTCCTGGCCTTTCTTTGCTGCAAATATCAAACATTTGATTCAAGAACATCCAGTTGATTAGTTTATTAATAATCCACTAAATGTTTATGCGTGTTTTTATTAATTTGAGCATACTGACAGAATGTAACTGGATATCAAACCTTCCAGCAATTTCCTGGTATGTACTTGTGATGATGAAATCTGCGGCATTCATTGCAATTGTATCAGCTGAGAATTGGCATGAGAAGTGATACTTTGGATCAAATTCCTTCCATCTTATGTCTGAATTTGCGTACTTAGTCTTCTCCAAAGCATGTGCAATAGTTCCCTATTTCATATCGACTTTCCTGGTTAGAAATTTTTTTAAAAAAATGGTTCCTCATAACTGAGAAACTATATCAATGAATTAATAACAGAATAATACCAGAGTTATCCCGAGTTTGTTGGCCATGAGTGATGCCACCAAATTTCCATCAGTATAATTCCCAATAATAAGATCTGGTTTTCCTTCCATTACTTCAAGGATTTTCTCTGTGGCATCCTAATAGTAAAAATAAAAATTTCAGATTAAACTGCCTCATTACAAGGCAATAGTTTGTTTTAGATATTACTTGAAAGGAAGAAAGTCTGGTGGTTAAATCAGCACATGCCTCGGTAAACCTTTCAAGGTAAGGATAAATATCAAAACGAGAGATCCATTGGCGGACAACTCCATTTTCTGTCCTAAATGGCACGCGAAGGATATGTGAGTGCTTTGTTCTGATCACAGGTTCCAGTTCTTGATTGCATTTAGTCCCTTGAGCATCAGGTATAAGTCGAGTCACCTGTTGGATTTGAATAAAAGGTATGACTTGTTACTTTCCAGCCAATTAACTTCAGGTAATGATTTATTCCACAGTCACTCACCACAAGAATCTGAGGCTTCACATTGAGTCCTTGCTGCTGTATTCTGAGGAGCAATTCCTCTTCCATAGCTAATACTTGATCCAAAACATAGACCACCTATTGAGCAATATCAAACAATGATGAGATGTCCTAAAAAACGATATCTTTGCTTGTTTTGCAACTCAAACTGATATGTTCTTCCAAATCCAATTCCAAAGCTTGAAGGGTTGGGTTAAAACATAGCATCTATCTGTTTCATCAATGATCAATAGGATGTAGGATTTTCATACCTGCCCGCCAGTGTCTGGCAAGCCGAGGACATCTGCTTGGCCAAAGTATCCATGGACAGAGAATAGTACAACATTGAACGTCGTAGGAACCCTGCTAAAGAACTTCTCCATGTTCAATGAATCCGGTGCTTGAAGTACCTCCGAAAGATATCTCATTGTCTCCATAACTCTTCCAGCATTATTACCCCAACCCTTCTCAAAACCCCACTCTTTGAACCTGCGAAATGTCATAAGTCCTACTACTCTCAACTTCTACAGCTTGTTGACATGTACAATGCATATAAGAAACATAATAATAGTCACCTCAGCTCAAAACTGGAATATGGTGTATCTCTCGGTAGTAAAGATAAGGCTGCCTCAGCTACTATAAGTGCCCCCTGGAGTTTCTGAGGTGTGTTGATAGTCTCATTAATCATAAGCTTCTGCAATGTTAAAACCAAAGATTCATTAAAGTTTCAAGTTACTTACTTTTTACTATTTTATCGATTAAATCATATAAATTGCATTGGCATAATTACTTCTCCTTGGCAATTTAGTGAAAGTAAGTAATCCACAAGAGGTTGGGCTTTCTCTATCTGACCATTCAGCTTGGAAGTTAGGAACTTTGAAATGAAATTTACTCCATTTCCAATTGATGAAGATAGAGTCAGGTGAGGAATATCAAAATCTGTTGCTCCAAAATCAAGTTCCAAAGCATTTTCATCATTTTCCCTGCAGTTGCACATCCATGTTATCATCTCTTAATAAACACATAATTTTAGCTCAATTTGATTTGCCTTTATAGGTTAGTATTAATCTATGTGAATAATTCAATCTGAATGAGTTGAAACAAAAATGTTACCACGTCTTATTATCAAATCTAAAATTGTAAAACAAAAAATGTTGCACATTCAGAAATCTCTCGTTAGACTCCATTAAAATGTTATCGAACAGAACGAGAGTGTAATGAACACGTACCAAGTTTCATCAACAGTCATTTCTTTGTACTTCAAGTAATCAGTTGCTGTGATACCCTCCACAGATAGATCAATGGAACTCACTTTAACAAACTCCCAGAACCCGGGATTCGGCCTAATGGCAAATGCAACATATGGAGGAATAACAGCAGCCTCCTACATATAACATTTCACATTAAAATCAAACCCCGCATGTATTAAACCATAAAACTCAATCATTTGCAACATAAAAAATTTCAAAAAACAAAAAAAGAAGAAAAAAGATGAGATAGAGAATATAATAGGACCTGAGTGGTGCACAAAATGTAGCCAAGTAAGCCCTCCATAACTTGTGTTCTTTCAGCATTGTCCTCAATGGCTTTCTCCGTTTCGACCATCAAATCATGAAGGTTCATCAAACGCTTGCCCTGTCCGACGTAGTTAGTGAAGCACCTCTTCATATGATATCGGCTCTGCCTCAAGGCCTCTGGCATTGTATCAACAACAGACTCAGACCGCTTTAAGGCCGGTGAAGAAGAAGAAGAAGCCATTTGAGTAGTTTTATATGTGATATACAACACAAGATATATATAATATGTACTTGTGTGGGGAAGAGCTAAAGTTGTAAAAATGATGAGTTGGGTTGATGGGAAGTTATTGGATTTATATGTAGGAAAGTTTGATGGAATAGTGTACATGTTCTGTTCAAGAAATCTTTGGTTGGAGGTTGTTGGGGAGAAGTGTGAGAAAAGGAGAAAGAACATTCTTTGTTTATGGTGAGGGAAGAGGTAATATGTAAAAATACAAGAAGTTGACATATATATATATATATATATATATATATATATATATATATATATATATGGACTGAAACAATCAAGATTCTCCATGGGCAGAAGAAAATGTGATGTGTTTCTTTGTTTCTTAGGGAAATGGACAAAGTGGCATGGAAAAGTGATGGTAATGAGGAAGAGAGTAATTAAGAACATTGACATATGGTATCATTCCTTTTCTCTTTCTGCTTCTTAAGTAACATGTTGCCTTTTTAAGGATATTTCTCACGCCAAGAAGAGCTCTAGCCAAGATTTGGAACCTTTTCCCTACATGGAAAAAATCACAAGATTCACCCGACATTTCCTTTGATTCTCCGGCAAACTTGAAAAGGAATAAAATAAAATTCAATCCAAAAATAAATATCTAACCGAAAAGCAAAACAATAATCTTAGATTTTGTTGTATTGGATTTTAAAAACTTTTGTTATTAGTAAATGTTTGGTTACATTCTCAATACCTCGCCAAAATAAGATATCTTTCATATGTGATACTCTATTAGCTCTATAATTATAAAAATATTTTAATTTTTTGGGTCAAATTATGGCATATTAGACTTTAAAGTTCATGTAGTTGATAAAAAAAAATTGAGGTGCAAATTATATTATGATCAAATATTTTTGTTATAAATTATAAAATTGTAAATTGAATCAACTAAATTGGTATTAATTTTAAGGTTTAATATATTATCTTCTCACTCAAAAAGTCAAAATATATCATTAATTTATAATATACGGTACTATATTAAATTAGCTTGTCGACCGTGCACATCACTAATTTTTTTTCAATTGATTAGAATTATTGAGTTTAATATGTATTATCTTACAATTTTTACTAATTATTGTATGCTAAAATACAAGATCAATATTTTATATTTTTTAGTACAATATCATTAATTATATTTAAAATTTTAAAAATTAATGGGTGTATTTTTTGAATATGAGTTATCTAATAAGTTATCTTTCATTTAATTATATTTTTAAAGTTCTTTTACATTTTCAGCTTCTTTTACTTATTGTAATTATCTAAGATAATTTTAAAATTTTATTTTATTCATTTTTATTTAGTAATTTTATTGTTATATTATTTATTAATTATCTTGTTAGTCTTGTATTATTTATTCTTCTTTGTTGTGATGTTTAATTTTGAGAATGTACATAATTTTTTAATTGTTGTATATTAATAATAAATATTGCAAAGCACGGGTTTATTTAAAAATTTTAACAAAATAGTTGTCCAAAATTTTGTTATACTTTAATAATTGTAATCGGTAATTCAAATAAAATTAAAATATAAAATATCTAATAATCATTCGTTAAAATTTATAATTAGTTTGTTCTCATTATTTATTAATATCAAGTAACACATTAAATCGTATAAAAAATTATATGTTAAATTTTAGTAAAACAAAATTACAAGTTGAATTTATTACTGAATAAAAAAAGAGTAAAACAAATTTTACATTTTACAAATTAATGTTAGATATAGCACCCCTTTTCTTCCATGGTTTTTATTAAAAATTTGAGAAATATTACTACAATAATTGTATGATGTGTTATATTTTTTACTTTTTACATATCAAATGATCATCATTTTATAAAATTTAGAACAGTAATAATACAAACACATCATAATCTATACTAACAAAAGTAATTAACTAATATGGTTTGTGATGTTTTGTTTTAATGTTTGATTGAGAAGCACATATTCAAATAATAGATTTTTTTTATGAAATTTATTATTAATATTCAATTAAAGATAATAATAAGATTGTAGTGACAAATTTTAAGAAATATAACATTATAATAAAAAAAATTGTTAATATTATTTTTTAAAATAAAATTTATTATCAAATATTGCTATTTTTTTTTGTAACCAATGGAATAATATAAAATTATCAAGTCTAATTTCTAGATATTATAAAAAAGAATGTTTTTTTATATTGTTAGTACAAGTTGATTAGGTTAGGGGTGATTTTGACAGACTGAATATTACTGGAGTGAATATTTGGACAAAACAAGAAATATAAAGTGCTAAATAACATTTTTTATAGATTAGGGTAAAATAAAACAATGATGCAAAATTCGGGATGAAAATTATAATTTAACCTATAATAATGCTTATGCAATCAATTGAATTGTTTTTCAATTATTTCTTGGTTGGCTTTATACAAGCTTTGTTACACGTGTCAAATACATAATTTATGTTTTATAGTTATACATTTGTATAATCAAATTATAAAAATTAAATTATTTTTATAATTGTTTATAATTCATAAGTATTTGTTATCATTATTTTAGTTATATTTTAATAAATTTTTATTGCAATAAAAAGTTAAAAACTTTAAAACTCTAAATAAATTGGTTTTATTATATAAGAATTATAGTCGATTATATTAGGTTCTAAAGAAAAAATACTAGGAGGGGGTTAAATAGAATTTTTAAAATTTTAATTTTTTGTTGAAAAATGTATTCCTTACTTAAGTAAGATTTAGAAATGGTTACTTTTAAATTTTGAAGACAGCGGAATGAAAATTTCTCATCGAGTATGATAGGCTAAGCAAGCAATATTTAAGCAGGATAACAAATAAGCAGAAAATAAAAATAAGTAAGTGATAAGATATAATATTTTTATAGTGGTTCAACAATACTTATTTCACTCTTCTTCTCTTCTTACTAAGAAAATACACTCACTAAAATTGTTCACACAGAATAAAGTATAATAGGATACTTAGTCCAATTTATAATAGGTTACCTAGACCTTGTTTAAGTCACACATACTTTATAAGTCACTTAGACTCTCTTAGAAGATTTAGAAATTTTATTTGTTAGCTTTAAGTAGAACTTTTTGTTGAGTAGATAACTACCAGCCTGTTCAAACTTGTAAGTTTTTGTCCCTTGCTGAAAGTTTAAAGTGTCGGATTGTCACAGCGCTTCTTCTTAGTTCACTAGTCATAAATGAAATTTATGATTGTTATTTATAACTTCTCCAAAATTATGACCATTGCTAATTTGAAAAATAGTTGTTAGAGAGTTGTACTTTCTAGCTGTTGGAGAGAAGTACTTTTAGAGTTGTTGGATAATTATCCTTATTGGCTGTTATTTTGTCTTGTAGTGATCATCTAGAATGTTAAAAACTATTTTAAGCAAGCGTTCGAAAGTCGCATTTTTGTCCTTGACAAGTAGACCAAATTAAGTAAGACTTTTCTTAAACCTTACTTAAAGTGAGATACCTTGCTTAAAGGATCCATGCTTAAAGGATTCACTAAGTAGCCCACATCGCAAGGTAGAACCTTGTTTACGAAATTCATTGGTTAAATTTTTTTTAGCTTTGCTAATCTCGAAGTGTGCTTAAGCAGGAGTTTGTTAAAATGCACCTTGCTTAAAAGATCCTTGTTTAAACTGTCCATAGACAGACCTACTCAGTAGTGTTTACTCTTGCTAAAAGTACTTAGTCATTTTTTCGATCAAACACTTCGTTGCTTGCTAATGAAGTCTTGCTGATGATCAAGACTCCTGAAATATCTCTTGCATAATCTAGCCTTGCTTAAACTACTTTGCTAAAATTCTAAATTCTTTTACAACATACTTAAGAAAGGACTATATTACACCATTAATTTCAAATAAATGTTAAGTATAAATACTTTTAACAATGTAAATAAGTAGGGGTTGACTTAACAGATTCCAAATTAAATTTTGATTGAAAAAGTGATAAGTCATATTGAACCAAATTAAAATAAAATTGGAAAATATTTAAGGATAAAATCTTTATTTGACTTTTTGTAACTCGTTCAGGATCGATTTTGCAAAATGTTGAATCGAGTTGGAACGACAATAGAGTTAATTTAGACACTAATTTAAATTTTTTTTGATAAGATCTTTGTTGAGCTTATATACAAAGTTATATACAAGTTTTGTTACCCCTGTCAAGCTAGGGTTTCATTTTTTATAGTTATACATTTTGTTAGGCATAATGTTGAGAATGATGATGATATATTTAATCTTTAGTTCTGTTAAATAATTGTGCACTTAGTTTATCTGCACAAATAAGTATTCACTGATAGACAACTTAGTTTATCTGGGAATAATAGGTATCACACTAGGAAAGCCAGAAGTGGATATATCAAGGTCTTGATAGTGTCCGGGAATGTCTGATTGTACTTAATAAGTCAAGTATTCATCACATCAGACATTCAAAAAAAGACCAACAAAGTATTAATAATCAAAAATGTTAGTGTACAAAAGGGCATCAGGGAACAACTTGACCGTCAGGGGAACCATCAGGGATTAGCTTGACTGTTAGGGGAAACCATCAGGGGATACCATCAAGAAATAGCTTGACTGTCAGGGGAAACCATCAGGAGATAACCTATACACTACATCAGTGGATAACATCAGTGGACATCAATGGGTCTTAACATCAGGGGATCAAGAAGCACTGATCAAGTCTACATCAGGGATTGTCATTAGTTAATAGTGAAACACTGATCAAGTCTACATCAGAATTTTTCATCAAGGGATCCAGAAGTACTGATCAAGTTAACATCAAGACTTATCATCAGGGGATAGTAAAGACTTAACTCGCATGTCATCAGGGATTAAAAGACATTCACTGATACTTGGCTAAAAAGCAAAGGGTATAACTGGAAAGATATTCCTTGAAATATGGTAATCCAATAGCAACCTTTATACCAGAAATACATGGAGAACAGGAACATAAACAGAAGCAACAATAGCCTATAGCAGTGTGACACGTGTGTCTCCGAAAGGAAAATGATGGGATATATTGTGGCTACGTTGAAAAAAAAGCATGTCTTGCACATGGGTTCTATATCTGTTCTCCTATATATGGAAGGGTTGTTACAAGAAAGTTGAGTGAGAAAAACACAAGAAATAGAAAATCTTAGAAATATCTCAATCAACATTCATACACTAGAGAGAAATTTCGTAATAGTTCTTGAGAGAAATATTTAAAGAGAAAAACGTAGCTAGTGTGTGAAACAAGAAGCTGTAAACTCTTACAAATTTGTAGTTGTTTAAACACTTTGTGATTATACAGTTTCCCAGAAAAACATAAGTTATAATACAACTATTTTAACTTGAATCTTCGTATATTCATAGTAAATATCTTTATTCTTTTTCTAGATATTGTAGCTATTCCAGATTGTGCTTGTTAAGTTTTTAAAGAACAAAAAAGTTTTGGTGTTTGTATTGAATCCCCCTTTCTACAAACACTTTAGCTTATTTTGTTCTAACAATTGGTATTAAAGCCAACTAGTATAATACACTTGCTAGAAGATTTCTATCTATGGCGAACAAAGTTGGAAATAGTAAGGTTCTCATGTTGGAACGATGAAAGTACTTCTTCTAGAGACAATGCATGATTGTTCATCTCAAATCCATTGATGATGAATATTTACAAGTTCTGGAAGAAGGTTCTTACGTATCCAAGAAACTCATTCATCAAGAGGTAGTGAATGGAGTTAATGTCCCCGAATGACTAGTCCCAAAGACTACTGATAAAATGACTCCGAAAAAAAGAGAAAAGGTGAAGAAAGATCTTAAAGTTACAGGTATTCTTTATAATGGCTTAGACGATGATATCCTCAACAACATCAAGAATTTTACCATGTCTAAGTCAATATGGGATACCATCCAGATCTTGTGTGATGGTATAAAGGATGTAAGGGAAAACAAACTGCAACTATTAACACAACAGTATGAGTGGTTCACAATGAAATCTAGTAAATTACTCACTAAAATGTTTGATAGATTCAACAGGTTGGTAAATGACTTGAAGATGTATGGGAAGACCTATGCCAACAAAGACGTGAACAAAAAATTCATTAGGGCACTCCCATATCATGGGATCCAAAGACAACAATCATTAGGGAATCCAAGGACATGAATCTCCTAGATTTGGATAGGTTTTATGGTATCCTAAAGACTTATGAACTTGATGTTCAACAGAGATCTAAAATGTTAAGGGATACCAGGAAGCTTAAATCTGTAACCATGATGGCTAGCAAGAAAAACAAGATAGAAGCAAGGCAAAGTGTCTTGATGAATCAGCAGTCAGGAGATGCTGAGGAAAGTAGATAAGAAAGTGGAGATGAAGAAGCTAACTCAAAGGGGACTTAGTACACCCCTGAAGAGTTATAAGAGTTGGATGAAACGATGACTTTCCTTGCAAAAGGTTTTCCAAGCTGAAATTCCAAAGGCCAAATGGAATAAAGAAATTGTCAGCAGGGAAAACAACTTGATTGACAAATCTATAATAAAGTGCTACAAATGGAGTGAGTTGGGCCACTTTTCAAACGAGTGCCGCAAGGCCAAGAATGAAGATGAGTCCAAGGGAAAGGATGCTATGGTGGACTACAAGAAGAAATACTTTGTCATTCTTAATGCCAACAAGAAGGGCAAAGCTTACATTATTGAGGGAAAGGACTGTGGACTGACTCAGATAAAGAAGAGATTGAAGAATATGTCAACTTAGCCTTGATGGCCTCATCCACTGATAGCAGCAGCTCACAAGTTAGTCTTAAAATTTCCCCTAACATGTCTAAAACTGATTGCTTCAAAACTGTTAAGGAAATGACTTGTGAGATTAGAGACATTTTTGACACATTAAGGAGTGTAGTAGTTAAAACGTAAAGAGTGCAAAAGATTAATGAAAAATTAACTATTAGGAACACCTTTTTAGAATCAGAATTGACTATTCTTGGAAATCTAGAAATAGAACTCAACAAGACAAGAAATCTCCTTGAATGTGTCATTAATAAAGAAGAGTGGACCTCCAAAAAGCTCAAAGAAGAAGAAGAGGTTATAAAAAGGTGGATTGAGTGTAACAAGAAACTAGAGGATCAGTTGAACAATAGAAAATGTGATTCTAAAACTTGTTTAGGCTATGAGGAGACTTAGGTGAATCAAACTTTAATTAAGGTTGAAAATGCTGCTAGCTTTGGTAAAAGGTTTGTACAACCTATCAAGTTTGTGAAGGTTGTAACCAAGCTAGAAAAAGGGAATGTTTTCCCAATGAGTGAAGCTTCCACGAGCCGTGGATGTGGCAAGATGCTTGTTCTTGCCAAAACACTCAAAGTCCCCACTAAGAAGGAGTTTGACTGTGCATCAGTGGATTCGCAATCATCAAGGGATATGAGTGCATCTGACATTAGAAGCCTTTCAAGGGATAAAGGCCTATCAGGGGAAAAGAAAAAAAATAGGAATGATAAACTAGGAGTGAACAAAGCTAGTAACTATGCTCCTAATTCTGAAGCCCCTAGGAAAGTGTGTTGGAACTGTGAAAATGTTAATCACTTATCTTTTCAATACAAAGAAAAACCATAAATTTTGACTAACACAATATTATATGCTAATGATTTACCTAAATCAATCTCTGTTCATGCATGCACCTCTAAGGGTAAAGAAAAGGAAATAGTTGATAAATCTAAAGCATCTAGTGAAGCTCCTAAACAAGAGAAAGTGTGTAAATTGCCTAAATCAAAAGTAAAATGCAATGAAAAAATTGTTTTACCATTAACTATGACTAAACCTAGAGAACCCAAATCCACTTGGGTACCAAAAAAAAAATTAAATGTTCTTTGTGTGCATGGAAAAGTCAAAGGTAACCAAGTTTGGTTCTTAGATAATGACTACTTAAGACACATGTCAGGAAACAAAGCCCTGCTTACAGAGTTCCATGAGAAGGTTGGTCCAGTAATCTCTTTTGGTGAAAATAACAAAGGATTGACACTTGGTTATGGCAAAGTAGCAAATGTGGATGTCTTATTTGAAAATGTAGCACTAGTTGATGGGCTAAAATACAATCTATTAAGCATAAGTCAAGTATGTGACAAGGGATTCATCATTTCTTTCAAAGGGGATATGTGTTTAATCTCCAATGAAAATGATGGGAAACTAGTCTTATCAGGGGTTAGGAAAGGAGATCTTTATGTTGCTAACTTTGACTCAGCAAATGGAGCCTTATGTTTCTATAACAAATCAACCCCTGATAAGATCAGATTTTGACATAAGAAGCTCTCTCACCCGAACTACAAAACAATCAATGATCTAGTGAAGAAAGAATTGGTAACTGGATTGCCTCAAATGGAGTTTACTCAAGAAGTGTTAGAACAATATAAGCTCAAGTGTTTGTAGAAAATGGGGGGCGGGGGGGGGGGGGGGATGAATGCAAACACTACAAACTTTTTGCTCTTTTTAAACTTTAGTTGGCCCTGATAGGAAACAACTACAATAAACAGAAAAACTATGAAATATGAACACACAGATTCAAGTTAAAATAGATGTATTAAAACTTGATATTTTTCTGGAAATCTGCATAATCACAAATGTGATTAAACAGCTACAAGATCTGTAACAAAATTACAGCTTCAAATTCACACTCACTAGCTTCTAATCTTTCTTTGAAATATTTCTCTCAAGATATATTACAAAGCTGCTTTAGTGATTTGTGTGCTTCATTTTTTTTTTGTTGATCTGTTGGATTGATTTATTTATATATTGAGAACTCCTTTGCATATGAAGAAGATCAGTGGTTGAACCCACGTGCTGAGACGTGCTCCTCTTTTCAACTCAGCCGCATATATGTCACATCAATGTCCTTTGTGCCAGACTGTTGTTGATTTTTGTTGCTTCTTTTTCTTCCTCGGATCTGCGTATATTTAATGTTCGAGAGTTCTCATTGGACCGAACAAACTTCAAGAAATATCTTTCCAGTTAACATTTCTTGCTTCTGTAACAAGCTTCGTTGATTTGAGTGTAAGTCCTGATGACTTAAGCATACGGTCATAACTATCCATTGATAACAAACCCTGATGAACTTGATCTGTGCTTCTTGGATCCCCTGATGACAAGTCTTTGTTCAAGACTGGATCAGGACTTCAACCTTCACTTGAGTTTTACTCAGTGCTTCTTTGATCCACTGATGTTATGATCTATGACATACATTGACAGCTTCCACTGATGCAATGCTGAGCTTTCCCCCTGACGGGTTGCCCTGACACTGTCATTCCCTAATGCCTTACCCTGACAAGTGACATGTCTTGATCATGCCCTGACGCGATCCCCTGATGAGCTTGGCGTGTCATAGCCATAACCTGACGTGTTCCCCTGATGGGTTGGTCGGTGTTAGGTTTTAGAACATTTGATGATGATTGTCTTTAGATTACTTAGAGTACAAATGTATAGAAAGTGTTAATTAGTAACACTGAAGTTTTGTAGCTAGCAGTTATCTCTTTGTTTGTAATTTATTCATTATTTGTAAAGAGATAAAATTATTTCATATTTGTAAGTAACTACTGGAATGATGTATCGAAGCTTTAGAAAGTCAAGATGTGTATTTGATCCGTTAGAATTTGCAAAAAGGCTTGTCGGAGACTAGGAGAATTGGTCAGGGACTAAAAAGATTTTATCTGTCGGAGACTAGTTTTGTCTATCGGAGACTAAGACTTAAGTCATCAGAGATTAAGTCTAAAGAAGTCAGAGACTAAAGCTTACGTCATCGGAGACTAAAGTTAAAAGCATCAGAGACTAAGCTGACGTCATCAGAGACTAAGCCTTAACATGTCAGAGACTAAACAATTCTATCGGAGACTACACAAGCTGATGTCATCAGGGACTAAATGCACCGGAGACTAGTAATGACGTCACCAGAGACTAAAGATGAAGCATCAGGGACTAATCGTGATTTATTTCTTGAAAGATACAGAGTTCGAATTAAAAAGGAATGTCTTCCACGTAAAGTAAAATATTATTGAAGACGTAGCTGGTAAGGAAACTAATCAGAAATCTGTTCCTATCAAAAAGGAAAGATTGTATTTGATTCGAATAAGGAAACTGAATTTTGTTCAGAATAAGAAACTGAGTCAATAGTAATTCAGTTGTGAGAGAAGCTGTAATCAGGTTTACAGAGAATTGTAACTTCGAAGCTGTATAGGTTTTTCATAGTTTTGTATCTTTTCCTATATAGAATAGAAAAGAAGCTGACGATTACATTATTGTAATTGTTAGGATTTGTATTCAATTGTAAATCAATAAAGCAATTGTTTATAAATTGATTTGTGTTCTTGTTCTTTATATTCCGCAAGAAAAGTTAATTTCTTACAGAACAAGTAATTCAAAAAGATTTCAAAGAACTTGTATTCAACCCCCCTTCTACAAGTTCTCGGCATCTCACTGGGAAAACAATTGGTATCAGAGCCTGTAATTGAATTTATTCAATTAATACGTTCCAAGAGATGGCCAATGATGAAGTAAGCAGCTCTAGCATAATGACGTATGCGGGAAGTCGTGATGGCGGTACTAGAATTCCCATACTTAAAAAGAGAAGAATATCCTATGTGGAAGCAAAAGATGTATATGCACTTAAGAGCAACAGATCCAGATTACATTGATAAGATTGAGAAGGGTCCTTATCTACCCAGGAAATTTATTCCTTCTAAAACTGTCGAAGGATCTGTTGTTGCAGAACACTTTGAACTTGCTCCAGAAAGTGATTATACGAATGAAGACAAGTTGCAAGTGTTAAAGGATGCTAAGGTAATGAACATACTTTATAATGGAATTGATAAAAATATGTTCACAAGCATCATAAATTGCACTACATCAAAGCAAATCTGGGACACCATCAAAGTCCTGTGTGAAGGGACTGACCAAGTCCGAAAGAACAAAAGATCATTGTTAACACAACAATATGAGTTCTTTCAAGCAAAGCCTGGTGAATCAATAATGTCAGTATATGATAGGTTCAACACTTTGCTCAACGACTTGAAAATACTTGGGAAGTCCTATGATAATGAGGATGTCAATACTAAGTTCATGAGATCTCTCCCACCAAGTTGGGATCCAAAGACAACAGCAATAAGAGAGGCTCATGACTTGGATATCCTCACACTAGACAGGCTCTATGGGAATTTAAAGACCTATGAACTTGAAGTAGAGCAACGACAAGCAAGTCTCAAGAGAAGCTTGATGTGGAATCTTCTGATGCTAGCTCGACTGATCAGGAAGATGAACTGGATTCTGATGATGACATGGAGGAATTCATGGCATTCATGGTCAAACAGTTTAAGAAATTTAGGGCCAGCAGAAAAGGAAGAAAATCATCAAGGAAACCTAACCCTAAACGTGAAGGTCAAAAAGTCACCTTCGACTTAAAAAAGATAAGATGCTACAACTGTGATGGGTTAGGGCACTTTGCCAATGAGTGCAGGAAGCCTAGATCTAGTGATAGATCTAAGGATGAAAAATCAAGGAAAGACTTTGCTGACAAGAAAGCTAAATCCAAGAGCAAAGCCTTGATTACTGAGGGAAAAGATTGGATTGACAGCGACTCTGATGAAGAAGTTGTCAACTTTGCCCTAATGGCTCGTAGTGACGAGTCAAGTGATTCTACAAAGGTATGTGATGCAAATCAGAATTTTAATGTGCTTAATTTACTTGATACTTCTAGCATTGAAAGCATACAAAAAGATATGTCTGATTTGCATGTCAGTTTTAGGTCTTTAACTATTGAACATACCAATGTAAAAGAATCACGTGACAATCTCTTGAAAAGAAACAAGTTTCTTGAAGAAAGATTGGCACAATTTGACACTATCAAGTCTGATTTAAACAAAACTCATCACATGATTGATGCTTTGTAAAAGAGGGAATATTACTTAGTAGAGCAACTTGAAATTGCTCAAGCTAAGATTAAACAGTGGAACACTTCCTCTAAAAAGTTAACAGACTTGGTAGAGTGTCAAACAATAGGTCAAAAATCTGGACTAGGTTATGATGAATATCTAGACAAGAGTTCAGATTTAAATGATCTATTCGAAGCTGCAAACTCCTCAATTAGCAAGCCAAATTTTAAAAGAATTAATTTTGTCTCTCCTGTTTTTGAACCTAAATTTATTAACACTCAAGATCAACAATTCACTGCAAAAACAGAAAGTAATCAAAAGACAGTGAATGTTGTTGATGAGAGTGAAAGAAAAAGATTAAATATTGGGTTCATGACAAAGACACAACTAAATAAAAAACTGGAGAATTTTCCAGACAAAAAGGCTGAAAAATTGGTGGAGTTAAGCAGAAAGAAGAAAAATAGGAATGGAAAGATAGGCATTAATAAACATACAAACTATGCTAGAATGCCTGATGCTCCTAGAAAGACATGTCATGTATGTGGTAACCCCAACCACATAGCTATAAACTGTAGGAGCAAAAATAAAATTCCTATAATTGAGACTGCACCTACAAAGAGAATAAAAGATAAATCACCAGTAAAAAGGTTAGAACATCTTTGCATTAAAACTGAAAATTCTAAGCTTGGCAGTCTCTCACAAACAAATAGCAAGACTAATGATTGTCCTATTAAAGTTAAAACTGTTAAAAGACAATCAACTCAATCTGAGTCAAGTCTTGAGTCTACAACTAGTGAGAAAGAACCCAAGAAAGTCTGGGTTCCAAAAATCTCAAACTAGTTACTCTCTACTGTGCAGGGCAAAAAAAAGAAATCATGGTACTTGGACAGTGGTTGTTCAAGGCACATGACCGGAGATAAGACCCTGCTAAAACAGTATGAAGAGAAAAGTGGCCCAAAAGTCACTTTTGGAGATGACAGCAAAGGCCATACAAGGGGATATGGCAGTGTTGAACATGGAGATGTCATCTTCACAGAAGTAGCACTGGTTGACGGCTTAAAGCACAATTTACTTAGTGTGAGTCAACTATGTGATAAAGGATTCCATGTCATCTTTAAAGAAGACCTATGCCAGGTGTGTGACAAGGAATCTGGGAATGTGATATTGACTGGAAAAAGAAAAGGAAATTTGTATATTGCAAATCTTATTTCTTTTACTGATCAAATCACATGTCTGTATAGCAAAGCTTCAACTGATGAAAGTTGGCTTTGGCATAAGAAGCTTTCCCACTTAAATTTCAAGAACATCAACAAGCTTGTGAGGAAAGGATTGGTAGCTGACATTCCACAATTAGAATTTTCACAAGAAGGATTATGTGATGCATGCCAGAAAGGGAAACAAAAAAGTGTATCATTCAAAAGTAAACCAGCAACATCAATCACTGACCCGCTACAATTGTTACACATGGATTTATTTGGTCAAGTGAATGTGATGTCTATCTTAAGAAATAGATATGCACTGGTTATTGTGAATGATCACACGAGGTATAATTGGGTAAAATACCTCTTTACAAAAGATGAAGCTGCTCAGTTGATAATTGATCATATCAAGAAGATAGAAACTGAGTTAGGAAAAACAGTAAGGGTTATAAGGAGCGATAGAGGAACAGAATTCAAGAATTCCCAAGTACTTGAATTCTGCACTGAAAAAGGAATAACACATCAATTCTCAGGTCCAAGAACCCCTCAACAAAATGGAGTTGTTGAGAGAAAAAATAGAACCCTTATTGAAGCAGCAAGGACTATGTTACAAGAGGCTAAGCTTCCCACATATTTTTGGGAGGAAGCTATAAGCACTGCTTGCTTTACACAGAATAGATCCTTGATAAACAAAGCATACAACAAAACACCTTACGAGTTAATGACTGGGAGAAAACCAACTCTCAAGTTCTTACATGTGTTTGGTTGTAAATGCTTTGTACTGAGAGATTCATCAGAGTCAAGAGGAAAGTTTGACAATAAATCTGATGAAGCAATCTTCTTAGGTTATTCTCTGTCAAGTAAAGCATACAGAGTATATAATCTAAGAACAAAAGTTATTGTGGAATCAATACAAGTCGTGTTTGATGATAAAAAGATTCCAGGAATGATTGGACAAGGATTGCATGAACCTCTTAGTTTTGAGAATGAATTGGATGCATGGGAATATCCATCAGAGACTACTGAACAACTCCAAGATAGTAATGATCCCTACTTAGTTGAGGGGGAGCTAACAGTTGTGCATGAAGTGCCAAGATCTAATAATTTATCAGAGAATAGATTATTAGATGAAACTCAAGAGACTGGTGACATTAGTAATCCTTTGGAGACTAATGTTTCACCAGAGACTAGAGTCACTGATGCAAAATCTGAAACTACAGTGACACCGGAGCAAATATAAATAAATAGCTCAGGGGGAGCTAATAATGCAGGAGTCAATGGTTTAGGGGGAGCAGTCTCTGATCATGAAGCTAGAATCGATAACACCAATCTAGACAATGAAGCCTCAACTTCAAGATCAAATCTGCCACGTGCAATTTCATGGTTGAGAGACCACACGCCAGATTTGATAATTGGAAGTTTAGAGGATGGAGTCAAGACTAGAAGTGCAACTCAAAATGAATGTTTATATCTCAGTTTTCTTTCAAAGATTGAGCCAAAGAAAATTGAGGAAGCACTTCAAGATCCTGACTGGATAATTGCCATGCAAGAGGAGTTAAACCAATTCACTCGAAACAAAGTCTGGAGACTGGTACCCAAACCAAGGAATAGATCAATAATTGGTGCCAAGTGGGTCTTCAGAAACAAATTGGATGAAGCTGGTACAATCGCAAGGAACAAAGCAAGACCGGTCGTAAAAGGATATTCTCAAGAAGAAGGAATAGACTATGATGAGACTTTTGCACCAGTAGCAAGACTTGAAGCTATAAGAATCTTCTTGGCATATGCAGCCTACAAGAACTTCAAGGTGTACCAGATAGATGTCAAAAGTGCTTTCTTGAATGGAAAATTGGAAGAGGAAGTCTATGTCTGCCAACCCCCAGGTTTTGTGGACTCCAAATTTCCAAATCATGTCTACAGGTTAGACAAAACACTTTATGGCTTAAAACAAGCACCAAGAGTATGATACTCTATCTCAATTTTTGCTTGAAAATAAATTTGTTAGAGGTATCATAGATAAAACTTTATTTTATAGAAAGCAAGCCTCAGACATAATATTGGTGCAAATATATGTAGATGATATTATATTTGGATCTACAAATGAAAAGCTTTGTGAAAAATTTTCAAAACTTATGCAGTCTAGATATGAAATGAGTATGATGGGAGAATTAACATTTTTCTTAGGTTTGCAAATAAAACAATCAACTGATGGAATATTTATCAGTCAGTCCAAGTATGTCAAAGACTTATTGAGAAAATATGATTTGGTTGATTGTACATCTGCAAAAACACCCATGCCTACTGCCACTAAGCTAGATAAAGATTTAAAAGGAAAGAAAATTGATATTACTAGCTATAGAGGCATGATAGGCTCTCTTTTGTGTCTAACTGCAAGTAGACCAGATATAATGTTTGCTACATGTTTATGTGCTAGATTTCAAGCTGATCCTAGAGAGTCACATTTGATTGCTGTAAAAAGAATTCTCAGATATCTAAAGGGTACCCCAAACCTTGGTTTATGGTATCCCAAAGAATCTGATTTTAAATTAATCGGTTATTCAGATGCTGACTATGCAGGTTGCAAGCTTGATAGGAAAAGCACAAGTGGAAGCTGCCAACTTCTTGGAGGCAGACTTGTTTCTTGGTTTAGCAAGAAACAAAACTCAGTTTCTACTTCAACAGCAGAAGCTGAATACATCGCAGCTGGGAGTTGTTGTGCTCAAATCCTATGGATCAAGAATCAAATCCTAGTCTATGGTATGTCATTATCCAAAATTCCTATTTATTGTGATAATACTAGTGCCATAGTAATAACAGAAAATCCAGTGCAACATTCAAGAACAAAACACATAGATATTAGATATCACTTCATAAGAGAACATGTAAGTGAAGGTAATATCGAATTACACTGGGTAACAACTGATAAACAACTTGCAGACATATTCACAAAACCTTTAGATGAATCTACCTTTTCTAGATTAGTTTCTGAATTAGGAATGTTGAATTATGCCTCTAAAAATAGATTAATTTTTTTTAAAACAAGTTGTTTAGTTGTATGCAGCTAGAATTTAATTTCTGGAAAGAAGCTGTTTTATTTTATTAAAACAAAATTTTAGAAGCTAGAATTAATTTTCTGGATTGCAGCTGTTTTTAATTAAACAGAATTTGTGAAGCTAGAATTAATTTTCTGGATAGAATTAATTTGATGAAATGAATAATCAAATGGTTGATTATTGAATAATAGAAGCTAGAGTGAGTAAGAGACTATTTTAATCCCTGATAGTTGTTTTTAATTAGTCCCCAACTAAATTAAAAAAATTGCACTATCGGAGACTAACTAGTCCCCGATAGTTAATACTATTCGAGACTACCTTAGTCCCCGATAGTCAATACTATCAGAGACTAACTAGTCCCCGATAGTTAATATTATTAGAGACTACCTTAGTCCCCGATAGTTAATACTATCAGAGACTAACTAGTCCCCGATAATTAATATTATCAGAGACTACATTAGTCCCTGATAGTCAACACTATCAGAGACTAATCTTCTTCTAGTCTCTTACAAGTGAACTTACTAGAGATTAGGGCAATCTCTGATCGAGGGTAATATAGTAGTTATCTCTCCCACGATCAAAAACGGTTCACTACCCTTAAGAATTGCAAACGTTTCAAACAATTTGATAAAACAAAATTCAAACATCTTTGCAATTACAAACACTCAAGCTCTGAAATTATTTTCTCTCTGCAAGCCGACTTTGAATTCACAACACTACCAATCTATCTTCCACGACATATATCTCCTACGGCGAATCAAACAAGTCCCCCTTCAGCCTGGTCGCCCTACGCGACTGGCAACTGTTGTCATAGTCAACAATACTCTGAAATTTAACCCTTTTTTTCAAGTTTTCTTCCAAAGTTCACAGATCTCTGAAAATGGCCGCTAAAATTGTTCTGTTCAAGTTTGGAGACTTTGATATCATCAAGACAAACCATGCAGGGGTGGCTGATAAGCATGTCTTTGAAGCCCAGTACCACCCCTTTGTGGATTTCCTTCAACACTCCGGTATTTCGTATGCCATTTACGAAGCCCCCATCCAAGCCGCTGAGGTTATCACGGCTGTCTGGTCCACTGCTACCATCCAGGGTGAGAAAACTGCCTCCCCTGTGGTAAGTTTCAGGTATGCAAACTCTGTTTATAATATAAATCATACCGTAATTAATAATGCTTTACACTTGCCAATTTATGAAAACTTTGACTCACTTGCTTCTGATGAAGAAATTGTTTCTATGTTTAAAAATTTACATTATTCTGCAGAAATTACTTCTGTTGGGTCTATAACACGACCCCATCTAAGGCAAGAGTGGTCACTGTTCTTTGACATTATAACTAAAGCTTTTACTTCTAAGTGCAGTGGCTATGATGCTATCACTACACTCACACAACAAATCACTTTTAGTGTGTTGTATGATAGGCATATTAACATTGGGCTTTTAATTCTGCAAAATCTTTCGATAAAACTTAAAACCAGTAAAAATAAAATTTATTATTCTAGGTTTTTGATGATGATTGTTAAATATCTAATTCCTAACCTTGATATTACTGGAATGCAAGTTTTACCAACTGTTTTGCAGAGTAAAAGAATATTTACAGATGTGAAGCATAAATCTGCAAAGGTAATAGTTCCTTTATTTTTTCCTCTTGTCATGAGATCTATTTTCATTGACAGGCTTCCAAATCTTTATTCTTTGCAATTTTTTGAGGATATTCAAAGTCAAAACCCCATTAATCCTCAACCACTTCACAACAACTGTCTATAGCCCCCTCCACAGTCTCTCAACAGATTGTGGTTGTAAAACCAAAGACAATCACAAAAGTCCCAATTAAAAGAAAAATAATTGAGGGAGCAAGTGAGGATGAGGGAGAACCAGAAGCTGAAGTTCCATTTCAGAGAAAGAAGAGAGTTATAAGCCTTAGCCAAGCCCAATCCAGTGTTTCTCAAAAAGCATTGGAGGTTATAAGGACAAACAGTGAACTGTCACCATCCTCCCAAAAGGATGTTGACATTGAAGAAAGTTCCCAACCAGGAACATACTGTACAGAGTCTGCACAACCTCTTGTTCACCAACAAGAGGAAACCCAAAGAGAGATAATAAAAGAAAAGAGTGACACAAGGAGTGCACACACAGAGTCATCATTTGATGTTCCTCAATTTTCAATATCTGAGGAACAGCCAACACTCCCCACTGTACATTTTTCTCCTTTTTCTCCCACTCTTGATTCTCGTGATATAAATATGATTGATTCTCTTGATTTTTCCCAAGAGGAGCCAATAATAGAGATAAGCTCTCAAACAGATTCCATGAATAGAACCCTAGCCCAAGATAAACAAAGGGAACCCCCTATCCATGTTGTCACAAGCACTTCTCAAACCCCCACTTCTGTAGGACAGAGTGACACCATCCATATGAGTGAGGTTGTGAAAATAATTAGTGAGAGTCAGGCTCCTGCCATGGAAAAAGGAGAGACCATACACATACAAGAGAGCCAAGCTTTAGATAGCTTGGAAAAAGGAGAGAAAGAGAAGCTGGGTGCCCAACCCCAGGCAAAAGGAGAGGGTGTGAGCAAGGATGAGATCCTTGAACAAAAGAAAAGAGAGAAATTTTCAGCAGGTATATTTTTACAACCTGCTGAAACCAGCTCACAAGCAGCTCAGGTTTCTTCTGCTCCCTCCATCAATATCCAAACAGAAGAACCAGAGATTAGATCAAGCACAGGGGATGCAGCTTTACAAGTCATATCTGAGATGTCCAATGCTGATTTTGAAAAGTTATATGGTCTACAACAGAGACAAGATCATATTTCTGCATTGAAGACAAGCCTAGCAGATGAACCTGTGC
The DNA here is from genome assembly GCA_014636745.2 of Centella asiatica. Classification (NCBI taxonomy): domain Eukaryota; kingdom Viridiplantae; phylum Streptophyta; class Magnoliopsida; order Apiales; family Apiaceae; genus Centella; species Centella asiatica. The sequence continues at coordinate 31,888,773 of CM025784.1, read as the reverse complement.
CTGAAGAAGCTCCACAGAGTAATGTTGATGAATGGCTTGATGCCTCTTATGCCAACACTCTAGAGGAAGCAGCCGCCCAGTTGAGGCAGGACTATGTGACCAACATAGGGTCAACTGCTGCTGCACCATCCGTGAAGGACATTCTTGAAGAAGTAACCAAGGTGGATAAGAAACACACAAAATTTCACCACTTCTTGGTTACTGGCATCAATGGTGCAGTGCAGCAAATCAAGGAAAGGATGGAGTTTGAGACAGACAAGATTAGAAGGTGCTATGAAGGACACTTGCCAAGGAGGACTGTCACAGCAATTGATTCATTAGTCAAAGATAAGTCCAAGACTGACAGTCGCCTTCAAGCCCTCGAAGCAAATATCCAACTCCTGATCCAAAAGCAAGATCGAATGGAACAACTTTTGCTGCAGGCAATTCCAGCACTGGCCACCTCCTCTAAACCCCAAGATGCTGATGTCAAAAAGGGGGAGAGTGGTCCATTCAAAACTGCTCCTGTACATTCACACAAGTCTGGTTCTGTCCTTGATGTAGAATTGCAAGCAATGTTGGACAGTATCCTAAAAAAGCATTCTGATCTTGCAGCAGCAACAACAACAACAACAGCAGCAACAACAACAACGACAACAACAACAACAATTCCAACAACAGCAACAACAACAACAACTTTTCCTTCTTCCTCTGCACAAGCCCCAAAATCAAAAGACAAAAGCAAGGGAGTCATGGTTGAGGAATCAAAGAAAAAGATTTCAACTCAACCAGGACAACCTAAGCTGTTGGGGGATGCCATGAAGATTGCTCACTTTCTTACTCCTATTGAAATTGAAGTGGAAGGGAAAGTTGAGTTAGTCAATCCTCGTGATCAAAGATTAATAGATTCTGTTGCATTATTGGCTCAGAAACTTCAAGAGGAGGAGGACATGGTAGCAGCAAGGGAGGAGGAGGAGGCAAAGAAGAAGAAAACTTCAACAAGGAGATCAAGTGCACAGAAGGCAGCCATTACCAAAAAGAAAAATAAAGAGATGGAAGAGGCAGAAAGAAAGTCAAGGAGGAAACCTTTGGTCCAGGAATCTACAAAGAAACCTGTGATCAAGGCAACCATTATGAAGCCTACCTCTCAAGATCCTCCAAGGTCAACCGAGACTGCCTTGGTGGCTGTAAGTGGATCAACAAAACCACGAACAGTTCATCAAGGAAGTCCTATAAGGTTGAAATGGCTAGCACTGAAGAAATCATCAAGGCCCTGAAGAAAAGTACAAAGAAGATTGATCTTATCAAGGGTAAAAACAATGAAGAGCTTCTCCATGTTTTTTTAAAAGATGGAGAGTCTCTGAAGTTCGAAAAGCCAGCCTTGGAGGGACAGAATAAAGAAGATCTGGAGTGGTTGCTAACTGTTGTACTTGAGACTTCTAATCTCAACCTGAAACTTCGAAGCCAAATTCAGAAGGTGATGAATATGGAGCATAAAGTGGATTCAGTACCGGAAGCTAAATTTAAGCCTTTGGGATTGTGGTATGAGACTTTTCATGGAGAGAAGGTTTTCTTTGACTACAACAGAGATACTAACAGTATCAGTGAGAGGCACATTGAAGGATTTCTTACTCTCCTCAAAGATGCTGAAGAAGAAATTGAGCTTGTATTGAAAAATCTGTTGAAAAATAGGCTGGAGTTGCTGAGGAAAAACAGAAAAGAACGGTTGGAGTTGTTGAAGAAAAAAATGAGGTAAAATTGTTGTGTTGAAGTTGTTTGTTGAAATAAGTTGTAATTTTTTATTTTTGAAGCCAGACTTATAGGATTTAAACCTGAGTCTTGGTGGAAGCTGAACAACAGATCAAAGATCTTAGTTCAGAATACATTTGTAGTTACAAATTCTTTGTTCTTTTTCTAAGTAATTGTAATATTGAGTTTTGACATCATCATCAACCTCGAAATTATGCTTATCATTCTGATATTCATAATTAGGGGGAGATTGTTAGGTTTTAGAATATTTGATGATGATTGTCTTTAGATTACTTAGAGTACAAATGTATAGAAAGTGTTAATTAGTAACACTGAAGTTTTGTAGCTAGCAGTTATCTCTTTGTTTGTAATTTATTCATTATTTGTAAAGAGATAAAATTATTTCATATTTGTAAGTAATTGCTGGAATGATGTATCGAAGCTTTAGAAAGTCAAGATGTGTATTTGATCCGTTAGAATTTGCAAAAAGGCTTGTCGGAGACTAGGAGAATTGGTCAAGGACTAAAAAGATTTTATCTATCGGAGACTAGTTTTGTCTATCGGAGACTAAGACTTAAGTCATCAGAGATTAAGTCTAAAGAAGTAAGAGACTAAAGCTTACGTCATCGGAGACTAAAGTTAAAAGCATCAGAGACTAAGCTGACGTCATCAGAGACTAAGCCTTAACGTGTCAGAGACTAAACAATTCTATCGGAAACTACACAAGCTGATGTCATCAGGGACTAAATGCACCGGAGACTAGTAATGACGTCACCAGAGACTAAAGATGAAGCATCAGGGACTAATCGTGATTTATTTCCTGAAAGATACAGAGTTTGAATTAAAAAGGAATGTCTTCCACGTAAAGTAAAATATTATTGAAGACGTAGCTGGTAAGGAAACTAACTAGAAATCTGTTCCTATCAAAAAGGAAAGATTGTATTTGATTCGAATAAGGAAGCTGAATTTTGTTCAGAATAAGAAACTGAGTCAATAGTAATTCAGTTGTGAGAGAAGCTGTAATCAGGTTTACAGAGAATTGTAACTTCGAAGCTGTATAGGTTTTTCATAGTTTTGTATCTTTTCCTATACAGAATAGAAAAGAAGCTGACGATTACATTATTGTAATTGTTAGGATTTGTATTCAATTGTAAATCAATAAAGCAATTGTTTATAAATTGATTTGTGTTCTTGTTCTTTATATTCCGCAAGAAAAGTTAATTTCTTACAGAACAAGTAATTCAAAAAGATTTCAAAGAACTTGTATTCAACCCCCCCTTCTACAAGTTCTCGACATCTCACTGGGAAAACAGTCGGCCTTAGTCATCCACTGATGGGTTCCCCTAATTGTTCTTAATCTTTGAAGCTTGTTTGCAATATCTGATGTGCGTAATACTTCAACATTTTTCGAGTAACACCATACATTCCTCTTCACTTTGTCAAGTCCTTTAGATGATCAATTTTATGACTTGTCTTGTGAACTGTTTGACCATCCACTAATAAATAAGTTTATTATCAGTGGATACTAGACTTGTGCTGCTATTAAGGTTTATAATGTACCTTAAGTATTTACAGATGTACAATCTATTCTCTAAACATCATCATCATCAATTAACTTTAACAAGAAGGGTTATGTTCAACATGCCAACAAGGGAAGCAAAGGAAATCATCCTTTGTCGACAAGGAAGCCACAATGATCAAAGATCCAATTCAAATGCTTCATATGAATCTATTTGGTCCTATCAATATTATGTCAGTCTCAAAGAAGAAATTTGCATTGGTCATTGTGGATGACTATACCAGGTATACTTGGGTCAAGTTCCAACATGCTAAATCAGAAGTGCCTCAACAAGTCATTGACCATATAAAGAAAGTGGAAAATGAGTCAAGGTCAATGGTTAGGATTTTGAGGATAGACAATGGAACTAAATTCAAGAATGTGGCTATTGATAGGTTTTGTGTGGAGAAGGACATCAATCATACATTATCAGCCACAAGGACTCTTCAATAGAATGGTGTAGTGGAAAGGAAAAATAGAACCCTGATAGAAGCTGCTAGAATAATGTTAGCAGAGACCAAAATTCCTACCTACTTTTGGGCTGAGGCAATGTCCACTATTTACTTCACTCAAAATAGTTCTTTGATCAACAAGGCTCACAACAAGACACCATATGAGCTAATGACAGGAAGAAAGGCAAACATCAAGTTCCAACATGTCTTTTAATACAAATGTTTTTGTATTGAGGAACTTTAGTGAGAACTTAGAAAAATTTGACTCAAAGGCTAATGAAGCTATTTTTCTATGTTACTCCCTGACATCTAAGGCCAAGGTTTATAACAAAAGGCTCCAGGTTGTGATAAAGTCTATAAATGTAGCTTTTGATGATCAAGAAATTTATGGGCTTGAAGACCCTGGTTTTCATGAGGAGCTCATATTCAAAAATGAAGATGATTTTGATGATCAAGAGAATGAAGCTGATGTGTGCATTCAAATGAAGGATCTAACCATCGCTGATGTCAATTCAACCAACCATAAAGCCCCTTCAATGGATATAGTTAATTACATAGACAACATATCGGAGAATACTCTATCAGGGGATGATCCATCAGGGAATGAAGCATCTTGAGATAACTTTAACCCTGATTTAAACACAAATTCAGGGGGAGTTTTCTCAGAAGTCGGTAGCACAGACTTAGGGGGAGGAAATGATGATCATGGAAGCTCATCCAAACTCCCCCCAAGCCCAAATAGTCTATGAGTCATACAATAGAATAGATCATTGGTGATCCTAACCAAAGAGTGCAAACCAGGAAAGCTACATCTAATGAATGCTTATATGCCTGTTTTTTTTTTCTCATAATGAGCCAAAGAAATTTGAAGAAGTCATGTAAGATGCCGATTGGATCATGGCAATACAAAAAGAATTAAATCAATTTAAGAGAAATCAAGTATGGAAGCTGGTGCCTAAGTCCAAAGACAGAACTATCATTGGCACCAATTGGGTATTCAGGAACAAAATGGACGAAGCTGACAATGTTGTTAGAAATAAGGCAAGACTGGTGGCAAAAATATATCTTCAAGAGGAAGGGATTGACTTTAATGAGACTTTTGCACCAGTGGCCAGGCTTGAGGCTATAAGATTTTTATTAGTCTATGCAGCACATTCAAACTTTAAAGTTTATCAAATGGATGTGAAAAGTGTCTTTCTCAATGGGAAATTAGAACATGAGGTGTATGTCCAACAACTCCTAGGGTTTAAAAATTCTAAATCCCCAAATCACGTTTACAAGCTAGAGAAAGCACTTTATGGACTGAAGCAAGCTCCCAGAGCTTGGTATGACACATTGTTTAAGTTTTTGGTGGAAAAACAGTTTACAAAAGGTATAATCGACAAAAAATCGTTCTTTAAACAACACCAATGTCATCTTATCTTAGTACAAATCTATGTTGATGATATTATTTTTGGATCCACTGATACTAAGCTATGTGAGAAGTTCTCTAAACTCATGCGAAACAAATATGAAATGAGCATGATGGGTGAGCTATCTTATTTCTTGGGACTCCAAGTTAAACAAGTTACTGATGGGATTTATATTCATCAGTCAAAGTATGCCAACGAACTTTTCAATAAATTTGACATGGAGGACTCTAAAGTAGCAAAGATATCTATGGCCACATCAACCAAGATTGACCCTGACAAAACTAGAAAGAAAGTTGATTTAAAGACTTAGAGGAGAACGATTGGTTCACTGTTATACTTGACAACAAGTAGGAGTGATATTATGTTTGCAACATGTCGTTCTGCGAGATATCAAGCTGAGCCAAGAGAGTCTCATCTCATTGCAGTGAAAAGAATCTTGAGGTACATCAAGGGGACTACTGAGTTGGGACTTTGGTATCCAAAGGAGTTTGGTTTTGAATTGCTTGGATATCCAAATGCTGACTTTAGAGGATGCAAAATTGACAAAAAGAGTACCACAGGAAGCTTTCAATTTTTAGGAGGAAGGCTTGTATCTTGGTTCAACAAAAAGCAACGTTCCATTTTAACATCCACTGCTGAAGCTGAATATATTGCAACTGGAAGTTGTTGTGCACATATTCTATGGATAAAAATCAATTAATAGATTATGGCCTGACATACAACAAGATTCCAATTCTGTGTGACAACACAAATGCCATAGCTATTGCTGAGAATCATGTGCAACATTCCAGAACCAAACATATAGAAATCAGATATCACTTTATCAGGAAACAAGCAACTGGCAAACATCTTTACCAAGGCTTTTGATAAAGCTACCTTTCCAATCTAGTGGGAGAACTAGGTATGGTGAATTATGCAAAGTAAAGAGTTTGTTAGAGATAAATGATGATGATTATGTAATAAATTGTGTAACTGTAAATACTTGAGGTATTTTATAAACCTTAAGATCAGCACACATTTTGCATCTACTGATAATAATCTTATTAATCAGTGGATGGTCAATCTCTTCACAAGACAAGTCAGAAAACATAAACATTCAAAGAACTTGACAAAGTGAAGAAGAATGTCTGATGTTACTTGTAAACAGTCAAAGTATTCAGCACATCAGAAATTCTAAACAAATTTACGTTGATTAAGTTCCATCAGGGGGAACTCATCAAGGGAATCCATCAGGGGGAACCCATCAGGGGAACTCATCAGGGAAACCTGTCAGGGTATGATGAAGGCAGACCAACTCGTCAGGGAAACACTTTAGGACATGTCAGTGTCAGGCCAACCCATCAGGGTAACCCGTTAGGGGGAATGGCCAACATGGCATCAGTGGAAGCCATCAGTGTGTACCATCAGTCATAACTATCAAGATCAAGAAGCATTGAGTGAAACTCAAGTGAAAGTTGAAACCCTGATCCAGTCAATAAGTATCAGGGGATTCAGAAACACTGATTAAAGTCCATCAGGGCTGATAGTCAGTGGATCGTTATGACAGCATGCACCCGTCATTAGTACTTACACGAAAATCAACGTAACGTGTTACAGAAGCAAGAAATATCAACTAGAAAGTTATTTCTTGAAGTTTGTTTTTGATCCAATGAGAACTCTCTCACATTAAATGCACAAAGATCAGGGGAAGAAAAAGTAGCAACAAAGCATGCAGCAGTCTGACACATAGAGCTACGATGTGACACTCTTGCGGCTAAGTTGAGAAAAGCAGCACGTCTCAAGCACGTGATTTCAACCACTGATTCGACATATAAGCAAAGGAGTTTTCATTACAAAAATAGAGAGATTGAATCTATCCAACAGATCAAACAAACAAAGAAGCACACAACACTAGGAAGCTCTGTAATATATTTCTTGAAAGATTTATTTTTCAGAGAAATTTTTTTATAGCTAGTGAGTGTGAGAAGCTGTGAATTTTATTTACAGGATTTGTAGCTGTAAATCACATTTGTCATTATACAGATTTCCAGAAAAACTCCAAGTTTTAATATAACAATTTTAACTTGAATCTGTGTGTTCATATTACATAGTTTTTCTGATCTATGCAGCTGTTTCCGGTAATTCCTTTTAAAAGATAAAAAGAGCGAAAAGTTTGTAGTGTTTCATCCCCCCCCCCCCCCCCTACAAACACTTGAGCCTATTTTGCATCAACAGAGTTTGTCAGACAAGGTGTTGAAATTGTACAAATGATCATGTGCTAATATGATGGCATCTCTAACTTCTCATGTTATTCATTGATAGTGAAATAATTGTATGTTTATATGTTTTGTATGTAATTATTTAAAAAATATATTATTTTTAGGTCATCAGGGTCAAGGGTTGTGCATCAGGGTCAGGGGTTACATTTGGACCCATCAGGGGGTAGTCTCTAGTCTCTGATGACATTACATCAGGGGATACTCTTTAGTCCCTGATGACATGGCATCATAGAATAAATACTAATCTCTGATGACGTGTTGGCAGGTTCTCTTTTCGAAAAAGTTATTTATATTCAATTTCTCTCTCCTTGAGGATATACCAAACCTAAACTCTTTTTCTAACAACTGCTCTTTCTCTCTCTCTCTCTCTCTCTCTCTCTCTCTCTCTTTTTCATAGAAACCCTCATTTTCAATCTCCAACAGTTTCAATGGCACCAAACATTGCTCAACGCATTCCTAGGAATCTAGTGGTTCCACAAACAAATTTTATGGGCTTTTCTAACATTGATGAGGTAGATGTTTGCTTCAAGCTGATGATGCACTATTTACTCAACTCTGAGTATAGCAAAGCCATCTTCACCGATGACAAGATGTCAAGTAAAACAATATCACAAATCTAGTCGAGCGCCAAGTTCATGCATTCCTCCACAAGGCCAGAAGTTGTCAAGGAGATTTCGTTCAAAATTTCTTCTACAAAGGGTAAAATAACTTCCTCCATATTTAATTCTGCTATGGGGTTGCCTTCACAAGACTTTGTGGAAATGCCAACTAATGTTGTATTACTGGACATCTTGAGAGAACCAGGGTACAACTATCCAAACAATGTGGCGTTAAAATTCAAGGATCTCAAGAGGGTCAACGCGAAAAGGGAGATCTCTTATCTCTTTGATACAATCACAAAGGTGTTCTCAGGTAAGTTTTCTAACTTTGAGGTGATTACATCTTTAACTTTGAAAATTTCTTATGCCATTATTAAAAATGTAAAAATAGATATAGAAAAATTAATTTTTGTTGAACTGGTTAATAAAATGGTAGCTATACTTTTAGGAAATTAGAAGTGTATTACGTCAAATTTTTATCCATGCTCATCAAAGATCAAATACCTAATCTTTCTTTTGAGAATAACATAGCAATATAGAGTTATTCACAAACAAAGAAGTTATTCATAGCGATAATAAAGAAAGCTTATACGGCAAAGTCATTTGTGCTACCATCCCATATAGCACAGGTAATAACTGCACCCCTTCTTTTTCTCAACCAACTATTTCTACTATTTCAACTACAATGGCTGACATCACTACCCTTTCTCAGCCTACCCAATTAGTATTACCATTTTTAGAAAAAAAACTTTCTATAGCCCAACCCTTAGTCTCCCAAAAGATTAATGGCATTAAAAGAAAATCCTCCGAAGTAACCACATCAACTAAGGGGGGTAAAGAGAGAGAGTGGTTAGCTTGGAAAAGTCGAAGAAGAAAAATAAAGCCAAGAAAGATGACCCCAAACCAAACTAGGTAGTGTCATCCCAACAGGATACTGACCTTAATAAGGAATCAAACACATCTCTAGTTGTTTCCTCTAAAAAAGACTCAGTTATTGAATGAAGTCCCCAGTCAGGGACAAAGTTGAGTGAGACACATACACTGACCACATGCCATGATGAAACTCTCATTATGGTCTCTAAGAGCCACTTGCAGATATTAGACATAGTGAATGCACACACAACCTCCTTTGATGGATCACCTCCTCACTCTGTGATCCAGCCAACACTCCCTTCTACACCTCTCCTTTCTTTTTCTTTAACTCAAATTTTTTCAAATGTTATAATACAAACACTAAGTGTTATCACATCAGATCCTTTAATTTTTCATCTTGTGGAAGAGCCCATTCGAAATGATTCAGTGATTAAGAGTCGTGTTATGTTAATGATTGATTCTTTTCTAAATAACTCAATCACTGATGATCAGTTAGTGAATATAGGAAACATTGTGAATACTTCTTCAATAAATATCTATACATCCCCGATTGTACATACAAACAAATCTCCTTCCACTTCTCAACTCTCAACTGTGGATACTCTTATTGTAAATGGGTTATTAACACTGTCTACAGTTGATGAGACCCCAGCCCATAGGAGCCCTATTAGAAAATTTTTGAGTGAGGCTAAGAAAATATACAATGAAGATAGACAAGGTCAACCCTCTGAGAAGACCTTGGCAAAAGGAGAAACAGAGACTACTACCTTCGAAGGCAATGAAAAAGGAGAGGTATAGAGTGATGCCTTAGAAGGCATAAATAAAAGAGAGCCAGAGAGAGATAAGGAATAGATCCTTGTAAATAAAAAACATATAGAAATCTCGGATATTGTACATATACCTAGTTCTTCAAATAGTGATAAAGATGACACTCTTATGGGAGATTTCTTACAACACATGGGAGTTGATTTCTACTATCAGAAGAATCAAATGACTGACACAATAAAACTTCTCAAATAGGAGCTCTCACGTTCCACAAATCCTATCCTAGTCAAGATTCTAAAATCACAAATCATGTTAGGTCAGTCTATGGACTTTGAGTCTCACAAGATACAAACAATATTTACAGAGAAGATTCAAAACATACAGAATGTAGTAGATTTTTTTGCCACCAGCCACTCCTTACTCAAGTTCAAAAAGCTCACAAACAGTGTTGACCAATAACTATCTGCATTCAACACCCGACTGACAAGGATGGAATCTCTACAACTCTCTATGGCTAACAAACTTCAACAAATTCTTCAAGTCATTTCCCCACTCTCAATTTCCACTGATGGTGCTACCAAAAAGGGGGAAAAACCTTTAAACACTTTATTAAGGGTTATTATTGAGAAGCCTCTAAAGGCCAAAGACAAGGGTAAGGGTATCCTGATTAAAGAGCCTAAAAATAAAAATCTTACTCAATCAGGACCTAAGCTACTCAGAGATGCCATGAAAATAGTCCACTTTCCAACACCTATTAAAGCCCTAATTAATGGGAAAGTGGAGCTTGTCTTTTCTCAAGACAAGAAATTGGTAGAAGTTGATGCACTCTATTCCCAACAACTTCAACAAGAAGAGGAAATGGCTGCAGAAAAAGAAAATGAAGAGGAAAAAAAGAAGAAAAGAAGTGTCAAGCCAAGAGCCCCCAGGAAAACTCAACCCAAGCAATCCCAGCCCCCAAAGGTGCATCAGGGGATAAAAACAAAGAAAATCCAACATCCCCTGATGTTACCAAATCTGAGTCATCTAAAACAAAAGTTCAAGCTCCTACTCCTGCTACATATGGACCACCTACCTTGGCTGAATCTCTAAGGGATGACAGAGAGAAGAGCTTAACATTTATGCACTCCGTAAAAATCATAAATGTCAGGATAAAAAGAAAGAAAGAGAAACTAATTGTTATCCAGATGAAAAATAGGTTTGAGTTCACAGTCACCCTTGACTAGTTTAGGAGGATAGATGTTAAATAACTTACACTAGCCAGGAAAGCAATGCAGATACTTCAGAGCTAAATAGTGACTTGAGGGGGGTGATTGAAAAGCTGAGGAGAGCCATCAACGACAATAGGAACCTACCCACAGCTATGGAGAAACCCTTGAAATTATTCTACAAAACTGTTGATGGGCAAGAGAAACATATAAGGACCAACGACGTTGATGAACTTCACCTGGAATAAGTGATGCATGTTTTAAGCCAAATTGCTTATCACAAAAATAAACATGTCATCAAGCTCATAACCATGTTGCTTGTAAAGAAGGTATTGAAGGAGATTGAAGAAACTAGAGCTAATGATGGGAACTTAGCAGTTATAAGGGAAGTTCCCCCATTAAAAGGATTTAAAGAATATCCAAAGATGATCATAAACCCCATAGACGTTGAATTCAAAAATTTCAAAGGGTAGATTGTCACCTTTTACTATTCACAAATAGCTGCAACCAATTTACAAGAGATTGGATCAGTCCTTAAAGCTTTGGAAAATAGTAAGAATGTCAACATTATCAATTTTAGAAGATTGCTTCAGAAAGAGCTAAAGACATTGAAGGCAAGAGGTGAAGAATAAAGACTCAGGATTCCATATCAAAATCCTGATCAGAGAAGACAAGGCCTTAAAAGTGACTTTCAACCGATTGAATCAAGTCATCCATTGCCCTTTGTTTCTACTCAACAAAAGGTGGATCCTGAAGACTAAGTGTAAACAAATGTAGTAAATTTGTAAAGTCTTGTATATAATTATTCTTTCAATTTGTACAAATACAAATAGATCAATGCAATTTCATTTCTCATTCTTTATCCTGTATAGTTTTAGTTTTGACATCATCATAAGTGTATCAATTAGATTTATGGTTATCAAATTGATAATCATAAATAAGGGGAGATTGTTAGGCATAATGTTAAGAATGATGATGATGTATTTATTCTTTAGTTCTATTACATAATTGTGCACTTGTAAATACTCAAGGTTGTCGCCAAACCTTAATATATTTGCACAAATAAGTATTCATTGATGGACAACTTAGTCTATCAGGGAATAGTAGGTATCACATTAGGAAAGTCATTAGTGGATATATCAAGGATTTGATAGTGTCAGGGAAGGTCTGATTGTACTTAATAAGTCAAGTATTTTGAACATCAAACATTCAAAAAAAGGCCAACAAAGTATCAGTAAGAAAAAATTTTAATGTACAAAAAGGCATCAGGGAACAGCTTGACCGTTAGGGGAAACCATTAGGGGTTAGCTTGTGTGAGGACCCATAATTTTAGATAGGAATAAAATGTAAATATGATTAATTCCTATAATGTATGAATATTAATGCATGAGTTTGTTAAAACTAAATAAGCTCAAGTGTTTATAGAAAAGGAAAAGGGGGGTGGGGGTTAATACAAACACTCAAAACTTTTTGCTCTTTAAAAACTTGTTAAGCACTGTCGAAAATAGCTCTAAGATCAGAAAAACTATAGGGAATATTAAGATGAACACACAAGCATTCAAGTTAAAATTGTTGCATTAAAACTTGATGTTTTTATGGAAATCTATTTAATCACAAATGTGATTAATCAGCTACAATCTGTAATAAATTACAGCTTCTATTTCACACTTACTAGCTTCTTATTTTCTTTGAATATTTCTCTCAAGATATATTACAAACCTTCTCTCTAATGTTTGTGTGTTTCTCCTTTTTTTATTGGTTTCTCCGTTAGATATCTACTCTTCTTGTATAATGAGAACTCTTTTGCATATATAGAAGATCAGTTGCTGAACCCCACGTGCTTAGACATGCTGCTTTTTCAACTTGGTTGCATATATGTCGCATCAATGTCCTTTGGGAACAATGTGTCAAACTGCTGATGACTTTAGTTGCTTCTTTTTCATTCCCTGATCTTCAAACATTTAATGATCGACAGTTGTCATTGGACCACCAAACTTCAAGAAATATCTTTCCATATTATATCTCTTGCTTCTTTGACAAGCTTCAATGATTTGCGTGTAAGACCTGATGACAAGTGTATGCAGTCATAACTATCCCCTGATAACAAGCCCTGATGTGGACTTAATCAGTGTTTCTGGATCCCCTGATGACAAATCCTATTTAAGACTTGATCAGTGCTTCATATTTCACTTGAGTTAATCTCTTGTTGTAGAGTTAACCAAATGCTTCTTGATCCCCTGATGTTAAGACTTATAGGATCCACTAATGGCTTCCACTCATGCAGTGTTGAGCATTACCCTTGACGGGTTTCCCTGATGGGTTGGCTTGTCACTGTCATGCCCTGATGAGCTCCCCTGACGGGTTGGCCTGCCACTGTCATTCCTTAACGCGTTCTTCAAACGGGTTGGTTTGCCACTGTCATGCCTTGATACGTTCCACTGATGGGTTGGTCTGCCATTGTCATCCCCTGCTGGGTTCCCCTGACGGGTCCCCCTGATTGATCTCAATCACTGAAGCTTTTTTGATTGTGTCTGGAATGTCTGATGTGCGGAATACTTGGTTGCTTTTAAGTAGTAATAGACATTCGTTCTTCACTATCAAGTCCTTTAGAGGTTTTCATTGATGACTTGCATAGTGTTGTGCAGTTCATCCTCTAAAGACTAAATTGATCATCAGTGGATGCAAAACTTGTGTAGATATATTAAGGTTTATAGAATACCTTAAGTATTATAGATGCACAATTATTCTCTAAACATCATCATCATTATTTATCTCTAACAAAGTTTTTATGTCAATGTGATGTCCAAAACAATTGATTATTATAAAATTGGAGTATAAATAATCCACCAAAAGTGTTGTGATTATATTAATCCCAATTTTTTTTTAAAACGATTATTTTAATCAAGTGTGAACAAAAAGGAAATAAAAGTCTGGAAAAACACACATTGCAGGGGAAGCTGCAGTCGTGATTGTTGACTATGTACAAAGCATGTAACCACAATATTCCAAGGAGTAGATTACGTTCAATGTATCCACTGATAACCAACATAATTGCACAATTTAACTGTGGTTACCAAACCTGGTTAAGCAAACATTTATAATTCTTTAAGGGAAACTTGTTGTGCTAGAATACCAACAAGAGAAGGTTTTCTGTCCAACTGAGTGTTAGCTAAATGTATGTGATTGGTTGGTATTAAGGCAGTAGCTACACCGGCCAAGCTAGTCAATCACATCACTCCAAAACCATATTTTTGTCCAATTCAGCCAACTACTGAGAATTATTCATCAAAATGATTCAACTGCTCTAGTTGATTTATAACATCAAAATACATCACCTGAGGTATAATTCTAGCATCACTTCCAAAAATTCTCTCTACCTAACACCCACATAAATTTCATTCTTCATTTTCAAAGAGCAGTTGTCCTTTTCAAGAGTAGAACGAGTATTCTAATTCCTTCTTTAAAGTTTAAAAGAGGTAAGAGATTAATACCAATCGTATGCTCTGTTCCATTTTGATTTCTATCCTTATTTATTCATATCATATTGTAAAACACTTTGTTCAAAAAGTATGTTTTAAAATCATACCCATAATATCAGTAGTTATTAGTTTTGTATGCTAAAAGAAAAGAATATGAAATATTGAAACATACCAACTATACAAACTATATTAACTTTCAAACAATTTTTATATCAGTAGTTAAAACCTTTTAAACACCATGTTTATGTCTTAGGCAACCAAAGTTCTTGGAGTCTAGCAGTGTCCATAAGAATAAGAAAACAATAAGGAATACTCATGTTGTCTCTCTCAACCTCTCTAAAGATAGAATAAGGTTTCAAGAACTACATAATTTTGCAACTATAAAAGCTGCAGTAAACTGCAGTACTATTTGTTTACAACTATGTGGGTGTGTGTTGTGAGAAAAAATGATACACACTGTAGAAAAAATGATGAAGAAATGCCCTAAGTTAGGTTTATCCATTGATAAGCATCATCCACAAACGAATGAAAAGTCCTCCTATGTAACAGAGACAAGTTTTAATTTAGTCTCTTATAGTTCAGAACTAGTCTCTAATAGTATAAAAATTAGTATCCGACAACATAAAAATTAGTATTCGACAGCATAAAAATTAGCCTCTGACAATATAAATGCTTAGTTTCCAACAGACAAAAATATTAGTCTCCGATGGGAAAATTTTCAGTCCCTAATAGTTTTAATTTTATCCCCTGATGATATTATCCACTGAGGTAGAGTTTAGCACTAGTCAAGAGACTTTGGCGGTAGTCAAATATATTACCGACGAGTTTGGCGCTAGTCAAGTGACTTTGGCGATAGTCAACTAGATTACTGACGAGTTCGGCACTTTGTAAAATTTAGAGTTTGGCGCTAGCTTGTGGAGTTAGGTGATGAACAAATTTTATCCTCTAACGATCGAGAAATTATCCCCTGACGAGTCAAATATGTTCCTTGACGAGCAAAACTATACTTTGATAAGTTAGAAATCATCCCCTGAAGGATTAAAGTTGTCCTTTGATGGGTTAAGTTATCTCCTGATGGATTAAAGTTGTCATTCAATGGGTTAAGTTATCCCTTGATGGACCAAAGTTATCCCCCGATGACCGAGAAATAATCCCCTAACAAATAAATACATCCCCTGATGGCTATCCCCTAACGACCATGACTCATCCCTTAATAGTCATCTTATACCCTGTTGTCACTTTTGTGCCTCGGTGGAGTCATCTTATACCCTGATGTCACTTTTGTGCCTCGGTGGCTATCCACTGATGCATAGTCTGACCTTGAAATACCAAATCTTATTTTGTCACAAATAATTAAAGAATTATTTAAAATTATTAATTAATAATTCCCAATTAATTTATAAATTCACTTAAACTAAGTTTTATTTAATAAATAATTGACATACAGATTTCAATAACTCAAATGAATCATATGGAAATCTGCAAGTGACTAAATAACAATCTGAAAAATCTCTCAAACTTGTTCAATTTAAAAATGCAATCTCAACATAACAAATGATTAACTGAAACATCAAAAATATAAGAAATGCATGGACATCACATCTGCACATACTCATATTTATATTCCAAGCATAAATTATCATGATATGCCAACATACATATTTTACAGAGGTATTTCACTAGGCAAGTGAATTAGATTTGCTCAGTTAAGGACAAAAGCAAGTATATATTCACTCTTATGATTATTTTAGTTAAATGCATGATCAATTGATTCAACATGTGTACAAGGTTATGACTTTTATGTTTAAATTTCCTTGTGAATCAGAATGTTATGCTTTAATTTCCGCTAGCATGATATGAATGAATGTGCATGGATATAACTGAGGTTTGATTTATCGGTTATTTCTTAATATTATATCTGTGCGAATGAATGAGATTGTTATGTTTCAAGCAAAGGAGAATGTTATGTTCCTTAAAATGTGGAATATGCCACGTAGTTGGCAAGAGGAAAGGAAAGGTGCTAATGTGTTTTGTCACCTGACCTAGGGGATTTATTGTAACTACGTAGTTCACTGAGGGATCATGTTGTACAGTCTGGCCCACTGATTTCAGTATGGTTATCAAATCCAACGGGTTTAGTCCCCAATGGATAAGAGGTCATTTTATTCAAAAAGGATCACACGATTGTGTTATTATTTGAGATCCTTAGAAATTTTATGAGAACTCCGAGGTGACGTTATTGCTTCACCCAAACCTGACAAACATAATTGTACCATTATTAAGCACTCTAGAGATTATATTTTCTTTTCCTCTATGATTATATATTTACTGAGTGTAAATCATTCATTCGTACTTAGTTCATGAATTTCAGGGCATGAGTTAGAGGTTGTACCTCTCTAGCAAAGGAGAGAAATTAGTTGATTTGCTTGCAAGAAGCACCTAAGGGAGACAGTTAAAGTTGTTGTAATAGATTAGTTTCCACTGCAAGATATATACTTTGAATTTTGTAAGCATGTTCTATTAAAATCCTTTTAGTTAAATGTTGTATGAATGTGATGTTGTCTATTTTTCCTCTACTGATAGTGGCCAAGTCTTGTGTGGGATTTTGGGGCTGTCACAACTTGACTGTCAAGGAAAACCATCAGGGGATACTATTAGGGAATATTCTGACTGTTAGGGGAAACCATTAGAGGATATAGCCTATACACTATATCAGTGGATAACATCAGTGAACAACATTGGGTCTTAACATCAGGGGATCAAGAAACACTGATCAAGTCTACATCAAGGCTTGTCATCAGTGAATAGCGAAACATCGATCAAATCTATATCGAGGTTTGTCATCAGGGGGATTCAGAAGTACTTATCAAGTCAACATCAAGGCTTGTCATTAGGGGATAGATAAGACACTCACATGTCATCAGGGATTAAAAGACATTCACTAATACTTGGCTAAGAAGTAAAGGGTATAACTTGGAAGATATTCCTTGAAATAAGATGGTCCAATAGCAACTTTTATAACAGAGACGCATGGAGAACAGGAACAAAAACAGAACCAACAATAGCCTATAGCGGTTTGACAGCGGTTTGACACGTGTTTCTCCGAAAGGATAATGATGAAATATATTGCGGTTACGTTGAAAAAGAAGCATGTCTTGCACATGAGTTTTATATTTGTTCTCCTATATATGGAAGGGTTGTTACAAGAAACTACAAGGAGTTTGAGTGAGAAAAACACGAGAAACATAAAATCTTAGAAATATCTCAATTAACATTCATACACTAGAGAGAAGTTTTGCAATAGTTCTTGAGAAAAATATTCAGAGAGAAAAACGTAGCTAGTGCATGAAACAAGAAACTATACACTCTTATAGATTTGTAGCTATTTAATCAATTTGTGATTACACAGATTTTCATAAAAACACAAGTTATAATACAACTATTTTAACTTGAATCTTTGTGTATTCATAGTAAATATATTTATTGTTTTTCTGGATATTGTACCTATTCCAGTTTGTGTTTGTTAAGTTTTTAAAGAACGAAAACGTTGTGCTGTTTGTATTCAACCACCTTCTACAAACACTTTAACTTATTTTGTTCTAATACATTTGTATAATCAAATTATAAAAATTAAATTATTTTTATAATTGTTTATAATTTATAAGTATTCGTTATCTTTATTTTAGTTATATTTTAATAAAATTTATTGCAACAAAAAGTTAAAAACTTTAAAATATTGAATGTTGAACTAGGTTGGAACGATAATGAAATTAATTTACACCTATTTAGGAGTTTGTTTTTACATAAAAAGGTGTGTATATATATATTGTTAGGTAACTTTTCATTATTATAATTAGAAATGTGGCATGATTGTTTTTAATTTCAATAGTTGAGATGAGATATGATTTAAAAAATAAATTTTTAATGAAAAGTGAAATGTCTTATCTAAAGAATATATAATAATAGATAATAAATAATAATAATTGCAAATATAAACTGGCCCTTGGATCCTTCGTTGACTTTCGAAGAAAAATGTCCATGGCCATTTTAAAGAGGAAAAATAGTTATTGATCCTATGAACTGAGAGAAAACAAAGGCACGTAATGTTATAATTAGACCTAACAATTGAGTATATTTGGATAATTTTATTTAATCTGTTAAAACTTACGATGTTTTTATCTATAGATAAATTTACTTATTTATTTGTGAATACCAATTGTTGTACTCATTATTAATGTTTATGGGTATTAAGTAAACCGTTGAAAATATTCAATTTTATTTATTTATTTTTAAAAATTTTACAAAAGCTATAATCCTTATTGTTAATGCACTCCTACTTATATTACTCTTCCTTAAAGAATTATCTTTATTTTTATAAGAATTGATAATGTAATATGATCCTTACTTATGTGATTTAAAAGGAGTTAGAAAAATATCCAATTTTTTATGTGAATATATATTCTGCTGTAGTTAAGAAAGGATTTTGATCACAAGTGAATACTCTGCTCATTGATCAATAAGGATGTTGAAGATGTGAATAAACTTTCAAGGACAGTCCTTCTTATAATGTAAATAAGTAAGGTCTGATATAACAAGATCTCTTACCTTGATCCAAGTAAGAATGTCAAAAAAAGACTAACTTTTTTACTACTTAGTCAACTTCTAGTAAGATTTTCTAAAAATATTAAAAGACAAAATAGCAGCTATCTATTTGAACTAAGTAAGTAATAACTATAAAAGTACAAGTCACTATCAAGACAATACAACTCCAACAGATAGATTTTTAGAGTAGTATAAATAGGATTCATAAATTTTATTTACAACAACTGAACAACCAAAAAATTGCCTGACAATCTGACAGTAAGACACGAATTTTCACCTGAACAAGTGTTATCTAATTTGCTGAACAATGAGCTTACTGCTTAGAGATAACAAGCAATATATTTTATATTCTTTTAGTTTGTGTGACTCAATTTGGTCTTAACGACTTATCGTATTTTTGGATTAAGTGTTTTGTTGTATTTTGATATGTGTGAACATTCTTAGTGAGTGTCTTCTTAAGTAAAGAGAAGAAGAGTGGAGTAAACTTAAACCGAACCACTATAAAAATTCTTGCTTACTTTACTTATTGTTTTTTTCCTTTATCACTGCTTTACTTATTCCCTACTAAACTCATTTAACAAAGACTTACTGGCATTGCTGCTTCAAGCTATTTGTTTAAAAGCTAACGGATTTTTTGCTATAAATTTTGATACTAACTCTTTTCAAAATATAAGAAAGATCTTTGATAAGCAAAAAAGTGTTTTAAACTAGTAATTTTACTAGCAAGACTTAGTTTTTTAAAAAACACTATTCAACCCCCCTTCTAGTATTTTTCTCTTTGGGACCTAACAAGTGGTATCAGAGTTTAACACTCTTTGCTAAACCTTACAACTTGAGAGGATCCAAAATTTAATGGTTTTAAGAAGTGATTTTGGTGGCAAACCCCCATGTGCACCAGAGATAGATGTTCTAACTGAAAATTATGAATATAGGTGTACACGGATGTTATTGATGAGAAATTATTTGAAACAATAAAGGTTGGACCTTACATACCAGAAAAGATATGATATATGATATTAACGAATTTAAATATAAATAAAATATTATTTTTGTATTAAATTAATATATAATATTTTTATACAAATAGGATTATAAAATAGTATAGATAGAATAAAACAATATTATAATTTTGATGAATGAGAATAGTGATACCATAGATTTCATCAAACTAATTTTAAAATAGAGATACTGGTGTAACTAATTTTTTTATCACTTTTCATCAAGAATCTCTAAATATAAAAATTATGATTGAGTTTAGAAAAATTGAAACGAGTGTTGTTAATAGATGACTTGAATAAACTCAAATTACTTTAGACTCATTATATTCATTTTACTTTTTCTATAAATAGTATTTTTGGTAGGAAAATATGATGTACTCTTACATAAAAATGTAGTTTGAGGAATTTAAATGGATGATGCGTGGAAAAGAGATTGTATTCAAAACTTTCAATTTTTATCTTTAAGGAAAAACTTAAATTATGTAACATTGAGATGAACATATACACCAATGTAATTAAAATTGGATCGGATAGGCCGATTAAACTGGTTTTAACCGCAAACCGATTATGTGTTCAGGAGAAAATCCAAAACAAATTGGTCGAATCGAGAAAAATCGGTCAAATCGGTGAACCGGTTAAAACTGAGTTTTCTCTCTCTCTCTCTTTTTTTTTTTTTTGCTAAGTGAGTTTTCTCCTTTTGTTTTTTAAAACTGTATTTTGTCTTTTTGTGAACTGTTTAACTGGTTTAATAAATTTTTAGAATATTTTATGAAGTTATTTTGATTATTAAAAATTTAAGACTTATATTTGATGAATTTATAAGAATATTTATGATTTATAAAATATTTTTCCTAAAAAAAATAGTAGCCTAGTTGAATCATGAACCACTAATTTTACCGATTTAATGTCCGGTCCGGTTATGATAATATTGATATATACACATCAATATGTTCGATCAATATCTTGTATATTATTTTAGCAAAAGATCTAACTTAATTGGTAACCCGTGATCCATAACCCATTGAGTCTCTTGTTATAACTCAATGAGTATTTGATATATGCAATGTGATGATAACCGAACCAGATATCGAACAAATATTTTTTAATTTATAGTAAAATAAAAAAAAATAGTTGGGAACAAATATTTTTTCAATTTGGCAGGGATGAAGTAGATAGTATGGTGGGGGTGGTGAAAGGGTATCCCCTGTTTGCTCTTTTCCGACGCACAATCCCACTTGTACAATGCCAGTGCCAATGAGATGTTGCCATATGTAACACCTCACCTCACCCGTTAGATAACAAACGTTATCTTCCTTTAATTGGACCTTTACCTCCACGTGTCGATTTCGTTGGATTCGCAATAATCCTTACTGTCGCGATCAGATCCTTAGCTTTTCCCGGTGGACCTTTGCTTTCGCAAACATGCACCTAGACTAGTACTAACTTACCGAATTATTTTGAAGAAAATAAGGTTTATGTTATTTTCATTTGGAAATCTCCACTTCTATTTATGCTAATATCATACTTGAATATCTCAATCACATATATGGCATTCAATTTATGATTTAATTTAAAATCACGACTTTGTCTGCCACTGGGTATCTACTGTTATTTTGTATAAAAATTATGTTGTTATATTAATTTGATATTTTAAGTTTTTTCCTTATATGACAAGAGGGATACTTATCATGTCCACAATATACTTTCTGCTATTACAAAATTATCTTATTTTTCCCTTCATCTTTTCGTTTTGATTACTTATAATTTTCCAATTTCAATGTAAGTAATCTGTTTATTGTTTCATGCTATATATATGGTGTCATATAATTTTTATTATTTAATGAAAACAAATGGATGAAGTGACGCTCATAAATGGTATGAAACAGAAAATTGGGGGGGGGGGGGGGGAAGAATAAAATGTGATGAGTTTATGAGAAGAACAGAAACTCTTTGCTGTAATAGAAGTTTATATGATAAGACTGTTGAAAGAAAATACCCGAAACGTAAGGCTAATTTATGGCAAGAATACATGGCTAGCACTCACCTCGTCCCTACAAATTCTCCTCTATTTCGTAACAAAAGTTATAATTTAATCTTTCTAATTACATGATACTCCACTATTCCCATTCAATGTACTATATACCAAAATATCATTATCAGAATTAATATTTAATAATTGCAAATGATTCCAACATAAAAGATACATCTCCTATTGTAACCTTGAGGACAAAAACATTAATTTCAAGGGGTGGAACAGAAACAATTCGTGTCTTGGCCCTCAACTACGGTCGAGGGGGCTGTTAAAAAATATCATTTTTTGAAAAAGCATTGCTAATTATTAATGAAAAAAAAGGAAGAGAGCATCACTAATTGTTTAATTACATAACTACTGTCGTAAATCTCGAAGAGGTTTGTGGTATATTGTTCTAATCCTAAATTGAGAAATTTTCTTTCAACTTAAAGTTTTTATAACACAGGAAGAAAAATTTATGAAATGATGTTAGTGCAATTGTTGCTTTTACGGTTTATTTAGCAATCAAATATTGTATTATTTTCTAATAATATTTATTCCTTTAATATATCCTAAGAATATTACTCCTTTTTATCTTATTGGTCGACATTTAGGCTCACTCTCTTCGATCCTCACTCCCAAAAAACACAAAGAAAAAAAGATGGAGTAATAGACACCATTTAGGCAACGAAATATTTTCCAATTTAAAATCTAAAATATATCTATTTTACACTATTATAGAAACAAAACCAACCACCCAATATATAGCTAGAATAAGCAGCACAAAAACTCAACTCCAACCCGCAGAAGATAACAAGGTGAATGTAAAAGTAAGAATAAAAGCCGGGAAAAGCCGTATAAATGTGGATGAGCTAAGAGTTGATGTTGGGTCATGTGAAGGTAAGTGTTTTAGTGGACATTATTAGTTTATTTATGATACCTTAATACATGACATTGCTTCAACCACAATTGGAGCTTCAGCTTCTTGTGAATGGTTGTTGACAACAATCCACAAAGGTTAATTGGCTTTTCTCAAATGTTCTTAATCTTGTCTTCTCTGTTTCTTTTCATTTTCACTTGTCAATTCTTTAATTCTTTATATATGCTTACTTATTTTTTAAATTGTTGATGTTTTAGTTAGTTTTTGTGGACAACATTTACGTGTGGTGAACTATAGGAAATTGAGCTTATTTTAATCCAGTGTTAACAGCTTCATTGACACCCCTTTGGGTAATCTACAAAATTATTGTTTTTGCTTATATGTGTGTTAATTCTGATGGGATTGATTCTTTTGTGCTTTGTTGTTGTCTATGTTTAAGTGTTTCTCTATTTTGACTGTTGCTTTGTATTTGTAAATTCCCAGAAGAAAAAGCTTCATTTTGTGGTCAAGAGCTTAAGAATTCTGCTTCAATTATAGTTTCATCTTATAGGTGGTTGTGGGCTTGGGACTGGAGATAAATATCATTCTTTTCTCCTAAAAAAGTGAAGTGGGGTTTGTTAAAAACAAACATACTTAGTGGGTTTGTGTCATATAAAGCCAAAGAGAAGAGTATAATCTGGGGGGCAATATTCAAGGATTGTTTACAACACAATAGTACTCAATTCTAACATGTCAGTTGCTCTGCTGTGGGTTGTTACCCCCAATCCTGAAATTTCCAATTGCTTTGGATACATGGAGACTGCTCGAGAAGGAACCCGCGTATTTGATTCATCAAGATTGAGTTCACGGGACAAAAATATGATGTACAGTGGTAGAATGAAGAAGGGTAAGCTTCAGCAGTCGTCTTCTTGTTCTGTCAAAGCTGAATTAAGGTACTCTTGCTTGGGTAGCTCGGGTTTTGAAAATGGAAGTAAACTTTCAGTTCATTCAAGTTTGGTAGCGAACCCAGCCGGAGAAATGACTGTGTCATCAGAGCAAAAGGTTTATGATGTGGTCCTAAAGCAAGCGGCGTTGGTTAAAAAGCAGTTGAGATCTAGTGAAGATTTGGAGGTGAAGCCAGATATTGTTCTTCCGGGGACTCTGAGCTTGTTGAGTGAAGCTTATGATCGGTGTGGCGAAGTCTGTGCCGAGTATGCCAAAACATTTTACTTGGGTTAGGCTTCTATATCTTTTCTTTTATTAATGAGAGTTCATGGAGGTATGAATTGGGATTTAAGGATAACTAATATATAAGTTAGTTGGATAAGGAATTTAATATATGTTTTCTATTTCCTTCAGGAACACTACTGATGACTCCTGAGAGGAGGAGAGCTATCTGGGCAATATATGGTTAGTTTATGCCTTTTAGTTTATTGAAACAAATTCCTATGCATATGTTCATTTTATGTTTGTTTCTTTTTTCCTCCTTTTTTTTTCCTTTCCCCAAGGCATTTGATTCAAATCCTTTTGCATAATGTTTATAATAATGATTCTATAACTCCAGAAAATGAATGAGAGATAAAAGGTACTTTGGGAGCAGTTGAATGACTAATAGCATGAGTTAACTGTCTCTATGAGAAACACAAAATAGTCATGGTTTCCAAACTATTTGATTCTTGCCTGTGGCTATTGCCTGATTTGAATTCATGATATTTATAAGTTACCTTGTCTAGATCGGGCATGCCAAATCAATAAATTCCAAGTCAAATAGTATCGTCGTTGATAAGTTATAATCTCTGAATTATATCAGGTTACATTAGCAGCCTATCCTTGAAATAAGCTATTTACTTTCACTAAAGTAACTTTCTTTAGCCTAACTTATATGATTGTGCTGGGATTGGTTCTCTAGTCTTTGTTTTCCATGATATAAATTTTTTGTCTTGTAACTTCAGTGTTCTGAAGTCTTCCACTATACCTTTGATAGTCCAAACAACAAATTGGAAAATACAAAGTAGATTTAGGTATTGTTCACTTCTTTTCTTTTTGTTTTCTATATTTTTGTAGTTGTGGAATCCATTTCTTGAGTTTCTGACCTTCTGGGAAAAGCAGTATCTTCCCCTTTCCCCCGCCTCATTCTCAAGCACTACAGATCGAGAGGGCTTATAGTTTGCTAGTTGAATGATTCCCACACAATAATAGATTGGTAGGTAGTATTTTACATTTAGTTGCATCTAGATTGAATAATGCATGTGCAATTGAGCAGCTCCTTCAAAGAATTGAGTTATTCGAAATAGTATCAGAAGTAATGAGAAATGGTGTGTACTTGTGTGATGGCCCTGTATTCAAAATAGTTAACATATTTACTAAATTTGTAGAGAATATGTGTAAACAGAGACATTAACAGTACTACCAGATAAATTGAGAATGGTCGATGAACACTGTCCTGAATATGAGTTCGCTTTATATGATCTCTGGTTTGAGTTTAATTATCATTAAAACTTATTTTGAAAATACTATCATAGATAAATGGAAAACAGACTATAATGCCCTATACAGCACCAAGCTTGTTGTACAAAGTTCGTCTTTTCACACAGGCTAGGCTATGCTTGTTATGGAGGTGCTTTATTTACTTTTCATTCTATCTCTTGGTGATTTTTCTTTTAGGTTAAATAAAATTGCTATTATTATGAATGAACACAAGTCATGCAGCACCTTAAAAAGAAGTCTACTCTTTTCCTTTCTTCCATCATTAAATTAGGAAATACACTTTTTAACTCGTTTTCACACTTTTACTATGTGTATACAGTGTGGTGTAGGAGAACAGATGAACTGGTTGATGGTCCTAATGCATCACATATAACTCCTTCAGCTTTGGATAGGTGGGAGGCAAGACTGGATGATCTTTTCAGAGGCCGTCCGTTTGATATGCTTGATGCTGCTTTATCAGATACAGTTACCAAGTTTCCTGTTGACATTCAGGTTAGTTATTGACCTTTCCGCTGCTACCAAAATATCCATCTCATGGATCTTTTTTCAAACACAAAAAATGCTCGAGCTTATAGTGAACTACTTTCTAGAAACATTAAATTCGTTTAATGTTTATAATTTGTTACTCAACATAGGGGCATAATAACCAAATTTAACTCCTAACCTTGATTTAATTAATCGACTTTCTCCATGCTCACAAAATGAGCCTTCATCAATTAAAGCTTGTAATATAATGCTGACAAGTGTGTGGATCTAACCGGAGATCATCTACCATACTAATTAGGCATGTAACATGCGCTCCCGTACTCTGTAGCCTCTTTCAGCTTTGGTCTTTGAATACGCCCTTCATTAGTGGCAATATTTTCATTCTGGTTATTAAAATCAGCATCTCTTTTGAATACAAGCCTTGTTCTGAGTCATGTAGATTATTGTGTTTTCTGCACTTGGCATATAATTTTTGGTTGTTTATACTCTAGTTAGAGGTTCAAATATACACTTGAAAATTATTCTACAGTTCTGTATCTCTTAATAATCTGAACTGCTAATGAGTTTCAAATTTGTCATATTTTTCAGCCGTTCAAAGATATGATTGATGGAATGAGGATGGACCTTAAAAAGTCAAGATACAAAAACTTTGACGAGCTATATCTCTATTGCTATTATGTTGCTGGAACTGTGGGATTGATGAGTGTTCCGGTTATGGGTATTGCCCCCGACTCACAGGCTACAACAGAGAGTGTTTATAATGCTGCCTTGTCATTGGGCCTTGCTAATCAGTTAACCAACATTCTTAGAGATGTTGGAGAAGAGTAAGTACTCACCAGTAAAACAGATCCTGCTTGTCTTTCTGGTGTCATTTACCATAAGGCCGAAAGGGATAATATATACCAGTGATATGCTACTGACGTTGATTCATAAATCTTTGGGTCTTTCCATATAATATCTTTAGTTTTTGTCCCAAAATCCTTGTGCGATCTTAATTTAATTAGTTTCCTCTTCTCCTGCTAATGAAGTGGCAACGTTATAACTAGCTGCACCAACATGGTCTTGTATCATTAGTATTAGATGTTTCATAGTTACATTATTTCATTGAAATGGTTTGTGGTGTTACAGTGCCAGAAGAGGACGGGTTTATCTCCCGCAAGATGAACTGGTGCAAGCGGGACTTTCTGATGAAGATATATTTGCAGGAAAAGTAACAGATAAATGGAGGAACTTCATGAAGAAGCAAATTAGCAGGGCTAGGAAGTTCTTTGACAAGGCAGAAAAAGGTGTCACAGAGCTCAGTTCAGCTAGTAGATGGCCGGTAAGCATTTTTAGTCTCTGTATATTTCCACAGCTAAAAATCATGAAGGCTAGCTCGTCATTGGCTTACAAGAAGATTGAGAAAACAAAAGATTATCTTCAAATCTCATAAAACAGCGCTAACATTTTCATGTTGACCGTCTATTTCTTGTCTATATTGGCTGCAACAAAATTGTAAAGAATGCTGCAATATTATTTGACACAGAACTAAAATATGCTAGCAGTCATTCAATTACCTGGAGAAACATATTAAAGATACACATGGGCACAAAGCATGCGGAGTTAATTTTTAAATGATTTCTTTCTGTTTTTGGTGCTAGTATCTTGTTACACACACGTAAATGCGCGTGCGTGGACACACATCTGTATTCTGATCCTTTTCTTTCAGGTGTGGGCATCATTGCTGTTGTATCGACAAATATTAGACGAGATAGAAGCGAACGACTACAATAATTTTACGAAGAGGGCTTATGTAAGCAAACCCAAGAAAATATTTGCTTTGCCGGTTGCATATGTCAAGGCTCTTGCTGCTCCTTCGAGAAAGATGGGTTCCACAGTGGTGAAGGCATGAATGGCACCATGTTTTTAACATCAAATTCTAAATGGAAAGAGTGGTACAATTGTAGAAAAAGAAAAGCATGCAAATATATATGTATACTACACACTGTGCCAATATATTCTGTAAGAATTTATAATTTTAGAATAGATTATTTTTACAAGAGATTTTCATCTCTATTCTTAATTCATGGAAGATGGAGTGAAGCTCTTGCCTTGTAACCTCAGCTCCTACTAGGACCAGAGCCCTTTATAGAATGAGAATAGAAATAGAAGAGGTGGGAGACTTTGGACAAATGAAAATTCCAAGGAATACGAGTTTCAAAGTTAAAATGACACCCAAAGAAAATTGTGTTACACTATTATCCAATAAAATTTTAGTACTTTGCTAGTCAACGGTGACGAAGGTCGGTTGGTCTGATGTCAAAAGATGTTGGTGTCAGTTGAAATGAAAGGATGACGGCGACAACAAACGATGGTGGTGACGATCTGGATTTATAAAATTTAATTTAGAAGATGCAAATTTAGATCTATGAAATGAAAGCAAATATCTGAAAAAATAAGTTTATATTTGAGAGATTTATTTAGTTAGACGCTGATAGTGATGGCTTAAAGATGAATATAATGGAGGAACATGAGGATGATGTCTGAAACGAGATAGTGGAAAAAGAAGAAATGGGGACAATTTTGGTATTATAAAAAAAATAGATTGAGACAATTTTGGTATTATAAAAAAAATAGACTGATAAGAAATGATAAAAAAAATGAGCTTAACTTTTTGGGAATTTTGATTTTCAAAGTGTAACGGCCGTAATTATCTGAAAAAAGTATGTCTAAACCTTAGAATTATTGCATCTTAGTGGCATAACCCGAGTTTGACTAGAAAAATGCAAAAATTGTATTCTTGAATCTAAAATCATATGTCCATAACTGGCGCAGATTTTGGAACCGACAATGTTGAGAGAAATATAACTTAAAAATATTGGGATAGGGCCATTAGCAGAACAACAAATCTTATTATGGAAGCTCCATTTTTCCAATTACATTGAATCCTAAATCTGTCTCAAATTTTATGAAATGGGCGTTGCTGTCCCAAATGTTGCCATCTGCTCCATCATTTTTCGTAACATTTTATATTAAATGATCGAAAAAGAATCATTTTTAGCTATACAAGCAAATGAGACAGTAGATGAAATTGTCCCAAATGGTCTGTTTTGTCCTTTTGTCCTTTTCTTCCTTTTTCTTTTCGTTTTAGTTAGAACTCTTTCGAATACAATAAAATTGAACTTGGTTCAGTAGGGGCTTTTTTTTTTTTTTGTTTTTTTGATAATATTAATAATCCTAACATCTATTACAATGGGGAGGGGATTTGAACCTTAATCTACTATCAAGGGAAGATGAGTTTTACCATTAGAGCAAGTACTCAAACACAGTTCGGTAGGATTGTAAGTACGCCCGTTGTTTAAAGATAAATTTTTGATTTTGACTTCTAAAATTAGTTTAGTTCATCTTAAAATTAAATTTTACAAGATTCAGGTGAAATTTTTAAATGATAGAATTTGAAACTAAAAATAACACCTTGTAAATAATTTTACTAATATTAATTATTCAGTGACTGGTAAAAAAACATTATGAAGATGGTTACCCACGCCATATATAATACAATTGGACGAAGATATAAAATTTTGAAAGTTAAATACATCTTTAATTTTAAAATTATAATTTTAGTGTACACTCTAAGGAGGTTTGTGGTATGACTTGATTCTGAGTGAGGAACTTGTCTTCAACCTAATTTTTTTGCCAAAAAAAGAGTTATTCACTTTTATTAATTGTCTAAAATTAAAACTTAAATTTTGTATAAGTTGTTTTATTTCTAAAATGGTGTTGATAACGGGGTTGCACATAATTTAAACAAAAGCAATAGAGTTTTTGTAGAACGTCAAGTGTACAATACTAGTAAAAACACAACATAATATAAAAGTAAAATAGTATAACGTTAGAAACGTAATTGCGCAACACTGCATAGTGTAACAAAATTCCTCCCCCTCCTCACCATTGTATAAACACTGCAGAGTGAACAAATAGAGCAATAATAAAATATGAAAGTACACATAACAATCACACGATACATGACCGATTTTAATGTGGAAAACATTTTCAGTGTAAAAAGTAAAAACAACAAGACCTTTTCAGAATCCACCTCAAATCTCCACTATCAACAATAATAGGTTACAAGAGTTTTTTTTAGATGAAACTATAGACATACATCAAAATAACAACTAAACGGTGTACTAACAACACCAACCAAATACAAAAGAAATAAAATATAAGATATCAAATAATCTCACCAAAAATTAAGTATAGCAAAATTGAAGCCAGGAGATTCCAAAAACGATCCCATGGTACAAAAGGAAGAGGGGGTGTGACAAATCTACTTACCAAAAATTAGCCCTGTCGATCCACCAATAACTTTCCTTTCTGATTGAATGTTTAAAGCGGCTTCTGTATTTATGGATGAACTGAGTTTTTCTCACTTTCTCTCTACTTCTGCCTAGCAAGATATGTAACTACTACTGTGAACAAACATACCGAAATCCTATGTATCCCTTAATTGGTCCTAACCCAATTTGGGTCAATTTGGCTTCTCACATAAGAAGGAAATTACCCAACAAATGGTAAGGATCTAGTAACGACTCCTTTTGATCAATACACTTTCGGAAACACCAATAGCTTCTAGTTCACTTAACATTAATTCGCTCTCATTAATGTAGAGAATTGAAGGTAGGTTATCATCATCTTCCCTCATGTACCCTTTTTCCTTAAGTTTGATTACTACACTCGTAATAATTATGACTAAAAAAAAGGCTTTCGTAGACAAAAATATATTCTAAATGAAGGTGCAAATGCCTTCTTGGTATATGGTAGTTAATTTATACAAATCTTGTATCTAAACTAAAATTAACTTTAAATGTCGAAACCAATTTTGCATTTGAAAATCTGTTTAAATCATTTAAGTTTTTCCACGGAAAGAATATGAGTTAGTTAATCCCTACCTTAAGTTGTACCAAAAATAAATAAAGGGTCAGTATATGGAGGTGCCCTATTCTTAATTGATTGAGATTCAGACAAATACTCCAATAAAGGTCATCACACAATTGACTAGAGTGGCTGCTCCTCTGTTGTCCATGGCCCATGGGTGTGGGCAATGTGGCACATTACCTGATGGGTTGAATAATCACGTTTGTCATCATATTTTTTGTGGTGATGCATCGGCTAACAATTAAGATTGTGATCGGTCAATAATCATTTTGTGTGTGTAAGGTGTGGGCGTTGGGGAGGGGGCGGTGGGGGGTGTTGGGGTTGGAATATGTTTTTTTACTTATTAAATGAGTTACCAAATGGGTTTATTGATAACTTTTTTACACATTAAATAATTATTTATGATTTTTTTAGTTATTCATTTGTCACATTTACATAAAAATAATATCATAATTCTTAAATAATGATCACATATGTATATTTCACATTTTAAAAGAAATCATATTAATAGTTACAATTTTGTAATCAATGATGTTATGAGATTACCTAATTATCCCAAGAATATCAAAGTTACATAGCGTTATATCTCAAATAAATGTATTAAATATGGGGATCATTTCGTAAATCACATCACTTAATTCTCTTAAAATATTTGGTGTGACTAATAAATATAAATAAGTAAAATAGTTTTAAAATCTGAGAAAATTGAACGGACAGATTAATAAAAAAAATACGAAATGATTTGCAATTTCCTATATTCTTTGTATGGCACTGGCCATACATTAACATGAATGTGTAGAGTATTGTAAAGTATTTGCAATTTTTGAATATAATGGAAACAACCACAAAATTAAGAGAGTGAGAGAGAGAGAGAGAGAGAGAGAGAACTAATTGGATTAACATTTGTTAGGAAAATGAGTTATATTTCAATGATGAGGACTAGCCGGAAAATGCAGCATTCTTGAAAGAATGACATAAGTACCCATAAAAAAATTATTTAAAAAAAATCATCCGACAAAAAAAAAATGTAAATACAAATTTTCTTTCTGTGCATGATTGAGATTCACCGTAAACAATATAATATCCAACTAATACTATTTGATGTTTGGAGAAACGATATGGACACCATTAACTTGCATAGATAAATATATATATATATATATATATATATATATGTATCACAAATTATTAATTATTAAAACTCCATATAAAATTTAGCCACATTATTTTGTGTACAAGTTGATGCCACTAGCACCACTCAAATATATATATTATTTATATAATCCTATTCACTCGTGCTATGTTTCAATTTTTAGAATATATTAAAAAAATCTAACCATATTGATTAAAAGTGCATTTCAAAAATTAGTGTTATTTTATAATCATATGAAAATTAATATATCTTAACCATTGTAAATATACAAATTTTACATAATTATAAAAACCATACTATACACTATGAAATGATTTGAAAATTTGTATAATTTTCTATCTTTTGATACTTGTTCAATTAGTATGGTTAGATTTTTTTAAATAGATTATGAATTCATAGATATAAAATTAGTAGATAACGGTTTGAAATATGAGTTGTAACTCAATTACCTTAATATATGAATTCATAGATATAAAATTAGTAAAAACCATATTATATATATATAGGGTCGATCCGTGACTAACGTTAACAGTGGAGACTTTCGTAGCTAACACATTTATAATAGTCAATCGGATGATCTAACGGTGTAGATCAAATAGGAAAAAAAAAAACATTTCTGCTAGTTTCACTGGCGGAAAGTTTAAAAAAAAAAAATACCTTTTCCCCAGTGAAACTGGCGGAAGGCTTTAAAGTTTTATTTTTTTACCCTTTCCACTACTAACACTAGCGGAAGGAAGGCTTTTGAAATTATATTATTAACTTTTTACTTTATTTCTTCTTTCCTTCGGCCCGTGAACTACTCTTTTCTTTCTCTTCTTCATCTTCTATCTAACTTTTACCGAAACTTTCATAATTTCTCTCAAAAGAAAATAATAAGATTGGGTCATAACTAACTTGCACTCAAATTTGAACCATTTCTCTCTCGAACAATAGTCGATCCCACAAATTGCATCAAATTTAATTTATCAAATCAAGTATTTTTTTTCTAGGGTTTGATAAATTTATATTGTAAATTTAATTTATATGTGTGTACAGTTTATGTATGACAGTGTGTATGATAAATTTTATGTTATAAATTTAATTTATGTGTGTATACAGTTTATGTATGATAGTGTGTATGATAAATTTATATTGTAAATTTAATTTATGGGCGTATGCAGTTTATGTATGCAGTGTGTATGATAAATTTATGTTGTAAATTTAATTTATGCGTGTATGCAGTTTATGTAGGCAGTGTGTGTATGCAATGTGTGTATTCGTTTTGAATATGTAAATATGTGGGTTGTGTGAATATATAAATGTGGCCAGTGTGTGTGTGTGTGTGTGTATATACACACACACATAGTGTTTTTGATGAAACATATGTAAATATTTTGTAGGTTGCAATGGACCGATTTAAACTTGGGTCCCGAAAATAATAGTTTGTTGGATGATCAACCAACTTATATATCTACTCATATATACAACATGAATGAATTCAGAGTACTAGACATTGCTCAACAGAGCAATCAAAGGTATGATATTTGGATACTGAGTGACGCATAAAATGATATCTTTAATGCAGTTAGAATGCATGCATTTATGTACAGATGTATATTCCCAAGACACGATGCATGCTTAGTTATTGCATTAGTGGAAAGATAGAGATCATCCACCAACACTTTTCATTTTAATAGTGGTGAGGCGACAATAACCTTGGAGGACATCCACTATATAATCGGTTTACCCATTATTGGGAAACCCCTTACTTGTGGTGTTTTATTCGAGAAAGAACAAAAAAGTTTGTTTGAAAACTGCTTTGGTGAACGGTTCTATAACCAGTTCTATAAGGAAGCAAAGCACGGTGGTGATATCCGTTTGATGTGGCTTTGAAAGTATTTCCGTGAATTGTTCGAGATCCACCAGTTAACTATATAACTATTTACACAAGAGTCTACATACTGTGGTTGTGTGGTGCTATATTGTTTCTCACTAAAACCAAAGACATATGCCCAACTAGATATGATAAAATTATTTTATTTGTTATTGTAATTCTTTGTTGTCATTATTTGATATTAATTTGGTTAGTGAATTGTTTTAATTGATTTGTTAGGTACATACTATTTGTTAGAGACATTGAAGATATAGTGAGATACGATTGAGGTTCATCAGCAGTCCAAGCAGTCATTTATCAAGCACTCCATGATGCATCCCACTACAAAGAAGTTAAGGTAAGATTGTATTACCTGGAAGGATAATGAGATGCATGACAGTAGTCCAAACTTGGGCATATGACATATTATAGATCGGTCATCCATTTCCTCGTGCTAGATCTAAGTTGTGGTGGTCGCGTGTGTTGGCATATGCATACGCCAAACATGTTGTCTATAAGGAGAGGTGAGCATATCCACACCACAACGTCCTGACATACCGATCTAAGTTTGAAAATTAACCACAAGATAAATTCATATGGAAGCCGTACAAGAAGATTCAAATGGTTGATGATGATGACGAGGACGCTTGGATGGCATGACTATTTGCAGACAGTCGAATCCCACTAATACATTTTGATGAGATCGAGTATCAAATGTCAGACAGAGTCCTTAGGCAACTGTGTCATTATCAGAGGATTCCTGACCCACTTGTTGATCACACTCATCCAAGTTTGAATCGGGCGGAGAAGAATAATAGATTCCAAGTCTCCAATTACGAAGCATTCGGCGCGCTGTACATAGAGATATAAAATGACTTCCAGGAGAATTTTGTGGGTTTATTAGTATCTGAAAATACCAAGCGCAACAAACTTGACATAGACGTGTACTACTTGTGGTACAACAAAGTGACACGGAAACAAATTGCAAAATCGGATGTCACTGATATCTGATACAGTAATCATGTCATTGTTGATCAAGCTCATGTAATAAACGTGGTACGTAAAGTTAATTATAATCCTCGTATTGCATTATATCTATTTTGTAACACTGTTAACGTGTATTTGTATATTATTATTGTGCAGTTAAAAAAAACCCTTAATATGTTGCAACAGTGGCCGAATAAACCTCCTGAGATTAAACAACAATATCAAGCACTCTTAACTTATACTAGTGCCCTGTTTCAACAAATGCAGTTTCCAATCTCGAGTTTTATTCCGAACAACCCCTTTACACTCTGTCTTTCATTGATCCTTCAAAATCTCCAACTTCTATGACTTTTACATCGAATCCTCCTATGTCCTTTACAACAGATTTTAATCTTTTCCCCGAATATGTAAATCATGCCCATTTCTCCCAAGAGGCTCCACACATTCCTAATCTAGTAAGAGTTTCAAAACATGATTTGTTGATGGTTCCGGTGAAAGGGGGCATGGTGAACCCATTAAACCCTTGGAAGGTGGATTGGTTGACTTGATATTGGTTCAATAGTGAACTAGTCGATGATTCAGAGTATTGGCCTCGAAAAATTAAAGGTTATAATATTAATCATGAGGAAGCTAAAGAATTATCGTCTGGGGTATGGTTAGGCAACACAATTGTGGACGTCTACCAAGAATTGTTGGTAGAAAGAGACGTCGTTATAACACGGCCAGAAAAAAGTTAAAAAGAAGTTTCTACTATTTGCCGACTTTCTTCATTGTTGTGGGTCAAACCATAATAAATGTCGGTTGACTTTGTGCAGCACTTTGTAGAACAAAATGGTTTACGTGTCTCGAAATATGATGTCATTTTTATTTTATTCCATTTCAGCATACACAAACATTTTGTTTTAGTGATGTTCAACGTTAAGGCATGGGCTATAAAAATTATTGATCATATGCATCCTAAGATGACTCTGACACAATTGGATGTGAGATATTGTGTGGATGTTGCAGTTGCAGTAAGTACAAAAAATTTTATGTTGATTTATATATGGTTTTAATTTGTAATTATCACTTAATAATATTTATTTTTGAAATGAGCAAAAAAGTCTTGTACCTATCTTGCTAAGACTTACTGACCCTAAGACCAATTGGCCCACAAG
The DNA here is from genome assembly GCA_014636745.2 of Centella asiatica. NCBI lineage: Eukaryota > Viridiplantae > Streptophyta > Magnoliopsida > Apiales > Apiaceae > Centella > Centella asiatica. The sequence goes on along the minus strand of CM025784.1, from coordinate 31,852,938 downwards.
AGATGCAAAATTCGGGAAGAAAGTTGAAGTGGCGAAACAACATAATAGTTCTGATTGCGGGGTTTACATTTGTAAATATATGGACGTAATCTCATGTGGACTAAATCTCATTACAACTAAATGGACAATTGAACATGCATCCATTTTTTGCTTGTGTTTTACTTGGGAACTACATAAAGGAATGACGAGGGGTCCCCCTCGAGGGTACAAGTTGGTAAGATCAATGATGTTGGATTTTGATGAAGAAGAGTGATTAATTTGTAGGATCAGTGGAGTGAAGTTATATTTGTTTTAGTTGTATAATATTTTTTCAGTTAATATATTTGATTAGGATGTAATACAATTTGAGATTTCAGTGTAATATATATGTTTTTTGTTGATGGTGTGTTATGTTTCGTTAATGGTGTGTTAGTGTTAGTCCTTCTGCTCTTTCAAGCATAAACTCTAATCCTACTTTGGAAAGAATATTACAATGAAAAGAAATTTATTCTGGAAATAAATTTAATTCAACAAGGAAAGAAAACAAACATATTCTGGTTAGAAAACAAACACGGAAAAAATAAAAAACACATAAAAATTAGTCGTGCCCTTCAGTGGATAAAATATCCATTAACAGGTTAAAACTGGCTGTCGGAGGATAATTATCCCCTGACGGTCTAAACAGTTGTCAGTGGATAATTATCCGCTGATGAGTTAATTGTTCCCCTGACAATGATGTCATATTATCTTATGATTATTTGCTGATTACATCATCCCTTGATGCGCATATTGACATCCCTTGATGTCAGCCTCAGCATTCCCTGACGTCAGTTCTTAACACCCCTGACCCATTTCTCGGCATCCCCTGATGCCAACCTCGACACCCCTTGATGCCAGTTCTCGGGTAAGGCAAAATACTTCCTAACTCAACATTTGTAAACAAAGTCATTACAGAGTTACAAGCACTTCCCAACCAATGCCCCTCGTATGCATCAATGGAAAATAAATCCAAAGTAACATCTTTCAATGTAAGATTAATCATATTATCCACAGCTGCATCAGAACAATCTATACATGACTCCAACGGATCATCTCTCACTAGTAGAAGTCTTTAAAAAAAATAAAAAATAAAAAACCCTTTCTGCTAGTGAGACTAGTGAAAGACTTAAAAAATAATTAAAAAAAAAATTCTGGCAGTGAGTCTAGCGAAAGGCTTAAAAAAAATCTATTTTCGCCAGTGAGACTGGCAGAAGGCTTAAAAAATAAAAAATAAAATAAAAAACCCCTTTTCGCCAGTGAGACTGGCGGAAGGCTTAAAAAAAAAACTCTTTCCGTTAGTGAGACTAATAGTAGGCTTTAAGAAAAAAAAAAAAAAAAAGAAGCTCTTTCAAGCATAAATATCAAGTATATGTAGTGGTAGTGGAAGCACTTTTATTATCAATAAGTTAAGGGTCTTCCGCTAATGTTAATAACGGAAGCACTTTTATTAAAATAATATGCAATATTATTACAACACAATAATATTTATTATACTTAATTAATTAAAACAATAACTAATAATCATAATAATTAATACAAAAAATCATAATATTATACTAATAATATAATTATTATTATTGTAATATTAATGACATTTTCAAAAACTAATAATTATTATATGTTTTCAACGAGGTATTGGGTGCTTGCCCTATTGAGAGTCTCTTCCATTCTCTCTTCACCAGACAGATAGACCACAGCAATCGATGAACTGAGCCTAAGCCCACCTGCCGAGCTGAACTGCTTTGTGATGGAATCAATCTATATACTATGTCTAATTTAGGGTTTAGGGTTTAGGGTTATAATGTATTGAAATCATATTATTATACTAATAATCATAATATAAATATTATGATTATATTATAATCATAATATTTAACTAATAATCATAACATGAAATTCATAATATTTTACTAGCTTTATAGTATGATTCTAATACATTATAACCCTAAACCCTAAATTAGACATAGTATATAGTAAAATATATAATGATTATTAGTTTTTGATTAATAAAAATGATTATTATTGTATTAATTAATTGTATATTATACTAATAAAAGTATTATTGTATTATTATTGTATATTATAATAATTAGTATTATTGTATTAGTAAAAATTCTCCTTTCCGCTAGTGTAAATGGCGAAAATACCAGTCTCACTAGCGGAAAGGAAAATTTTTACTAATACAATAATACTTATTATAATTAATTAATTAATACAATTAATATTATATTATAACCTCAGATGGGCAACTTTAATTAAAAAAAAAACCCTTCCCGCTAGTGGTATTGGCGGAAAGTTTTTTTTAAAAAAAAACTTTCTGCCAGTCTCAGTGGCGGAAGGTTTAAAAAAAAAAAACCATTTCAAGCATAAATATCAAGTATAAGTGGTAGTAGCGGAAACACTTTTATTATCAATAAGTCAAGGGCCTTCCGCTAGTGTTAGTAGCGGAATCACTTTTATTAATATAATATACAATATTATTACAACACAATATTATTTATTATACTTAATCAATTACTAGTGATAGTGATAGTATTATTGTATTAATCAATTATAATTAATATTATACTATAGCCATTATATTATTAATAACCATTATATTATAATAATAATCATAATATTTTTGTAAGTCATACAATTACAAATAATATAATTTAAAAGTCAAACTCAATCATAATTCTTCTTCATCATCATTTAAATCTAATGTGTTAGGTTGAGACATTTGTGCGCATATCTCCATTATTTTATCATGATTTCTCTTATCATGATCAATATATTCTTTACATATAATACATTTTCGTAGTCTTTTGTAGATTGACTTTGTTCAATGCCGCTTTTCAATCTTGTGACCTTCTTACGACCCTTAGTTTGTGACTAAAGTGGTGGAAAGTACTCATCTTTTTCGTCAATAGTACCACCTTCCATGTTCTGCTCCTTCAATCCGCTCTCACCTTCAACTGTGTCATTTTCTTCAATCAACCTTCTCTTATTTATCCATACTTTCTCTTTCATAACAGTTTGAAAACCATGCATGCAAAATGATTACAATGTCGATCCAATTGCTGCAATTTCTTAATAAACCCTAGTCAAAAGATTGTAACGTATTGTACTAATATCACCGACATCAAAATTTGATTCAGCATTTACTTGATTTATGAAAACAAGACTATCAAATATCCTTCTGAATTGAAAGATCATAATATAACATAGAGCATATCATTAAGAACACAAAGTACCTCATCAGCTTCCTTAGGACATCTCATAACTCTATTATGATTACACTGAGTTTTCTTAACATGCCAACTATTAGACTATGTCTTAACTTGTGTAAGTTTTTGCACACATAAGACTACCGACTAATTTGGAGTATCCATCTGTCCCATAACACTACACATAATCACATGGTGTCCTAACCTCTTAGTATTAATTGTATCAGTCATAATAGATTGATTAAAGGTAAAATCTTGTCTAAAACACTAATTCACTAGCACACATAAAATGGGTTTTTCATAACGTATTTAATTATCAAATTTTTTACATAATAAACATTTCAGGTTGATTTATTTAAATCATCATCCAATAAGACTATATACATATCTATTTTGTACATAACAAAATATTTAAACTGTGTGACCATCTTAACCAGATGTTAATTCGGACCGCCAAAACTTCTGCCTACAGGATATATATATATATTCAAGTTACCGGCCTTATAGAGTTCCAAGTAGCCCAATAGAGTTCACTAATTTGCCCATATATAATATTAATCAATAACGTAAAATTAATATCTATCAATTATTATTATTTATATAATTAGAACATATATTCAAATATATATATATATATATATATATATATATATATATATATATATATATATGCTCATTCTTCAAAGTTATTCATAAAATTTTCACTGATTTTATCATTATTTTTGTTTTTTCCCTCAATCATTTCTAAAGTCACCCTTCTCCGGAAAACAATAAGTTGGTACATTTTGGTTTCAAATTTTATTTATAAAAAATAAATGGAGAAAATTGCGAAGTATTTTCATCTGTGAGAGTCATTCAATTCAATCGAATTTCCTCTATGTACTTTTTCGCCGTCTATATTTTCCTTGTTACTTCTACAGAAGATCCATAGAACCTTGAAATGAAGAATTCAAATAAAATCCCCGACAGTCTCCAAGAATTTTACTAATTTGTTCTTCCTTTCAAATTTGTTTAAAGAAACAAATTTCTTCGAAATTAACGTACCTCTACTTTGATTTTCTTGTATAAGGATGTTTGAAACTTATTAGGTCCAATCAAACCCACTACTAATGTTACCATGTAATTTCCTCTCTCACTTTACGACTCTCTCTCTCTCTCTCTCTCTCTCTCCCCCCCTCTCTCTCTCTCTATTAAAGAATTAGACGTATATTTAATATAATACAATATATATATATATATATATATATATATATATATGAGAAAAAAGAAATTAGACTATAACTCATTTTTATAATCCTACACACATTCATGTTATGCTTCGGTTTCTAGAATATATTAGAAAAAATCTAATCGTCCAAATTAAAAGAGTATGCAAAAATAAACTCTATGTAATTTTTTTGGGATATTTTACATAGTTCTTATAATCATATAAAAATCAATATTTCTTAGTCATTCAAAATATACAAATTTTACATAATTATAAATACTATACTATACACTATGAAATGATTTAAAAATTTATAAACTACTCTATTTTTTAACACTTTTTCAATCGGTACGGTTTGATTTTTTAGATAAATTATGAATTCATAAATATAAAATTAGTGGGTATGATTTGTAATGTGAGTTATAGCTCAATTACCTTAATCCATATATATATGAAATTTATGAAAGCTATTTAAATTTAGTAAATACAATAGTTATGAGATTCGAGAAAATCATTTACAAAGTACTATTAGTTTTGAATATTATTTTTATAATTCTAAATAAATTAACATTAGTTTTGATGTTAAAAATGACTCGAATTCATGTCAAAATTCATCTCTACTTGTATAAAGTTTTGTATTTCTCATTTTTACTAAAAGATTCTCACTCAGATAAAGAAAGAATTTTCCAAGAAATTATTTGTCACGAAGTGTTTATTTACTATATGGAATATCCTCAAAAATAGGAAAAGAAAAAAAAAGAAGCTGTTTTATCTCATTACACTACTCCTTTTTTAATTGGAATTGTAAACCATAATTTAAATGGAGATAAATAGAGAAAAATACATTAACTTTTAATTCATTGTTGAACGTACTTTTTGCAATCAAGGTATCGAACATTCAAAAAATCTAAATTCAGAAAAATGTTCAATTAAAGTTAAGTTGACTTGCCTCGTCATTTTTTTTTAATAATATAAGAGCAATTACAACAGTTTCCCTAAACATATTCTAATTCCTTATATTTAGAGAATATTGATGAAAAGTGGGAAAAAAAAAACGAGTTGCACTAGTATTACTATTTTAAAATTAGTTTGATATATATATATTTATATATATATATATATTGTATTAAAATATTATATATTAATTTAATATTTAATTCATTAATACCATATATTATAGTGTTTACTTAATATATTAATATTTATTATAATTTGTAATTATAATATAAAAATTACAGATTATATTAAATTACGATTATTATATATAAATGTTGTATATTTTATATAGTATATCATATATAATATATTAATATATTATAATATAAAAAACTAATATATTATATATTATTATTAAATTAGTAAATTATATATATTAATGTTATATGTTATAATATATAAAATATGATTTATAATATAATTAATATATTATCTCTATGTATTGATATTTTAATATTATATTGTAATTATTTAATATAGAATTGTGATATATATTATATATATATATATGTAATATATATATATATATATATATATATATTATATAATATATATCAATGTATAATAACATATAATCTATTAATTAAAGAATTAATAAATGTAAATAATAAAAGTTTCAAATATTGTTCTTTTATTATGGTATATTGTATATTAAAGAATCTGGTATAAATGAGATACATAAATAATCTACATATATATAAAAAGTTGTGCTTGATTTTATAAAATAGAAAATTTGTTAAGAGAAACATGCGTGAATAGCCAGCCTAACTTGTCGACAGACAAAAAAATGTTTACAGAAAAACTTTGTAAAATTGTGTTTATTAAATTTTCTTCAATACAAAAAAATGATTAAAACACATTAAGTGAACCTCTTTTTTTTTAAAGAATGTTGCTTAACTAATTCAGTTTAATATTTTTATTGTTCTTTTTAATTCATTTACTTATTTTTAAGAACCTGATATATTTAGTTTCACTTGATTTATGTATTGGTATAATTTATCTTAATTACGTTCGATGAGTTTTTGATTTCATAGAATTAAAATGATTCTCAAAATTGTTTTTTTAATACAATTGTGAGGAGCATTTTCGACTTGAATTATCATCATCTGCTTAACATATGCTTTAACAGCTAGGCTAAAGCCTTTCGTTATTGTGCATGATTTAATCTAGTGGTAGGCAGCCGACGAGGTCTTAGTTTAATGTGATATAATTAAGAGGTTATCGGTTTTAATTCTGACTGACACTAATTCGGACTTTATTTCTTTTATTAGAGTGAACTTTTTTTTTTCATGAATTATTTCTTTTTAATGTGAAGTTATCTCTTTTTATTATTTTCCTTTAATGTAAAGTTAATTTATCTTATATAACTTATATTGTAATTGTAATTCATTTATTATAATATTCACAAAAAAAAGAAAAAATCTCTAATGGTAGGCACCCGACCATTAAGTTGTTTAAGATATTACAATATCTAGTTTTTTAAATCAATTAGGTTTTGATAATGGTGTTAAATGTCATCTTAATTTTGAAATACGTGAAAATCATCTTTGACGAGAAATTCAAACTTAGAACTGGAAGAACATAAATTATAAAGTTCTCCTATGAACAATTTTACTATTAGTAATTCTATTTTTTTTAATATCAGTAATTCTAAACTATTTAAGACTTTGAAATCTGTATAAATAGTTGTCTAAAGATGACCTTGTAGTTGCAAAATATAAGTTCTACATTCTTTATATAATTATATATCGTGCTCAACATAAAAATGACTGATTATCCCGAAGACTAGGATCGGACTAATCTTGCATTAACTACACAACATATCTTATAGTCTCTCCGTTAGATTTATATGTTAATGTTATTTTCGGATGAATAATTATAGAAGGAGTTTGAATATAATTTTTAAATTTGTTTCCAAATGTGAAGATTATAATATAATCTGAAAATACATTACAGAAATAAAAACGCAACAGATTGTATCAATTAATAAAAAATGTATTTTATTGATATTGAATTTGAAATTACAATTTAATTATCAAAAATTGATACCAGTTTCTGGAATCTGTTCAAGTATGAACAACTATAACCTAGAAATTAATTTCTAGTTTTTCAAGTTACGAAAAAGTTGTTTTTCAAATTTTATGAATTTGTTACGTATTACATTCTATTTTATATCTATGTTGTGTATGTTGTGTATTTTTCACTCAATTTCTTATCTCTGATATTTTCTGTTTTTCAACAACTAATATATTCTATTAGAGTTGTTTCTCTTTATCAATAGTTGTAACAACTCTGTCACCTAATAACTCTTGTTAAGTCACATCATTATTACTTAATTATTTTGCTTTAACAGATTAGTTTCTCAACCTTATAAATCTCAATTGTAAGTCTGTTATAGATCTTAGTCGGCTTCTCTTTTGTTGAAAAACTAATATATATATCTCCTGATATGACTTTATTTATCAATGGATATTTATCTCTAATGACTTTATTTATCAGTGGATATTTATCTCCTAATGACTAGTTCATAAGTGGAGATTTATCCCTTGATGACTTGTTTTCTGATGAGTTTCGTCCATTTTTCAATGTAATAGAGAGTTTTTATTAAAATCTCCCAATGCATTTTTGGTAGTTTTTGATGATCAGCTACAGTTTTTAATAATACACTAGTGCAGATTCTAATACAATTCTAAGTTCTAACAATTTTAAATATTATACATCATTATCAAATATTATAATTCTTAATAGTTACTTGTGAAATCTATGCACTCATTAAGAAATAATATTAATATTATTATTTTGTAATAAATATTGATGTAAAATTATGTATTTACCTCTTTCTATAATAAATGTTATAGACATTGATAACTAAATTACTGCATTAAATGTGAGGATGTGAGGGTAATATAAAAAATAATCATTCTAGATTCTCTTTAAATATCATGTGCGACACTTATTTCTAGACAAATACAAATGTCAAATATAACATATAAAATTGAACAGATGGAGTATTTAACATTACCTTAAAATTTTCCAATATATAAAGATTTTGAAAAATAAAATTCTTTAAATAAAATTTATTTATCCAATTAATACATTCTTCGGCCAGACATTTGATTACTTTTCGGGTAGCTGTTACGATTGAAATGTCTGCCTTTTAATTAGTCTAACATTTTTTTTAGTTCTTCTTGTTCATTATCTGTCTCGACTAATTTGAACTGCAGTTCGGTCAGATTTTTTTCGGAGGTACCATGTAAGAATTGTTCAATATCCATGACCTTTTAAATTTCTTTTAATTCATTATTATTTTGTGTTACATTGTTAATTCATGTTTTTTTCTCGTTTAGTCTTAGAGCGGCAACAAGTTCATAAATTTGTTGGAGTAAGCTGAGGCGTACATTTGTAATCACCGCAGAATGCAAAATGCAATTTAGCATCTAGAAAGAGATAACACAAAAGCATGAAAACAAAAACAAAAACATTAATACCAAAACATGAATACATTTATGCAAAACAAAAACAACTTGGAACAACATGCACCAATCACATGTAAATAATATCAAGCCTCCAAACATTAATTAGTTTCTATTTAGTGTCGCACCTATAGCGCGCCAAGGATTACTTGCCATATATAACATGTGCCAACGTGTCATTCTTGAACAAGTTAAAAGCTTCTCTTTTTCCTTTTTTCTCCTGGATGGATGAATACAAAAAAATTATGTTGGGAAGAGACTCCTTTAATGGTGGGATCAGGATAGTTATAAAAGAGAAAGACGTTTAACAAGATTTAAACTTAAATAAAATATTAAAAAATATTTGTTAAATTATACTAACCGAATAAACCTAAAATCCTAATTTACGATCTAAAATACTTAGCATACTCCCTTTTTTTAAAATATGGATGTAGTTTATTTCTTCCGAACATATCATTAGTCTAACAAATAATAAAAGCATATTGATGTAGCATTGAAATTGGCAAAAGATATACGAGGATATGGAAGATTTTCATTGCAAATCATACCATAAAACATCTATAAATTAATATTTAATAAATTAATAAACTCTCTAAATTAATAATTCTACCCTCTCCCGACTTGGGCCATTTATAAAAATTATAAATTTTGATAAAATAATAAAATAATAATTTTTCAGAAGATCCTTTTATAAATATATGATACCAATAAAACTATAAATTAATAATTCTTCAAAATTACAAATATATCTAAGACAATTTAGGGAAATATGATTCTTATATTCTCTCATCAATATACATTAAATGTTTTTAATATAAGTATAATGAATCATATTTAATTATTAATAAACAATGAACGTAAATTTTGATTAATATTATGTACAATAAATTTATCAACAATGAATTTTTAATGTAATTAAAATTCAATTTTATTATAATAAAACCTCTATAAATTAATAGATATTAATTTATCTATTAATCAATACATCTCTAAACTAATAAAATTCTCTGATTCCAAATTATTAATTTATATAGATTTTATTGTACATTCTTCCATGGGTTCCCAACAGACTTTTTCTCGTGAATCTGAATATCGTGTATATATCGAAGATCTTCCTTACATACACATGCCATTGATCTCCAATATATTTTTCGTTGTGTACATGTACATATTAAGAAACTTAGTTATCTTTAATTTATTAAATTAATTGCAATATATATAATTATACAAAAAAAAAAATCATATCTTGTCAATTTGTCCTCTATTATTTATACTATCCCATCTATTTCTAAAGATTGGAGATAGAATAAATGTGAGGGGTATGTTAGGAAGTCGGACAAGTAATTTGCTTAGAAAAGTGTAAAACGACAAGAAGATTTATGTAGTAGAAAAAAAAATGAAAATGACATTTTTTATTTAGGAACATAAGGATTATATATCAATGTGTGGCTTGTTTTAGTGACAACAATTAGTTAAATACATACATTTCAGGATTCCAATTAGTTTATCATCAAAGTAAATAATTTTAAAAATAGTAATTTAAAAAAAGTCTTGTTATTAAAATTACAGAAATTGATTAAGAACTCTTAAAGAAAGTTTGACTAATCCTTTATAGTAGGTGCTGTTATTACAATAATATATTACAGGTCACCATTCACCAATTTGCATATTCTTTATTAACCCAAACTGAGAATCCATATTTGGAGTATTTATAATGTAACATATGACAAGGAATCTTTTCTAGCGAGTATTCTGTAAATTTTATTTTTTGAGTGCTTTTATTTGTAAATAGAATTATAAGTCTTTTTTAACGTTCGTAACATATTTTACTCTGAAATGAAAAATCTCCATTCAACTTAAACTCTTGTAACAGGACTAGTATAACAACCGATTTCTTGGCTTGAATCACTTGTTATATGGAGAATCGATTGGAAGGAAAAAGATAATGAGTAAGTGGTGAAGTCAAGCAGCCCAACACAGTGTGTATGTACTAATTTCTTGTAAAGTCAGATAAGCTTTTGAAGTCAAAAAGTCCATATTCAAACTTCTCTCTCTCCTCTCTCTAAATTCGCAATTTTCTAAATAACTTCTAAGTATTATCTCTGTTACTAGCTCCTCACCTAATAGCATAAACTTAATTAATTAGACCCTACCCGTTTTTATTTATCTATTAGTAATTATTTAGTATTATCTATTTGTAACTCTATACTACATCTATACTACATTGATCTCCCATTCCTCTATATATATCCTTGATTATTTCTCCACCTTCTGTACACAAAATCTCATTCTTTCACTCTCTCTCTAGCGCGCCCTCTCTCTCTCTTTCTCGCCTGCATAAACATCTTGTCATAAAGCCAAGTTAGTTATATAACTTCCAAAAAACAATTTGAATTAGCCAAAAAAAAAACAGAAATGGATAGACTCCCCAAATGCCCTGCAAATTATGTACCCCTCACACCTCTCACCTTCATAAAGAGAGCCTCTTCTGTTTATGCCAACCGAACCTCTCTAATATATGCCGACGTCCGCTTCACCTGGCTCCAAACTTATCACCGGTGCTGTCGTCTCGCGTCTTCGCTTCGTTCCCTAAACATTGTCAAAAACAATGTGGTAAGCCCTGCCTACCTCCTACTCAATTCCATCACACACCCCCCCCCCCCCCCTATATATGTGTGTGTGTGTTTTTGTGTGTGTATATATATTAATTTTGTTCGGTATTATTTGATATATATATAGGTATCAGTACTAGCACCAAATACTCCAGCACTGTACGAGATGCACTTTGCAGTGCCAATGGCGGGAGCAGTGCTTAACGCCATCAATTCAAGGCTTGATGCTAACAACATAGCTACAATTCTCCGCCACTCCGAAGCAAAGGTGTTCTTTGTAGACTATGAATACGTGCCAGTAGCTCGTGATGCCTTGCGCTTGATGATGATGACGTCTGATCATGACTCTGATCCGAATTCGCTCCCTTTGGTGATTGTTATCGACGACCTTGCCACACCCACCGGAATTCGCCTAGGAAAGCTCGAATATGAGCAGTTGATCAGACATGGCGACCCTCGTTTTGTCCCCGATGAGCTAGACGATGAGTGGGATGCCATCGCCTTGAATTATACATCTGGCACAACTTCTGCTCCCAAAGGAGTTGTGTACAGTCATAGAGGGGCGTTTTTGAGTACCATGAGTTTGATACAAGGTTGGGAAATGGGGACTGAGCCTGTCTATCTATGGTCACTCCCCATGTTTCATTGCAATGGATGGACCTTCACTTGGGGAGTGGCCGCACGAGGCGGGACTAACATCTGCATCCGCAACACAACCGCACAGGAAATGTACTCTGCCATAGCTCAACATAAAGTCACACACATGTGTTGTGCTCCTGTTGTGCTTACAATTCTCCTGGAGGCAAAACCTCAGGAGCGATGTAAAATTACTACCCCCGTGAACATACTCACAGGAGGAGCGCCACCGCCAGCTCCCCTCCTTGAGAAGATGGAACAGATGGAGTTCCATATAATGCATGCCTATGGTCTCACAGAGGCCACAGGGCCTGCACTGGTCTGCGAGTGGCAGGCTAAGTGGAACAGCCTGCCAAGGGAAGACCAGGCAAAGCTCAAGGCTCGCCAGGGTGTCAGTATTCTCACGCTGGCGGACGTTGATGTCAAGGACTTGGAAACCATGCAAAGCGTGCCACATGATGGTAAGACCATGGGGGAAATTGTGCTACGAGGTAGTAGCATCATGAAAGGATATTTGAAAGATGAAGCTGCCACAAGAAAAGCATTCCACCAAGGGTGGTTCTTGACGGGTGATGTCGGGGTAATTTACCCTGACGGATACCTAGAAATCAAGGACAGGTCCAAGGACGTGATCATATCCGGTGGTGAAAACATCAGCAGTGTTGAATTGGAGTCTGTGCTCTACAGACACCCTAGTGTACTAGAGGCAGCTGTGGTGGCGATGCCACATCCACGTTGGGGGGAGAGCCCATGCGCCTTTGTCGCCTTAAAAAACTCCGACAACAACATTATAAAGGAGGAGGATATAATTATTCATTGCCAGAAAAATCTACCAAAATATATGGTGCCAAAGAAGGTGCATTTCTTGAATGAGTTGCCCAAGACCTCAACAGGGAAACCGAAGAAGTTTGAGCTAAGGGCCATTGCAAAGACTCTAGTCATTTCAGAGAAACAAACCACCACCAAGAGCAAGAAACAGTCTAAACAAGTCAATAGGGAACAATATCATTACAATCGCCACGAAGTTAATGCGCAAGTTCTTGCTATGTCTCGTCTTTGAAGTTTCATATTTGTATTACTTGGTTGTAATATGTACCATATTATACATCAAAGTTGTGGAGAATTAACTAGTCTATACGGTGCTAGCTTGTACAAATGTCCTCGTTGACTGCTTGTGGACATGGTATTTTTGAAATAAAATTGAAGTATTGCAAGAAAACAAATTTGTTGCACAAGATTACTTTTGAGGTTAAAAGTGTTATGTTTTTTTTCCTTTTTACATTAGAAGCATGGACTAAAAGCTCATATATTATAATCACTACTTGCTATATTTTACCTAACTCGCAAAATTTTAACTCTTATTTCCCAAGAGGTGGTAGTGTGGTACTACCTTGTTTTATTAATTCTTTAAAAAAATATTCTTAGTACGATGCTATATGTTTGAGAGTTTATAATTATAACGAACTAGTTTTTATTCTTTTGTGAAGAATAGTCTAAGGTTGAGTTCCTACGTGTCTTAAAAATATTCCAGTCATAAAGAGACAAAACAATTACTCTAAAAAAATATTTATGGTAATCGACAAAGAAAAAAATCACGTAACAATGTTACAAAACGGTGACTCTAATAAAATCCAATATGTATTTTTAAATATATGTTTTTTCTCTTCTTTCTCTTATAATTTCTTTCTTTTTTTTTGTTACGAATAATTCCAATAACACGTAGCTATTCATTCCAACTTCAAAATCTCGCACCCAATACCTCTTAATAAAGTGACAATTTTTAATTGGTCGTTAATTAATACTTAAATTTATATAAAATAAAATCTCAACAATTGAGTGTAACTATTACTTTACTAAGGAAGTGCTTGATGACCCGTTGATATATGTCACTACTTCTGGTTTGACCATTTTTAAATCTGCACCGTATAAAAGTATTAAATGGTGTATTAATAAATACTTTAATCTTTATACCGATTACCGTAACTTCCCATGCAAATATGCAACTAAGAAAAAGAAATATGTACGGCCATTAGCTCCCATTTATGTTGGCCGTCGTCCCGTTGTATATATATACTTCTCTGGCTTCAAATTATTTATCTAAAATAAAGTTTCATTTTATTTTAAAATCGATTACCAAAATGAATATTACAAAAGCTAAAACCTAGTACATGTGTGAATGAGAAGTGACTACTCAAAGAAACAGTATGCCATGCCTACGTTATAGACAGATGGATTTCACGATAATAATTTCTTAAGTAAATTTTTTTTTCCATTTTCTTAAACAAAATTAACCACAATGAAATAGATAAATTTATCATTACAAATTGCATACTAAAATAACCAAAAAAAAAAATTTAGAAAACTCAAAGATAACGTAGACAATCAGTGCTTATTGATGTATAACAAATCAATTGTGACAAGATATTAAAACAATATCATAATATTTACATTTTCATTAAGATGATCTTAGATATATTGACGGAGGTAGTATAATTTTTTTCCTTTTTTAGTGGTTTTCCTTTTTTTTTTTTCTTTTTTTTTTTTTTTTTTGCAAAAATCGAAAATAATTTTATTATTAAAATAGTGTTTAGAATCCAAAAGATATGAATTCAAGAGATACAAACACCAATCTATAAGGTTCAAACGCGTAAAACCTGATACATCATGATAATAAAGTAATTGAATGGATGGATGACAATTTTTCAAACTCTATTGCATTCTTGCGATGCATTGCTTTATCATTGAGTAATTTATTTTTTAACTCATCAAATATAAGTTGACTTTTACATGGCCAATGAGAAAGAA
>CM025784.1:31827808-31837972 GCA_014636745.2 Centella asiatica | reverse complement strand
TAACTCATCAAATATAAGTTGACTTTTACATGGCCAATGAGAAAGAAATTTTTTTTTGACTTTTATCTGCTGAGAGTTATGGAATACATTTGTATGCCACGGAACTTGCTTCCGCTGTATATGTTAACGACTGTATTTCCTGGACAGATTATTTATTTTATAAAATTAAGTAAAATTTTTTATACATATATAAATTTTTTGTTTATCTCATCTAAATTAAATTCTTTAATATGTACTATACCATAATAAACTAATAATATTTTAAAATTTTATTATTTACATTTGTTAATTCTTTAATTAATACATAATGTGTTGTTATACATTAAAATATTATATATATATTCACACACACACACACACACATATATATATATATATCACATTCATATATGTAAAATAATCATAATATAATATTAAAATATCAGTACATATAAATAACATATTAAATCTTATAAATCACATTTTAATATATTATAACATATAAAATTAATACATAAATAGTATTAATTTAATATTTATATATTATGTATTATTTTTATATATTATAATATATTAATATATTATAAATGAAATACTATATAATAATTATAATATAATATAATATAATATAAATTATTACAATATATATGTTAATATTTTATATTAATTATTATAATATTTTATTAATGGATTTAAATATAAATAAAATATTAGTTTTTTTATTACATTAATATATAATATTATAACACAAATAATATATATATATATATATATATATATATATATATATATATAGACACACACACACACTAAAGTAGGATTACATAACAAATATGATTGAATAATATTATAATTTTAATAAATGCGAATAATGATTTTATAGATTTAAAAATACACTGTTTACAATAATCAAACAACTTTAAAATAGAGATACTGATACAACTCATAATATTTTCATTTTTTTTCAAAATTTTTTAAATATAAAAAATGAGATTAAGTTTAAAAAAACCGATGTGATTACTCTTAATAATGACAATGAGAAGATAGGAAGTTACGAAACGTAAATTTAAAAGAATAGATAAATAAAGTTGACTTATTTCTAGTAACCGAATGTGGCAGGAATATATAAAATAGGGAATATAATATATATGTTGTCCTCCTTTTCTTTTTTAGGCCATCTTCTTTGTATTCGGATATTACATTTATAATGATTAGCACAAAAAGTATATAAAGACTCAGCCGACTTTTACATATTTATTAGAGAAAATTTCTATTCGCCTATAAAAAGATGAAATTACGAAGCATAAGAAATAAGGACAACAAATATATTTTACTTTCATTTTATGTATTTACAGAGATGGAAGATAATATAAATTAACGTATGTTGATTATAATTAATTACAATTTTATTATGGTTGCGTTTATCTCATGGCACACAAATTATACTAGTTTCATATGCGTACCAAGTACGGGGTTCATTTTCTATAGCTATGAATTAGAATATAATAATTTTATATGTTATATTATAATTGATATATGATTATGAATTTGTGTAACTATTTGTTAACATTATTTATTATTTATTTTAATTTATATTAATATTTGTTGGAAAACCAATAATTATTTTATCGATATATTAAACTATTAACATAAACTTAATTATATAATTTTTATGTTGCCATGTGTTTGTATTACAATTATAATAGTAAAATTATTGTTCTTTTTCTATTTTAGTAAATATTAATAAGGTTTGACATATTAATTTGGTTAGTTTTTTTTAATATTTTAAAAAAACTTTTGCTAAGCAAGTTATAGGTTATTTTAATGTGTGTTTAATAAGTTCTATCACATATATTCTGTTGATTATATGTCTTAATATATGTTTTGTTAAAATACAATTACAATAAAAAAAATTTTGAATAGCTACTCCAAATTAATTAGATTTATTACATAAGTATCATAGCTTTATGTAAATTAAATTCTAATTGAACAAGGTATAAACAATGTTGACCCAAATTAAATTAATAAAACTAAAGAATGTAACCAAAAAATCAGAGAAATTCAAATCTAGGTTTGACTTTTAATAATTCAAATTAAGCGAGATAATTATGGAAAGAAAAAAAATGATTAGATAAGAAATGAAAGTGAATTAAATTGATGGTCCAAACACGTTAATGTGATTTTTTTTAAAACAAGGAGATTACAAAATTACTGGCATAATTGATACGGAGCATACCGTTTCAAGATTACAGGTAGATGGTGTAACTTCTATAACAAGGAACTTATGCGGTTTAATTAGAAACGATATCCATGAAGTCTTCCTTGACATTTTTTATGAAGTCTTCTTTTTTCTTCGGCTATCATGTCTTTTGGGAGTTTGAAAATTGAATATTGAGAAACTACTTGATCATCTATTGTTACCAAAAGAACAAGGTTCATTGGTTTAGGAGGTTCTTCTTTCAAAATTGTTATGAAGGAATAATCTGTAGATTTCAGATACATGAACATCCTTTTATTTCATAAAAAATAATCCTCCCTCATCAACAGTGGGATCTTCACATTTTCACTTTTATTACTCATCTTGATCATCTAGTATGTATGTTTACTAGAAAGCTCTTATACTAATTGTTATTCTCGGATGAATAATTGTAGAAGGGGGTTGAATACTAGTTACAAATTTGTTCCCCAATGTAAAGATCACAATACAATCTTAAAATATATTGCAAAAATGAAAACACAACAGATTGTATTAATCAATAAATAATGTGTTTTATTGATTTTAGAATCTGAAATTACAATTTGGTTATCAAAATTGATACTACCTTCTGAAAACTATTCAAGTATGAACAACTGTTATCTAGAAATGAATTTCTAGATTCTCAAGTTATAAAAAATTAAAAAAAAACTTGCTTCTCAAATTCTATGAATTTGTTGCATCAGATTACAGAGTGTATGAACTCTCTCCTGTTTTTATTTTTTGTTGTGCTCTGTAACTCATTATTGTTATGTGTTTTGTGTTGTGTATATATTGTGACTTGTATACTTTCCACACAACTTTCTTTTCGGATTTGTTTTGCTTTTTAACTACTCTGATCAATTAGAGCAAGTTCTCTTTATCAGTAGTTGTAACAACTATATTACCTAAAACTTTGTTAAGTCACATCACTATTATAAAATATCTTATCTTTTACAGATCAGTTTCTCAATCTTGCAAATCTAAATCTAACTTTGTTATGGATCTTTGGTCAGCTTGTAGTACATTGAGGAACTTTGGTAGAGATGTGATGTGTCAAGCCATTTATCCTTTGATGTGGCGTTGTTCATCAGTGAATGTGTATCCCCTCCTATTACTTTATTCATCAGTGAATATTTATTCCTTGATGACTTTGTTCATCAGTGGATATTTATCCCCTGACGACTTGTCCCCTAATGACTTGTTCACTTATAGCTTATCCCCTAACCAGCTGCATGCTTCAATGCAATGGAGAGTCTTGTCTTAGTCTCTGGTAGTTTCGACATTAATCTCTGATAGTGCAAACTTTTGTCTCCGATAGGATAAAATTTTAGTCTCTAACAGGCTAAAATTATAGTTTTCAACTCTTAGTCTCTGACTGACAAAAACTTAGTCAGGCTAAATCTTAGTTTCTGACTCCTAGTCTCCGATAGGTTAAAATTGTTGTTTTAATTGTTGTTAAAAGAATACTCAGATATCTAAAGTGTACCACAAACCTAGGGTTATGGTATCCTAAAGAATCTGATTTTAAACTAATTGGCTATTCAGATGTTGATTTAAGCTTGACAGAAAAAATACAAGTGGAACATGCCAATTTCTTGGAGGCAGACTTGTTTCTTGGTTTAGTAAGAAACAAAAATCAGTATCAACCTCAACGGCTGAAGCTGAATATATTGTAGCTCGGAGTTGTTGTGCTCAGATCCTGTGGATAAAAAATCAACTTCTAGACTATGGTATGTTTTTATCAAAAATTCTCATTTATTGTGATAACACAAGTGTCATAGCAATAACAGAAAATCCAGTACAACATTCAAGGACAAAACATATAGATATTAGGTATCACTTCCTTAGAGAACATGTTAGTGAAGGAACCTTTGAATTGCATTGGGTTACAACTGATAAACAACTTGCTGACATATTCACAAAACCTTTAGATGAACCTGTATTCATAAGGTTAGTCTATGAGTTAGGTATGTTGAATTATGCTACTAAAAATTGAGTAAAATCTTAGAAAGCAAGTTTTTAAGTTGTGAGAAGCTAGAATTTAATTTCTAGATTAAAGTTGTTCTTAAGGGACAAAATTTCAGAAGCTAGAATTTAATTTCTAGATTGCAATTATTTTTTAATTAAAGGAGCTAATAATCATTGAATTGATTATTGGATAACTTTGAAAACAATGTTGTGTCAGAGAATATTTTAATTTAGTCTCTGAGAATATTTGAGTGAGAGACTAAAATTAGTCTCTGATCATCATTTTTAATTAGTCTCTCACTAGTTAAAAATGCACTATCGGAGATTTGTTAAAATTAGTCTCTGATCGTTGTTTTTAATTAGTTTCGGACTAGTTAAAAATGCATTATCGGAGACTAGTTAAAATTAGTCTCTGATCATTGTTTTTAATTAGTCTCTGACTAGTTAAAAATGCACTATTTGAAACTAGTTAAAATTAGTCTCTGATAAGTAAACGTGACAGAGACTGAGATAATCTTTGACGACTTATTTTCAAAAGAGTAAAATAGTAATTACACAACTACCCACGTTCGAAACCGTTCACTTTCTTTTAAATTTCAAATGTTTTTATATTCTAGTAAGAGAAAAAACAAACACAACTGCAATTCCAAACACTCAAAGAACACTCTCTTTCTCTCTGATATCTGCGATTTAACTTGCAAAGAAATTCTTCAAGTTATTACAGTTATCAACAATGGCATCAAAGACTGTGTGTTTCGAGTTCGGAGACTTCGATTTCATCAAAACCAACCATGCTGGAGTCGCTGACAAAAATGAATTTGAAGCACAGTACCATCCTGTTGTAGATTTTCTACAAACATCCACCCTCTCATTTGCCATATACGAAACTGCCACACAGGTAACTAAAGTCATTACTGCGATGTGGTCCACTGCTGAAATCCAGGATGAGAGTGATGACTCTCTGATGGTAAAATTTATATATGATAATATTGATTATACTATTGATCATATGACAGTAAATAATGCATTGCACTTACCTACACATGATCAATATGACCTAACTGCTTCTGATGAGGAATTGATAGACATGTTTAAACATTTACACTATCATGAAGAAATTACTTCAATAGATTCTATAACAAGACCCCATCTTAGGCAGGAATGGTCATTATTCTTTGATATTATCACCAAAACATTTACTTCAAAATGCAGTGGTTATGATGTCATCACTACTCTGACACAACAAATTGCAAACAGTGTGTTATATGATAAACACATAAATTTAGGGCTACTAATTCTGCATAACTTAATGACTAAACTTACTAAGCATAGTAAAAAACCTTAATTCTGCATAAAATTTACTATGCTAGGTTTTTTAGGATGATTGCAAATTATCTAATTTCTAACCTTAATATCACTGGATTGCAAGTTGTGCCTACAATTTTGCAGAGTAAATGCATATTCACTTATGTGAAGAGAAAAGCAGTGAAAGTAATGGTCCCTATTTCCTTCCTTCCTATCATGAGAACAATTCTCATAGAGAGGTTTTCAAATCTTTATTCTTTGTCTTATTTTGAGGAACTTGGGCAACAAACCCGAAACTCAATTGATCCTCCAACATCTTCTTCACAACAACCATTTACAACCCCCTCCACAGTCCCTCAAAAGACTGTGGCTGTAACAATAAAGAAAGCCACAAAGTTACCCATTAAGAGAAAAACAAAAAAGGATGACAGTGAGGCTGAGGGAGTACAAGAAGCTGAGGTGGCTCATCAAAGAAAAAAGAGATTAATATTCATAAGCCAAAAATAATCCATTGCCTCTCAAACGGTAGTGGAGGTTAAAAGGAAAAATAATACTTTGTTAACATCCTCTCAAAAGGATGCTAACATTAAAGAAAGTTCCTAATTAGGAACAACAGGTACAGAGTCTACATAAACCCTTGTACATACACAGAGGCAAACCCAAAGATAAAAAAGAACAAAAAAAATAGTGACACAAAAAGTGCACATACAGAGTCTATTCAAATTGATTCTCCTCAAATTTCTATTCTTGAGGATCAGCCAACACTCCACTCTATCCTTTCTCCTATTTCTTCTTCTATTCTTGATTCTTTAGAACTTGACAGTTCAAATCTTCTTGATTTTTTCCAAGAAGAGCCAACACTCCCCCTAGATCAAGTTAACCCATCAAAGACTAGTTCTTAAATAAACTGGTCGGAGACTACTCATTCATCAGAGACTAACTCTCCACTAGAGACTACTGTTTGTATCCCACCAGAGACTAACACACAAGAACCACTTGTTCAAAGTACAAGTGCAGTCAGTTCTAAAACACTTTCCTTGGAGAAATCCCTAACCACTTCTATATTAAAGGAACCCCCTCTCCTTGGTACTCTTTTTGTAAGACAAAGTGTCACTATCAATGAGTAAGGAAGAGAGAATCATTAGTGAGAATCAGGCTCCTGACTTGAAAATAGGAGAGCTAATACAACTATAAGAGAGTCAAGCTTTAGAAAGCTTGGAAAAAGGAGAAGAAGAGCTGCTGGATGAGCAAGGATGAGATCCTTGAACAAAACAAAAGAGAGAAAAATACTTTCTTAACAGGTGATTTTCTTAAACATGTTGAGCCCTCCACTTCTACCATAGCTCAGATTTCCTCTACTCCAACACCAACTGAACAATCAGAGGAAATTGGGGGAAGCTCACAACCAGGGGATGCAGCTCTACAACTACTTGTTGATATGTCCAATGTTGATTTTAAAATCTTGTATGAACTTCAACAACAACAAGATTAAATATCATCCATGAAGACAAGAGTTACAAGTGAACCTATGTCTATTGAGATTGAAGAAAAGAATGTGGACACTTGGTTGGATGCAAGCTACACAAACACACTCGATGAAGTAGTTGCCCAACTTTGTCAAAAGTATTTGACCGCCTTAAGGTCTGGAGCAGCTAACCTTACACCACATGCAGTCTATGAGGAGCTGATCAAAACCGACAAAAAACACATAAAGTTCCAGCATTTCTTGATCAATGGTCTCAAGGCTGCACTCCAGAATGTCGAGACTAGAATGAAGCTGGAGACAGATAAAATGAGAGTGTTATGAAGGTCACCTTCCCAGGAGGATGCTTAATTCCATTTCTATGTGTCTACGAGAGCAATCCACAACTGAGAGGAGGCTTCAAGCACTGGAATCAAATGTCCAGTCCATTCTGCAGAAACAAGACAAATTTGTTCTCGACCTTCAACACCTTACACAACTTCTTCATCAGGCAATTCTTACCCTTGCTACTACTTCTCATTCCCCTTTAAATAGTGATGTCAAAAAGGAGGAAAGTAGTCAGACAAGGCCTACAGTCCAAGCTCAACAACAAGAAGTTGTCCTTGAGGACACATGCTTGGCTCGTTTGATGGTTGAATTAACAAGACTTCAAGATACAAATAGAGAACTTGATGCCATCAAGTCTAGTATTCTAACAACAACAACAGAAGTTCCTCCTTCCACTGCAATAGTCCCAAGTACCAAACAAGACAAAGGCAAGGGCATTCTGGTTGAGGAGCCAAAAAAAACAAAGTCTACTCAACCAAGACAACCTAAGCTACTAGGGGATACCATGAAAACTGCTCACTTTCTCACTTCAGTGGAGTTAATTGTGGATGGAAAAGTAGAGTTAGTTTTTCCTTAAGAGCAAAAATTGGGGGAAACTGATGCATTATATGCTCAAAAATTATAAAAAAAAAAAAAAAAAAGATGACAACAACAAAGGAGGAAAAAGCAACAAATAAAAAGTCACTAGTATCAAAGAAAACAAGAGTTCAAAGGTCTAGAGAGACTAGAAGGAGAAATAAGGAGATTAAGCAGGCTGAGAAAAGTTCCAGGAGGAAGCCAATGATGAGTGAACCTCAAAAGAAACCTGAAACTGCTTTGGTGACTATGTTTAACACTCAAACATCTAAATCAGTCCCAAGTAGTAAAATCTCCAGGATTGGAATGACTAACATGTCTTAAATAAAGGAAGCATTCAAGAAGAATGTTAGTGCCATTAATCTTAAGAAGGATAGGAATGACAAGGAGTATCTCGAAGTCATTCAAAAAGATGGAGAGACTTTACGTATGAATAAGCCAAACCTGGAGATGAGGTCATTCAAAGATCTGGAATGGTTGTTGTCTGTTGTATCTGAAAATTCTGTACTTAACCTGGAATTTAGGAGGCAAATTTAAAATGAGATTAAGGTGTTGGAAAAGCTAATCAAGTTGCCACAAGTTCAAACTCCTACACTTGCTTTTGGATTGTTGTATGAGAATTTTCATGGGGATGTTGTTTTCCTTGACTATGAAAAACAAATCAATAAAGCAAGCAAGGGTGAACTTGAAGGATTTATTGCTTTACTTGAGGGTTCAATTGATGAAGAAGAGATCAAGTTCAGAAAGCTGCTGGAAAAAAAGGTCAAAGAAATTAACAAAAAGAAAAGTTGTAGTTATAGTTGTGTTGTTTATTATTGAAGCCAGACTTATAGGATTTAAACCTGCGTCTTAGTGGAGCTGAATTTAGGATCAAAGATCTTAGTTCAGGTACATTTGTAATTAAAACATTCTTTAAATTTTTTATTCTAAGTTATTCTTATAATTTTTGGGTTTTGACATCATCAACAACCTTGATTTTATGTTTATCGCTTTGATAATCATAAATAAGGGAAGATTGTTAGGTTTTATAACATTTGATGATGATTGTACTTAGAATACTTAGAAATATAAATGTACAATTAGTGCTAGTTTATAGCATTTGAGTTTTTGAAGCTGGTAGTGTACTCTCTGATTATTATAATATTTTTTTTAAGAGAGTAAAATTGATTTGTATTATAAGAGACTATTAGAACTGCATTACAGATTTCAACAAAGCAGAGATTATGTTTAGTCTTATTGGAGACTGGAGAAAGTTTATCAGAGACTAAGACAAAAGCTTGTTAGAGACTACAAATCAAGTCATCGGAGACTAAGCTTAAGTCATCGGAGACTAAGCTTAAGTCATCGGAGACTAAAGCTTAAGGCATCGAAGACTAACCTTAAGTTGCAGGAGACTAAACATACTTGATCAAAGACTAAAGTTGAAGCAGTTAGAGACTAAAGTAAAGATTACTCTCTGATGCAGTACAGAGTTCTAACTTGACTAGAAGTTGACTTCAACATAGACATTGAAAATATGTTGAAGGTGAAGCTGGCTAGGAAACTAACTAGAATTGTAATTTCATCATTTAATTGGTTGGAGGTATCTATTCCAGTAAGGACGTAGAAAGTCATTATTGAATAGGATTAGAAGCTGAATTACGATTCAGATTTGGAAGTTGTAATTAAGTTTACAAAGTTGTATTAGAAACTGTATATTTTCATAGATTTATATATGTACAGTACAAAAATTGAAGCAAACAATAAATTTGTGATTGTTAGAATTTATAATCAATTGTTAATTATAAAAACAATTGCTTATAAATTTGTCTTGTTCTTGTTATTTACTTTCGGCAAGTTATATTACTTTAAAGAACATGAGTTTGGAAAAGATTTCAAGAACTTGTATTCAACCCCCCTTCTACAAGTTATAGGTTATCTAACCGAGACAACAAATAATGTTAGGTATAATGATTTCGGTGATGATATGTTAGAGATAAATGATGATGATGATGATTATGTAATAAATTGTGCAACTATAAATACTTGAGGTATTTTATAAACCTTAAGATTTGCACAAGTTTTGCATTCACTGATAATAAACTTATTCATCAATGGATGGTCAATCTCTTCACAAGACAAGTCAGAAAACAGAAACATCCAAAGGACTTGACAAAGTGGAGAAGAATGTCTCATATTATTTATTAATAGTCAAAGTATTTCGCACATCAAATATTCTAAACAAAGTTACGCTGATTAAAGTACCCGTCAGGGGGAGCCCGTCAGGGGGAGCCCGTCAGGGGGAGCCCGT
>CM025784.1:31788677-31827798 GCA_014636745.2 Centella asiatica | reverse complement strand
AGCCCGTCAGGGGGAGCCCGTCAGGGGGAGCCCGTCAGGGGGAGCCCATCAGGGGAGCCAATCAGGGGGAACCATTAGGGTATGACGAAGGCAGACCAACCCATCAGGGGGAATGACCATCATGGCATCAGTGGAAGCCATCAGTGTGTATCGTTAGTCATAACCATCAAAATCAAGAAGCACTGAGTGTAACTCAAGTAAAGGTTGAAGCCCTGATCCAGTCATTAAGCATCAGGAGATCCAGAAGCTCTGATCAAAGTCCATCAGGGCTAATTATCAGTGGATCGTTATGACAGCAGGCACCCGTCATCAGTACTTACACGGAAATCAATGTAACGTGTTACAGAAGTAAGAAATATCAACTGGAAAGATATTTCTTGAAGTTTGTTTTTGATCCAATGAGAACTCTCTCGCATTAAATGCACACAGGTCAGGGGAAGAAAAAGTAGCAACAAAGCATGCAGCAGTCTGACACATAGGGCAACGATGTGACATACTTGCGGCTAAGTTGAGAAAAGCAGCACGTCTCAAGCACGTGATTTAAACCACTGATTTAACATATAAGCAAAGGAATTCTCATTGCAAAGACACACAGAGATTGAATCTATCCAACAGATCAAACAAACAAAGAAGCACACAACACTAAGAAGCTCTGTAATATATTTCTTGAGAGATTTATTTTTCAGAGAAAAGTCTTCGTAGCTAGTGAGTGTGACAAGCTGTGAATTTTATTTACAGAATTTGTAGCTGTAAATCACATTTGTGATTATACAGATTTCCAGAAAAACCCCAAGTTTTAATATAACTATTTTAACTTGAATCTGTGTGTTCATATTACATAGTTTTTCTGATCTGTGCAACTGTTTCCGGTAACTTCTTTTAAAAGATAAAAAGAGCTAAAAGTTTGTAGTGTTTGAATTCATCCCCCCCCCCCCCCCCTACAAACACTTGAACCTATTTTGCATCAACATGATATAAGCTATACTTAATAACTCTGCACTTGTAAATCAGAGTATAGTAAAGCCATCTTTACCGATGAAGAAATTTTGGGGGAAGCACTGTCTCAACTATGGACGAATGCCAAGTTCATGTACTCCACCACTAGGCCTGATGCGGTCAAGGGAATCTCATTCAAAGTTTCTTCTGAGAAAGGGAAAATAACCCCTTCTAGACTTAACTCTGCTTTGGGGCTACCTACTCAAGATCTGGTGGACGCATCCAGTGATGCAGACCTACTGGATTTCTTGAGGGAATTGGGCTATAACGCTGCTCCCAACACACTGTTAAAGTTAAACGGGAGATCTCTTACCTGTTTGATATAATAACCAAGGCATTCTCAGGTAAGTGTTCTAACTTTGAGGTTATTACCTCTTTAACTTTGAAAATAGCATACGCAATAATTAGAAATGTAAATATAAATATAGGTAAAATAATTTTTGATGACCTTGTAAATAAATTAGGTAATTTTAATAATAGGAAAACTGAAGTATATTATGCATGATTTTTGTTTATGATTATTAAAGACCAAATTACTAATTTTTCTTTTGAGAATGATATACCTGTACAGACATACAAGCAAACAAAGAAATTGTTTGCAGAAATAATAAAGAAATCATATACAGCAGAACCATTTGTACTTCCACAGCATATCGTACAAGTAGTAAATTCTACACCTTCTACTTCTCAAACTGTACATTCTTCACCTTCATCTACTATGGTAGAGAAAACAACCACCTCTCTGCCTATCCAAGTAGAACAACCAATTTCCACTCAACCACTCTTAAAAGCCCAACCCACAGTCTCTCAAAAGACTATTGGGATTAAAAGAAAACCCAGTGAAGTTACCACATCAACTAAGGGGGAGCAAGGAGAGAGAGTGATTGGCTACAGGCTTAAGAAGAAGAAAGGAGCCACGAGTGTTACCCAACAGCCTGACCAGTGCGTATCCTCTCAAAATGATACTACCTTTGATAAGGAATTAAACATATTTCTAACTAGTTCCTCTCAAAAGGAATTAAACAATGGTCTTCCTTTCAAAAAGGTTCTCCAAGCTGAAATTCCAAAAGCCAAAAGAGATAAAGAAATTTTCAACAAGGAAACCAAGTTGCACAAGAAACTTTATTGATAAATCAAGAATCAAGTTGTACAAGTGCAATTAAATGGTCACTTTGCAAATGAATGTCGAAAGGCCAACCATGAAGGTGAGCCCAAAAGGAAAGAAGCTGCGGTGGATTACAAGAAGAAATTCTTTGACCTTCTTAATGCTAACAAAAAGTGCAAAACATATATTACTGAGGAAAAGGACTAAGCTGACTCAGATGAAGAAGAAACTGCTGTCAACCTAGCCCTAGTGGCCTCATCTACTAACAGTAGTAGCTCACAGGTTAGTCTTCAAATTTCCTCTAATATGTCTAAAAATGATTGTTTTAAAGCTGTTAAAAAAATAACATTAAAGATCAGAGACCTCTCTGACTCCTTAGGGAATGTTGTAGCTGAGACTGAGAGAGTGCAGAAAATCAATGAGGAACTAACTGCTAGAGACCTCTCTGACTCCTTAGGGAATACATATCTTGACTTTCTGAAGCTTCGACATACCATTCCAGCAGTTACTTACAAATAAGAAATATGTATATCTCTTTACAAAGAATGAATGAATTATAAACAAAGAGATAACTGCTAGCTACAAAACTTCAGTGTTACTAATTAACACTTTCTATACATTTGTACTCTAAGTAATCTAAAGACAATCATCATCAAATGTTCTAAAACCTAACAATCTCCCCCTAATTATGAATATCAGAATGATAAACATAATTTCAAGGTTGATGATGATGTCAAAACTCAACATTACAATTACTTAGAAAAAGAATAAAGAATTGCTAACTACAAATGTATTCTGAACTAAGATCTTTGATCTGTTGTTCAGCTTCCACCAAGACTCAGGTTTAAATCCTATAAGTCTGGCTTCAAAAATATACAGCTTATTTTTAACAAACAACTCCAACACAACAAATTTACCTCATTTTTTCTTTAACAACTCCAGCCTTTCTTTTTTGTTTTTCCTCAGCAACTCCAGTCTGTCTATCAACAGTTTTTTCAGCACCAACTCAATTTCTTCTGTAGCATCCTTGAACAAACTGATAAATCCTTCAATATGTCACTTACTAACACTATTAATATCTCTGTTGTAATCAAAGAAGACTTTTTCTCCATGAAAAGTCTCATACCATAATCCTAGAGGTTTAGGATTAGCTTCCGGCACAGTATCCACCTTATGCTTCACCTTCATCACCTTTTGAATCTGGCTTCGAAGTTTCATGTTGAGATCAGAAGTCTCAAGCACAACAGTCAGCAACCACTCCAGGTCTTCTTTCTTTTGTCCCTCCAAGGCTGCCTTTTTAAACTTCAGAGATTCTCCATCTTTCAAGAAAACATGGAGAAATTCTTTGTTATTTGTACCATTTACCAGATTTATCTTCTTTGTGGTCTTCTTAAGGGCCTTGATGATTTCTTCTATACTTGCCATTTCAACCTTGTAAGACTTCTTTGATGAAACTGTTTGTGGCTTTGTTGGTCCACTCACAGCCACCAAAGCAGTCTCAGTTGACCTTAGAGGATCTTGAGAGGTAGGCTTCTTAATAGTTGCCCTAGTTACAGGTTTCTTTGCAGATTCCTGAACCAAGGGTTTCCTCCTTGATTTTTTTTCAGCCTCTTCCATCTCTTTATTCTTCTTTTTGGTTATGGCTACTTTCTGTGCACTTGATCTCCTTGTAAAGATTTTCTTCTTCTTTGCCTCCTCCTCTTCCCTAGCTGCTGCCATATCCTCCTCCTCTTGAAGTTTCTGAGCTAGTAGTGCATCAGATTCTATCAGTTTCTGTTCTTGAGGATAGACCAACTCTACTTTCCCATCCACTATCAGTTCAACTGGAGTAGGAAAGTTAGCTGTCTTAATGGCATCCCCCATTAGCTTGGGTTGTCCTGGTTGAACAGTGTTTTTCTTCTTTGAATCTTCAACCATGACACTTTTGCCTTTGTCTTTTATTGTTGGGCTTGTGCAATGGAAGAAGGAGATGCTGCTGTTGCTGTTGTTGCTGTCGTTGTTGTTGTTGTTGGAAGTGCTGTTGCTGTTATTGTTGTTGCTTTTGTTGCTGCTTCAAGATCCGAATGTTTCTTTAGGATCCTGTCCAACATTGCTTGCAATTCTGCATCAGGGACAGGACCAGACTTGTGCTTTTGTACTGGAACATTGGATGGACCACTCTCCCCCTTTTTGACATCAGCATCTTTGGGTTGAGAGAAGGTGGCCAGATTTGGAATTGCCTGTAGCAAAAGTTGTTCCATTCGATCTTGCTTTTGGATCAGGAGTTGGATATTTGCTTCGAGGGCTTGAAGGCGACTGTCAGTCTTGGACTTATCTTTGACTAATGAATCAATTGCTGTGACAGTCCTCCTTGGCAAGTGTCCTTCATAGCACCTTCTGATTTTGTCTGTCTCCAACTCCATCCTTTCCTTTATTTGTTACACTGCACCATTTATGCCAGTAACCAAGAAGTGGTGAAACTTTGTATGTTTCTTGTCCACCTTGGTTATTTCTTCAAGTAAATCTTTAATGGATGGTGCAGCTGCAGTTGACCCTATATTGGTCACATAGTCCTGCCTTAATTGGGCGGCTGCATCCTCCAGAGTATTGCCATAAGAGGCATCAAGCCATTCATCAACATTATGCTCTAAAGCTTCTTCAGGCACAGGGTCATTTGCAAGATGTGTCTTCAAGGCAGAGATATGTTCTTGTCTTTCTTGAAAACCATATAATTGTTCAAAATCTGCATTGGACATTTCTGAAAATACTTGTAAAGCTGCATCCCCTATACTTGTACTTTTCTCTGATTCTTCTATTTGGATCTTGATAGAGGGAGCAGAAGAAACCAGAGCTTCTTGTGAGCTAGTTTCAACAGGTTGTAGAAATATACCTGCTGAAAATTTCTCTTTTTTCTTTTGTTCAAGGATCTCATCCTTGCTCACACCCTCTCCTTTTGCCTGGGGTTGGGCACCCAGCTTCTCTTTCTCTTTTTTTTCCAAGCTATCTAAAGCTTGACTCTCTTGTATTTGTATGGTCTCTCCTTTTTCCAGGTCAGGAGCCTGACTCTCACTAATTATTCTCACAACCTCACTCATATGGATGGTGTCACTCTGTCCTACAGAAGTGGGGGTTTGAGAAGTGCTTATGACAGCATGGATAGGGGGTTCCCTTTGTTTATCTTGGGCTAGGGATCTATCCATGGAATCTGTTTGAGAGCTTGTCTCGATTATTGGCTCCTCTTGGGAAAAATCAAGAGAATCAATCATATGTATATTAAAAGAATCAAGAGTAGGAGAAAAAGGAGAAGAATGTACAGTTTGGAGTGTTGGCTGTTCCTCAGACATTGAAAATTGAGGAACATCAAAAGATGTCTCTTTGTGTGCACTCCTTGTGTCACTCTTTTCTTTTATTTTCTGTCTTTGGGTTTCCTCTTGTTGGTGAAAAAGAGGTTGTGCAGACTCTGTACAGTGTGTTCCTGGTTAGGAACTTTCTTCAATGTCAACATCTTTTTGGGAGGATGGTGACAGTTCACTGTTTTCCTTATATCCTCCAATGCTTTTTGAGAAGCACTGGATTGCTGTGGGCTTTTGGTTATAACTCTCTTCTTTCTCTGAAGTGGAACTTCAGCTTTTTGTTCTCCCTCATCCTCACTTGCTCCCTCAATTATTTTTCTTTTAATTGGGAGTTTTGTGATTGTCTTTGGTTTTACAACTACAATCTGTTGAGAGACTGTGGAGGGGGCTATAGACAGTTGTTGTGAAGTGATTGGAGGATTAATGGGGTTTTGGCTTTCAATATCTTCAAAAAAATTGCAAAGAGTAAAGGTTTGGAAGCTTATCAATGAGAATAGATCTCATGACAAGAGGAAAAAATAAAGGAACTATTACCTTTGCAGATTTATGCTTCACATCTGTAAATATTCTTTTACTCTGCAAAACAGTTGGTAAAACTTGCATTCCAGTAATATCAAGGTTAGGAATTAGATATTTAACAATCATCATCAAAAACTTAGAATAATAAATTTTATTTTTACTGGTTTTAAGTTTTATCAAAAGATTTTGCAGAATTAAAAGCCCAATGTTAATATGTCTATCATACAACACACTAAAAGTGATTTGTTGTGTGAGTGTAGTGATAGCATCATAGCCACTGCACTTAGTAGAAAATGTTTTTGTGACTATGTCAAAAAATTGTGACCACTCTTGCCTAAGATGGGGTCGTGTTACTGACCCAATAGTACTAATTTCAGCAGAATAATGCAAATTTTTAAACATAGTAACAATTTTTTCATCAAAAGCAAGTGAGTCATAGTTTTCATGAACAGGTAAATGTAAAGCATTATTTACTACAGTATGATCTATGGTAAAGACATTATTAGCACACCTGAAACTTACCACAGGGGAGTCAGTTTTCTCACCCTGGATGGTAGTAGTGGACCAGACAGCCGTGATAACCTCAGCGGCTTGGATGGGGGCTTCGTAAATGGCGTACGAAAGATTGGAGTGTTGAAGGAAATCCACAAAGGGGTGGTACTGGGCTTCAAAGACATGCTTATCAGCCACCCCTGCATGGTTTGTCTTGATGATATCAAAGTCTCCAAACTTGAACATAACAGTTTTAGCGGCCATTTTCAGAGATCTGTGAACTTTTGAAGAAAACTTGAAAAAGGGTTAAATTGCAGAGAGAGAATAATTTCAGAGCCTTGAGAGATTGTGATTGCAAAAATGTTTGATTTTACTTTTAGCAAAGTATGAGAAACGTTTGCAATTCTAAAGGTAGTGAACCGTTTTTTATCGTGGGAGGGATAACTACCATATTACCCTCAATCGGAGATTGCCCTAATCTCTGGTAAGTTCACTTGTAAGAGACTAGAAGAAGATTAGTCTCTGATAGTGTTGACTATCGAGGACTAAGGTAGTCTCAGATAGTGTTAACTATCGGGGATTAAGGTAGTCTCTGATAGTATTAACTATTGGGGACTAGTTAGTCTCTGATAGTATTAACTATCGGGGACTAAGGTAGTCTCTGATAGTATTAACTATCGGAGACTAAGGTAGTCTCTGATAGTATTAACTATCAGGGACTAGTTAGTCTCTAATAGTATTAACTATCGGAGACTAAGGTAGTCTCTGATAGTATTAACTATCAGGGACTAGTTAGTCTCTGATAGTATTAACTATCGGGGACCCAGGTAGTCTCCGATAGTATTAACTATCAGGGAATAGTTAGTCTCCAATAGTTCAATTTTTTTAATTTAGTCGGGGACTAATTAAAAACAACTATCAGGGACTAAAATAGTCTCTTACTCACTCTAGCTCATATTATTCAATAATCAACCATTTGATTATTCATTTCATCAAATTTTTCCAGAATTAAAATTCTAGCTCCTAAAATTCTGCTTTAATAAAATAAGACAGCTTCTATCCAGAAAATTAATTCTAGCTTCACAAATTCTGTTTAATTAAAAACAGCTGCAATCCAGAAAATTAATTCTAGATTCTAAAATTCTGTTTAATTAAAAAACAGCTGCAATCCAGAAAATTAATTCTAGCTTCTAAAATTCTATTTAATTAAAAACAGCTGCAATCCAGAAAATAAATTCTAGCTGCATACAACTAAACAACTTGTTTTCAAAAATTAATCAATTTTTAGAGGCATAATTCAACATTCCTAATTCAGAAACTAATCTAGAAAAGGTAGATTCATCTAAACGTTTTGTGAATATGTCTGCAAGTTGTTTATTAGTTATTACCCAGTGCAATTTGATATTACCTTCACTTACATGTTCTCTTATGAAGTGATATCTAATATCTATGTGTTTTGTTCTTGAATGTTGCACTGGATTTTCTGTTATTGCTATGGCACTAGTATTATCACAATAGATAGGAATTTTGGATAATGACATACCATAGTCTAGGAGTTGATTCTTGATCCATAGGATTTGAGCACAACAACTCCCAGCTGCGATGTATTCAGCTTCTGCTGTTGAAGTAGAAACTGAATTTTGTTTCTTGTTGAACCAAGAAACAAGTCTGCCTCCAAGAAGTTGGCAAATTCCACTTGTGCTTTTCCTATCAAGCTTAGTGGCAGTAGGCATGGGTGTTTTTGCAAATACACAATCAACCAAATCATATTTTCTCAATAAGTCTTTGATATACTTGGACTGACTGATAAATATTCCATCAATTGATTGTTTTATTTGCAAACCTAAGAAAAATGTTAATTCTCCCATCATACTCATTTCATATCTAGACTGCATAAGTTTTGAAAATTTTTCACAAAGTTTTTCATTTGTAGATCCAAATATAATATCATCTACATATATTTGCACCAATATTATGTCTGAGCCTTGCTTTCTATAAAATATGGTTTTATCTATGATACCTCTAACAAATTTATTTTCAAGCAAAAATTGAGATAAAGTATCATACCAGGCTCTTGGTGCTTGTTTTAAGCCATAAAGTGTTTTGTCTAACCTGTAGACATGATTTGGAAATTTGGAGTCCACAAAACCTGGGGGTTGCCAAACATAGACTTCCTCTTCCAATTTTTCATTCAAGAAAGCTCTTTTGACATCCATCTAGTACACCTTGAAGTTCTTGTAGGCTGCATATGCCAAGAAGATTCTTATCACTTCAAGTCTTGCTACTGGTGCAAAAGTCTCATCATAGTCTATTCCTTCTTCTTGAGAATATCCTTTTGCAACCAATCTTGCTTTGTTCCTTGTAATTGAACCAGCTTCATCCAATTTATTTCTGAAGACCCACTTGGCACCAATTATTGATCTATTCCTTGGTTTGGGTACCAGTCTCCAGACTTTGTTTCGAGTGAATTGGTTTAACTCCTCTTGCATGGCAATTATCCAATCAGGATCTTGAAGTGTTTCCTCAATTTTCTTTGGCTCAATCTTTGAAAGAAAACTAAAATATAAACATTCATTTTGAGTTGCACTTCTAGTCTTGACTCCATCCTCTAAATTTCCAATTATCAAATCTGGCGTGTGGTTTCTCAAACATGGAATTGCACGTGGCAGATTTGACCTTGAAGTTGAGGCTTCATTTTCTAGATTGGTGTTATCCATTCTAGCTTCATGATCAGAGAATACTCCCCCTAAACCATTGACTCCTGCATTATTAGCTCCCCCTGAGCTGTTTATTTCTTTTGTGTCCGGTGTCAATATAGTTTCAGATTGTGCATCAGTGACTCTAGTCTCTGGTGAAGCATTAGTCTCCGATGGATTACTAATGTCACCAGTCTCTTGAGTTTCATCTAATAATCTATTCTCTGATAAATTATTAGATCTTGGCACTTCATGCACAACTGTTAGCTCCCCCTCAATTAAGTAGGGATCATTGCTATCTTGGGGTTGTTCAGTAGTCTCTGATGGATATTCCCATGCATCCAATTCATTCTCAAAACTGAGAGGTTCATGCAATCCTTGTCCAATCATTCCTCGAATCTTTTTATCATCAAACACGACTTGTATTGATTCCACAAAGACTTTTGTTCTTAGATTATATACTCTGTATGCTTTACTTGACAGAGAATAACCTAAGAAGATTGCTTCATCAGATTTATTGTCAAACTTTCCTCTTGACTCTGATGAATCTCTCAGTACAAAGCATTTACAACCAAACACATGTAAGAACTTGAGAGTTGGTTTTCTCCCAGTCATTAACTCGTAAGGTATTTTGTTGTATGCTTTGTTTATCAAGGATCTATTATGTGTAAAGCAAGCAGTGCTTATAGCTTCCTCCCAAAAATATGTGGGAAGCTTAGCCTCTTGTAACATAGTCCTTGCTGCTTCAATAAGGGTTCTATTTTTCCTCTCAACAACTCCATTTTGTTGAGGGGTTCTTGGAGCTGAGAATTGATGTGTTATTCCTTTTTCAGTGCAGAATTCAAGTACTTGGGAATTCTTGAATTATGTTCCTCTATCGTTCCTTATAACCCTTACTGTTTTTCCTAACTCGGTTTCTATCTTCTTGATATGATCAATTATCAACTGAGCAGCTTCATCTTTTGTAAAGAGGTATTTTACCCAAGTATACCTCGTGTGATCATCCACAATAACCAGTGCATATCTATTTCTTAAGATAGACATCACATTCACTTGACCAAACAAATCCATGTGTAACAATTGTAGCGGGTCAGTGATTGATGTTGTTGGTTTACTCTTGAATGATACACTCTTTTGTTTCCCTTTCTGGCATGCATCACATAATCCTTCTTGTGAAAATTCTAATTGTGGAATGCCAGCTACCAATCATTTCCTCACAAGCTTGTTGTTGTTCTTGAAATTCAAGTGGGAAAGCTTCTTATGCCAAAGCCAACTTTCTTCAGTTGAAGCTTTGCTATACAGACATGTGATTTGATCAGTAAAAGAAATAAGATTTGCAACATACAAATTTCCTTTTCTTTTTCCAGTCAATATCACATTCCCAGATTCCTTGTCACACACCTGGCATAGGTCTTCTTTAAAGATGACATGGAATCCTTTATCACATAGTTGACTCACACTAAGTAAATTGTGCTTTAAGCCGTCAACCAGTGCTACTTCTGTGAAGATGACATCTCCATGTTCAACACTGCCATATCCCCTTGTATGGCCTTTGTTGTCATCTCCAAAAGTGACTTTTGGGCCACTTTTCTCTTCATACTGTCTTAGAAGGGTCTTATCTCCGGTCATGTGCCTTGAACAGCCATTGTCCAAGTACCATGATTTCTTCTTTTTTCCCTACACAGTAGAGAGTAACTAGTTTGAGATTTTTGGAACCCAGACTTTCTTGGGTCCTTTCTCACTAGTTGTAGACTCAAGACTTGACTCAGATTGAGTTGATTGTCTTTTAACAGTTTTAACTTTAATAGGACAATCATTAGTCTTGCTATTTATTTGTGAGAAACTGTCAAGCTTAGAATTTTCAGTTTTAATGCAAAGATGTTCTAACCTTTTTACTGGTGATTTATCTTTTATTCTCTTTGAAGGTGCAGTCTCAATTATAGGAATTTTATTTTTGCTCCTACAGTTTACAGCTATGTGATTGGGGTTATCACATACACGACATGTTTTTCTAGGAGTATCATGCATTCTAGCATAGTTTGTATGTTTATTAATGCCTATCTTTCCATTCCTATTTTTCTTCTTTCCGCTTAACTCCACCAATTTTTCAGCCTTTTTGTCTCGAAGAGTTTCCAGTCTTTTATTTAATTGTGTCTTTGTCATGAACCCTATATTTACTCTTTTCGTTTCACTCTTATCAACAACATTCCCTGTCTTTTGATCAATTTCTGTTTTTGCAGTGAATTGTTGATATTGAGTGTTAATGAATTTAGGTTCAATAACAGGAGAGACAAAATTAATTCTTTTAAAATTTGGCTTACTAATTGAGGAGTTTGCAGCTTCGAATAGATCATTTAAATCTGAACTTTTGTCTAGATTTTCATCATAACCTAGTCCAGATTTTTGACCTATTGTTTGACACTCTACCAAGTCAGTTAATTTTTTTTGAGGAAGTGTTCCATTGTTTAATCTTAGCTTGAGCAATTTCAAGTTGCTCTACTAAGTAATATTCCCTCTTTTTCAAAGCATCAATCACGTGATGAGCTTTGTTTAAATCAAACTTGATAGTGTCAAATTGTGTCAATCTCTCTTCAAGAAACTTGTTTCATTTCAAGAGATTGTCACGTGATTCTTTTACATTGGTATGTTCAATAGTTAATGATTTAAAACTGACATGCAAATCAGACATATCTTTTTGCATGCTTTCAATGCTAGATGTATCAAGTAAATTAAGCACGTTAAAATTCTGATTTGCATCACATACCTTTGTAAAATCACTTGGCTCGTCACTATGAGCCATTAGGGCAAAGTTGACAACATCTTCATCAGAGTCGCTGTCAATCCAATCTTTTCCCTCAGTTATCAAGGCTTTGCTCTTGGATTTAGCTTTCTTGTCAGCAAAGTCTTTCCTTGATTTTTCATCCTTAGATCAATCACTAAATCTAGGCTTCCTGCACTCATTGGCAAAGTGCCCTAACCCATCACTGTTGTAGCATCTTATCTTTTTTAAGTCGAAGGTGACTTTTTGACCTTCACGTTTTGGGTTAGGCTTCCTTGATGATTTTCTTCCTTTCCTGCTGGCCCTAAATTTCTTGAATTGTTTGACCATGAATGCCATAAATTCCACCATGTCATCATCAGAATCCAGTTCATCTTCCTGATCAGTCGAGCTAGCACTGGAAGATTCATCATCAAGCTTCTCTTGAGACTTGCTTGTCTCAACCATCAACGCAGCTCCTTTGTCCCTGCCATGCATGCGTTGTCGTTGCTCTACTTCGAGTTCATAAGTCTTTAAGTTCCCGTAGAGCCTGTCCAGTGTGAGTATGTCCAAGTCATGAGCCTCTCTTATGGTTGTTGTTTTTGGATCCCAACTTGGAGGAAGAGATCTCATGAACATGGTATTGACATCCTCATTGTCATAGGACTTTCCAAGTATTTTCAAATCATTGAGCAAAGTGTTGAACCTATCATAAACTGATGTTATTGGTTCACCAGGCTTTGCTTGAAAGAACTCATATTGTTGTGTCAACAATGATCTTTTGTTCTTTCGGACTTGGTCAGTCCTTTCACACAGGACTTTGATGGTGTCCCAAATTTGCTTTGATGTAGTGCAATTTATGATGCTTGTGAACATATTTTTATCAATTCCATTATAAAGTATGTTCATCACCTTAGCATCCTTTAACACTTGCAACTTGTCTTCGTTTGTATAATCACATTCTGGAACAAGTTCAAAGTGTTCTGCAACAACAGATCCATCGACAGTTAGCAGGAATAAATTTCCTAGGTAGATAGGGACCCTTCTCAATCCTATCAATATAATCTGGATCTGTTGCTCTCAAGTGCATGTACATCTTCTGCTTCCACATTGGATATTCTTCTCGTTTAAGAATAGGGATTCTAGTACCACCATCAAGACTTTCCGCATACGCCATTATGCTAGAGCTGCTTGCTTCATCATTGGCCATCTCTTGGAACGTATTAATTGACTAAATTCAATTACATGCTCTGATACCAATTGTTTTCCCAGTGAGATGCCGAGAACTTGTAGAAGGGGGGTTGAATACAAGTTCTTTGAATCCTTTTCGAATTTCTTGCTCTTTAAGAAATTAAACTTTCTTGCGGAATATAAAGAACAAAAACTCAAATCAATTTATAAACAATTGTTATATTGATTTCACAACTGATTACAAATTCTAACAACCATAATAAATATGATCATCAGCTTCTATTCTATTCTTTATAGGAAAAGATACAAACTATGAAAAACCTATACAGCTTCAAAATTACAATTCTCTGTAAACCTAATTACAGCTTCTCTTACAACTGAATTATCATTAACTCAGTTCCTATTCTGAATAAAATTCAGCTTCCTTATTCGAATCAAATACAATCTTTCCTTTTTAATAGGAACAGATTTCTAGTTAGTTTCCTTACCAGCTACGTCTTCAATAATATCTTGCTTTACGTCGAAGACATTCATTTTTAATTCAAACTCTGTATCTTTCAGGAAATAAATCACGATTAGTCCCTGATGCTTCATCTTTAGTCTCTGGTGACGTCATTACTAGTCTCCAGTGCATTTAGTCCCTGATGACGTCAGCTTGTGTAGTCTCCGATAGAATTATTTAGTCTCTGATGACGTCAGCTTAGTCTCTGATGCTTTTAACTTTAGTCTCCAATGACGTAAGCTTTAGTCTCCGACTTCTTTAGACTTAGTCTCTGATGACGTAAGCCTTAGTCTCCGATAGGCAAAACTAGTCTCCGACAGATAAAATCTTTTTAGTCTCTCACCAGTTCTCCTAGTCTCCGATAAGACTTTTTGCAAACTCTAACGGATCAAATACACATCTTGACTTTCTGAAGCTTCGATACACCATTCCAGCAGTTGCTTACAAATAAGAAATATTTATATCTCTTTACAAAGAATGAATGAATTACGAACAAAGAGATAACTGCTACCTACAAAACTTGAATGTTACTAATTAACAATTTCTATACATTTGTACTCTAAGTAATCTAAAGACAATCATCATCAAATGTTCTAAAACCTAACAGAAAGGGAATGTCATCCTTAAGAGTGTAGCTTCCACAAATGGTGCAAGTGGCAACAACTCATTGACCATATAAAAAAAGTTGAAACTAAATTGGGGTGAGTGGTTAGGATTTTGAGGACTGATAATGAAACTAAATTCAAGAATGCAACTGTTGATGTGTTTTGTGTGGAGAAAGGAACCAACCATACATTCACAGCTCTAAGGACTCCTCAAAAGAACGGTGTAGTGGAAAAGAAGAATAGAACCCTGATAGAAACTACTAGAACAATGTTAGCAAAGGTCAAAATTCCTACCTACTTTTGGCCTGAAACAATTTTCACTGCTTGTTTCACTTAAAATAGGTCTTTAGATTAATATTCATATCTTGCAATATTTAACTCGTTCTAACAATATTTTGAACTGAATAAGCTTAAGTACTTTCTATCTCTCACAATATTTAACTTGTTATTCTTAATACAGTTGTTCTGTATGAAATGATACAATTTCTCTCTCTTTGTAAATCAATTACAATTGTTATACTCTATTTTTGATTTTCTCTCAATATATACAGAGATGTATTTGTGATGTTCTGAGGTGTTGAGATGTTGAACATTGTTTTGTATCTCTATTTATAGACATAGTTTCCTTTTTCAAGCTGCCTTCTTGAAAAATATCGCTGATGTCTTTGGTAATTGCAGCTTTGTTACATTATTTCTCTTTTACATAATCTCTCTTGCACTTTATCTTTACTATGTAACTTCTCTGTGCATCATCTCTAGTACACAATCTTTCCTTATTGGACCAGCTTCCTTATTTTAATTTAAAGCCTTAACCGACTTAAGAGCCTGCTACAGTCAACTATATGTCATCCATATTTCATCTTCAATATTTGCTAATGAAGAAGTTATATGTTAAAGAAGGATTTTTATCCTCTGATGACAATTTATTTTCTGATGCGTATTATCTTTCGATGGTCATTATCTACTGATAAAGGACTTTTATCCTCTGATAACCATTTATCTACTGATGGCTTAACCTTTGTTGAACAACTTATGTGAGGACCCAAAAATTTTAAATGAGTATTGTTATATGATTAATTTATATTATGATTTATTTATTTTATGCATGGAGGTTTAATTTCTTTTATTCGGTATGAATAATGAAAGTTCAATGGCAATGTGATGTCCAAAAGATTTTAAAAGTATTTTGAGCACAAGACTTTAAATGAATATTTTATTCAGGTTTTAAATTGTATATATGTGTATTTCTCGCGAGAAGGCACACAAGTGTGAGCTACAGTACTCTTTTTGAACCAAAGACTGCTGTGAGACAAGACTAATTAATGTATATCTCCTCCAACAGTACACTAGAGTGGGCTATGATAGATGACCAACTGATGTTAACAACCGTTGCATCCACCCTTTCTCACCAATCACTTCTTTCTAAAGCTTGTTATTTCCTTTCACAACCAATGGCTAAAATCTAACTCCAAATCATCCAACGACTCTTGTTGTTCGGCAAATGAGCTATATATATATCCTTGGAGTACAACCCTAGCCCCACTTTCATAAATCTTCTATATAGTATACTACCAAATCCAGGTTCACTTTCAAAGCAACTGTCTTTTTGGGAGAATAACTCAAGCTTTTAACTTCTTCTTTACAGCCAAGGAGGTAAGAGCATTACATTAAAGTCCTGCTCTATTTCTTACACTTTTGTTCTGTTATGCATGACATGTTTAAATACTTCATTTCATTCATTTCCAAAAGTGCAAAATGCATGCTTTTAACACCTAGAGTTAATGCCTTTTTATTTCAAAAGCTATCCAAGATGAGTGTAAGAATGTTGACAACCACCTGGTAGACAAACCAAACATTTCTTTTTATCAGTAGTTACAACACAATGCTTGAGTATTCTTCAACCTGAGTTTTGAACCCTAAATCGTATCTATAAGAGCTGCAAACCATAAGAAATGTTATGTATCATTGAGAAGATGATGAGATTTGACCTAAGCTTGGTTATGGTTAAGAACGTCACCATGGAGGAGTGAGGAAGACACGACTGTATCTGAGACAAGTTTTAACTTAGTCTCTGACAGTTTGGAGTTAGTCTCCGACGGGTTGTAATTAGTCTCCGACGGGTTGTAATTAGTCTCCGACGGGTTGTAGTTAGTCTCCGACGAGTTGTAGTTAGTCTCTGACCGTATAAAATAGTCCCTGGGAGATTACAAGTTAGTCTCCAATAGTAAAACAGTTAGTCTCTAATAGGCTAAAACAGTTAGTCTCTGACGAGACAATTTTGAATAGTCTCCGATGAAGGAAATGATGTTAGTCTCTGATCACTAAAGATGTTAGTTTCTGAAGAGTTTGGCGATAGCCAACTGAGTTTGGCGTTGAACAAAATAGCCACCGAGGAGTTTGGTGTTGAACAAATTATCCACTGATGAAGTTCAGTGAGGACTTATCGAGTTTGGCAATGAACAAATCATACTCTGACAGCCAAAAGAGTTTAGCGATAGTCAAAGTTATCACCCGATGAGTTTGGCAGTGAACAAATTATCCCATGATGGGTAAGTCATCCCCTGATGACTATTCCCTAACGAGTGAATGATACCCTGATGGTCGAAGGCTATCCCCTAATGGCCGATAGATCATCCCCTGATGACTGAAGACCATTCCCTGACGGGCGAGACATCCCCTAACGGGCAATCTACCCACCGATGACCAGGCATCCCCTGACGGGTAATTATCCCCTGATGATTAATTATCCTCTGATGACTAAGTATCCACTAACGATTAGATTATCTTTCGATGGTCATTCTTAAACCCTGACGACCACTGTTATACTTCAACGTTTATCCCCTGATGTGCAGTCTGTCTTCAAAACTATAAAATATTATTTTCTTAAATTATTTTATGATGTTATTCATTTAACCTCAATGGTTCTTTTGTCAGATTTGAGACATTAAAAGTTTAAGGACATCACATATGCATTTTTTTCATATTTTTTTAACCAAGGTATTAAAATTATCATGTGATATACATGTTTTACAGAGACTTTCGCTCATAAGTGGTTTGAATTAGATTTAACTGAGGATTGAGGCAAGTATATATTCAATCTGATGCTTATTTCAATTCAACGCATTATCTTGTGATTCGATATGCGTACAAGGCTTTGATTATATGTTTCAATTGCTTTTATGAATGAGAATGTTATGCTTTAAATTCCGCTAACATGAGATGAATAAATGTGCATGGATATAACTGAACTTTGTTTTATCAGCATTCTTTAATACTATATCCGTGCAACAAATGAGAAAGATATGTCCCTTAATTAGGATATGCCACATGGTTGGCAAGAGGAAAAGGAAGGTGTTGATTTGTTCTATCACCGGACCTAGAGGAATTATAAGTGACTACGTACATTCACACAAGGAGGGATCATGCGGGCACAGTCAGGCCAGATGTATACCATATGGTTAGCAAATCCAACGGGTTTAGCCCCCGATGGATATCTTGAGAAAGATATGCACAAGTGTATACATGTCTTTCTTCGAGGAGGGTTACACGTTGTTTATCATTAGTAATCCTCAAAGTTCTTCAGAGATTTCTGAGGCATTGGTATTGTTTCGCTAAGCCTCACAAGCAAAATTGAATCTCCACAAATATTTCAGATTTGTCCTTTGTTTTGTTTATATACTTGCTGAGCATAGATCGCTCATTCTTGTTGAACTCAATGTCTTGCAGGGAATAGTACGAAGGTTGAACCCTCTAATAAAGGAAAAGAAAAGATGATTGGCTACTGAGTTTGCCGCTGAAGAAGGAAAGAGGATATTTTGAAGTTGTAATGTTATGGACGGTAGTTTAGAAATAGATTAGCATCCGCTGAAAATGTAATAGTTTGAGTTGTAATAACTCGCCACTATTTTCTTTTACCAGTATTTATACTATGAATGGATGTGATGTTATCTTTGCCTTCTTTTGACGGAGTCCTAGTCCGATAAGGAATTTTGGGGCTATCACAACTTATCCACTATTCCAACTCAACTGTTGATAAGTGTTTAACTTCAGCTCCTACAACAATCTTCAAATTTAGTTTAATTCAGTTCAATAATCTTTAAGTTCAATTCAACAATCTTTAATCTTTAAGTTCAGTTCAGTTCAGTAATCTTCAATATTTAAGTTCAGTTCCTGCAGAATATCTCTACTATAGAATGAACATGTTTTTGTAGAATGTCCTCTGATGTTTCTATAGAATTTCTCTATTGCAGATTATTCTCTGATGGTTGTTGTGGTGATTTATCCTCTGATTTATCTTCTAGTGTACATTTCAATCTGTCAAAGGATAACTTCAATTGGCACGTCTAT
Organism: Centella asiatica; assembly: GCA_014636745.2. NCBI lineage: Eukaryota > Viridiplantae > Streptophyta > Magnoliopsida > Apiales > Apiaceae > Centella > Centella asiatica. Next base: position 31,809,255 of record CM025784.1, on the reverse strand, counting down.
TATCCATTGATGAACAATTTACACTGTCAGAGGATAATACTTACACAAAGTCAGCTGCAAGTTTTCTGCCGATGTTCATAACACATCAGCAGGTTCTAGTATAATTACAAACACTAACAATTCTAAGTATCATATATTATCATCAAATGTTATAATTTCTAATAGAGAGAGAGACGGAGGCTTACGACGACATTGTCGGCGTAGAAGATGGTGGAAATGGAGGAGAAAGAGAGAGAAAAAGAGGTTGATGAAGGTCATAAATAGAGATATGTGCTGAAGATGATAATGATATAGAGAGAAAAAGAGGTTGAAAGAGAGAAATTTCGTAAATAGAGAATGAAGAGAGAGAGATGTGCTAGAGATGATAGTGATATAAAGGTTATTTAGGTCATTTTACACTAATTAAGCAACTTGGATAGAATGGTTTTAAAACAACACAACTGGGATGAAAATAAGTTTCAAATAAGATACTGGACTGTCATTTGTTGTTATATTTGTTTGTTACTAGAATAGTATAATCTAATAATGATACGTAAATCTTGAACCATTTGCAATTAAAACTAATAGAATGTGTTGTAACAGTCCAAATTTTTTCTCATTTGATGTTTTATTTTATATTTTAATATTTTTCGTAATTAACATGTGAATTATTATAATCTTTTATAGTACTTGAAAGATCTAAGATCTTAACATGATATTACAACTTTAAAATATGCAAAATATATTAAGAAGATAGGTCTAACAAGGGTTGACAGGTTAATTAGACAATATATATATATATATATATATATATATATATATATATATATGTATGTATGTATGTATCTAAATAAATATCAAAATTGCGGCCTAATTAAATATTGACATGCCCTGCAGGTACTTCCTGTCATCTAAATTAATTTTTAGCTAAATGAGTATTTAAATAATGGTAAATTAATTAGGCCAACATTATGTTCCAATGTGAATACGTAATGTTTTGCACCTATTTGAAAATACAATACGTACGGTTGATAAATGATAATTTAAAAGTAAAAATACTTAATGTTTTTTTTATATTAAACAATAAATATTTGTGGTACGGTGGAGATGTGATAATGATTTTTTTTTAAAAATATATATTATTTACAAATTCTAAACAAAATATATTTTGAGACAAATATTTTTAGTATTTACTCCTATATTATTTACAAATTCTAAAAAAAATATATTTTGAGACAAATATTTTTAATACAGTGGAGTGAATGATGATTACAAAAAAATTAACATGTGAAAAGAATACATATTATTTCTAATTTTTAAATAAATAATAGGTACTTATGATGGCTTGATGGTGTAAAAATAGTAGTTAATAATATTTAATATTTGTAATTCATAATCTCAAAAACATGGTAAATATTTGTGGCAGATGATTAAAAAACATATATATTTGCAAAACACTTATTATTTGTATGTCATCATATATAATAGACATTTGAAGATGTGGTGAGGGTGGGGTAGGGTGATGTTTTAATGAAAATTAATAATATTTTAAAAATAACTATTGTTTGTAAGTTATAATAAACTGTATGTGTTTGAAGTGGAGTCGATTTCATGGGGTTGGGGATGGTAAATTTAGGAGCGACAATTTTTCAGAATAAAGTATTTAAAGAATACATATTGTTTGTAATTCATTATAAACGGTATGTATTTAGGGGTATGGGTAGGGGTGGGGTGGAGTGGGGTGATGAGCTAAGTGATTTCGTAACCTTTTCGTAGTAGAATGAAGGCTACGATACTCTCTTTTCTATTAGCCTAAGCGTCTTCTTTTTTAAAAAAAAAAAAAAGAAAATACGTAGAGTAAGTATTTAATAGTGGAAGTTGGGTGAGTGTGAGGATAAGGTGATGATTTTTTAAAATAAAATTATAAAAATACATATTGTTTGTAGCTCATTCTAAACATTAGATACTTAGAGGATTAGGTTGGGATGAGCTTGTGGTGATCATTTTTTAATAAAATAATATTTAAAAAGTACTTGTTATTTGCATTTCATTAAAATAATAGTTATTTGGGGTGGAGTTGTGGGTATGGTGATGGTCGGAGTATATCGAAACAGTAGGTATATATAGATGGTATATATATCAGATAGTAGGTAAATATATATAGTAGGTATATACAAACAATAGGTAAATGAATTTGGGTAAAATTAGTATTATTATAATATATTTTTAAATAATGGTAATTATTTGTCTACAAAAATTTGTGAAATAACGTTCTTGTCCATATAATTTCAAATTAGTACCTGAATTTCATAAACCCTAATAATTATGATCTTCAATAGTGTATAAGTTTTTAGACAATTATTTTTCATATAATTAAAAAGAAAATACCCATTTCATTTCAAAATTAGATATACATTTCTAAAACATAATTTTTATATTTCAAATATGTATTTATTATCATATTATTTGAATTAATAGCGGTGATAGTTGTAGTATGAACTACGACATAGTAAAGATAGTGTAGTTAGTTTGGAGGAGATAATGTAGTTAGTCGGAATAGTGAAATAATATAATGACATTTAAAAAATTCTATGATTTTTTGTGTTCTAAAAATAGAAATGTATCTCTAATTTTAGATTAAGTAAGAAAAAAAAATTTATTCATCTCTCATTTTAGAATTAGAAAGTCAACTATTAAAAAATATATACATCTCTAATTACCTATTCATCTAGGTAAATTAGAAAGTCAACTATTAAAAATTATAAATTAATTGAAAATACACCTAGGTAAAATAAAGCCAATTATTTAAAATGAAAATAATTAAATAGATGCATGTAACTTGTTCGAATCAACATATTTAGTGAGTGTACCGAGTCAATTCACTGAGTTACAAACAAAATGAGAATTTGCACAAACTCAAGGTTCTCTATTAATAATATTATATACTGATTTGATGGTTTGAATTTTTCAATTTGTGAAATCTATAACTAAATGTCAAAGTTATCACGAAATTACGTGAAATTTTGGGTGCTTTAATATTTGTACGCTCTCTTTCAATCCGTATAGTTGAATCATTGATTAAATTATCAAAAGATGTTAAAATTATATGTGACCTTAGATAAATTTATTTAGGTCAATTTTAGTGGTTTTTTGCTCATCAAATATTACTAAACATATTCATCAAATGTATCTTAAATTTAAATCATTAAAAGTGAAATATAACTCTAATTTTGAATGAATTAAATATTTTAATAATACACGTTAAATGAATAATAAAATTTTTAATTGATAAAAAATTAAATGCACTATTATTGGAAATGACCAACATTAAAATATATATGCCAATACAAAAAAAATCTCATACAAAATAAATCATACTAATATTTCTAATTAAAACAAAAAACAAAATGTATATTCAAATTCCCCAAAAAATTAAAAATCATAAAATAAAAATTCCCTATTATGCACGAGCTACCCTTGTAATTTCAATTGTTCGAATCACGGGTTTTGCACGAACTTTAATTGACAAAGAGGCTTAAAAGTCAAAACTATGAAAATATAACAATGTAAGAATTTAAAATATGAAACATAAAACTAAGATAATAAATATATGTCATATTGTAATATTTTTCCCCCCTCATAATGGTTGACATTGCAACTGCTTTAACAACGGTGCAAATCCTTTATCCCTTTTAATATTTTATCTTTTATCTTAATTTTTTATTCAACGTTAACAACTAGATAATATCTCAACCAGTAAAAATTGAATATATAAAAAAATAGAAAAATATATCATTGACAACAAACATGCAACTATCACCCTACCAACCATTTAAATACAATCGACCTACGAAAAAAAATTAACTAAGAAATTAAATTTTGCTGATTAAATTAAGATTCCACCCTAATTAAATAAGTGACTGAACGTAATAATTAAAATTTTAAATTTTAAATTTAATTTTCATCGACAACAACTAAAATAGCATTGCTTATTTATGATATAACGCCAGTGTCTATTGATTGAGAACTATATATTCTTGGTCTATCATATAGATTTTTTTTTTTTTTAACGAAATGATAACGAGGGAAAAAAAAATAATTACCAATTTCATCGGGTCATTTAAATGGACTTGTTCTAGGGATTCAAACCTCGTGGCTCTGGTGGTGTGTGTATATGCATTAATGGTCAATGGCGAATCGTTACGTGGTCAAGGTCGTGCGTGTTACACATTGTGTTCGTTACTTGTGTTTTAAAATTAGGAATGCAATTTGATTTATTTAGTTATATATTAAATTTGATATAAATTAAATTAATTTTAGTTAATGTTATTATATGATCTTATACTTTGTAAAAAAAAAAAAAATTATTCACAATATTAAGACTGTAATAGAATCCAAATGGTTCGAAATTCGTTTGAACTCGATTCTAAAATTATTCGACTCAATTTGAATTCAATATGAAAACGATATATACACGAGACTTCGTCGAGGTTTGATAATTTAAACTAATAGAATTTTAACACAATTGTACTCGCTCGATTTTACTCGTGAATATGTTGGTTGTATTTTGTTTATTAAAATATTATAGCATATTGAGAAGTTTTAAGGTTAACTTTGTCTTAATAACTCGGTTAAATATAATATATAGTATAAAATTTACTCTAATAGTGATGTTTGTAAGTAAGATTAATATAATATATAAAAAAAACATTGTAAAAAGAAAAAAGAATTTAACATTAACATGATTTATCTTTTACGAAATGAATCAAATAAATGCTTGCAAATAGTTCGTAAATAGTTTGAATTCGATTAGAATATAATCTGAGCATCAAAATTTTTTTCGATTGGATACTCGATTTTGAATTCGAGTATAGAAAAAATAATTTAAGTAAAATTTGAGTATTCCAGTCTATACTTGAATTTAACTCCTTTACACACTCCACAATATAAATTACATCTCAAATTTTCATCAACAACCTTAAGTTTAAATTAATATAATTACATTTTACTCAAAAAGTAAAGATATATCCATTGAAATATATTTATTTTAGTTATCAGTTTAGGTCCCATGCTCTGCAGGCGGGGAGTTAAATTTTACACAATGGAAGACACAACATGAAATTGGTTTTGGCGGGGGTTGAGGAGATTCCGATAGAAGGTGTTAAATGTTATAACGACTTTAATCAGTGGGTTTTGGTGGGGGTAAAGCAGGAGGTGTTACGAGTGTCCGTCAATGCAATGAAGTTGCTCATTGTCATTACCCAACTAACTCCGTTGTCTCATTCTCTATCATCTGACTGAAATAGTTGAGAATTCAAAATAATAATAATAATAACAACATTTAACATTTTAAATTTGAAATAGAAGAATGAATAGAGTTCAAGGTCACAAAGTATGTTGTTTTGCTATAATTCGGAAACCTAGTCATATGAAATGATTTCATACGATTTACTATGACATTTTTTTCTATATTTATTAATACAAGGTTTTCTAAGGTTGTAATATTCACAATAGGATTTTAGATTAAATCTAAAGAAATATTATGAATGGACAAATGTTATAATTTTAAGGAGTGTTGCTAGTAATGCAGTATATGTTGCACTAGTAAATTATTCTATATGTATCAAAATAAATGTCTTAATTAATTTTAGCACGTTGGTTGATTAAAAACTTTTTTGTTCAAAGTTACTTTTGGAAATAATTAATAAATGACTAAGTATTTCAATTGAATAATGCACACTTTATATTTCTAATACAAAATTGTTCTCAAACAATTAAAAATTTTAATTGTGGTAAATTATTTAATGCATTGAAATAAATTTATATTTATTTTTCAATATAGACCACTACAACAATTTTGGGATAAAATAAAAAAAAAATAGTGAAATCGTACTTCTTAATATAGAACTAAGACATTTATTTTGAGACATCTAAAAAAGAAAATTAGGTCATTTATAATAGGACCGAGAAAGTATCACAGCGTTATAAGGAATATAGGGAGCTAATGTTTATTTTTGACATCATTTAGAGCGTGTCTTGGAGTTTAGTTGATAGGAGAAACGAAAAAAAAAAATGAGCGAAAAATATTTATTTCAGACATCTTTGAAATTTTATTTTATTTTATCTTATTTTATTTTATTGAGTGAAAATAAAAGAGAATGGGAAGAAAAAGTGAATTTTTTTGCAATTTTTTTTCCGAAATGTGAAAATTTAGAGAGAAAATTTTCTTTAACTTCTACAAATTTTTCTTAATGTCAATTTTGTCCTTCACCTTCTTAATAAAATCATAACATGTCTTGATAATAAAAAGATACAACTATAAAATTGATACTTTTATTTTCTTATGAACTCCCAAACAAAACAATAAAATTTTTAAATTAACTTTCTTTTCTCTCCATAAACTCTCAAACAAAGAGACAAATAAATATTTTTTTTAATTTTCTCATTATTTCTTTTTTTCTCGTTAAAAACTCTTAAATAGGATACTAATGTCTGGTGTCTATGATCTCAACATTAAAATAATAAAAAATGATCGCTATATTATAAGCTAAAATATTAATGATCATTGGACGAACAATTTTAGACGCTGATGCTATGAACCCTTATTATAGGTGCTACAATAATTTTATTCTTAGGGCGTTGCGTTATACCTTATTATAGTTATATTACATGAGAAAACTTCTGTTTTTTTTTTTTTTTTTGTAAAAATAAGGTTGTATTTTATTTATGAAAAAATGAGAAATAAGTTATCGTTCAAGTGAGTTATTTCGGTGGTCACTTAAAATTTATGTGATCTGACAAATTATTAACTAATATTTTCTCTATTTCAAAAACAAAAGTAACATTTGAAAATAAAATTTGTTCTTAAAAAAGAAAAATATTTACATAATTTTTTCATTATAGTGTCATATTTTTTAAAATTCGTTATTACAATCTTCTTATATAATCTTTAATTGGATATTCATAACAAATTTAATGAAAAAAATTTATTATTATTACATGTAATTCTTAATCAAATATGAAAAATTAAAAGTTATCAAAAATTCAAATATTACTTTTTTTTTAGAACAAATGGAGTATTAACGGTGAAGCCTCAAGACTCACATATCCTCTGTAAAGTTAAGTTATACCTTAATTTGTGTAAATCTATTTTTATTGAAGTTGTGTCAAATTTTTAATATATTTTTTTGTTACAAAGTTATGCCAAATTAAAATGCCTCTCATTATTATATACCGATTGTTGCTGAATTAACTCATTCAACATTCATATATTTCTCATGCCCACTTTATTTGGTTATTTTTATTTATGTATTTGAATATTGTACTGTAAGTTGTTGTGTGATGAAAAACGGTAAAATATTTTTTTTTATAGACATGTAACCTCTCATTAGTTAAGTTTATTCTCAACGGGGATTTAGTTAAAAAAATCATAAAGTTTATTTTGTTGATACAGACACGTCAATAATGATAGTTCGTTAGATAGTTTTCTCTGTTATAATATAAAGGAAAAGTAAAAGAGAGAGAGCAATGTTATTTCTATATTATATCTCAACTTCAATGTCCACCAACACCATTATACAATGTCTCTATTTATAGGCCATAAAATGTACAAGAAGAGCTATACAAGTGGAGAGGTGGATAAGTGAAAAAGTTGGAGAGGTGGGGAGATGGAGAAGTTGGAGAGGTGGGAGGTGGAGAAGTTGGAGAAGTTGGAGAAGTTGGAGAGGTGGGAGGTGGAGAGGTAAAATGTATATATATATATATTGCATAACACTCCCCCTTAGACATTTTACCTTATATTATACACAATTAATATGTTCTGCAGGACAAATTATAAATTAGGTACGTCAGGACCAAAAATTAACTGATATTTCTAGATTAGTTATATTGCCTCATTAAAACCTTACTAAGAAAACCCAATGGGATAAAACTTAGTGAAGGAAAACGAGTACAACGTGTATAATACTCCCCCTCATTTTAATATATATCTCTGAAACGACGGATACCAATCTTATGTGTAAGTTGTTCAAAAACTTTTCTCCACAATGATTTTGCGAATAGATCTGCCAAATTATCACTTAACCTAATTTGACAAACATTTATCAAACCATCCTTCTGTAGATCATGTGTTGAGAAGAATTTTGGTGAGATGTGTTTGGTTCTGTCACCTTTAATATATCCTTTTTTGATTTGAGCAATACATGTTACATTGTCTTCATATATCATAGTTGGGTTTCCTTTGATTGACTCGAGTCCACATTCCTCCTGGATGTGTTGAATCACTGATCTCAACCATACACATTCTCGTCCAGCATCATATAGAGCAATTAATTCGGCATGATTTGATGATGTCGCTGTCAGTGTCTGTTTTATTGATCGCCATGAAATTGCAGTATCACCATATGTAAATACATATCCAGATTATGACCGAACTTTATGTGGATCTGATAAATACCCTGCATCTGCATATCCAACTAATTTGGATTTTTTATTCTTTTGGTAAAATAGTCTCATATCACTTGTCCCACAAAGGTAACGAAACACATGTTTAATTCCGTTCCAGTGTCGGCGTGTTGGATCAGAGCTATATCTTGCCAATACATTGACAGAAAATGCAATATCAGGTCTTGTATTATTAGAAAGATACATCAAAACCCCTATTGCACTTAAGTATGGTACTTCTGGACCAAGACCTTCTTCATTCTTTTCTCGAGGACGATAAGGATCCTTTTCTACATCAAGTGATCGAACAACCATTGGTGTACTTAGAGGATGAGATTTGTCCATATTAAAACGTTTTAACATCTTCTGGATGTAATTCGATTGATGGACAAAAATACCATTATTCAAATGTTTGATCTGTAGCCAAGACATAATTTTGTTACACTAAGATCTTTCATTCCAAATTCTTTTTTTAATAAATTTGCAGTCTTTTCGATCTCTTCAGGAGACCCAATGATATTCAAATCATCAACATATACTGCAATAATTGTAAAAGCCGAGATTGTTCTTTTAATAAAAACACATGGACTAATTTCATTAGATTTATATCCCACTTTTATGAGATATTCACTTAGTCGATTATACCACATTCGACCCGATTGTTTTAGTTCATATAAAGATCTCCGTAACTTTATAGAATACATTTCTCGAGGTTTTGATTTAAGTGCTTCAGGCATTTTTAGTCCTTCAGGGACTTTCATATAGATATCATTATCAAGTGATCCATATAAATAGGCTGTGACTACATCCATGAGACGCATTTGAAGTTTTTCAGTGATTGTGAGACTAATTAAAAATCTAAGAGTTATTACATCCACTATAGGTGAATACGTTCCTTCATAATCAACTCTTAGTATTTGTGTAAAACCTTGTGCTACAAGCCTTGCTTTATATCTCACAATCTCATTTTTCTCATTCCTTTTTATTGCAAATACCCACTTGTAACCTACAGGGTTAACATGTTTGGGAGTTAGGAGTACAGGTCCAAAAACATTGTGTTTTTCAAGTGAATCTAATTCAAACTTCAGGGTATCTTTCCATTTTGGCCAATCATTTCGATGCCTACACTCTTCAAGAGTATTTGGTACATAATCATTCTCATTTAGCACATCAGTTGCTATAGCATATGCAAAAATTTGATCAACACGTGTTTCATTGCGGTTCCATATTGTACTATTTTGTACATAGTTTATTGAGATCTCATAATCATTAGGCACCTGAGTTTCTTCTGGAACTTCATTAACCTCTTCTGGGGTTTTATCGACCTCTTCTGGGGTTTTATCGATAACCTCTTCTGAGGTTACACCAACTACTCTATTCTGCTCTTTCCTTTTTCGTGGATTTCGATCTTTGGAATCATTTGGTCTTCCACGTTTTCTTTATATAGAAACCTCTGCTGGGATTACATCAATTCGAGCAGGTGCATTTAAAGCTGGTACATGTGATTTAGTAACCCTTTTTGTATCTACAAATGCATCTGGTAATTCATTTGTTATTCTTTGTAAATGTATAATCTTTTGAACTTCTAGTTCACATTGACCACTTCGGGGATCAAGATAAGATAATGATGATGCATTCCAATTACTTCTTGTTGTTCCAGCTTTTCTTTTTCTCCCCCTAAGATTGGGAATATTGTCTTATTAAATTGACAGTCAGCAAAACGTGTTGTAAAAACATCTCCAGTTTTTGGTTCCAAATATTTAATAATTGATAGAGAGTTAAAAGCAATATAAATTTTCAACCTTCTTTGTGGTCCCATTTTGTTACGTTGTGGTGGAGAAATTGGAACATACACAACACAACCAAAAATTTTAAGATGAGACAAGTTTGGTTCTCTTCCGGAGACCAATTGTAATGGAGAAAATTTATGATATGCAGTTGGTCTTAATCTAATAAGTGTAGCAACATGTAAAATGGCATGTCCCCATGCAGAAGATGGTAGATTACTTTTCATCAGTAATGGTCTAGCAATCAGTTGTAATCTCTTAATTAATAATTCTGCTAAACCATTTTGAGTATGTACATGAGACACTGGATGTTCTACCATAATTCCAATTGACATACAATAATCATTAAAAGATTGGGATGTAAACTCTCCTGCATTATCAAGTCTAATGCTTTTAATTTGATAATCTGAAAAATTTGCTCTCAGTTGGATTATTTGTGCTAATAGTCTAGCAAATGTAACATTTCTTGTTGCCAATAGACAAACATGTGACCATCGAGTTGATGCATCAATTAAAACCATAAAATATCTAAATGGTCCACATGGAGGAAAAATAGGCCCACAAATATCTCCTTGAATTCTTTCTAAAAATGAAGGAGATTCATTTTCAATTTTATTTGAAGATGGCCTAATTATTAATTTTCCAAGAGAGCATGCTGCACATGATAAATCTTTTGATACTAGGATCTTCTGGTCCTTTAGGGGATGCCCATTTGCACTTTCAATTATTCTCCTCATCATAGTGCTACCTGGATGACCTAACCTGTCATGCCACAGAATAAATGTCTTTGTGTCAAGTAACTTCTGGTTGCTGACCATATTTGATTCTATTGGACTTATGTTCATACAATATAATCCAGAGGATAAACCTTCCAACTTTTTCAATATGATCTTCTGGTCATATTCAATAGATGTAATGTGAAGATACTCAATATTATTTTCAGTCATGGTTTCAAGATGATAATCATTCCTTCTAATATCCTTAAAACTTAGTAAATTTCTTTTGGATTTACTTGAGTATAATGCATCGTTTATAAATAATTTTATTCCTTCAGGTAACAAAATACAAGCTCTTCCAGAGCCTTCAATTAAATTACTAATGCCAGATATTGTATTAACATGTGTCTCTACAAGAGACAATTGAGAAAAATATCTCTTACTTTTTAGTATAGAGTTTGTTGTTTCACTGTCTACTAAACATTCATCTTTTCTATTTGCCATAACTTTTCTTGAACCTCCAATCATATTCTTTTTCCTTATTCTCGAAACAAAATCCAATCGTAATTTGACTGGAGCAAACTCGTGCTGATAATGTGTTATAATATAAAGGAAAAGTAAGAGAGAGAGAGAGCAATGTTATTTCTATATTATATCTCAACTTCAATGTCCACCAATATCATTATACTACAAAAAGAGATATATAAGTGGAGAGATGGATAAGTGGAGAAGTTGGAGAGGTGGGGAGGTGGAGAAGTTGGAGAAGTTGGAGAGGTGGGAGGTGGAGAAATTAGAGAAGTTGGAGAGGTTGGAGAGGTGGAAGGTAGAGAGGTAAAATGTATATATATATATTACATAACATTTTCAACTAATTCATACGAAATACTGAACATGTTAGTTAATAAAGACAAGTTTGCCTGTTGCTTATTTGCTTAGGAAATTGTTGCTCGATCACTGTTAATAATTCCTAAAAGGCCATTTATTTATTTATTATTAAATTTCTTTTTATTTATTCATTTTGTCAAGCGTGTTTAAACCCTTTTTTTTTTCTTTCTTTTCTTTTTCTTCAAATTTCAGCATTATCAAAGTTTTTGATGGGTTTGACTAATTTCTTCTTAGTTTGTTGTGTTAATTATTTTCAAATTTTAACTTATTTTCAATTAATTTAAAATACTTCCTTATTTTTCTCAATATTGTAACCATTTTTACACAACCTTTTTCAATATTTCATTCATTTTTATTGTTGTGAGTTTATAAATATGAATGTGAGTTTAATGAGTTTATGTGAGTGCGTATATATATATATATATACACACACATTGTGTATATAAATATGTATTATGTTTGTGTATTAAAAATAATACCCTTATATTAACTAATTACTAATGATTTGTGTTTGACTATTTCTTATTTTATCTCATTTATTTACACACTCTTTTACTTACTCTTTATCAACATATCTAATTAATATGAATCCTCATATTTATATATACATATCTCATACTACTTTGTTTGTTTATGTCAACGTCCAGTCTCTTTTTATTGTACTATCACTGATTTATTCTTTATCATTATGAATTTACATATATACTGTGAGTTTATATATATGTGATGTGAGTTTATATGAATTTATAAACATGTAATGTCAGTTATATATGTTTATTGTAGGTTTATGAGAGTATATATATGTGTGTCTATATATATACATATAGTGTGTATAAGTTAATAAGTATGTACTTTTATTCGTTTGATTGATGTAAAAATTTCAATTAATGTTAAATTATTTGTTGTTTTATATTAGGATCAGTAATATTATTGTACGCATAATAAATGCATAAACTAAGGTAACAAATTTGGGGATAATTCAATTTTGTTAATCTGTTTTATTATCATTTTCGCCAGAGTTTCTCTCTTTTATTTTAAATTGTCAACTAATTTGTTGGGATTAATAAATAAGAGTAATATTTGACATTTATTGTTATTTGTTTCATTAATAAAATACATATATTTAATAGAAATTGACTAAAATTTTATTGTTAATTTTGATGACGGACCAGAGATTACCTAATTTATATGTTGACTTTCACAACTTGTCCACGAGCCCACATCATCAAAAGTGGCCGGTCCATCAACGTTCTTCATTTTTTTATTTTTTCTTTATCTAAAATAAAAATAAAAATATTAAACTTTCTTCTTTCCAAGTTGAATGCCTAGATGTATTAATTTGTTGAGCTTAACAAGAATAGGATGTAAGAAACTTGATGGGTTCAATACAAACTTAAAAAGATAATATTTCGAATTAGAAACAGTTAAACTAGTCAATAAAATCACATTTTCCAAGTCCCATATCAAAACTTTTAAGAAACGAGTTCAGAATCATCTTTTGTGTGTTATTGACGATAAATAAATTTATCAAGCTTTTACATTTTAAAGAACTTAATAATTAATATGTTCGTATCAAATGGGGCCAAACAATGTAATCTGTTTTTGATTTCGCTACTCATAACTTACTCAAGAGAAAGCAGTGATCAAGAAATATGTTTTTGAACCCACACGGTCCAACTACAGAGATGAAAGACCTTCGAGCAATGATAGTTAATCGAACCGGTAAGGTTAATGAACGGACGGATCACTTCGGATCGTTATTAAATCAATAATATCATAATTATGTATGTATAACTTTTATCAAAAATTATTTTTTAATTTATATTTCTTATTTTTATAATTATGTTCACTTTAATGACTAACACACAACATAAATGATTTAGTTTTCTGCATATAATGTGTAAAATTTAGTTTTAAAAAAATTAAAATGTGCAAAATTTAAAATTAAAAAAATATAATATAAGTGGTTGAATTAGTGAACGAGTGACTTGGTCAATGAGTTGAACGGTCAATCGATAATTCACCAATTCAAAATGGTTTTTGAATTAAAATAATTTTAGAGCGTTAACCTAACCGATCGACGGTCCAACCGATCAAACTGGGCGGTATGGACCGGATTTCAACACATTCCCTTCAAGTTCAACATTTGTTCTTCAAAACTATCTTCCACAACAAAGATTTTTTAATTCAAGGGATTGAAGTATAAAGATAAAGAAATACTCCATTCATTTTACAAAAATAGTAACATTTAAATTTTTAACGATTTTTAATTTTGCATATTTGACTAAGAATTACATGTAAATATAATAAATTTTTCTCATTAAATTTGTTATGAATGTCCAATTAAAGATCATGTAAGAACATTATAATAAAAAAATGACATTATGATGAAAATTTTATGCAAATGTTATTTTTTTTATAAAATATTTTATTCTCAAATGTTGATATCTTTTAGAACAAAGAGAGTATGATATTGTATGCACGTAATAAAAATTAAAAAAATAAGATTGCCCATCAAATTTTATCACATGAATTGCACATGATTAATTTTTAGTTAAAATTTGATAAAAACACTTAATTGTCGTCTTAGTGAAAGATGGAGGGAGTAAATTGTCGGAAACAAAAAGAAAGATTGACATTAAAAAGTGACTAAAGGATGGGGAAAAAGAAGTGCAAATTTGTCTTATTAATTTAAACTTAAACTCAAGTCTTGCAACTATTGAATCTACTTTTTTTTTCGATAGATGTGCTCTCCGGACACTCGAACATGCTTAAATAGAAGCATGACAACGAACAATGAAATATAAAAAGTAGCACTTAACTATCAATAAAATTGCTTCTTTTTTATTTTTCCAAAATTGAATCATCAATAATTTAAATCAGATAAATTGATCGAATAAAAAACATAAATCTTGTGAAATGGGTAAAAACATATGACTTTAACAAAATCATGACAATCAAAATAAATATTGCATGTAAGTATAACATGTTCTCTCCAAATTATTTTCTTATCACTGAAAATTCTGGAGTTGAATGAAATAGGTACAATACTCTTAAGCCTTAAATTTCAACTCCGATCAATGGTAAAGACGGTGTTATGAAGAAATCTCTTTTGTAAATCTGACTTAAACTTAATTCTAATTAGTTGAACTCTAGATACACTGCTCAATATCGCGAGAGAAACAAAAAGAAATTGTCACGTCAATCATATTTGGGCTCTTCGTTTTATTTAAGGATGGATAAATCTTTTTTTTTTTTTTAATAGAATTTCATTTCGAAAAATTGATTCCGCTTAATTTTAGTGCTTTTTACGTAGGTTACAATTAATCAAATTAGATATTAGTAACAACAAAATCTATCCTTTCAATTCAGTACCATTACCAACTTTTAGAATATTTAACTTAATTCCTTTATAAACCAAATTGAGATTAACTCTTTGTAGTTAGGGGTGTACATAAATATAAATTGATATGAATACGTCTATAATCATATTGTTTCAATTTTAAGTGAATACGAATATGAATAATGTCTAACGAATAAATTCGAATACAAACATAAATATAGAATATTTTGAATATAATTAAAGTGAAAGTAATTTAAATATTTTAATAAAATATGTGAGAAATATAAAATAAAAAAATTTCATTTAAATAAAAAATTCCATTATAACCTTAGTGTTCATTTTATAATAAATTATCAATTAATTTATGAATGTAAAATTGTTATTTAACTTACATAATTTACTTATACTTTAATAAATAAAATAGTTATTAATATATTGTAATAAATATGACTAGCTTTTAAATCTATGCGAAATACGGTAGTTTAATATATGGTGATGATAATATTTTTGCAAAAATTATATTACAATATTAAATTAAAAAAATGTGTTATGAGAATTAATAATATATTTTATAATTTTGCAATCAATAATTAGCTAAATTTAGACACAAGGATAATTAAAGTTGTACTTTGATATATTTTTTCTTATAAATATATTACATGAAGATCTCTTTAAAAAAAAATTTTGATTAAAAAATAAGAATATTGTATTTATTTATTTATTAATTTCTTGTATTTGAATATTAAACCATTACTTTTTGTGCCATGAGAAATGAAAATAGTTTTTAATAGATGTGCACCCTATAATTAGTTAATTTCAATCACAATACTTTGTTATAGTTATGATTTGTAAAATTTATAATTTTTTTGGATAAATTTGTCTTTCTTATTGTCAAAAGATAATTATTTGTTCTCTTTCATTTCCTTATTTTTATTAAATACTTTAACTTAAATATTAATTTTTGTTTTATGTTTGCCCTAAAAATTATTTTATATTATTTTTTAAAAAAATATTTTTTTGTGCCATCTAATATAACACTTTTTTAGCATTTGTAAAATATTTAATTAGAATAAAAAGTTAAAAATCAATATTCCAAATTAATTAATTTTATTACATAAGAATTGTAGTTACTTATAAATTAAAGGGCTAATGTTTAGTGAGTACATAAAATCAAAAATATTGTCTCTTAAGTCATACACTATTTTTATCATGTCTTATAAGCCTAGTTATACTAATATTTATTTATTTATATAAGTTTATTATTTTATTATTATTACTTATTATTACATCAATCAATACATTATTCGGTTAATACTAAATCACCCAGCTGTCTTCCACTCAACCCCGCACCCCACATCCGACCTATCCACCTCACCCTCCATCCCCACTAACCTTATTGTTTTCAAAAAACAAAAAAAATCTTATTATTTAAATTTCATACCCAAACACCCCTACACCATCACTCATCCCTTATGCGAACGTTAACCCCCCACCCTCACCACCCTCATGCTGCGCAAGCTCACACATTAACCTTATTGTTTTTAACAAAATTCTTTTATGACATAAATTTTATACCCAAAACATCCCCACACCCTCACCACCCCTACCCCTACTAAATCTTAGTGTTTTTGACAAAACTATCCTATGAACAAAATGTCATGCTCAAAACAATCTCACACTTTCACCCGCCCCTCCCCACCCTATCCCCCACCCCCACTAACCCTACTATTTTCAACAAAATTATCTTATGGCCAAAATTTCATCCCCAAAACAACATCACACCCTCACCCCACTCATTTCCCACTAAACTTACTGTTTTTGACAAAATTATTTTATGACATCTACTTAATTATACCCTCCCCCACCCCTAAACTTATTTTTTCAACAAACATATCTTATGACCTAAATTTAATATCATCATTCGTCTCCTTGTACACACACCACACTCACCTAAATCCCCCTACCCACCCACAATTTTATTGTTTTTAATAAAATTATTTTACAACCTAAATTTCATCTCCCAAACACCCCCACACTTTTATCATCCACTTCCTTCACCATATACATCCTTGTTAGCTTAACAGACTAACTTGTTCTTACAAGCGAATAGATTGTAAGCAGCTCTAGGTCGTAGAATCTCATCTGCATACGACCATAAGTAAATGGGTACTACCGGTACTTCAGCACGTATGAGGGATGGATAGAGGATTTGTTTCACCGGGCGGACGCCACCCCTAATAGCGATCCTCACCCCCTCCCCGCCTACTAATTTTTTTCTTTTAAGAAAATTATTTTATAACTTAAATTTATTCTCTTAACTTCGCCACTCGTCCAACCCCACTATCGTCATGCCACCCCATATTCCACACTTCACACCCTAGCCCTCTCACATCCCTTCTCTCCCATAATCGTAATATTTTGTTGACAATAATCTAGTTATAATGGAGTGAGGGGTGGTTGGTAACGTTTGGGTGACGTGGGTGGTAAGAAAGAGTGGAACAGATAGGATGGATTGGGTGAGGTAGGTGGTAAGAAAGAGTGGAACAGATAAGATGGATTGGGTGAGAGGTGTTGGGGTGGGGGCAATGTGAGGGTACATTGGTGCTTTGGGATGAAATTTAAGTTAAAGATTAATTTTGTCAAAAACAACAAGGTTGGTGGGTGGGTGCAAGGGTGGGGGTGATGGATAAGTTGTGTGGTTGGTGGGTGCGTTAGGAAATATATGTATTTATATTTATGTTAGCATATATATTTATATTTATATATAGTTATTAAATATAAATATATTAAAATAATAAGTTAGACTTTTAGGACATTATATGACTTAAGAGATAATATTTTTATTTTTAGGTACCAGCCAGACATTTACAATAAATTAAATTTTAATTGGAGAGAAAATAATTGATGTTGAACCAAATTAAATAAAATTAGAAAATTTATAGGGATAAGATCCTTGATTGGATTATTACATTCATAGAAAGACAATTATTAAGCAAATTTTAGTATAAATAATTGTTAAAAATGAAAATATTAACAGATGCAAATATTTATATGTCCATATCCTATTAATAATTGGATATAGATGTTCTAAATATGAACACAGATACTTTTAGGGCTGTAAATCGAACCAAACGGTTCATGATTCACTCGAGCTCAATTCGATTCAAGACGAAAACTAGCTAAACTCGATACTCAATTTACAATTCGATAATTTAAATGAGCAGAATCTGAGCACGTCAGTATTCGTTCGATTATACTTGCAAGTAGTTTGATTCCATTCTTTATGCTAAAATAGTAACATATATGATAAATATATAATCAATATGTTTTAATAATACGTTTAAATGTTATTCATATTAAATAAGTTACTCTAAAATTAATGTCCATAAATAAAATCAACTTTTATATATAATTTGTGATGGCCACAAAATCTCATACTGGATTTCAGGCACCATCAATAATTGGCAAAAGAAAACTGACATCATCCAAGCATGCATATCGTTAAATAAAAGAAATAATAGTAATCTCTATTACATTATCCAACAAAAATATTCTAATAGTGAAACTTTATGAGCGGTCCACACAGGCCTTACAATCTAAACATCTCACTAATAGCATCACGCTTCACTCTTCTTTTAAATGTCATCCAAAGGAGGGCGATCAGAAATCGTTCATCATGTCAATTTCGCTTTGCCTTTATCAAACACCTTCGCCTTCTCATCATATTCTGCAAACATTTAATAATAGCAAAGTGAGTGATTTATGTTCGCAAGTGTATAATCATGTATTGGGTGAGGCTTAAAAGGTAGATAATTTATTTGGCTTAAGTGTTTATTAGGTTTGGGTGAAAACAATGCCAACACCTCTTGATAATTTGGAAAAATATAGTTTTTAGGGTTCCCGAGTGATAGTGAGGTATTTGACCATTTATTTAAAAGAATATAAAATAATTTCACATACGCCTTGTAACTATGTCCGTTTGGCGCACATGCCTTTAGGAACTCTATATCAAATAATATATCAGTTGGTTAGCCTGACCACCATCTGATTTTATCATGATGACATACGTAGTCGATGTAGAAATCTTTATCTGCGAGGGTTCGGTTATTGATGCCACGGTTTTCGTTTCCTATAAATCCCAGGTCCGGGATGTCAAGCAGATACATCCCACTAGTCTTTAGTTACCCAAAAAGAAAGATATACTTTACAAGTATGGGGTAAAGAATAAGTTTTCTACATCCATATAGGATCTTTGGCGTGTTAACGAATTTGAATAGTTAACAACTGCCCAAAGAATACTTGATTATAGTACAATATTTTTCACGTATATCGGATCAATGGATCATACATTACTTAACTTTGAATAAATTGAAGCATGAATATTGACACAATAATATTTTGGATACATTACGTATATTGAAAGAATGATTATACGTATTAATTGAAAGAATGTAGAGTGAGTATATACTTACATTGGGTAGTTAATAGATCTTATATTTAACAACTTGCGTAGGGGACAACTCAGTAAATATGTACATTCCATGAGTAATTTCAACTTAACTACATATGAGGACGCACTTGCAAGGTATTTGTAAAATTCTTAGGTCCGTGATTATCTAGTTAAGTCATCGTTCATTAAGTTAGGATTCAATTGGAATCGAATTGAAATTCAAGAGATTTTTGGACTAATAATACATCGTTCATAGGCTCCTAATAAAACAATTTATTTGTTGGAGGCTTTAGATTAATTAATTAATTAATACTGACTAATTAATTTTAACTTAAATAATTTATTAATCATTTATTATCCGTCAAAACTTTATTCCTTAATTATTATTTAATTTTTTTAATTAAACAATAATCACTTCTCAATTAATTTAGCATAAATAATTTATTAATCATTTAATATAAATTTAGAGTTTCTTCCTTAATTATTATTTAATTCTTTCAATTAAATAATAATCATTTATGAATTAATAATTTGTCACTTAATTATGGTAATTAAGAGACTATTTTTTCATTAATTATTTTATTTCTAAATCATAAAAAATTTATTTACGTGTCAAAATAATTATCCTTTAGTTATTCATTTATCAATTTAAATTGTGCATGTATTTTATTTTATTTTTAAATTTAGATTGGACCTTGAGAATAAAATAAAAAGGGCTAGATCGGATCGGGACAAGTCCAGGTCAGAACCGAGTCGGTTTGGCCCAATCCGACGTCACCTTTTTCAACAATTAGGGTTTCGGTCGGGGGCTGCCACCGGCGCCGTATTCGTCGGAGCCACGGCTGGCACCCCCGAAACTGTTATGTACAGTGCACGTTCGACGATAAAGGCACCACCATGGGCTCCCCCTTCCCACCCGCACCCCTCCCCATCCGAGCTCGCCCCTTCTATTTTCCCCCACCCGGCCCCGGCCGCC
>CM025784.1:31573127-31788577 GCA_014636745.2 Centella asiatica | reverse complement strand
GCGGGGCGCCCCCGGGCGGATTGTGCCTGCCCGGCCCGGCCCGAAACAGACCCCCCCCCCCCCCCCCCCCCCCCCCCCCCCCCCCCATGTTGCGAGCTCTCCATTAACAGCGGCGAAACTTGCGGTCGAGTTTCAACTCCTCATTTTTTCACCATTTTTGACTAAACAAGTATAGATATGAAAGAGAAATCACCTAGAAACACAATCATGCTATCTATTTTGAGTTTTAACAACACAATCGCAAGAAAAATTAGATTTTTCAGTTTGGTCTTTTAAGGTTTCAACCGAACTTGAATAAGCACCATACTCGACCATTTTTAAAAATTCTTTGAGGAAAAATGAAACCATGAACTACAGGAATTAAATGCTCAAATCAATTTGAACAAACACAAACTCATCTTGCCAAAATTTTAGTTTGAAAATATAGGATTCTTGAGTGTTCTTCCTTTATTTCTTGAATTTTTATTTTTATTTTGATTAAACTTTAAAATTCAATATCTCATAAATTATTGATGCTATGCAGACATGTTATACATGAATTTGATAATGAAAATTTTATTTTACACAATGGTAATAACAAAAATAGTAATAAATGCTGAAATAAAATGGCAGTGTGTTACCTCTTTAAAGTTTTAATGAGAAAAATATTAAATTTTCAATAAATGCTCTTAAATGAAATTTTAGATTCTTGTGTGGTGGATTTGTTGGAGAAAAATCATTGATGTGGAGGTTAGGATTTAGTTATAATGATATATTTATATAACTTGCAATTCATTTTTGACCATTAAATTAGTTTTTGAAAATTTTACTTAGATTAGAAAAAATTTCTCTTGGATTGGAAATCCTTTCCTTGTTTTGTCATTTAGGGAAAATGCTGAAATTTTGAATTTAATTAGTGTTTAACTTGATTTGTTTAGTCACTAATTACATTTTTAATGGTTATGCATTGATTTATTATATAAACCGAAAAGTTTATTCGTATTAGTGAAACCAAATTGTGTGCATTAATTTGCGTGATTTGCACGTATATTTAATCGTAAAATCTATTAGTCATTGAAATGAAACGAAAATTTCATAATTAGCACAAACTTAATGTTCATACAATTTATTTGAATTTTCGGGTTCTCACATAATTTTTATTTTAAAAGAACAAAAAAAATTATATTATTATGAAAATTTTCACCAAATTTATGTGCTTATAAATAATTTATAATTGACTCAAATCGAATAGAGTAGTATCTGAGCATCAAAATTATATTTGACTTCATACTCAAGTTCGAATTCGAGTATCAAAAAATTTATGAAAATAAAATCTGAACACTCTACTTTTCACTCAAATTCAACTCGTTTACACTCGTACCTTTATTGAATTTTTTATTGAATTTCAAATATTTCGATTTTGATTAGATCATCTTAAACCTATTTAAAATGGATTATAATTTTCTTGCTATATCCCAAGTTAACATTTTCATTCTCTCACGCTATTAATTTTATATAACTAAAGCCTCCTATATAAACAAGTTCACATTAACATTATCAAATTTACATTTCCATTATCTTACCAATACTAATGTCAACTCTACTAATCTCAACTCTAGCTATTCATCTTCTACGGAGTATTAAATATTTGAAAGACATAACTATTCTGTAATAATATTATACTTTTGGTTGGAGAAAAAATATTTTAAAATGAAATTTGTTCTTAAAAATAATTAAATTTGTATAAATTCTTTATTGCGACGATAAATTTATCATAATAATCTTTTTCTCTTATCATTAATTAAACACTAATAAATTTTATAATAGAATTATTATTCACATATATGATTATCAATCAATCAAATATATTCTATTATTAACATTCGTCAAAATCTCAAAAATATTAATCATTTGTAGAACGGATTATACGACCGCCTCAACAGAAGTTACTCCGGAAGAGAAAAAATTGCCTTTCTAAATTAACATTGAAAATACTTGGTGGAGGAGAAGTACATGGGATTACCTTTATCCTCATAGGTAACTCTATAACAAAAACAAATTAAACCATACAACTCTTTAACAATTAATTTCCTAGCTCCTTAAACAAACAAAGGAGTGTGTGTTTGAGTTTGATTAGCAAAAGAAGTTGCACCACTAGATCTATAAGGTGGATGAGTAGGAGGCCTATTGTTGTTATTAGTATTTTTCTTTGCAGCATTCATGAGGGAAGAACAAGAACCCCTTGATGTCTTTTTAGATATCATTAGCCTTGAGGTTTCACTTTTGGGAAACAGATTGTGATTTGATGCTGATAATAATCCCACATAGCTTTTGCAAGATTTGAGCCTCTTGTTGTAAGGATTCTCTGGTTTGGCTAAATCTTCCAAACATGTCACATTTGATAAACATGTGAAGGATTGTGATTTCCCTTGATAGTGCTTTGACAAACCCCTCCTGCAAATTGTTAAAACTAATTTGTTAATTACTTAAAATAATATGTACAAAAATCATTTGAACCAATAAAATTAATTATTGTTCTAACACACACCAACATATAAACAAAATGGTTATGCTTTTTCTCAACAAAAAAATAACACACATACTCACACACACAATAGAGAAGGAAATGAACTTAAAAGGCTTACTTGAAAGGGAGTTGTTGAAGGAGGGTGGACATGTCATTGAAGCTGGCACCATCGCCGCCGCCGGCAAGTTGACCGGCCGGCGGCGAAGAGGATAAGTGTGAAAATGGGGAGCAAGGTGAAGAAGAGAGAGAGGAAGACACTTCTAATTCTATTGATGAACCATGATTGTTGTCATCGTCATCATCAGAATCCACAGAACCAGTACTTGAATCCTGATCAGAACCGCAAGAAAAACCCTTGAAATTCTCCTCACCCATTATCACACCATTAGATTGTTCATCAAAAGAAACAAAACCCATCTCGAAAAACCAACTAAAATCCAATTAATTTCACTCAGTAAATAGACCAGATTTGGATAGTAGAAATGCAGTTGTAGAGACACAACAGAACCAAGAAACTTTTTGTTTTGCGAAATGAAGACGGAATATATAAGTTACTTATATGTAGGAAGGACTAGGAGAGAGAGAGGGGATGGAATTGAGATAAGGGTAAAGGTATAAATGCCGATGCGTTATCCATGACAGACAGAGGAGGGAAGAAGGTGGGGATTTAGGTAAACGATTCGGCGTTATCCACTTTCCTCTTTTGTCTCCCTTTCCATGCTCTTGTCCCTACCGACCTTCATTCATGCAAACCGGACACCGATTCCAAAAAGCGCGTGGTTTCCACTAAATCAAATTTCTAATTACGTTCCCCGAAACGGAAATCTATTTTTTTTCTTTTTGCGTATATTACCCAATGGTAATTAGCAAAAAAAAAAAGTATATTATAAAATTGTATAATATAAAATTTTATAATATATATATATATATATATATATATATATATATTAAGTTTTATATAAAAAAATATTTTATTTATATTTAAATCTATTAATAAAATATTATAATGATTAATTAATACATAATTTGTAACTGTAATTCATTACAGAATTTGTAGCTGACTAATCATATTTGTAATTAACCAGATTTTCAGAAAAAGATCAAGTTTTAATACAACTATTTTTACTTGAAATCTTGGGTGTTTATTTTAAAAGTCATTAAAGTTTTTCTGATATTATAACTATTTTCATTCTTACTTAACAAAATATTTTCAGATCGAAAAAGTTTTGAGTATTTCTATTAATCTTCCCCCCACCCCCCACCGCTCTACAAATACTTGAATCTATTTTATTCTAATATAAATTTATAAATTTCTACTATTATTTTCATAATCAGAGAGTAACTACGTACTACTTTTTCTCTCATCTTATTTTAATTACATATATTACATATTTACACCTTAAAGAAATAAACAATATTAAAATAAAAATTATATATAATATATGAAAGATATGGAAAATAAATGACTGTTTACTTCAATAGTTGATTTATAATAATGATAATCATAAGATTACCCCAAAATTGATGTCATTTTCACTCATTCCATTTAATGCTTTAAATGTTCTTTTTTATGTATTTTTGTTATAATTTTTCATAAAAAAAAATAAATATGTCATTTTTAAAAACATTATAAGTCACTATGGTTATTCTCACAATCAAAATGTTATTACAATATTTTTATATAAAATTTGGGTGACCTAATTTATATTATTACCTATATATATAGAGGAAGAGAGTCCCCAAAATAAGTATTTTTTTTCTTTCTCCAATATATTCGTAATATTTTTGAACATTTTTCTTTTTTAACATCTTATATAACGTGATAATATTTTAACGATATGATAAATTTATAAATTCCTATTATTATTTTCATAATTAGAAAGTGATTACGTACTACTTTTTGTATCATCTTATTTTAATTACTTATATTACATATTTACACCTTAAAGAAATAAACAATAATAAAATATAATTTATATATAATATATAAACGATATGGAAAATAAATGACCGATTACTTCAGTAGTCGGTTTATAATATTGATAATAATAAGATATAATATAATTTGACACAACTGCTATACAATGAGATTCACATAAATTATGGTGACTATGAAATATATATTTGAAACGTCCACTATTAAAAAAATATTATTTGGTAATTATGGTAACTGTTGAAATATCTCCAATCTTGAATCACTTATTTCCTGTTTTTCATAATATATATGTCATTTAAAATTTTAATTTTATCTTTAATTATTATAAGAAATGTTATTTTCGGATTTGTAAAAACGGGAGGGGGGTTGAATACAAATCTGAAATTTCTCACCCCATGTAAAAATCACAATATAATATGTAATTTAATTGTGAAATTATATCAACCAATAAACAATGACTTATATTGATTTTGAATCTGAAATACAATCTGTTAATCAAAAACTATTAATACTAACTTCTTAAATATGTTCAGTGATGAATAACTGCAACCCTAGAAAATAATTTTTAGCTACTCAAGTTTTAAGAACTTTCTTCTCAAATTCTAAGAATTTGATATGTTATTACAATGATCGAACAGAATAAAATTTTCTCTGCTCTATTTTGCAATGTAATATTGTTATCTATATATTTTTTATACAATTTCTTATCTCTGCTCTGTTCTGCTTTTCAACAACTTTTGTATTTTTTTTTTGAATAATTTCACTGTTCGATTTGAATAGCGTCTCATCTCTACTCTGTAAAAATATCTTTCTATGAATAAAGATATTTATCAATATCTGTTGTGTATTGAGATTGACCGATAGGTAATGCGATGTCCTTATTTTTATAGACCAGCTTTTCAAATTTGTTAATCCTGATTGTGACACTATTATGGATTTTGGTTGACTTCTTATCTCTAACTGCACGTCCTACTATGTTTAAATTTTGATGTGTTCCAGTCTATGTCATCTTCAATATCTCCTCAATAACTTTGTATCTATTGGTAGCTATTTTATCTGCTGATGAACATAATCCGTCAATGATCATTTATTTACTGATGAACATTTTATCTGTCGATGGTCATTTATCCTTTAATGCAGTTTATTCTCCGATGAATACTTTATCCACCGAGGAACAAAAACATACTTTGATTAGCTGTTTTAGAATTTATCTTCTGATTATCTACTGATGTACATTTACATTGTTAGAGGATAAATTCACTAATGAACGGTTTACACTGTTAGAGATAATACTTGGACAAAACCAGCTGCAGTTTATTTGTTGATATTTATATAACACATCAGTAGTTTCTAGTACAATCTCAAATCTAACAATTTTAAGTATTATATATCATCATCAGATGCTATAATTCCTAACAAGAAATGTGCACTAAGTAATATAATCTTTTTACTAAAATAAGGAAAAAATAAATTTGTGTATAAAATAAACAATGTTATAGATGTCCCATTTATATATATTTTTTAAACATTCTGTTTTGATTATTTCTTACAAACTTTATACACTATTTAATTTTAGGTAAAATGAGACCATTTTACTAAAATTTTCTAATAAATAAATAAATATATAAGTCATTTTGCTTAATTTATTTTAACTCCTCACAAAAAAAAAAGATTTTATTGATAATAAAATTTATAAGTCCTTTATGTTGTTCACATAATTAAAAAGCTAATACTATAATTTTTCTTATTTTATCTTGATCACATAAAATTTAGTTTAAATGGGGAAGAAAATGAGACATGACATCAACAATGTTTGAAAAAGATTTACAATGATACGACTATTTATAAATTAAAATTTTAAGAAAATTTCACTGCATATTTTTCTTCAAAAAAGTAAATACTTCACATGTTTCATAATAACTGACATTTAAGCTACTTGTATATATATATTAAGAAAACTAAAATTTATTGTAACATTTTGATAACTTAACAATTTTACCCCATCCTTAGTTAATATGATAATATGATAAGGAGAGAGCGTGTGTGTTGTGTGGTAGTGTGACATTAAGAAAAACAATGAGAGATAATGATTTGTTAAAGAGTAATTTAAGAAACATAAGAGATAAGTTTTTAGAAATATGTAAAATGACAGTTATTATGAAAAAAATTAAATAATAGAATGCCAGTTATTATCAAATGAAGGGAGTAATAACAAAATAAAAATAATACTTACATTTTTTTTCCTGTACTTTTTGCAAGTGATCTAATGCATTAAATAAAAATTAACTCATTCACTATGTTTTTGATACAAAATATTTTAGGAGGTGAAATTTACAATAAATTTATTTAGTAAAAATTTACATTATTATCTTAATATAGTTGAGTATATATTTTACTTTTTGAATACAAATGCATATAGTTAAAAGTAAATTTATACTTATATGTCACCAATATTATTCGCGTAATAATTTTTTTTTTGATTTATTTTGATTACATAAAGTATAAATGACCTAAATTAAATCACAAAAATCTTATTATATATAATATACAAGTACAGACATAATAAAAATTTCTTAATATAGTACTAAATTACTTTATAAATTATGTTAAGAAAATAATAAGTTTGTTAAGTAATTTTTAAAATTTTTAATCCTTTTATTATTACTCAACATTTATTAAATTATATCACCATTAATAAATATATAGTATTTATAGTGTATAATTTTATATAATAAATAAATATAGATTTATTGTTAGTGAAAACGGTATCTCTCTATCACAATTTTATTTTTACAATTTTGTATTACTAATAAAGCAAGATTTAAGAAAAATATGTATTTTTTCTAAATTAAAATCTTATGGATATTTTCTTTTCAACCTTTTAATGGGAATTATGTTTTATATTTTGAAATTTTAGAAACTTGATAAACTCTCCAATTTTTTCATATTTTATCTTTCGATATACTTAAAATTATATAAAATAAATTATATTAAAATTTATACAGTTCATTAAAATAATTAAAAATTAAATAATAAAGAAGAAATAAGAACATAAATTCATATTGCAACCCAAAAAATATGACAGAAAATATATTTAGTAATAAATTATAATAACGTACAAAGCATATACATCAAAATCATTAAATCTAAAATTTTATATTAATAATTAATGAAAATTTATTTTCTAATTTTATTCATTCGTGAATAAAATATAGTAGAACGATTTAAGTTTTCAACTCGTATTTCATAATTTTCATAATATTTATTAATTCATCTAGCCCTACTTCATAACAAGACCAAATTATATAAAAAATCAAAATTATTACGATTTAAATTTAACAACTACGCTCGACACTTATACGAAAAAATTATAAATTCATGTACGGAGCACGGAATTATTAATGGCCAGTTAGATTAATTTTTAACTAGAGAAAAGTAGGTCGACGGATATGAGGCATTAACTTCGTATAATACTTCCTCCTCCCTCTTCAAAATTAAAAGATACATTTAATTTTCATTACATTATTATATACTCTCTCAGTTTCAGAAAAATATTATATTTAAAAAAATAATTTATCCAAAAAGTGTTATATTTTTTTTTTATTATTTTGTGATAAATAAAAAAAATTTAATTATATACTTATATATCTCGTCATAACTTAAAGAGTTATAATAAATTTATGAAAAAAACTTATGATTTGTATATTTAATTTTTTGTCAAAAATGTAATATTAATAGTAATTAAAAATCTAAATGTTACTTTTTTTGTGAAACAGTGAGATTATAAATCTTATAATTTTATTTATAATATGAATTTATACAGATATTATAACATAAAAGTTTATATTAAGCGTATTATTCATATATAATGTTTTAATTCGAAGTTATTAAAATTTAAAATTTTACTTCAACTTTGAATTATATAATTTTATAAGTATACTTTTTATCTATTATATTAAAGATGTATGTTCCTTTCTATGTACCCATGATAATTTTGAGTCAATAATTTAAGGGGTAAAAAACGAAGATATAATTGACAAATTTAAGGGAGAAATTATGAGGTAGTGTGTATATTTTTTTTCATTTTAATTATTACCTTCTATTTTCCTAATATCTAATAAATTAAAAAATCTATTATTATTTTATACTAAATATTTTTGCCTCTAAAAAAATTATACATTTGCAGACGCATTTCATGTGTCAGACCAACTAATTTCATTTAAATAAGTTGGAGGTTTCGGTTTTTTTATTTTTTTTATTTTTTTTTGGGTTGCTGGAGCTTTTGGTTTAATAATGAAACAAGTGAATATAGAAAATTCTCGAATACCATAGCATGCAACTATTTATAACGTTAATTTTGCTTTTGCGTGTAGATATTTCTAGGATCTCTTTGAAAGGACGTGTGGGGTTTAACCTGTTTTCCCTTTTGGACCTTTAGCCTCCCCATGTGAACAACACACATATAGCCATATTTTAATGTTAATACAAAAAAGTGATAAATGTTGTAATCTCTTCGAATGTTTAAAGGAGTTCCTCGTCAAGAAATAAATTAAACAAACAAATATACATGTTAGGGTGATCAGTGATGTATGCAATCTTTTCATTCTACAAAAACAATTAATTATATTTAAGTTATTACTCAATTTGTTATCAAATAACTGTCATTTATAAATAAAAAGTTAATCAAAGTAAATTTATATTTGACTAAAATTTTTATTAAATTTATAACATATATATATATATAATTTTAAAATCAAATAATAACCAAATTGACCGGCATAAATTTCTAGGTGATAGATATTGGAAAAAAAATGGAGTAACATATATTAATATGGTAAAAAAAATTGAGTTATACCTCTTCTTTTATAATGTTACCTACTCGTATTATGTTTCGATTTCTAAAATATATAAAAAAAATATAACTGCATAAATTGAAAGGGTATGAAAAAACAATATATTATGTGAATTTTATGAATTTTTTAAAGATTATTTATGTAGTTTTTATAATCGTGTAAAAATTAATAAATCTTAACATTGAAAATGTGTAAATTTTACATTACTATAAAAACTATGTTAACACCACAAAAAAATAAGTAAATTTATATACCCTCTAAATTTTTATATATTTTTAATTTGTACAATTTGATCGTTTAAATAAAATATGAATTTATAGATATATAAGTAATGAATTAAATTTAGAACATAAACTATATCTCAATTATATTAATCTTTATTCCAGGGTAATATTTTATATTTAATTGAGAATAATATGTTAGGTTATAAAATCTAGAAAACACTTACTTGAAAGAATGGTGCTGGCATCGTCAATGTCATGGAGGTCCTGTATCGCAACACAATTCACAAAGCGATAACGCGTGAATGGTGCATTTATCAATATGGATAACCATCCACCGAAACTTCTCAATTCTCATTACTACACTCAGATGAAAACTACTCATATTCTCATTACTCAATTACTCTTAATTCACCTATGAAAATGGACTGAATATAAAGAATATCATCTGGTTCGAAATTTAATGAAGTATATATACTCCTTCAGATCATAATAACTGTGCGTATGATTTTTTTATACGTAAATTTAAGTAATATTTTTTATATATTAAATATTTTATTTAATTTAAAAAAATTGATAATCAAATATATTTTAAATAAGAATCGATACAAATAAAAATATAAAATATTTAACATATAAAAAAGATCACTTAAATTTATGTATAATGTCATTCATTATAAATCAAAGAGAGTATTTAACTATGGAATTATGAGTAAGAGAAAATCAATTAATATATAAAATTATTAATTGAGAATCTTTGTTTACTGTACCCAGTTAATAAGTGATTCACTGAGTTGAAATTTTTTTAAATTTAAATTGTAGATTGGCTCAGTACCACGAACTGTATCTGTTTTGTTCATTTTGTATACGATCAATGTATATTGTGTTTTCGGTTTTCAATTTACATTGAAAAACTTAAAATTAACCAATATGTTGTCATCTGTATTGAAAATTTAATTGATTTAGAGTATAAGCTATGAATTAGAGTCTGAGCAGTATATCTTACACACTTTAGTCAATAAATAAATATACAAATGCCAAAAAATAATTAGACAGTTCACTAATTAGAAATAACTCAGCACATTTCGTAAATTAAATTTTAAATAGCAAGAGATTTATTAACACAAAAAATTGACTTATGATTCAAAAAATACAAAACATTACATGAACTATTTACAAATGATCACCTTTTGAAAATACATTATGTTAAATATAACAAAATCTCATCTATATAATAAACAATAAAATAAAATTCCATAAAATTCGTATTGGGTACGAATTATTTGACTAGAATGTTTTGATACACTAATGACATAATTCGGCCAAAACAAAAGGTAATATATTCATATCCAACCTTTCCTCTTGAAATTGGAGAAAATTTTAATAAGCGAATCAAGGCTTAAACTTTTTATCTTCACATAATTCTGCAAAAAACTAAATTGTGAATTTGTGATAATAACTAGGGTCTCTAAAAGAGAAAAAATAGTCAATTATTAGGTCATTCATCAGTTTCTTTTAACAGATTCTCTATTTTATATAATCAAACACAACTCTTTATACATATACAAATTCTCTATTTATCTTATATATACTAGATTCTTTAATATATAGTATACCATAAGTAAAATAATAATATTTAAACTTTTATCATTTATATTTGTTAATTCTTTAATTAATAGATAATATGTTATTATACATTAATATATTAATATATCACATTTATATATAAAATAACTATAATATAATATAAAAATATTAATACATATAGATAATATATCAATGCATATTATAAATCATAGTTTAATATATTATAACATATAATATTAAAAAAATATTAATAATATTAATGTAATATTAATATATTAGATATTACTGCTATATGTAATATATTAATATGTTATATATGATAATATATATATATATATGTATATATCTCACATTTATATATAATAATTATAATATAATATAATTTTTATATTATTATAGTTTTTACATAATATAATACAAATTACAATAGTATATATATTAATATTTTGTACTAATGTATTAATTAATCACTATAATATAAGGTAAAAATATTATATTTAAATATCAATAAAATATTACTTTTTATATTAAATTAATATATAATCTATTAATATAAATAATATATTAGTGTGTGTGTGTGTATTGATATATGTAGTAAAGTAGAATTATTGCATAATATAAAATATGATAAAATAATATTTTTGTTTTGATGAATGAGAATAATAATATCATAGATTTAAAGATTTATTGTTCACAATCATCATACTAACTTTAAAATAAGATTACCAATGTAACTTAAGTTTTTTTTTTTTTCATTTTTCATCAAAATTTTCTAAATACAAAAAATATGATTGAGTTTAGGAAAACTGTTCTAAGTGCTCCTAGAGGAACTAAATCTTGCAATGATAAATAAACTTAGAAAACGAATTCCATGGAAATTGTTTGGGCAAAAGCTATAGAAATTTCATTTATGTTGGCACATTTTTTTAATACACCATTACTTTTTTTTTTTTACCACACCAAAATCACTTAAGTTTCTAACACAACATATTTTGTCAAAATCACTAACGGAGATACTTACTTGGCAAAAAAAAAAAATCCAATGTGACCCGAAAAAAAAATGAAGTAGAAAGACATGCTATAATAGCCAATAATTATAGGTTACATGATACGTATGTGAATCGTTCTTCTTCCCTATAAATAACTTTTTCTTTTACTTCATAACTTGGTTAGGGTTTTCTGATAAAAAGAAAAAAAGAGACACTAATTCAAACATCTTTATTTAATTTGCAAATTTGTATACATTCAATTGATATGTCTTTTTTGAAATTGTTGAAATTCAAGTCGACAATCTAACTAGAGAAAAGTATTGGTAGTTATTTTAGTACTATCTTTGCGTATGAAAAACCAATAATTTTATCAATTATACCTAACTCCATATTAACTGAAAATAAGTGACAGTTGTTTCTTTAATTATAAAGTTATATTAACTTTATATTTGACTCTTTTATAGAAAAGTATATGTAGTATTCTTTTTTTTTTTTCTGTTTTCACTAACAAAATTTAGATAACTTCGATGAATTTAGGAAAAATAATTTTAACCTTGGATCATATAACCGGTGAAATGATTGTTGATGTAGCAGAGAAACCCGTAAAGAATATGTCAATTGTGCAGTTCTACAGTTCGTAGTTGCACATTTATTGTTGTCTTGAATTTCAGTAATTTAAAGATAGACATATCAATTGAATGTATGCAAAATTGTAGATTAAATAAAGATGTTAGAATTAGGATTTTTTTTTTGTTTTGTCCCAAGTTAGTTATGAAGAAAAAAGAAGAAGAAGTTGTTTATAGGGAAGAAAAAAGGACTCATCTTCATGTCATGTGACCTATAATTATCACACATTCCAGCTTGTCCTTTTTTTCTTTATTTTTTTGGTGCGCCATGTTTGGATATTTTTCTCGATCTCGTATTTTATGTAACATTTTTCTCTGTAAAATAATTTTCTCAAATTTTAATATTTAGAGTTAGCAAAATCTTTTGATAAACAATCTTTTAATATTACTATAAATTTTTTAGAAAGTATTTTCTCACATATATTCCTTATGTTTCTACACCATTAATTCTTCTCTCTTTTCATTACATCTAGGTTTTGTTTCTACTATCCATTCTACAGATTCACATATTAATTTATAATCACACAATTTATTATTTTTTAAATTTATTTTCTTTTATGCATTTTTTCCTTGAAAATTGCATCTTTTTCCACGCCGATCTGTTCCTCCACTTTGAGTCGTTCCAGTTCGAGGGGCGCTCCCTGTTTGGGCGGTCCCCACTGAAAGCTGGGCGGTCCCCACTAAGGTTATCCAATCTCTCTGTGTGCATGTTTTATATGTTTATTTTAGTAATTTGGCTTTTTAATCTACTTTCCATCTGTACACCATAAAATTTTAAATAAAATTTATTTAACATAATTTAACAGTATAGTATAGATAGAAAGAACATAAAAAAAATAAGAGAGTTTACTCCCTCCATTTTATAAAAATAACAATATTTATAATTTTAACAATTATTAATTTTGTATCTTTAACCAAAAATTAAATGTTTAGTTCATAAATTTTTTTAATGAAATTTATTATGAATCTTTAAATTATGATGAAATCTATAAGTTTGTAATAAAAAAATTTTATATTTATCGTAAAATAACAAAGAAAATTTTCAAATATAACTCTTTTTTGGAACAATTTTTTTCCAAATGTAACTCTTTTTTTGAAACAAAAAGACTATAATTTAACAATATAAAACTCATTCATTTTAATAGTTGATATAATTTAAATTATTAAAATTTGATGA
The DNA here is from genome assembly GCA_014636745.2 of Centella asiatica. NCBI lineage: Eukaryota > Viridiplantae > Streptophyta > Magnoliopsida > Apiales > Apiaceae > Centella > Centella asiatica. Next base: position 31,774,682 of record CM025784.1, on the reverse strand, counting down.
TTTTTCAACCGTTAAATCACGTGTTTTACATTTTTAAATTGTATGAAACTTGACATATCTTTTTTTTTTCATGTTTATGATTAAAATTATATAAAATAAATTTTATTTAAAATTATAAAATGTATTGAAAAAAATGAGAAAAATGGATAATAAAAAGTAGCTAAATCCTTTATTTAAATGATCACGTCGTCTTTCTCAAGCAATTATCTTTAATCTCATTCTATTTTTTTCGTTAGTCTAATTATTAAAAGTTTTGATATTCAGAACATAGAAAAAGAGATCATAATCAACATCCTATTTTTCGATCTGTATATTATTCTCATGACTTTATCTCTTCAGAGGCCGAGCTAGGTAATGGGATATCATGGTTCCTTCAAAAATTTTATTATCATATATTATGTTGGTATATTTTTAGATATGATCCCAAAAATATATACACACAGTCATAAATTTTAGACTTCATTAAAAATTTCAATATCTTTTTAGATAAAATATATTCTCTTTGTTTCAAAATTAAAGATACGTTTTGATTTTTTTAAATTAAACGTCAGTATATTAAATCTCAAAAATAATGTAATTTATTAAAATTTTAAATACAAAATATATTTTAATCAAAATTTTTTGTCACAAATTACAAGATTGTAATAATTATATTAACTAATATCAATTAAATTGTTATTCATGTAAAATTTAATTTATTATCATTCGATTTCAAAAAATTAAAATGTATATCTAATTTTGTAACAGGATTGCAATCAACTCTTGATCAGGGCAATAAAAAAATTTCTAACCATCTCTCGATTTCCATCTAATTTGTTGTCTTTTTTTTTAAACCCTTAAACTAAAGGAAAAATCATATCAAAAGAACTTAATAAAGTTAATACGAGATTTTCTTTTCATCTGTTTTGTTCAATTATTTTAAATAAAGTTGTCATTCAGAATTTTGTTTTTCCCTATTTGGGACTATTTTCTTCAAGTTTAGATTTATCTATCTTTACGAGATCTTTTGTTCGATTTGGATTCATCCATCATCGAGAGATCATGTTAATGTGTGAGGATTGATAAGAGCTCAGATTACAGAACTTAGTTAACATGTTGAGATTTTCTCAAATGTTTGAAGGAGCAATTGTACCTGTAACCTTCCGTTAATTATTTTTGATGATTGATCAAACAATATTTATTCATTCTACTGTAAAACATATACTTCATTAGTTTTTAAATTGAATGATATGTAATAGTTTTGTATTTTTCTGTTCTTATTTTATTGTGCTTATTATAATCGGATTCATTATGTTCTGAGAGAATTTATCTTTTTACTTTACTTGTAATTCAATTTATTTAATTAATAAAATTAAAAAAAAAAAAAGAACTAAATTACAAGGTAAGGGACAAGACAACAAGAATATCTTCCTTACTAGAAAGGTTTGTAAATAATCATTTTTAACGAGCGGGTGATGTTATGAAAACAAAAGTAAATATCACAAAAGGATATACAAACTAATGTGTTAAAATTTTATTAAAATTTACTTAAATCGAAGGACAAGTGATATGAAAAGACAATAAAATATAGTGGTACATATTGTACCTGTGTTACTGTATGTGTGTTTGTGTAGACTCCGTATTATTTATTTCTCTAACATTTTTCTTATCTAACTTCTGATCCTTATTAATTGATACTGTTTCATTTTCTAGTCAAATTAATTATATTTTAACTTAAAATAGTTATTAACTTATAAATATATATGCTACAACATTATAGTCACAAGACAAGTTCTACATTTTATGATAAGATTTAAGTTTATAATTGTACCGGTGTGTATATATATATATAATTTTAAAGTAAAATATAAGTAGTTTAGTTTAACAAATTTATAAATATCAATTCTTCAAGAATAGAGAGTAATTTTTTTTTAATTTCATTATAAATGAATTATAATCACACAATATGAATTGAATCTAGTTCTTCTAGAGTTCGCAGGAAATTTTACAAGTTGGAGTTCTTTAAATCTAATTTTACATTCAAAATCAATGACTATTATTAATTTATTATTATATGTCATTTTCTCTCTCCAATCCACACTACATACTTTAAAATACTTTTTTTAATTAGCATTTGCTTCTTATTACTCTTTCAATAACTTTTTTCTAATATTAAATTAATTCAGGTACGTTAAATATTTTACATTTCTTTTTACAATTTATAGATTTCTTGATATACACATATAACCAGTTAAATAATTAAAAATATTTATTTATAAGTAATAAGGTGTGTATAGTATGTGCGTTCACATATTATATATATGTGTGATCATATTACATTTATAATTTTCATTAACAGGAAAAGTTCATAACGATAATTAATAAGTTATTATTACTAGACTTTATAGTAATTATTGAAAGATATAATATATTGCTGAAGTATTAATAATGAAGCATCTAAAATCATTAACTAATGGTTATAAAATATTTGAAATAATTTATATTACATAATATTATTTTAAATCAACTCATATTAAATCGGTGTCCGGATTATATACTTTGATACTATATTTTAGCATATTATAAATATCATTTTATATAAAGAATCAAAGTACTACTAAATAATACCCATGAATATTATAAAATTTTGATTATTATTACAAACATGTTTTGTTTATATCATTATAAATTATTTTACTCAAATTTTTTATAGGTACTTAAATTTTGTATCGGTGTACTTAATTCATAGTTATATTTATATTATTTTAATTCACTATTTCTATATACATAAATTATAAAAATTATCAAAAATAAATACGTTATATGATTTACTCAAGAATAAAGTATAAACGATAAATTGATATTAAAATACTGCTTACTTATTAAAAATCTTTTTTATATTTTGAAAAGAGTTAGCAACGAAATTTATAATAAAAAACCCTTTAGTATTTAAATGAATTGACTTGAGACAACAATATCAGTAAATTTTTGTTAAATGAGTTTAACAGGAACAAAGCAAAGCTGGGATAAGGGAATAAGTAATGTAAAAAATAAGCAAGAAATAAATGAGCATGAAAATTTTTATAGTGATTCGGTTTAAATCTATTCCATTTTTCTTCTCTTTACTTGAGAAGACACCCACTATGAATGTTCACACAGAACAAAATACAGCAGGACACTTAATCCGAAAATACAATATGTCACTGAGACCAGATTAAGTCACACAGACTAAAAGAAGATGAAATATCTTACTTGCTATCTTAAAGCAGTAAACTTCTTGTTGAGTAGATTAAATAACACTTGTTCAGACTTGAAAGATTGTGTCTTGCTTGAACTCTTAGGATGTCAGATTGTTAGAATAATTTCTTGGTAGTTCAATTGTCATAAATGAAATTTATGACTCCTATTTATATTACTCTAAAAATTTATTTGTTGAAAATTTGAAATAGATCCGTTGGAGTTATACTGTCTTAATAGTGACTTATACATTTACAGCTGCTCCTTGCTTACTTCAAATAGATAGCCGTTATTTTGTCTTTTAATGTTTTTTGAAAATCCTTCTAAAAGTTGACTTAGCAGAACACAAGGTAGGGTCCTTTTCTGATATTCTTTTTGCATCAAAATAAGGGATTTTGCTGCATCAGATCTTGTTTATTTTCATTATAAGTAAGGCTATTTTTGAAAGTTTTTTCACAGTTTCAGTATCCTTCCTGATCGTTGAGCAGAATTTTCACTAGTGATCGAAACCTTTGCTTAACTAGCAGAATATATCTACCTAATAAGTTGAATATTTTTTTAAATCTTTTTACAACACATAAACAAGAATTGTGTTACATCATAAATCCTTATAAAGGTAAAGATCATTCTTTAAGTAAGAATTACATAAGTAAGGGTACATTAACGGATAAAATAAATAAATATTAGAATAGATATGACGTTAATTTGAGAGAGAGAAAAAATGTCATATACAATAAATAAATTAATAATAACCATGAATCTTAAATATAAGATTGAGATTTAACAAATTCTAAATTTTTGAGGTTTTTTAGAAATTTTAGAGGAACCAAATTCAAATCGGATAATATAAATTAACTTTATATTTAAAAAAAAAATACTCTACAAAGAGAAAGAAATTTTACTCTAATACAAAAATAATATCCCAACTATACTAGTAAAAATTAAACATATAATCTCTTTGTTACATGATATCAGTCATGTACGTTTCTCGTTCAAACGGTTAATCGAAATCTAAGTAAAGACAAATTAAGGATCCTATCTTTCGAATAAATTCTCATTAATTATAGTAAGTGTTCTTTTATCTTTAAAGAGCGTCTAATACTCCATAAAAAAGAAGAAGAAAAAAAAAGGCGTCAAATACTTGTCCTCGGTTTGCCTTTTGAGTTTTGAATATAATTAGGTAATCTTATTTTTATTTTCTTTTCTTTTGGGTAATTTTAAAAAATTCGTATATTTATATTTATTTTTAAATAAATTATACTCTATCCGTTTTACAAAAAGAATAATATTTAGAATTTTACTAAATATTAATTTTACATCTTTAATTAACAATTGAATGTATAAATAATAAGTTTTTTCTTATGAAATTTGTTATAAATGTTTAATTAAATATAAGATTAAGATATTGTAATGATACATTTAAAAAAATATAGTATTATAATTTATTTGCAATACTCTGAACAGTTGTATGTACATATTCATCAAAAATTTAAATATTACTATGTTTGTAAAAAGAATAAAATATTATTTATTGGGTGAATAAAATGTATTGTATCATCTGTAGTTTAGTTGAATTTGTGTTGCACTGCAAATAATCAATCAAAATTACCCATGATTATAACATTTAGCAGATTACATGTCCGACAACTAATGACAAATTTGCAAAAGAATTTAGTGATGACTGGGTGAAAATTTGTTAAACTTTTAGAATTGCATGTTTCTCTTTTTTTTCTTTTCGTTACACAAGTTTAGGTAAAAAGAGTCGTATTAGTCTACGATCAAAATATGTCATGAGTCTTTTTAAGAGTTTACATTGATATTTACAAATTATGTTTAAGAATAATGAATAATAAGAGTCGAAATTTTTAACTCTTAACTTAATGAAAGTGCTTGTTGAATCTTGTCAAATAAATCGACATTCGTTAGCAAATTACATGTTATTTTAAAAAATTTAAACCACATAAGCAACACAATCCACAAATGATGGAGTACATTAATCGTGTTTATCAAGTACCTTATTCATGTTTTTTTTTTTTTTTGTCTAGTTTGATATTTGGTGTTAAACTATCGTGATACTTAAATTCGATTGATATTCATGATACTATGATTAATTTTGTCAATTTTTACTTGGGTGTGACATTTTATTTAATCAGCTAAGTTTATTTGATGTTTTTTTGTGGAACTACACATCATATATCTGTGTCGCGAATTTGTGCATCTGATCGTTATTTTAGACTATTTTATAATTTCAAATTTAAATGATATTTATATGAATGTAATAAATATAATCAATTTACACAACAATTAATATTATAAATTATATCAGCACTAAAATACAATAATTTCTTTATAGTTTTAATAAGTACGTCACAAAATAAATTTATGATTTCATATTTTAAAATTCTAATTTTCTTTAAATGGAACATAATGGAGAAAGGAGTATTGTTACCTATCCTTGCACAAAAGGATATCGCAACAGGAAAGTGAAACTTGTACTATTCCTCAAACAGAATTTTATTATTATTATTATTATTATTATTATTTACTCATAGTTAATATAAGAAAATAATCAATTACCTGAGCTTGTGTTACCGAGAATTGGGGAAAAGGTGTAATGGAGAGGGAAATTAGCTAATTTATTGTGATATATGTCATATATCTCATCTTATGTTTTATTATTTTTTTTTTAAGGTTTAGGGTTTTAGTTCCTTTAATATTAACAACTGAAAAATAGAACACTTGCTAATTGGAAAATGAATGAGGTAAAAGATATAACATATATTGAAACAGTTTAGTCATTCACATGAAAATGAGCCAAGTCCCTTTCCATTACATATTTCTCTCAATGCACCTTATATTTATTTAATAAAATTTAGTTTATCTAATTTTAACTGTACGGATGGATATAACATGAAAAATATATGGGAATAGTTTAAATTTCATACAATTTAACAATGTAAAACACATAATTTTAACAATTAAAAATTTATTGAATCTCAATCATTTAAATTAAATTTCAATTATTAAGATGAGTGTGTTATATATATTGTTAAATTGTATAAAACTTAGTATACCCTTATATTTTTTCATGTTCTATCTAACTACGGTTAAAATTATATAAAATAAATTTTATTAAGAAATATAATGTCTATTGAGATAAATTGGAGACAATGAATAACGGAGATGAGTCAAGTCCAATTACTTGAGCCTTAAAATGTTGGAATTGGCTCCTCTACATTACTCCTTACCCCCCGATTTCTCCGAATGCACTTTATATTTCTTAATAAAATTTATTTTACATAATTTTAACCGTAGAATATGAAAAAAGAAAAAGAAAAAGGAATATACTAGGTTTTATATAATTTAACAATATAAAACACATGATTTTAACAATTAAAAATTATTAAATCACAACCATTTAAAATATATTAAATTTCAACTATTAAGATGAATGTGAATGTGTTTTATATTATCAAATTACATGAAACTTAATACACTTTCATATTTTTTAAATATTTTATTTATTTATACAATTAAAATTACATAAAATAAATTTTATTTAGAAATATAAAGTATAGCGAAGAAAATGAGAGGAAATGGACAAAAGGGATGAGCGGGTTCGCAGTGAAACAAAGAAAAAGGCTGATGCCCGAGATTACTGTATAGGTAATGGAAAATGTTATCGACACTAATAAATATATACAAATATGTATAAAAATTTATTAATTATTAAAATTTTAATTGTAAATTCATAAAAATTTATTAATTCTCTATAAAATTCAATTAGATCAATTTGTACACATTTATTTATGTATAAATTAGTATTTTTAACGATACTCGGTAACAATATAGTGATACGCAACTAGATCGTCAGCTGAGTAAAATTTTTTCTCATTAATGTCCCCTGCCAAGCATCTAATATATCTTTTTCATCCTAAACTTAGAAAATTAGAGATATATTTTAATTTACATAAAATATATTTATAAAATTTTATAATTAAATATTAAATAAAAATAATTTATTTTTAATAATTTTAAAATAAAATATAATGACACACATGAATATACTCTCAAATATTATAGAATTTTATACTTAATTATCTTTATAAATTTATATCACAAATAAAAATATAATATTCATAGTGTTATTCAAAATGTATTTCTATTCGGACTAATCGTAGAACGGAGGGAAAAAAAAACATACAAACATGTTGAATGAACGAAGAAGACTAACAGCTTCAGTAGTGCAAACCATGATGATGTGACATGTCTAAGAATATACTCCTCATTCGGAAGATACAGTGCCGCCCGTCCTTATCATCGACATATATTATACTAGTTCGGTCCCAAACCATTTACAACTATTAATATTTAGTAATTATTAAAAAATAGTAAAATTTTAATCAAAATAATTATATTGACATTTAAAATGAGTGAAGAAAAACAAATTACTTTGAAATGAATAAAAGTATTGAAAAAATAAAAAATTTAAAATTAAAGTGATATGATATAAAATAGATGTTACAAAGATAATTTTAATAAATTACATGATAATTTTCTTTATATAAAAAGTAATATTACAAATAAATGAAAATTCAAAAAAAGAAATTTTTTTAAATAGATTGGGATGAAAGAAATAATTACATTCTCGCCCAAATTGGGTTATTGCAGTGTTATTGTAGTTTACTGAATTTTAAGTCATTTAATTGGTTACACAATTTAATTTTTGGTAGTACATAAATAATATTTCCATTAAAATAAAATTTTAAAATTGATAATGCGCAGATTTAGAGTGAGAAATAATGAAATGGATTTTATTAGGTCATTTCAACCTACAAAAGTGTAGGTTAAAGTATCATTTCCCTTTGGTTATTCTTTGTCTAGACGGCAAATAAATTTAATATTTATTATTTTGAGAATTTAATCTATTCCTTCCATATGTCGTCTTAGTAATCTACACATTTATTAAGAAATGATATTAATACTATCACTTTACGATAAATGTTAATGTAAAACTATCTATTTACTCTTTTTATAATAAATGCTATAAAGCTTAAAAATTAAATTAGTGCATTAAATATAAAGGTAATATAAAAAATTATCATTCTAAATTTTTTATGAATATTGTACGCGACAATTATATTTGAACAAATAAAAATACTAAATATAACATATAAAACTAACTTGACGAAAAAATATTTAGTTAAACGTTATAAGTTCGTCAAATTTCATCTGATAGGATTGTAGACTTCTCAATTTTCTGTGTCTAAAATTTATTGAACTGGTGGTGCATCTCGATTAGTTTACTGTCCGGTTTGTAAATTTTAATTATCATTTTGCTTCGATATGTAGGTTTAATATATTGAAATGCAAACAGGCAAGTTTTTCTTGTGGGATTCATATTTTGGTTTGCCCTACAGTTTTTAACCAGTTTGAAGTTTTATGCTTGTGCATTCTTATTATTCGGGTTTAGAGCACTCACATAAGTTCTCTTATATTCTCTATAATATCTATTTTAAAGAGTAAAATATTAAAATTATGTTAAGAGACCGTTGTGAATGGCTAACTTCCTTTGTCAAATTGGTTACTAAAGTTTACGTTGTTGTCTAAAATTCACATTTTGAAACGGATAATTTTTAAAGATAAATTTCAGCTTCACAATTTCTAAAATAAACCAAAAACACATGGTATTATTCGATAACAGAAATGAGATACTCTTTTTTCTTTTCTTTTTTTTTTGTACAAAGTAATGGAATACTCGGTGATAATAATGGTGATGATAGTAAATGATACATTTCTCTTTTTGTCAATTTAGACTTCTCAAATAAATAAAAAAAATGACACGAACGAAAACATCAGTGCCACTTGGCAAAAAAAGAAAACATCAGTTCCATAAGTAGAGTAAAGTTAGTTATTTTCTCATTAATCATTGAAAAATCGTTTGGTAGTAACGTTCGCGTTTCTCGTTAATGGCTACACAAAACGATGACTTGTTGAATGCCGATTAAATAATTTTTTTTTATTATTTTCTTTTTCATTTATTTGGTGAGCTTGTCAATATATCCTTGTAACAGCTGAAACAATCCCTCTCAAAACAAATTTGAAGGCGTACTCCTTAAATCTACCTGCTACATGCAGCATAATTATTTAACCAAAGCTTCAGATTAAAAAAAAAAGTAACTTAACTAATAGGTGAACACTAAACAGGATCCATGTTCCTGATTATAAGCCAATGTGCAGCATATGTAGTTTATGAAAAAAGAATTTCACCGTCTTATGGTTCTTTTGTTTTTTTTTTTTACTGGTTGCTCTTATGCTAAAATGCTAAGCTGCCATGTTTCTTATCCAAAATTTATATTGAACGCCCAATGTATTGTAAAATTGGCAAAGCTAGAGCCTCAAAATATGGAAAGCAACTAGATAAAAAGAATGGATAAACTTACTCAATACAGAAAACTACAAGCTTCTCAACTGTGAAATAGCAAATGACGACATGGAGAAGCCAAGCCAACTAAAATATACCATTAAGGAGAGACCAAGAGGCGATGTAAGACTATGAAAACTCCATTTATATTAAGAAAACAGAGGAACATAATTATTTTGTAGGAATACAGAAAACTATTTGTATTGTTCCTCGGATACACAAGCAAAAACGATATGATACACAACTAAAAACATACCCGAATACCAAGAAGCGACATGAGCTGAGAAATGAACTCAGGATGAGCCGGCCAAGCTGCTCCAGTCACCAAATTCCCATCAGTGTAGCATCTGGTTATCGGGTCGGGTTCTAACCATGTTGCCCCAGCCAAGACCACGTTAAGTTTCACAGCAGGATATGCAGTACACTTTTTACCCTATAACAAAAACCATAAAATACAATTAAAAAATGGTTTCGTGAAAATATATATATGAGGAATGTCAATGTACTCAAAGGGAGGTCGTCAAGGATCAACCCGTTATGTGAACAACCTAATTGACTTAATCTGTCATGACAGGTATGTTAGATTCTTAGATTTTAATCTCATATATGCACGAGTTTTTGAAATGTAACCCTAAAGATGGGGGGAAACTCCCTAAAAAATGTTCATAATGTTTATAAGTTGAAATGCGATCCCTATGACATCTAACTTCTCGAGCCTCCAGAAAAACACTTCACGCAGTATCATATTTGTCGATGTCATCATGTCAATAAATAAATTTGGCACTAATGTAACAATGATACAAATAATATCCACATTATAACAGTATTAAGGTGAATATACTACCTTAAGGACACCAGCAGCAGATAAAATTTGTTGTCCATGGCAAATGGATGCCACTGGCTTTCCAGATTCCATAAATTCCTTAACCAGTTTGATGACAGACTCATCCAAAGCCAAGTATTCTGGAGCTCGGCCTCCAGGAATCACAAGAGCATCATAGCTTGAAGCACTCAAAGCTTCAAATGTAGCAGTTAACTTGAAATCATGACCTGGTTTCTCACTGTATGTCTGGTCACCCTCAAAATCATGGACAGCAGTCGCACAAATATCACCTGCTCTCTTCCTGGGACAAACTGCATCAACATGGCAGTCAAGCGCCTGAAGGGCCTGGAAAGGAACTACTACCTCATAGTCTTCCATGTAATCCTGCAGGGAGCCAATCCAGATGAACATTAAACTTTGAATTATTAAACTCAATCAAAATAACTCGACACCAAATGCTCTGCACAAAACGTCAATACATTTAAGACCCAAAATTACAATTGGAAAAGATAGGGTGTGTTTGATAATACTGAAGGATTATGACTGGATTTTCAGAAGTCTGAATAAAATAGAGTATATGTATGCAATTGATTTTGAATGCAGACGATGAGTTTGAGAACTATATATGTGTAGAACATCTTAATACTAGTATTTTACCATTATGCCCATACTACCAGAACTCCATGATTAAATTGGGTGACAACCCATTACTGAATAACTATCTTCTTGCTTCCCACCATCCCCAAACCCAAAGCACTTTTTTTTCAATCACTTTTCTTGCTTTCACTTTCTCTAAACCCAGAACACTCATCATCTCTCTTCCTCCCTCCCACTCCTATACTGTCCAGGAAACTCAGTGATAACAAACAGCAATTGCTTGCACAGGGTGAAATAGAAATCTGCCGAGGAGATGGAAGCATTTGTAGAAAATCATCAGCGAGTGGTGGTGGGTTAGCACAGTGTTGGCAGGAGAGTGCAGGAATAATAATAATCAGAATGAACAAAATCACAACTCTGACAGCCTTAGCAGTAATCAGTTCTAGTAACAAAATCAATAAACTCAAACGGAAGAAGCTTCTCTGGGTCAATTAATCCATCTTACAATGCAACAATACCAGGTTTTCAAGTTTTCCTTTCCCTTTGATCTCCATCCTATTGACTCTAGAGACTCACGGTCACTGCTAAGTGTTCTACATCATTCTTAACTGGATAAAAGAATCACAACAAGTTTCTAGCTACAATAACCATTTATGCTAATTTACCAAGTGTATTTCTGAACTTGAAGAGGGTGATGAAATTGATGATACGTTCAATACAATCCAAACCTTTTATGCATAACCTACAATTAGCCCTAACAACACTCCACTTAGGTACATCATACTTCCAATTTGTACTTGTCTCCTTCAAATAGAAGGAACTCGTCAAGGTGAGGACACTAAGATAATTATGTGTTGTCCTCTATAAAACTCTTTGAGAGAAAATTAACTTATAAATGAATTCATCTGCTCAAAGACCAAACTTCAGTTGGATTTCAGTGTTAATTTTTTTTAATTACTAACAAATGAGAGCTTTTAACAAAATGAGCAAATTCACCAAAGGAAGACCAAATCATAAGCAATAAAAGTTCATTGCAAGAAACAGGTAGGCCACAAAAATCACGCTTGCATAAACTATCCTGTAAATATACTCCTTCCTAGGTTAACAAAACACTTTCAACTTACCCCACAGAGGAATAAAATTTTCTTATCTGATCCAGTTATGGTGCCTCCTAGTGCTTTAATAAGATGCCGAATGAACTCAGGATGCCCTTCATATGTAGCGGCAGTAATGAGATTGCCATCCACATTGCTTGAAGCCATGGTATCTGCTTCAACCCAGTGAGCACCTGCGGCAATGAGTACTGGTTTTAAAGCAGGGTATGCAGTGCATTTCCGACCTTTAATTGAATTCGCAGCTGCTAAGATCAATTGACCATGGCAGATAGAGGCAATTGGTTTCCCAGAGATGGAAAACTTGTTCACCAAATCTAACAAAGATTTATCCATTGCAAGATATTCAGGAGCACGTCCACCTGGTATGACCAAACCATCATACTTGCTGGCTTCAATCTCATCAAAAGATGCATTTAAAATAAAGTTGTGACCCCTTGACTCGGAGTAGGTCTGCCAACATTAACAAAGTTGAGAAAGCATAAGCAGGAATTATTGATAGAAAACATATGAAAGAAACTTGTTTAAGGTTGCACTTTCATTTACTATTGAAGCAATGATCACTTAATAAGAGGAACCATGAACATTTTGAGTCACTTAACCTTGACAGAAAGACTATATTGCATGAACAACAGGTTAAACAGGTATTGTATTCTATTTGTTAAATGGCAATAGAGTGCATTCCACCTTCAAGTATGCATGCCATTATCCTTTCAAGATTCTCATTCTATTGTCTGTCTCATGCTTTCGTAGGAAGCACCTTCTTGTTAAACAGACGAAAGATATCTAATTTGTTTGAAATACTACTTCCTAGAATACATTAGCAAATCAGAAATATTGCAGGAACCCAAAAAGAATTGAAAGTAGTTAACAAGTTATTTTGCTTCCATTACAACGGACAATTCTACGAATAGGTAATTTCACAACCCGGCCTGTGGCCAAGATGACCATCTCTTATTTGTTGTTCTTCCAAGATACTTGCAGACTACATCAACAGTACAAGGTAGAGGATGGGTGTGTAACTAATTTCTGAGTTTTTAGGCCATAACCTAATAAATAAATTTTATTTAAAAAAAAAACACAAGGAGTAAATTTCCCAATTTAAAGCAGTCGAGCTTCGGCAAGTCAATTCCAAGCCTCTTGAACTTGAATAAATTATTGAGCATCAAATTTTCCCATAATTCAATTAAAGAAAATTTTAAATGCTTCCCTTAAATCAAAATAGCTATCTAAATTCCAATGGGGAAACACGGGGTTGAGTTGCCAAACAAAGCAAAAGATTAAGTGAAGTGAAATCTCCAGAAACAAAAGGAAAACGGAATTAGAATTATACAGTAAACCTGATATGGAGAAGACTGATGAATAGCAGTGCGACAAGATTCTCCGGCTTTCTTGCCGGGGCAAACTGCATCGACGGATAATCCGAAAGCTTGCAAAGCTTGGAACGGAACCATCACCTGAAAACCAAACCAAAAGAAAATTTAGAAAGAAATTTTTTATTATGAGTAATTGATAGTGAATGAAGTGAGTAGTAGTAGTACTTCTAAATCTTCCATGTAATCGCCGCAAAGCAGGAGAACACTCTTCGCCATTTTTGTTTGAGTTCGATGCTTCTTCACCTGTGAACTGAGATTGGAGATGGAGGGCGCGTGTGTCTTGTGCTAATTTAGGAAAGGTTTTTATTATGACCTTTACTTATTAAAATTAACTTGCACAAAACGATATGAGTGAACAAAATTTAAATTAAAAAGTGTTTGATATGAATTTTTTAGATACAATAAAAAATTTAGTAAAGAAAAGGTTAAAAAGTGTTCAGTTTAGAATATTTTTTTGTTAAAATAAATTATAAATTATTAAAATAATATTATCAAATAAATTGTAATTTTTGCTCAAAAATAGTATTATCTTTATATTTAGTTAAATCTACTTCTTTGGAAAAGTTAAAATCCAACCTTTTAAAAGTAAAAATTTCTTATTTTTTTTGATTATGGCTAAGAAGTACAAATTAAATAATAAAAAAATTTGAAAACAAACTCTCAAAAATGACTTTTTAATTAAAAATTAACTTTTAGTAAAAAAAAACTAGTAAAAGATTACCCCTTAATTTAATTTTCTTTACACAGGCAAACTAGGAAAACTTTGGTAATAACATTAACTTCTAAAATTTGGAAAAAAAAAATAATGGAAAAAATAATAATTTGACTAAAGTTGACAACTTTTAACCTTTGAGTCACTAAACTTTTAAAAACTACAATTACACCATTGTATTTTATGTTAATATGCATTTAAAATATTATGTCAAAATTTAATAGAAATTGTCAACTTAATGTGACATAAAATTGATGTGTAAAAAAATGATTTTTTTTTACAGTAAATATGTGGTAGTTAAATTGGCAACAAGTGTCACATTACGTGTCACTTTAATTAATAATGTTGACTTAAATTTAAATAAAACAAACTATCTATTAACAATTAGAAATTAATTATATAGTTTTATTTAAAAAATTAATAAATAATCATATTAACATCATTAAATTAATTAATTGATTATTAAATTGAGCTTGTATTAATACTTTATATAAAAAAAATATATTTATTAAACACTGATTGAAATTTAAATAAAACAAAATATGTATTAACAATTAGAAAGTAATTACATAATATTGTTTTAAAAAAAAATTAATGAATGATCATAGAGCATCATTATATTAATTGATTGATTTTATCATTTTTTTTCTATACTTTTATAAATTTAAATTTAGTTTACTCTAAATATTACTTAAGTTTAATGTGTTTGTTTAATTGTTTCTGTTCCACCTCAATTAGGTATATGTTTTTTTCTCTATTTATTTCCATGTAAGCTTTATGTAGAAATTAAATGTTATTTAAAAAAAAAAATCCTGTCACGTCATTGCCACATTAGCAAGACTATTTTCTTTAACATTTGATGGAATGGTACAATTATTTAGTTGTTTAATCATCTTCGCCAATTTAAATGAACCAATTATTATTTTTACCGAAAAGTAATCGGCGAATTTGGTGGACGTGTCGGAGTGTTTATCGGGCATGACTCGTTCCGCGCAGGCTCGAATCCTGCCGTCCACGTTTACATTTTTATATATAATCACATTCAGATTTAATGATACTCCATTACTTAAATGTAATGTCCTGAAGTTATGTTTTTGCGGGCAAATGAATTTCAATCTGTACAGTTATAACCCTGGCGGAAATATCTATATACTCCGTATATAATTAGTGGTGAGTGGACTTTCAATATTATCTAATTGACTATTTTTCTTATTTTCTTGTATTTATCTATTTTATAAAAAGAGTAATATGCAAAAATTAATGTTTATTTAATAAAATATACAAGGAACTCACCGTGAGTTAATAACAAAGTTAGATCTTTTACTAAAATAATATTCAGTATACAAGATTTTTTCTCTTTTTTTGGTGTGTTATTTGAATTTGAATTTTTTACACCGGAACCAACATATATTATTTAAAATTCTCTTTTATTATTATTTATGAAGGGATGAGAATTGTTAAATTACCGCTCAATTTTATAAAAAGATATTTCAATTCTATTATTTTCTCATGTAGTTTGATTAAATAATTGAAACTATCAAATATCCTATATCCTATATCTAGGATGAAATTTGGCAATTTTTTATTTTTCATTTTTAGTTATATACGAAAACCGACCTTTAGTACATTTTAATTTCATAAAAATGTCTTTGCATTTTTAGAAAAGGAAAAAGACACAATTGTATTTATATTTTACATATGAATTATTTGAGAAAATATAAGGACTTGTGGATTGCCATTTCAATTGAGCATCTCATCCAAGCCACATAATTTGTACAGCATAAACTTACTCTTTTCTCTCTATCCCAAGCAAAATTTGCTAGAAATGTTCGCTTAAATTTGGGAGGAGAAGAAGGATAAAAGTAAGCCATGGTGGTGTTGGGTTGTCTGCAATTGCAACCCATTTCCCATACAATTTCACCCCACCAAAACCCCAATGAATCATTAACATCTTCTTCACCATTATCATCAACACCTTCTTCATCTTCTTCTACTTCTTTGAATAACAGTAAACACAACGGCATTTTCACTAGGCGTAAAGCAATAATCTTTTCTGCTTCTTTAATTTCCTCATATCTTCATCTTTATCAGCAAAATTCAACTTCCTCTCCGGTTCATTTGGCAAATGCCCAACAAAATGATGAACTTGACCGAGAAGAAGACAGGGTCGTCCACCTTTTTGAGGTCTCCATCCCATCTTGCTCTCACTTTACATGTGTGTGTGTAATATGAACTAACCTGCAAATAGTTATGTTTTTTACTCCATTTCATAGCTAGTAACTCTCATAGCTTGTTTAATTGCAACATCTTTAAAATAATTTATTTTTTTAAAAGAAAAAGAAAAGAGCACTCTTTTTTTTCCCCTAGGAGGCCACCGCTAGATACTCAAGTACACATTCACACACCCCTAGATACTCAAGTACACATTCACACACCCATCGAGTAGGGTTTTTTATTAGCTTGTTGCAGGTTCGAAATTCTCACAAGCCAATGGCCAGGACAAAAGAGAACTCTTTTAGTCAGTGAAGTATATACCATTGAAAACCTTAACCTTCTCTACTCTGTGGTAAATTAGCATAGTGATTTAGGAATATGAGAAAAGGATTGACTTTAACTTTTTGCTTGCTTATCTAGGCAAAATGTTTGTGAATGAGTCTATGCAAGTGAGTTTGTGGATTAGTTCAAGTGGAAAAGAACACATGCCCTTGGCCTTTAGGTTGGGGATGGGGTGAAAATTGGGTAGTATTAGGAATTAATGTATTAGCCGATGAAAAAAAAAAGTCTATTCAAGTGGATTTTATATTGGTTAAAATGCTTATAATTGCATGCTTTTAAAATGATTCATGCTTCTACCTGATATGATCACCATTGTAGGTGATGAAGTCAATTACTGTGAATACTATTAAAGACACATTTTCAACCATTATGGAATGGGTTTTGAGGAATTCTATTGTATGCTAGAACCTGAAAAGTTCTTCTGGAAACTGACAAGTCCGTGACAGTTTTCAGTTATTCTCTCCCATATTCTCATATTCCCCTTCGTTCTCGTTATAAGTCTATGGTTTTGGATATGGTGTCTATGACAGAAACTAATGAAATATTATCTGTAGCTAGTTTTCTTATATTAGGATTACAAGTAGCTCAAGCTTGAATAAAAAACTTGAAAGCACGCCATATTTTTGTGCTAATAGTTGAGCTGCAGAGAGCAAACGTTAAACCTACTTAATAAAGTGAGAAATAACTACTGAATGTTGTGATGCAACTACAGCAAAGTATGCTCTATATTCTTCGAAGTAAAATAGCTTGTTACAAATGACTCTTCCTGCGGTTGTCAGCTGCAAGGACAACTGTAACGTGGCATATTTTAAATGCTCGTCGGATTCTTGAGCTAAAAGCATGATTTCAAGCAATTATTAAATCTAATCATGCTTAATTTTTCATTAATGTCACAAATTTGTGCATTCTTTAATAAGGTAATACAATTTATGTCAAAAAATTGTTCTTATCAATATGCTAGCAAAGTGTTTCTTTTCTCAATATATTTTAAGTGTTTGTTATGGGAACAAATTACTCTTTAGATTGCAACTCTAATGCTATTGTGAGAATAAGCATTGAGAAACCCATGTTGCTTAAATTTTTTATTCGTCTTCAATTTCCTATGAGAATACATTATTATTTTCAAAACTAAACCACATTTATCTAAGATAATCCCTCCCCTCTCCTCAGAAACCCGTCTGCTGGGGAGGCAGGGAGCTTTCATTGGGTTCGCGCTCCCACTCTCCTCCTGCACTCGCCAGCATTTTGGGCCTTCTGGTCAATCAAATAGTGAGAGCTGGATGAGATTGTGGCTGTAGCTAACACAGTTTTATAATGTGTAGGAAACTTCTCCCTCTGTCGTTTTCATCAAAGACCTTGAAATTGTGAAAAGCCCCAAAAGCTCTGAAGAGATTGTGACAATAGATGATAAATTTGCAAAAGTTGAAGGGACAGGTTCGGGCTTCATCTGGGATAAGTTTGGTCACATTGTAGGATTTCATTCTTCGTATCATATTTAAAGAATTATGTCATCATACAAAGTCGAATAAAAATTACTTCATTTATGCATGGTTTCCCATGTTTCTGATTAGATATATTAAATTACAACTAGATTTTCTTCAATTGATATGTTTCGTTTTATATCAAGTATTAATGTTCTGGGTTCCCAAGAGATGCATGATTATTTCAATAACTGTTAACTTGTGCTTAAATTGAGTTTTCTTTGAACTTCTACATTTGTTGTATTGCACTTTCTCTTTCGAACTTATGTTGGATCCTCGCAGTTTCTCTATAGATATATTGGAAGGCTGGTTTTCACTTCCCTATAGTTAAAAGTTTTTATGAACATATCGGTAAGACCCCTCTGCATTTATCTAAATTATGTTTTAAAAAATCTAAAAATGGAAAGAGAAGGAAAGAGTCTCTGTTTGCCTTTATCAGGGCACATTTCTATATTTTCGAATTAACATTTATTCATCCTTGGTATCTTTTTGTGATTCATCACTTTATCTGTTCTGATATTTTCTGAATTTTTATATCCATATGTTACTGTTTTTACTAAAGTAAGAAAATCGTCTCCTGCAAATCTGCTTCCTCACTTTTTAATTTTATGGCTAAGAACTGCTATTCAGAAACATAGAAAATTTATGCATGACTCTCCTTTTTTGAGAGCTTTTATTTTCAGTAGTTTAGATTCGTGAGTTATCTTTGTAGGTAAATTAATGGTTTTACTCGAGTGTATTATTCTCCTAGGTTCTAACATAAGAGTTTATTGCATATGCAATATGTTGCAGGTGACTAATTATCATGTTGTTGCTAAACTGGCTACAGATACTGGTGGACTACAGCGTTGTAAGGTTTTTCTACGTCTCCTTTTATTCCTTTTGTATTAGTTTATATGCAGGAGAGTAAGCGAAAATTTTTATATATACCACACCAGATTTACTATAATATGGAGCAATAGCATCAACTCCTTGGTTGACATTTTCTACAGGTGTTTCTTGTTGATACAAAGGGCAATAGCTTTTCTAGGGACGGCTGGATTATTGGTTTTGATCCGGCATATGATTTGGCTGTTCTGAAGGTAGGCAGTGAAACTCCTACTAGTTTGCTGGCAATCATTTAGTTTTTTGCAATAAATAATATTCAAGAAAATTGTTAATGTTTATCTAAATCAGTAGGCTGGTGTTATTATTTTGTGTGCTAACCTGTTTTTCATTTCTCAGGTTGATGTCAAAGGAAATGAAACAAAACCAGTTACCATTGGCTCGTCGAATGATTTACGTGTGGGACAAAGCTGCTTCGCCATTGGAAATCCTTATGGATATGAAAACACTCTAACAACAGGGGTAACACTACTATGTGGTCCAATTCCAGATTGTGCTTTCTAACCCTTGTGCCAATTCTGAGTTTTATATATCAAGGGGGGTAGCGTACTTTCGTATTTTCTTGCTTTTCCCATGGCAGTTTGTAGGCAAAATTCCGTTTACAACACTGTTGTGTAGCTTGTGTATTACGTCTAGTGAGGGCTTCTTGATGCAAGTTCCTCCAATCAGATTAAGGGAACCCGGAAAAAAAAATAAAAACAAAAAAACTCATCGGTCGGAAACAGATTAGTTTGCAGCTAAATTGAATCATTTATAAGCTACTGACGAGTTGGTATGTTTCAGGTAGTCAGTGGACTAGGCAGGGAGATACCTTCACCAAATGGTAGCTCCATCCGAGGGGCTATTCAAACAGATGCTGCCATTAATTCGGGTAAAACTACTATCTTTAGCGATTCCTCTTGGGGTAAAGAATATTGGGAACACATTATCAACAACCCCCCCTACAATTAAGTGATCGCATATTGAGTAATCAAGTCACAGGATTCATTACTTAGCACTTGGTGATCCCCATGGCACTTTTCATCTATATCAAATTGATAGTTTCTGCAATGGTCTTAGAGCTTTTCAAGAATAGCCCTGTAAATGCGCAGGAAATTCAGGTGGACCTTTGATTGATTCATATGGCCATGTGATTGGCGTCAACACAGCTACTTTCACTCGCAAAGGTGAATTTAATAATGCAATTATCAAGAAATGCAATACACTCCATGACATAAATTGTTCTGGAACTAGAAGAATGTTTTTATGTACGAGACTTCACAATTTTATTTTTTGTTTTTGTAATGCAGGGAGTGGAACATCCTCTGGTGTCAACTTTGCAATACCAATCGACACTGTTGTGCGAACTATACCTAGCCTAATTGTATATGGTACTCCTTATAAGGACAGGTACTGACTCATGTTTCGTTTGGTCCTAAATTGTTGTCCCCGAGTCACCCACCAGTGTTGGAACTAGGTTTGCCTTCTTAAGATGGTTATGTACTGGATGTAGGAAGGCACTATACCATCGAACCTGTACAAATGTTAATTGTTGCAGTTTGTAATCAACATTATATGCTAATGCAACGGGCGGGAGAAGTTGACACCTTGGGCTCTGTAATCTACTTGTTACTATTGCAACGAAAGGTGCATCTGTAATAATCATTCAAGTTATTAAGTTTGCATAGCAAACGGTTGTTATTTTTGTGATTGGTTAAAATTCCATTTCATGCTAAACACTCCTTTTTCGTTATAATAAATTTGGAGTAGCAGTGACCTGGCCGGTGGGTCTCATTGGTCATTGACCAACTTTTCTAAAAAGTAAGAAGGTCAGAAATTCAAACCTTAAATGCTAATAAAAACCTCAAATTCTGGTATATTTTTGGGAAATAAAACTCGTATATAAGGAGACAACTTGCAGTAGCATGAGCAGCTCAGATTCTGAAAAGTCCGTTCACAGGACATGTAGAATTTTGAGAAAAGAAGCAACGAGAATTTATTGTAATACTGTTTTTGGCCTATGATAGGCATATATAAACACGGAATCATCATGAAATGTTACACTATGACAAGCTTTTGAATAAAGAGAACTGATGGACTGACATCATTCCTGAAGTGATAATAGTGATAGTTGTTCCTCAATGGAGCAGTCAACATGACAAGTTGTTCTGCAAGAGGAAGGGATGAGAATGAGACCTAGACCACGCTGCTCCATTGGCGAAGGAGAGCTACGACGCATACTCCGATACTCCAGAGCATCTTGGAGAATTATGTTTCCTTGCTTATCCATGCAGTAAAAGTTACCCAAGAAAAACCTGCCATCATTTACCCCGACAAGCATGCGGTGAAAAAGAAGCTTCTTCACCTGATTTACATAAATTGAGTCATTTGGTTTAGACACATCCACGCCTCCCAACTCAGTGAAAGAAGTATGTGATTGGTTTTCAGCTTCCATCAACTCGAAATGATTATGATCAACTTGATTGGACTACGCTATTCCTGTCACCTGAGATTCATAAACTGCAGAAATTCCAACACAACGTCAAGATCCATATAAACATCAAACACACCAAACATAAACTCAGACGGGGAAAAACAAAACATATATAGCAAAAGAGGTAGATTTGCCTATTATCCTGGGCAGTAGATATCTCACATCTAGATTTCATTTGTTTCGGCTTAAATTTTAGAGATTCTAGATCCTGACACTATAAGAATCTAAAACCTCTCAAATTTAAGCCAAAACAAATGAGTCTCTGATGCAACACCAAATTTCTATCTTTTTTCACATACACACACACTACCTCTACCATTCCATAGAAACAGCCGCATTTGAAAATTCTAACATATAGTTAGGAATTTGGGATTATTCTTCATCTACGTTTATGTATGAACTTAATCGCAGTGCGATAACAATAGAATTATGACCTTTACATTGTTTTCAATTGAAATGTAGTTTAATTCAATTGCTTTAAGACTGAGAACGGCTATAAAGATAAAATTTGATCTGATATATTAGGAAAAAAAACTATTTTGTCTAACTAGAAATGAATATGAAGTACCCAAACATGCGACTGGACAACTAGAAAAGGTTAAGCTGAATTCTGGTAGTAGACAAACCATACAATTTGATATTTGCATGCCTTATATGAATTAAATCCCCAATCTTGAAAAATAGGGTTCAACAAGATACTAATAGGGTTTGAAATAAAAAAGTACAAATAATCTTACAATACTGACTACCAAATCAAAGTAATCTGTGTTAGGTTGTTTCAATGGTGATACAGATTGCGGACTTGAGGTAGAGCGGCGCCGGCGGCGGTGTGAAAGGAGGGAGAACGTACCGAAACTGAATGACGCTTTTTCTTTTTCCTGTTGCATTTGTACCTTATATTATATACGGGAACCGGATTCCAACCGTTCCAAGTTTTTAATTAACTTTTAATGGTATCTTTGTTATTTTTATCTCGACGATTTAGTCCTCTTTACTTTAGTTGATTAACATTTATGTCTTTCAATTTTATTTCGATGAAAAAAATAATCACATGATATTTATGTAAATGAGTAATTTTATCATTTTATAAATATTCTCACAAAAATATTAAATTTATATAAGATAATAATTATGTAATTCATATAACTTTTTTTTGACATTAAGTAAATAATTTTGAATTTTAAATAAAATATTATATTAACATTTTTTAATAATTAAAAAGAAAAGAAATTAAAAATATTAACAATAATTATACAAACAAAACAAATAAGCCAAATTTTAAAAACAACAACAAATAATAAACTAATACTAGTAATATAGAAAAAAAATAGAGAAATTTTATAATTTTAGAAAATACAATAAGAAATATTATTTTTTTTATCCGTATTTTACTTTAAAAAATCGTATATGTTAACATTTATTTTCTAACTCCAACTAATTCAATACTTAACTTGTATATATGGAACATTTAATTATAAATATTATGTATTAATTTAAAAATAAGAAAAAAAAAGGGACATACTATATTTATATGGTATTATTTATATTTTTTATACATGAGTCTCATATATATTATATAATTATTTATATTACGTGTATTATGAATATATTATTTAACAAGACAATAAAGAATAATCATTATCAAAATATATTACTAGTATTATTTTATTATTATTTTTTAAGATTTAGTTTATTTATATTTTTTATGTAATTAACAAAAATATTATTAATTATTAATTTCTTTTCTTTTTTACTTATAGTTTCTTATAACGATTGAAAATTCTAAAAATAATATTTTATTTTAAATTTTAAATTTTATACTTAATATTAAGGAAAAGTTATGTTAATTGCATATTTGTTATCTTATATGAATTTAATGTTTTTGTGAAAATACTTAAAAAATGACGAAATTACTATTATACATGAACAAAATATGATGAGATAATTAAAATACTAGTTAAATGTAACATGAAGTACTAAATCGATGAGAAAAAAAAAAAGAATGAGAATGACATTGAAAGTTAACCTAAAGGTGGAGGGAAAGAAATGAATTTTTGCCCAATATTAATATCAAGTTTAACTCAAGCTGGTATATATATTGTCTCGTTATACTTACTACTTGTATATATTTACTGTCTCTATATATACTATCTTGTATGCTCATGCACAACACATACCTTATTTTTTAATTAATTTTTAAATATGTAATATTTTTATTTTTATACCATGTGAGTGTTGAATGGTATAGAAAATAAAACCAAACTAGTATTTAAAATGATATTTTGTTTAATTTGGAATTTGCTTGTAGATTGGTTTATTTAATTTATACGATCATGTTGAACATGTGTTTTCTTTATGTTAGTTTTATGTTTTTTTCCTTCTTTTTATTTGGGATTTGTTTATTTAATTTATATGATCATGTTGAACTTGTGTTTTGTTCATGTTAGTTTTATAATTTTTTCCTTCTTTTTAACATGTAAGTAGTTTCTTTAGAAATTGTTTTATTTGATTTAAAAGATTTTAAGTTGTATATTTTATAATAAACCATATTTCATTTTTATTCAAATATTTATCACTTTTTCAATTTTAGAATTAATTTAATACTATTCAATCAGCTAATTAATATGACTTTGTATTGATGAATATGTTATTGTTGTTTTTCCTTCGTCAATCATTTAATTACTCTGTATATGTTCTCTTTTGCGGATTAATTACTTTTTCACAATAATCGATTCAAAAGAGAGTAAGAAAATATAATAATGTGACCGTTTAAATCCCCCAGTCATCCATCACCATGCGGACTACCCTTCTCCCTCCCACCATGTTTTATACATGTTTTCCAAAATTTTGATTTCCCAAACATCTCACTCCATTTATTTCTTGTCCTTTTTTCTTCCTCTCTACTCCTCTGTTACCCACCATTCTTCGTACCTACTTCAGATATTCTCAGTTCTCAAAGACCTCTCTCTCTCTCTCTCTCTCTCTCTCTCTCTCTCTCTCTCTCTCTCATATTCATCTCTTTTCTCTATCAGTATCTCTCCATGTACTTTTTATTCTTGCTACTAATGTATGCATGTATGTTGCTCAATTTTGTTTTCGTTATTCTGTTTCGTGCTATCATATTACGGTTTGTTCTATTCCTTTTGTAGTTTTTTTCGTAATTCTTATTCGTTAAGATCTTTTACATTTAATTTGATCTTTTTGGGATCTGTTAAATCTGGTTCGATCTCGTTCGATCATGTTGGTTCATTAACTCTTTTGTACATTTTGTTTAATTTTTAATTAAAATTCTTTCAATTGATTGGACAATTTTCCACTTTTAAACTTTTTTGCAAGTTTAAGATTTGTGCTTTCTATGGTTTTGTAAGGAGTTATTTGAATTCATTTTATTGTGCGCGATATCCGTATCAAATTTATGTTTGAAGATTCTATCGTGCAATTCAATGGTGCTGGGTATGTGAATGTGAAGGAGCTGCTGCATGTTGTACGTTTGTGAGTGTAAATGAGTGAACCATTTGAAGTGAAGACGAATCGAGGCTTTGCTGCATCTTATATGATCAATCTGAAAAATGAAAGATGTATGAGATTCATGTGTTTGTACGAGATTAAGCTTACTATAAATACATACAACATTATATTGGATTCGTTTTTCTAATATAAAATTTATTGAATAACTCAATTATTTTAAGTTTGATGGATTGAAGGTCATAAGGAGATGGACAAAGAATTACCTTATGTGACATACGTCTCTTGCTACAGTCAAACTATCATCCGCCTTATGAGTGGTGAAATCTTTGATAGGCCAAGTTCAAAGGTAGATGATTTCTACGTCTTGTTCCTATTGATAACATTCATGACAAAACCTCAATGACATTACCTCCACGAGTCGATTCCTAAGTCATTCGTTCGTACCTCTTGCAACCACTAGAGCAAGTAACAGAACATACAGTGAATGAATAACAAGAGATGACGCATCGATCTTCTGTACGGAACTACGAAGACAATTCACCTTGGAGTGTATTCAGTGGCTAACAACTTTAGTCTTTGTTATTAAAAAATAGTAACTTTATTAATAGTAATGTTAGTGATGTGGAGTGAGGGTGGGGAATGGTGGGGGCATGTACATGGAAATTAATTTAATTTTAAAATGTATAAATTTTAGTAATAGTACTAAAGTGGAATAGTGAAATATTTGGTTTACTAAAGTGAAAATTGTTGGATTATCAGATGACCCAATAACCTAAAATCTATTGGGTTTAATAAATCTAGTCTTATTAAATAAAAATTTGATTTTTAAATCACACCGAAGTGTCATTTATCCTACTAAAAACACCTATTAACAAATATTATTTTAAATTAAATAAGCATAGAGAATAATTTCCATGCATGAGAATACCAATTTCCATAGTAACGTGCTAATCGAACACCAATGCGTTCCCTGCAAAAAGACCCTTGGACTGATTTACATTGATTAAATCTATGGGGCCACATATTTTTGGTGATCGGTGCATTAGATCGAGTACGAAAAGTTCATAGAGTTGTGTTGATATTTTTGAAAAATTGACAATTTTAGAGTTTGTCATTCACTTGGTGGTTATAGTTTCAATTTGCTTGGATTTGGCGGAAAGCATGTATGTAACGATGAAAACAAAATAGGGATTCGGCAAAAACAGGAAAGAAACATTAATTTCAACGGCGTCCAAATAATTACTCCACAAATAAACAATAATTGGCACATGCATTCGTAATTTGCCTTAATATTTGCTTTTTCTTATTCCTTTTGGGAGAGTTCATATTTTTGCTTTGTAATTACTTTTTCTTATTTTCTTTCTTATTCTTTGAGGAGAAATGAGAATTCAATATGAAAACTTTTACAGTTGGTCGAAGTCGTGTGTCTCGTGCGCGATCTTTTTAATTCATTTTTGAAATTACAAATAGGCAATAATGATACTTTTAAACTCAATTATGTCATTTTTTATACTATTAAACGAGCATAATCGCTATTTATTTTCAAAAGTCTTATTTACGGAGTATAAATTAGTTTCATTGTTAAAACCGTTATTATGGCTTTGTTAAAAAAAATGTTGGAAATTTTTGGCTCCTAAAATTAGCAATCACTTTCTCTATTATTCATATTGTGTTTATTTAAATTCAATAAAGTTAATTTAAATATGTTAAATTTGCAAAATTATTCCATCATTCATATTCCCGCGGTCCTCAAAATGATGTGTTAAAATAACCAGAAAGATACCCTCAAAAGGATAAAGTATAAGTTCTCTCTTAAAAAATCAAGTGTACAATTTTTTTATTTTTTTTAATTTTAATTGGTGACCTATCTTCTCTTAATTCTAAATTACACAATCAAAAAGTCATATCAAAGACAAAAAAAAAAAGAAAAAAAAGAGGAATGCACTATATTTCATTCTCCTTAATTTGAAAATTACTTCAATACGTCATAGTGGATTTGATGTATATATATCATGGTTTATTGTCAAATAATATAACTCAAATGATTATGTCATTAAATATAATTTTATAGTCATTAAATATAAGTTTTACAATAAAATATGTAATTTTGAATATTAATGGAAGTAAATTATCTGTCAAAAGAATGTAACTTATAAAATTGAGGTCATATGATGTAACTTTGTTGTTAAATAGTATAACTATAATATGAATAGATGTATATTTTATGTGAAAATGATGTAATATTTTTTTGAAGTCAAAACAACCTTAAAAATTGGGTCAAAACATTTAACCACTAAGAGTAAAAATATTGTAGGTAAATTTCAAAATTCAAATAAGTTGCCCATCTTTTTTAATATTTATTATTTTATAGTGATAATTTTTGTACTTAAAAGTATGACACCTAATCATGTATGTTAAATGATATAATTTATGAATTTTTTGTCATTATATGTAGTTTTCTTGTCATGGTATGTAATTCTAGTAAAAAAAATAAAATCTCGTTGTCCAATAGATGTAAAATTCTATTTGGTCATAATATATAATTCTGTTGTTATGCTATATAATTCTAGTTAAAAAAATATAACTTTGTTGTAATAAAATAAAATTGTAACTTATTTGTAAAAATAAAAGTTAAAATAGTCTCTGATATTGCAATACTTAGTCTCTGATGGACTAGTTCTTAATCTCCAATAAGCTAATTGTTAAACTTTGATAGGATAATTCTTAGTCATTGATATACTAATTCTTAGTCTCCGATAGGTTTGACTGACTTCAATTTTGTTGAACTCTAAATGTATTACTAGTAGTCTCTGACCTGCAGTCTCTAATGGTACTCTCTGATAGTACAACGATAGGGTCTAGTACAATTTCAAGTTCTAACAATTTTAAGTATTATACATCATCATCAAATGCTATAATTCCTAATAATCTTCCCCTATTTATGATTATCAAATGATAAACATAAATCAAGATTTGATGATGATGTCAAAACACAGCCTTATAACATCATTTACTTATAATTGAAATTAAAGATGTGTAAACCTCATTGTACCAGTTCTGTTCTCCTAACAGTAATTACTGCATTAATAGTTTTGTTGGCTTTCTGCAATTCTTCAAGTTCAGCCATCAATCTGCTAACATCTTTAACAATTCTCCCTTTGTTTTCATCAGAATTACTCTTTACTCCCCCTGACCTTATCATTCTCTTCCTTTTTGACGTCATCATTTAGTGTTGAAGGGTAGAAATGGATAGATTAGGTTGACTGAGCAGGAAGAAATGTTTTATCTCATGAATGTCCTTTAAGCTATGTTCTTACTATTCTCCCTCGTTGAATATCTTTTGAATTTGTAAGAATATAAGTAAGAATACTAATTGTGTTCCTTGACATTTTTTAGCTCAGTTTGAAGACCATTGATCATAAAATATTAGAGGTTCATGTTTCTCTTTTCTGTGTTGATCAATGTTTCATAAACATTCTGTGAGTACAACTGCACTTGATCCTTGTGTGATTATATACTTTGGTATGAGGTGTATTGTTGTATCATCCAATACTTCTTGTGTTACTTGCATCCAACCAAACATTCACAATTTCTTGTTAAGGTTCATTTGCAGTTTGTGAGATTTGAAATTTGTCTTGAAAATGTCCTTATGTTGGGTTTGGTGATTGTCTGTTTGTAATTTAGGAATAGATAACGTAACAAACTTAGTTTTGTCAAATTTAGAAGTATAGTTATGTAATTGCTGTGAAATTGCTCTGTCAATGAAGTTGAAGACCACGCTAAAAAACAGTAAGAATTCTTTAAAATATTTCAAGTTGAACTGCGCTAAAATCCTTGTCGCCACCAAACTTGTAACAAAAACTGTTATAACAAAATAAGCTAACGTGTTTGTAAAAGAGGGGTTTAATACAAACACCACAACTTTTTGCTCTTAGAAACTCTAAACACAAAAACTGGGATAGCTACAAATTTATCCCCTGATGTGAATGAACTCAGAAAAACAGTATAGTAATTTAAAATGAATACAAAAAAATTCAAGTTAAAATAGTTATATTATAACTTGGGTTTTTCTAGGAATCTATATAATCACAAAATGATTAAATAGCTACAAATATGTAAGTGAATACAACTTCTTTTTTCACACACTAGCTACAATTTCTCTCTAAATATTTATATCAAGAACTACTACAAAACTTCTCTCTAGTGTATGAAGATGACAGAGATATTTCTAAGTTTATCTGTAGCTTTTTTTACTTTTTCTTGTGTTGCTGGTAGTGAGTAACAACTATTACATATATAGGAAAATAGAGATAAAGCCCATGTGCTTGCCATACTTCTTTTTTAACGTAGTTGCAGTATGTCTTGTCATTGTCCTTTCAAAGATACACGTGTTAGACTACTATTGGCCATAGTTGTTTCTATTTCAATTCATGTTTTTCATGCGTTTCTAGTGTAAAGGTTGTTATTGGACTACTAGATTTCAAGGAATATTTTTCCCAAATATATCTCTTGCTTTTTTACCAAGTATCAGCGTATATCTTTTAATCCCTGATGACATGTAGACTAGGCCTTAACTATCCCCTGATGACAAGCTTTGATGTTGACTTGATCAATACTTCTAAATCCTTTGATGATAAGTCCTGATGTAGACTTGATCAATGCTTCACTATCCAATGATACTACTCCCTGATGTAGAATTAGTTCAGTGCTTACTGATTCCCTGATGTTAAGTCTCAGTGCTATCCACTGATATCATTCATTGATGAAGTGTTCAGGTTATCCCCTGACAGATTCAACTGTTGACGGTATGCCATGGTGGTATTCCCTGACGGTCAAACTATTCCCTGATGGTATTTCCTGACAGTCAAGTTATCCACTGATGATATCCCCTGACAGTATCTCTTGATGGATTTATCCACTAATGACATCCCCTGATGCAATAATTAAACAATTTCCTAACTGGTTTATCCACCGATACCTTTTCAAATACTCACATCTTTAATTATTGATTCTTTGTTGGCCTTTTCTTGAATATTTGTTGTGCGAAATACTTGAACATGAAGTACAATTAGATATTCTCTGACACTATCAAGTTCTTGAAATTATCCACTGATGACTTGCCTAGCGTGGTAATGTCTATTCCCTGACAGACTGAGTTCTCCATCAGTGAATACCAAATTGTGTAATTATACTAAGATCTATGAACTACCTTGAGTATTTACAAGTGCACATTTATTAATTGAACAAAAGAATAAGTACATCATCATCATTAACATAATACCTAACAATTTCTCCCTATTTATGATTATTAATTGGATAGCCATATATTTAATTTATTTACTGATGATGTCAAAATCCAAAATATAAAGAATAAAGAATAAGAAATGCAATTGCATTAATCTAAGTGCATTTGTACAAATAGAAAGAAATACTATTTACAAAATTTATAATACTGAAACAAGTGTTTATCACTTAGGTTTCAGGATCATTCTGTTTTTGAGCGGTTACAAAGGGTAATGGATAACTTGATTCCATCAGTTGAGAGTCATTTTCCAGCCCTTGTCTTCTTTTGTCAGGATTTTGATAAGAAATCCTGAGTCTTTTGTCTTCCTCACCAGCCTTCAATGTCTCAAACTCCTTTTGTAGCAATTTTCTGAAATTGACAATGTTGATGTTTGTGCTTTGTTCAAAAACTTCAAGGAGAAATCAAATCTTTTTTAAGTTGGCTGCAGGAAGTTGTGACCAGTAAAAGGTGATGATATCCCCTTTTGAGTTTTTGAACTAAACACCTATGGGGTTTGGAATCATCTTTGGATATTTTTTCAATCCTTTTATTGAGGGAACATCCCTTACAGCTACTGAGATCCTTTCATCAGCTCTGGTCTCTTCAATCTCCTTCAATACTTTGTTGACAAGCATGACTCTGAACTTGATGACATGTTCATTTTTGTGATAAGCAATCTGGCTTAGAATATGCATCGCCTCCTCAAAGCAACAACTGGGGGGAGAGTGAGCAGTTAAAGGAAGTAATAAGGAAGGAAAAAGAGAACAGTAAGAATCCTTGGAGACTCCTTAATATTTTCACAAAATGATTTGAGTCTAAAACAAAAAAACACTTCTCTAGGTGAAACCTCTTAAAAGGTTGTATCTATTGAAAATAGTACACCTTTAAGGACACAGGTATATGAATATACACAACACATACACACCTAACTATACCTTTCAGACGAAGAAGAAAAAATATGTTCTGATCAATGATCAACTTGTCACTGAGAGTACGCACACAAGAGTCTCAATTTGATGCTTTTCTTTTCTATATTCAAGAGAAACAACCAACACTCAATTCTATACTCTTATTCTTTCTTCTTCTCACCTTGATATTTTTTCAGAAGCAATGGAGATCTAATAATTCCATTGGTTTCAGATTCTCTGATAGTTCAATCATCAGAGAAGTCAATTCTTGAAGCTGAAACACCAATAACAGCTCTCTACTCATCAGTGGATAATACAACTGTTCTTTATCAAACATCTACTAATGCAGAATACTTACTACTTATATTTTCCACACTACTCTAGGTCATCCACAACTGAAAAGTTTAAATATTTCTAGTGAACCTGAGAGAATACATAGTGAGAGTCAGATCTTGTGTCTTGAAAAAAGTGATGAAAACAAAAAAAAAAATGTAAAGAAAGTGAGTGTAAAAGGTTGACTTGTAAAAGTCAGGTAAAAAGAGAAGGTGTGAGTAAGGATGAGATCCTTGAAGAAAAGAATAGAAAGAAATTTTTTTGCAAGTTCCTTATTTCAACCTGTTTCACTCATGTATTCTCTAATCACCATTCTGATTAGACATCAGAGAATACTGAGAGAAGAATTACTTCAAGAGATGTAGAACAACAATTGCTCACTGACATGTCTAATCAATACATTATCAAGACAAACTGTCAGATCTTACAAACTGCAGATGAAACTGAAGAAAAGAATGTGGATGTTTGGTTGGATGCAAACAACACAAGAATATTGGATGATACAACAACACACCTCATACCAAAGTATTTAATCACACGAGTATCAAATGCAACTGTACTCATAGGATGTTTATGAAGTATTGATCAACACAGGAAAAAGAAATTTGAAACTCCAACACTTTATGATCAATGGTCTTCAAACTAAGTTCAAGAATGTCATAGAACACACAACTGGTATTCTTACTAATCTTACTACTAATTCAAAGAGGGACTGGTATTCTTACTACTAATTCAAAGAGGGACTGGTATTCTTACTAATCTTACTACTAATTCAAAGGACATTCAAAGAGGAAGAATAGTCAAAATATAGTTCAAAGGAAATTCATGAGCTAAAACAATTTTTCCTGCTAGTCAACCTAATCTGTTTATTTCTACCCTTCAATATTAAGATGTTGATGTCAAAAAGGGAGAAAATAATCAAGTTAGGGAGAATAAAGAGTAATTATGATGAAAACAGTGGGAGAATTGTTAAAACTATTAGTAGATTGATGATGGAGCTTAAAGAACTGCAGAAAGCTAATAAAACTATTAATGCAGTCATCACTGTTAGCAGAACAGAACTGGTACAATTGTGTTTACACATTTTTAATTTCAATTATATGTAGCATTGTTACAAGTTTTGTGTTTTGACATCATCATCAAACCTTAATTTATGTTTATCATTGATAATCATAAATAGGGGGAAATTGTTAGGAATTATAGCATTTGATGATGATGTATAATACTTAGAATTGTTAGAGTTTGTAATTGTACTTGAAATTGTTGATGTGTTTTATAGGCATCATTGGATAAATTGCAGCTAGCATTGTCCAAATATTATCCTCTGATAGAGTAAACTGTTCATCAGTGGATAATAGATAGGCTAGTGGAAGTTATCCTCTGATAGTATAAAATGTACATCAGAAGATAAATAAAAGAATAAATCATAATAACAGCTATCATATGATATTCTACAAACACATGTTCATTCTGGAGAACGAACTTGATAAATCTGCAACAATAGTAATTGAACTTAAAGATTGAAGATTGCTGAACTGAACTTGAAGATTATTGAACTAAACTTAAACACTCATCAACGGTTGAGTTGTAATAGTGGATGAGTTGTTCATTAGTGGTTAAGCCACCAATAGATAAAATGATCATCAAAGGATAAAGTTATTCATCAGCAGATAATAACCATCGACAGATAAATAGTCGTTAGAGGATAATTTACTCATCAACAGATAATGACAATCAGTGGATATTAAATATGACATATGGATGACATATGACTTACTGCAGCAGATCCCTACTAGAGATCATCAGCAGATAAAGAAGTCATCAGTGGATAAAGTGACTATCAGTGGATATTGAAGATGATATATGACTGACTGCAATAGAGTCTTATGTCGGCTAGGGTTTTGAATTAAAATAAGAAAGTTGGTCCAATAAGGAGAGATTGTGTACCAGAGATGATGCACAAACATAACTTGAACACAAAGATGATGCACAAAGATAAATTGAACAGAGAGATGACATGTAACAGATATTATGTAATTGAGAAGTTATGTTGTAATTACCAAAGAGAGTTAGAGATATTTCTCATAAAGTAATCTCTTAATTGTTCACCATGAACACTTGAAGAAGGAAATTGTGTCTATAGATAGAGATACAGAGCAGTGAATAATCTCAACATTTGAGAACACATAAAGACATCTCAACACATCACAGAACATCTCAACATATTTCTGAGCATCCCAAATACTTCTCATATACATATCTAGAGAAAAATTGAGAGATAACAATTATAATTGATTTACAGGTAGAGAAGTTGTATCAAAAGATAGAGAGTTAAATATTGAGAGAGATACAGAGTAACAATTTATTAGAACTTGAGAAGTTAGAAATCATTTTTTAGATTGTAGTTGTTATTCTTTAAATAGAGTTCTTAAAATCTGGTCATCTACACTAGTAAGCTTTTATAATCTTTATTTAATTAATAAAAGTTCAGAAATAATTTGTAATATATTGTATTTTTTCAATTTTGCAATTTTCAATACAGTATATTCACTCAGCTCACAAAATTTGAAAGAATTTTATGTTTTGTGTTTAACTCCATTCCACAAACCATCTACTTTGGGACAAATATTATTTAAAATCTATTAATTAAGAACGATCAAAATACATTGTGTATAAATAAAAATTTTACACTATGAATACTTGTTATCAAAGGATATTAATACACTGTACAAGTGATTAATTTGAAGATGTTAATTGCTTATATTTTTAAGAGTTAACTTATATTAATAAGTAATCAATATTAGAATGTACTTCTATTATCAATAATTTCAAGATATTATGTTACTTTTATTCATTCACTCCTCAAGTCTTATATGTTATTATGTTGTATTTTATATTTTTATAGATCTATTATGATATCAATATAATTTCTATAATAGAATATATATTCTTATAATGAAATATTTGTAATTCTTAAACGATACAAAAGAGTATGTTGCATATCTAAATTACATATTTTTGTACTTTATAATACATAAAATTTTAAATAATAACGTCACTTACTTAGTTTAATTAAACTCAATAAATTCATTTTAAATTATAATTATTATCTTCATATAGATACTTAAGTTTTATATTTATAACTACCGAAGAGAAACATGTGTAAAATGTAATCTAACATATCTTTCTTTACACTATCTATTTTTTATGCCAAATATGCTCCACTATTTAAATTTATCTTTTTACACGACTTATAAACAAAGCAACTTTTTATTACAAATATGAAGTACTGTTGTTCACTTCAAATAAATAGCTTATTACGTTAATTGATTTATTAATGTTAGAGATACTTTGTTTAATAATTTTATGAATTTGTAATTTTCTTTAATAATTTATTTATTTTCTATGACTTAATAATTTTATGTTAAAATATAGTTCATTTAATAATGTCATTTTTATAACAATTATAATGTAAGTTATTACATAGCATCAATTAAAATAATTATGACATAATTTATTAATTAAATTAAATTTTCAAACAAAGTTTTACGTAAAGTAAGGTTATGTTTACGTAGGATGTAATTTTTTTAGGCAAAATAAGACTAAATTTTAAGCAAATGACATCCGTAATATAAAATTATTATTTTTACTCAAAATAAGGTAACATTTACATAGGATGAGATTGTTTACGCACAATGAGACTAAATTTTACGCAAATGATTTATGTAGTTCAATATGACTACTTTTATGCAAGATATCATAATATTTACTTAAGATATGATTTTTTACACATAATGAGACTGAAATTTACCCATATGATATATGTAGTTCAAAATAATTTTTTTATGCTAAATAACATTACATTTAATTGTGATTAGATGTTTTACGAATAATGAGATAAAATATTATGCAAATAAAGTGTAATATAAAATTGCTACTTTTATGCAATTTAACACTACTTTTACTTACAATAAGATATTTTATACAAAATAACTCCATATTTTATGCAAATAACATCCTTAATACAAGAATTTTATTTACTTGAGATAACATAGCTTTTACTCATGATAATATTTTTTTACGCATAATGTCGTTTAAGTTTACGTAATATTTATTTATTATTTTTATGGGTCACATCGTACTATTTAATGGAATAATTGGTTATATCACCTAATTTAATACCGTATGATTTTCCTTTCATATATTGGGTTTTTCTCGTAATTAAAATATTTTTTCCATTCACATAAATTTTCCTGATTTATATTTACTTATTCTTCTAATTTAATTAATGATAAGTTTTATGTTAATATATCAAATTTCGTTCTTTTCATTTCATTACAATTTTTAAATTCATATTGAATTGTCGTTAGTGAGAATTTTTCCAACATATTTAAGGATATCTTAACATATGTAAATAATCTCCCAATTTAAATAATAATTCCACTGACTTATTTAAATATTATCTCAATTTAAATAAAGTTTGCACCAACTTGTTTAAGTATTCTCTCGTCTTGTTAACTTCACTAACATGTTTAAAGATACTCCCGACTTAAATAAGAATTCACTTATTGTAGAGTAACCGGTTAAATAAAATTTTTTATTTTTTACTTTCTAAACACGATGCATGGTTTTCACGTCTATTTTTCCACGTGTCAACATATTGATGATTTAAAAATTTTTAAAAAATATTTTTTACAATTAATGTCTTATACATCAAAATCACTTTGATGTATAGAAGAATTTTCCTCAAGTTTTATATATTATATTTGATATTGTTACTTGTCCATCTAAAATTATCGTGTACAATATTTAAAAAAAATCTAAGAATATATTTTTTTAAATTATTTTTGTATTTAGTACACCAAATTTAATTTTTAATTTTTATAATATTTGTCATAAATGAAAATAAATAATTTTATATTAATATTATTTTTGAATAAATGGGTAGATTCCTATTTAAATATGAACGGAGTAGTATTGTTTACAATGTTCACAAGGACCACCACCTTGTTTTCAATTTTTCATAATTTATGTCGGTTCCTCACTTGTGTTAAACCGACAGGTTGGGCCAACTTCGAAAAGAAAAATGTTGTTAGATGCTATTATCTCATTTATAAAATATAGGACATTTGAGTTTTTTTAATGTAATTTTAAGTGTAATTTAATACATATGAAATATTTTATATAATTTTTATTTTTATATTAAATTAGTTTTCATTTAAAATACTTCTAATTTTAAATTTTTATTTAAAAATTTTAATTATATTTAACATATATTAAATTTTATCTAAAAATATATACAAAAAGTCAACTGTGATATTAGAACTTAACAAATTTAACAATTGGCTGAATGGATGCATTAAATAAACTTAACAAAATGGCAAAACTATACCTAGTTTTTATCATCAAATTAGAACCTCGATAACATTAATGTATGTTGGCTTATGTCAAAAAAGTTTACGTTCATTTAATCATAGGCTTCATATAGAAAATTAGGACCGTAAATAGATTAAGTTGTTCACGAACAAACTACTGCTTATCTCGTTTAAAATTTAATTTACTCGACTCATGAAAGTGGACAATTTAATATTGAATATGATTGTTTTTTCGTTAAGAATTATAAATTCGGCTCAAATCAAAATTGAAAATTTATGTTCGCCTAATATATATTATTCAGCTCAAATTAACTTATTCGAATGATTAAAAGAGCCGATATTAAACGTAATTTTTCGTTCGTTAAAAATTGAAAGTTTAACTCAACTCGATTCTTTTATAAATATGTTCGATTAAGTATAACTCAATTTGACTCGTTTGTAACTATATAAAATATATAAAAAAACTATAGATTTAATTAAAATAACTCAAATATCAAATAAAAAAGAGAAAATCACAATAAATAAAAAAAATCGAGAAAACTCATGTACCAACGAGGAGTGCCAATAAATAAAACCCTCATATGCATCTTATTGAAAACTTTATTACACATGTTTCACCCAAAAAAAAAAAAGAAATTAATGCAAGAATGAGAGAGAATCTCAGGTATATAATAATGGTCGTATGATTTTTTTCATGTAAATTTAAATGATTTTTTTTATATGTTAAATATTTTATTTTAATTAAATTTTTTATTCATATTAACTCTCTTATTTAAAATACTTTTCATTATTAATTTTTTTAAAAATTAAATAAAATATTTAACGTATAAAAAATTTATAAATATTTAAGTGTAAAAATGTCAAAACTGACAACCTAAAATATATTTTAAAAAGTAAATATATATCAGGAGAAATGCTCCCTCCTAAAAAATTGTTAAAAACAATGAGCCTAATGTAAAAGGTAACTTACATGGAAAAAAAAAGTCAAAATACAACGCCAACTTCTTCCCCAAGAAAAAAATAAAAAATACGAAGAGATGAAATAAATAAAGAGCTAAACTCACCAAATCTGAATTCTGTAGACAGTTGATGCTAGCAGCCTCGGATTTCACTCACAGCAAAAGCAGACGCTCGCCTGAAATCTTTAATATCATCGCCTAAGAAGATGGCCGGAGTAGAAATGCTGCCAAGAGAGTACGGATACGTCCTTATAGTTCTTGCCATCTATGGTTTCTTCAATTTTTGGATGGCTGCTCAAGTCGGCAAAGCCCGCAGAAAGTATGTTTTCATTATATAATTGACACCACTTTTCAATTTCACTTTCAATTTTCTTATGCTTGTGCATTCTTTTGTATTAATTTTGTGTGTTCTCATTCAGATAAAATGTTTTTATGCTTTTAATTTGGAGGTTTTAGGGTTTATGATTGTGCTTTTGTGAACAAAATTACAGGTATAAAGTGGCTTTACCTGCACTATATGCTTTAGAATCTGAAAATAAGGATGCCAATATCTTTAACTGCATTCAGGTTTGTTTATTTGTGTATGTCTAATGTTCAAGTTCTGGGATCTGCTCAGTTGTGTCTCTGAAATATGAGGATTTGTGTTGAATTATGTGCAGAGAGGTCACCAGAACTCACTGGAGTGGATGCCACAGTTCTTCATCTTCATGACATTGGGAGGGATTAAGCACCCTATTATTGCCTCTGTCCTTGGTGTTGTTTACATCATTACTCGCTATTTCTATTTTACAGGATACTCCACTGGAGATCCCAAGAAGCGTCTCACTGTCGGGTTTGTCTTTCTAACTCTTTTTCTCCTTCAATTTGTTAACTTTATTATTTAGCTCTGCATAGTGCATGTATGTTACTACAGAGTATGGAGTTTTCAACCCCTTTAAGGCTTAGCTATATGAAGTGTTACTAGATCTGCAGAGCAATTATTAGTGCGTAAAATTTATTAACAACGTACTTTTTGAGTAAAACAGGTTGAAGAAAACTTGCTATTTCTCCATTAATTCTTTAAACTGTCATTATTGTATAGTCCGTATTACATAGATATACTGTCAGCTACATAACTACCAGGTTAACTAACTTCACGAATCCTGGAATTAAGGGGCTGTCTGGGTGCAGTTATTAGTAGAGCCACCTGTAAAATCCTTTGTAGTTCAAATGAATACGAGTCTGTAAAATCAGCCTCAATACGCCACAAAGATTGTGCAGAGCTAACTCGGAGGCTACAATCGAATGACGAATTCTGCCCGAAGCATTGGCATCAGGTCTTCAAGAAGATTATTAGAAGCTATATTTATGGGAGAAATAATGCCACTGTGTATCATTTCTCTGAGACTCTTACAAAGTGACAATTCAGTTCAATATGCTTGGTACTAGCATGTTGAACTGGATTAGCAGCAATATCCAATATAGCCTGATTATCACAAAGTTGGTAATTGAATGTGAAGATCCTTTAACAAACTGAGTAACCATATGATCTCACATGTGTGTTTGCCATGGCTACATTCAGCCTCTGCTGACAGACCTCTTTTTACACTGCCATGACACAAGTGATGGACCAAGCATTAAACAGAAACCTTTAACAGATTTTCTATATATGGGACAACCCCCTTCCCCCACCAACCACCCACATGTCCCCATAAACTTGCTGGTCGCCTCTCATTTGTTGAAGAAAATAGAAAAGCTCGTGCAACAATGAATTTAAGATACCTCAAGACTCTTATAGCTGCATCCATGTGATGTTCTCTTGGAGCATGCACGAACTGAG
The DNA here is from genome assembly GCA_014636745.2 of Centella asiatica. Classification (NCBI taxonomy): domain Eukaryota; kingdom Viridiplantae; phylum Streptophyta; class Magnoliopsida; order Apiales; family Apiaceae; genus Centella; species Centella asiatica. Next base: position 31,734,881 of record CM025784.1, on the reverse strand, counting down.
TGAAAAGATTGATTGAAACACTAATATCTGATCTGGACATAGTTAAGTAAAATAACTTGCCAACATAGGATCTGTTAGTGCACCAGATCTGGAATCATCATACTACTTGGTGTGCGAGTCCAGTGGAACAGTTATATGCTTGACAACTAGCAGTTAGCAGACTGCAGAGTATCTGGTAAAAACTTTTATAGTTGACAAAAATGCCTTGCTGATTTCTTTAACTTCCAGGTTTTGATAGAATTTCATTTCCAAACCAAATGATTGGCTAAACTGATTATCTAAACAACTTTTTGAGAGACTTGTTCAAAGTGATATTTGTTCCAGTCATCAAAATCTCATCCACACCCCAAAACAATGATGAATACTGAATATTGCTGTATGTATGTAGAGAATAGGCAGTGAAGGATTAAACATAGCTATCCAGCATACCATAATGACTAAAACAGGTTGAAGAATTAACCCCCCCAAAAAAAAAGGGTTGAAGAAAACGTGATAAGTATCCATTAATACTGTGAACTCTCTCGGGCACGCAATTTATATATTACATACAAACACTGCGAGCTATGTAACTACCATGCTAATTTCCTTGCACAAATCTTGGAATTAGTCCTAAGGGACTGATTGGGTGCTGTTGTAGTAGAGCCTCCCGTAAACTCTGTTTCGTTCAAATGCATATGATGATATGAATTAGGGACTACTATATCTTTTGTTTGCCAATAGGAGTATTGTCTTTTTCTGCAAAAAGAAATGAGTATCATGATTATAAGTTGGTCTTTTGAGTGTGAAATGTGAAATGTATTTCTATAGAAACTTTTGTTTTGTTTTGTAATGAATTTCTCCATGCGCAGAATGTATGGTTTCTTGGCAATAGTGGGGCTTATACTTACAACAATTTCTTGTGGAATCAAATTTCTCATTGCATGAAACAAGCTTGCACTCCCACAGCATATCCATGGTTTTATACAATCCGGACTTCCTTTTCTTTCCCCCTGTTTTATTTACTTCAAATGTCACGTCTAGTTACATTTATGTTTAGCGTGCTTCTAGGCAGATGCTAATTTTTCCAGGATTGTAATTTCAGAAGGTACGTGGGATGGATGTTTGTATCCACGGAACTTATCTCATTCATTTGTGCTTATTTCCCATTTTGAAAACTACTATTTTCACATAAAAATTTGTTATATGAGTGCGCATGTATAACTTATAAGTACACTTCACAAATATTTAATACACGTGAGATCTACTCACACGTCAATTTCCATTCGAAAATATCAATCTTAATGTTATATTGGTCCATTTGTTTTAGTTTAATTTTGTAAATTATATATTCTGATAGTGTAAATTATTTTACAAAATTTTTAAAATTTTAGTCGAAACAAATACATAGTTTGTTATTGCCATTTTCTGCCTTCCCCTTAGAGAGCTGGTTGCCTGTCTTGTATGCTAAAAGGCTAGGAGTATCTCTTTTGCCGTGAAAGTCTAACCACGAAAATAGAGTTATAAATGAATTGAATTGTTGGCATGTTCGGCTCGGGTTAAACGAGTTGATCATAAACTAGATTTTTTGTTCGTTTAAGTTTTTAAGCTCAGTTTGGCTCGGCTTGAGTTTGAAAACTCGATTGAACTCAGCTCATTTATAGTGTTCGGCTCTTTTAACTACTTAAACGAGCCGATCTTGAACACAAATTTTTATTTGTTAAATAAAATATATTCGTTTTGACTCGATTCGGTTCGACTAAGAAACAAGTTCGAGTGGGTTAGACTCGAACTCGACTCGTTTACACCCTTACACAAATATTATCAATATGATACGATATAAAGACACTTTTGATTTATGAATCTAAAACTACACAACACTTCCAAAATAATATGACAAATTAGACACTATGGTAATAAATTGAACTAAATAGTTCATAATTCGTTCGAACTCGATTCGAAAATTAATCGACTCGATTCGGATTTAATACGAAAACGAGTTAAACTTGATATTCAATTTAAAGTTTGATAAGTTAAATAAGTAGAATCTAAGCATATCTGTATTCGCTCGATTTTAGTTGTGAATAGTTGAATTTATTTCATTATACTAAAATATTATAACATATATTGAAAATATATAATTAATTATATCTTAATAATACATTTAAATATTATACATATTGAATAAGTTACTTTAAAATTAATGTCCATAAATAAAATGAATTATTATATATACTTTTTATCCTAAAAGAAATAAAAATTATACTATTATAAAAATTTTCACTAAATTTATGTTTTCGTGAATAGTATTATTCAAATTTATGTCTTTTCTTTTCGTGAATTGTAACTTTCCAGATTATTCAATTGTATCAACTAACTGTAAATAATTTTCTATATATTTTGCCTCCGAAAATGTGTTAGATTTTCTTTAAAGTTGAATATACCTTTGGTATTAGGTTTAATTATACATTAATACCCTCAATTTATGACTATTTTCCAATCTAGGAACTAATCTTTTATGTTTTGCAATCAAGAGTTTCATCTTACTTTTTTTTTCTTTTTTTGTGAGATTCAAATTACTTTCATTTAATAAAATTGATTTACAAGCAAGGAAAAAGAATAAATTCTTTCGGAGCATACAAAATTCGATTACATTATACTTATAAAAAACAAGAATAAAAAAAATTATGGACATAACATATCATCTTATAAACAAACTAATAAAACATATGTTCAATTATAGAAATATAATTAGAGAAAGCATGTTTTGAAACACTACTAAAGATGATTGGCTGAAAGGAGAAATATGTACATCTGCTCCTTCAGAAATTCATGAAGTCTTCAAAAGTTAATCAAGTCCCAAATTTCAACTCCTTCTACGAAACAATTTCGCAACGTTGGAATAATTCAAATCGGAGAAAGGAATTCTTATAAAATTGGAGAAAGGGTTTCACAAATACGAATGAAAAATTATTCAAATTTGGAGAAAATACTCTCAAAGAAGAGAAAAATTAATCCCACAAAGGGGAAACTTTATTAATAAAACTAAATAACATAAGAAAATCTAGGGGAGAGTTTTCTCTACAAATAAAGAAAAACTCTCCCCAAATCTAAATAATCGCTAATAAATGCTAGGGTTTGGTAGAGAGAAAAAAAGAATGATTTCATCTTACTTAATTTTGCAGAATATACCTACAGATGCTCATAATAAGTAGCATAAATAGTGAAGACTTGTGACAAGAAGGCAAAAAGACTTATATTGATTTTCATGGAGAATAATCTGATCAAAATGTTCGAAGTCCATGCAACAACCAAATGACTGTGGGACACAATCACCGAAACCAACATTAGTTGCTTCGTAGGTACAACACTTGCAAGATAAAGGAAAACAATAATGTAGTTGATCACCACACCAAGATGATAGTGATGGCCAAAGATTTAGCAACAATAGACAATGAGATATCTCAGAATTGCAACAATTTTGAATAGTTTACCACGTTCGCTCGATATGGCTGCCACCTCTTTGAGGATGAATAGAAAGATAAAAAAGGTTGAGGATTTTCCAATGAAGCTTGCCATTGAACAAGACATTGTCAAAATCCAAAAGGAGTTCGAAGTAAACTTGATTCAAGAAGAACAACTTTCATATGGTACAAACAGTTTTCAAGAATAAGAAACAACAAAAGTTTGGTTTAAGTGAAAATCATTCAAACCCCAACAACGAAATAAGAAAGTCCCACAAGGTACTTGTTATACTTGTGGGAGGTATTCCATTTTAAGGAAAATTACCCACAAAATGGACAAGAAAATAAGGGTAATTCAAGATACCCAGAAATAGGTGGTCCGTTTTCCCCAAAATCTAGCAAAAGAGAACTTGTTGATGTGGTTAAATGCAATACTGACCATTTTGCCATGAATATAAATGGGTGAAGGATTGATTCTGGTGCAACTAGCCACATTTTCAAGACCAAATAAGGATTGACTGAGTTTAAGAAACTCAAGAAAGGTGTGCAAAGAATATTTATGAGGAACAAAACATATCTTGATGTTATTGGTATTGGAACCTATAAGTTAGATGTTGGGGAGAGCATTATGGTGCTCAAGAATGTGATGTATGCTCCCAGAATGAGGTGTAACCTTATCTCAGTTCTTGCACTTCTAAAAAATAATTGGAAATTCGTTTCTACAATAATAGGGTGTCGATTAAAAAAGACAATAAAGTGTTTGATATGAGCAAATTTGAGCTCGATCATGAGCTTTTTGTGCTCTCTATTACAATGAATGATGATAATAATAAGATTGATGTTTTGATTATTGTTTTTTCTTGTGACACTTTATATGTGATTTATGACACCATAAGAATGATCGAGAAATTTAATAGACAAGTTCAAAACGAAAAAGAAATGAAGATCAAGTCTGTTAGAAGCGATCATGACAAAGAATTCGACTTCAGAGGCTTTGCTGAATTCTTTGATCAGAAAAAAATTTATCACAACTTCTCTACTCCAAGGGCTCCTCAACAAAATGGACTTGTAGAAAGGAAAAATTGAACACTCGAGGAAGCTGGAAGGACCTTGCTTGCTAACTCAAGGTTGCCCTAGTATTTTTGGATTGAAGCAGTGAACACAACATGCTACACTCAAAGTAGATCATTCATACATCTCACATCCAGCAAGACCCCTTATGAGCTATGGAAAAGAATAAAATCAAGTGGTTATTTTCACATTTTGGGATGCACCTGCTATGTACATAATAATGGTAAGGATTTTTTATTAAGTTTCAACCAAAGTCATACGAATGCATTTTTTTAGGCTATTCTAAATCATAATAGAGCTTTTAGAATTTTTAATAAACGTAATTTAACTGTTAAAGAATCTATACATATTGTATTTAATGAGACGAACAATGAGGAACGAAGTACAAGTGGTTCTCTCCCTCCTATTGATGAACAGGTTCTTGCTGAGAAGAATCAGCAAGAAGACAATTTTGCTGATAAAGAGGAACATGCTGACAAAGACACTACTGCTGAAAATTTAGAAGCATCAACCCCTGCTAAAATTGAACCTATTTTAGAGGAACTGCGTCAACTAGAAGTAAGAAATGATATCCCCAAAAGACTAACTTAGACAAGAGACCATACTAAGAAATTGATCATTGGTGATCCAACAAGTTCAGGAAACACAAGAAGGGCTGCTCAAAATCAATGCAATTACTCAAATTTTCTTTTGCAAATGGAGCTAAAGAAAATCGAAGAAGCCCTTGTTGATTCTGATTAGATTGTAGCAATGCAAGATGAATTGAATCAATTCAGTGAAACAAGGTACGTAATCTAGTACCAAGACCAAGAAATGAATTTTCAGAAACAAGATGAATGAAGATGAAGTAATCACAAGGAATAAAGAAAGGCTTGTAGCAAAGGGCTATTCTTAAGAAAAAAAAAATAGACTATGATGAAATCCTTGCTCTAGTCGTAAGTTTGGAATCTATCAGGATATTCCTTGTTTACGCAGCATACCAAAACTTCAAATGGACATAAATAGTGCTTTTTTAAATGGAAAGCTATAAGAGGAAATCTACATGGAACAACCACTAGGTTTGCTGATTCTACTCACCCAAACTATGCATACAAGCTTGACAAAGCATTGTATAGTCTTAAGTAAACACCTCGAGCTTGGTATGATACTCTCTATACTTTTCTTTTAGAAGAATGTTTCAGCAGAGGTAAAGTAGATACATCATTATTTATTAGAAAACATACGGATAAAGCACTGCTTGTACAAATACATGTAGATGATATAATTTTTGGTTTTACTGATGAAAAATTTTGTGCGAGCTTTGCTAAATTAATGCAGAACAAATTTGAGATAAACATGATGAGAGAGCTTAACTTTTTCTTAGAACTACAAGTTAAGCAAAGTAAAGATGAAATTTTCATCAAAGCAAAGTACATTAAAGACCTGCTGAAAAAGTATGGTATGAAATCAACAAGTCTTACAAAAACTCCCATGGCCTCAATAACACAGTTAAATAATGTTGACCAAGGTAAATGTGTAAATATAACAAGCTATAGAGGTATGATTGAATCCTTGCTTTACTTAACTTCCAGCTAACTCGATATTATGTTTGCTCTTTGTATTTGTGCGTGTTTTCAAGCTAATCCTAAGGAATCACAATTAACATTTGTTAATAGAATTTTCAGATATCTTAAAAGAACTCCAAACTTAGGAATTTGGTATCCAAGGGACTCAACGTTCGATCTTGCTGGATATTTTGTTGTGGACTTTTCTGGATGTAAGCTAGACAGGAAAAACACTAGTGGAATTTGCCAATTTTTTGGTGGAAGACTTGTCTTATGATTCAACACAAAATAAAATCCTGTGTTTACTTCCATTGTTGAAGCATAGTATATTTCAGTAGGAAGTTGTTGTGCTCAAATTTTATGGATGAAGAATCAACTTGCTAATTATGAGTTTGTTCTTAAGTCTGTTACCATCTTTTATGATAATACTAGTGTTATTGTTATTGCTTATAATAATGTCTTGCATTCTAGAACTAAGCATATAGATATAAGATATTATTTCATTAGAGAACATGTTCAATAAGGTACTATAGAGATACATTACATTCTTACTGAAAATCAATTGACAAATATTTTTACAAAACCTTTAGATGAAACTCGTTTTAACATGTTAATAAGTGAACTAGGCATGCTTAACAAGGATAGTAGCAAGATATTGTTCTATGCACTAACATTCAGCAGGACAAGAAAAGTTAAGCAAGGAAGCTTTTGTTCACCTCCTGCTTATTGCAAAATCTGGGTAACCCACTCAATAGAGGAACTCGAAGAAATTGCCTACTGAAAACACTTAGTCTTGGAATCAACTTTAAGCAAGATTGCATTTTAAATTATGCAAGAAATGGAAGTTAAGTAAGGATTTACAAACATCCTTGCTTAAGCAAGGAACGTGATCACACCATGCTTAAAATGGCACCAATGAGACATACTTAGGAAGGAACAAGTAACAACCCTTGCTTATACCTTTAAGTAAGGAACATGATCAATGAAGTCTGCTTAAAACAACAAACTTTGCTTATACCCCTTCCTGGGTATGGACACTAAGCAAGGAACAAGCATCGATCACTTCTTAAAACTGTCAATACTTAGTTTCTGCATTGACTATCAGTAAGGATCAAGAGCCAACTCCTTCTTAAACCTACTCATGGGTAAACATCTTAAGCACGAATATACAAAATTAGCAAGGATTCACAAAACATCAACAAGGACTAACATGTCAAACCCTAGTGATGCCTTCACCTAGGTGACCCACTAAGCAAGGATTATCCCTATTTTATCATGCTGATTTGGTACTTAGTTTTTGTAAAAGCCATCAGCAAGGAACAACAAGACAAACCTTGCTGATACCCTCACATAAGTGACCCACTCAGCAAGGATCAACCCTATTTTATCCTGTTGATTTGTTACTTAGTACTTGCAAGAACATTCATCAAGAAACAATGTTTAGCAAGATATGGAGTAAAATATGTTAATTAAAGAAATTTTCTTAAGTCAAAAATTCAACAAGCACTTGGAAAATGGAAGCTTGTTGATACCCTCACCCTGAGAGCACTTTAATCAAGGAGGAAACTACAATGAAATATTTTTCTAAGGCAAAATTTAGCAAGGATCGCAAGGAATATACCCTGTTAAGCACCTTTCCTAGGTTATTCACTCAGCAAGGTATCTTACCCCAGCTCCTGCTGATGATCTATACTTAGTAAAATTTCAAGATCTACTGATAGAATCTTGCTTAACAATTAAATAAGGACTTTGTCTCTTAACACTTAGAAATTTTTTTGGGAAGAATCTGAAATGTTTTACCCTTTCTATCGTTGTAATTTTAGTAGTTACTGGACACTCTTTTTCCTCATTAAATGGATAAACATCATTACACACGTATGGAACCATATTTACTAATAGTTATTCTTCCAAAACTATAACATCTTATCACATTAATTACCGCAAACTTCTCCTACAATCCAGAAACAATTCAACTTCTTTTCACCCTCTATATAAACCCAAATTTGCCTCATTCACTTTATCACTTTCATTTTTGCTCTCAACTCAAAAATTTTCTCTCTAGAAATCCCTTGTAAAGCACCCTTGCTAAGCCAAAAACCCTTGCCGAGAAACCTCGTCCACCCTATTAAACTCTTGCAATGGCTACCAACTTGCAAAAAATTGAGTACGAATTTATAATTGATCTTAATTCCTTTGCTAATATCACTGAGCAAGGACTTAGAAAGATTGTGGATATGCTAAGGGCATAAGACATTGTTTATGTAATATTTGTTGAAACTCCCATATATAAAGATCTGTTGAGGGCATTTTGCAATTTTGCTGAAGTCATTGGAAGGGCCATTAAAGGCACTACTGATGGGAGAACGATCACAATCACTCAAGCTAGCATCAACAAAGTTCTCCAGCTCACTCAACAAGGAGAATTGCTAAACAATAATGACTTAGAAGCAAAACTTGAAGACTTAAAGTATAGGATGACTCACAGGTATAGTAAAAGGAGAGACTTTCTACGAAAAATAGTTTTCGTATGGATGTATTGCACAAAATCTTATTGTGCAAGTTTGCTGCTCAAGATGATGCTCCCACTAGAACAATCCGGCTGACACATATGCTAAAAAACAAAGTGGAGATAAGATAGAGCAAGATATTCTTGGATGTGCTGCTGGAGTACTTCACCAAGAAAAGGACAAAGTTCTATTATGGAAGGACCTTGTTAGGTTTTAGAACATTTGATGATGACTGTTTTTAGATTACTTAGAGTACAAATGTATAGAAAGTGTTAATTAGTAACACTGAAGTTTTGTAGCCAGTAGTTATCTCTTTGTTTGTAATTCATTTATTATTTGTAAAGAGATACAATTACTCTTTATTTGTAAGTAACTGCTGGAATAGAGTATCAAAGCTTCAGCAAGTCAAAATGTGTATTTGATCCATTGGAGTTTAACAAAAAGGCTTGTCGGAGATTAGGAAAACTTGTCAGAGACTAAGGATTTTATTTATCAGAGACTAGTTTTGCCTATCGAAGACTAAGGCTTACGTCATCAGAGACTAAGTCTAAAAGAGTCGGAGACTAAAGTTTACGTCATCGGAAACTAAGGTTAAAAGCATCAGAGACTAAGCTGACGTCATCGGAGACTAAGCCTTTAAGCATCAGAGACTAAATAACTTTATCGGAGACTACACAATCTGACGTCATCAGGGACTAAACGACCAGAGACTAATTGATGACGTCACTAGAGACTAAAGATGAAGCATCAGGGACTAAAATGTTATTTATTTCCTGAGAGATACAGAGTTCGAATTGAATAAAGAATATCTTCCACGTAAATCAAGATATTATTGAAGACGTAGCTGGTAAGGAAACAAGCCAGAAATCTCTTCCTAATCAAAAAGGAAAAGATCGTGTTTGATTCGAATAAGGAAGCTGAATCATTATTGATTTAGAATATGAAACTGAGAATTTAGTTTTAGAAGCTGTAATTAGGTTTACAGAATTAGTTTTTTGAATTGTAATTCGAAACTGTATAGAATTCATAGTGTTTATATCTTTACTATACAGAATATAAAAGAAGCTGACGATCACATTGTTGTGATTGTTAGAATTTGTATTAAATTGTTAAAATTAATACAAGCAATTGGTTATAAATTGATTGGAGTTATTGTTCTTTATTTCCGCAAGTTATAATTAATTTCTAGAAGAACAAGTAATCGAAAAGGTTTCAAAGAACTTGTATTCAACCCCCCCCCCCCCCCCCTACAAGTTCTCGGCTATCTCACTGGGAAAACAATTGGTATCAGAGCCTGCAATTGAATTTATTCAATTAATATGTTCCAAGAGATGGCCAACGACGATGCAAGCAGCTCTAGCATAATGACGTATGCGGGAAGTCGTGATGGTGGTATTAGAATCCCTATTCTTAAACGAGAAGAATATCCGATGTGGAAGCAAAAGATGTATATGCACTTAAGAGCAACAAATCCAGATTATATTGATAGGATTGAGAAGGGTCCCTATCTACCCATGGAATTTATTCCTACTAAAACCGTCGATGGATCTGTTGTGGCGGAACACTTTGAACTTGCTCCAGAATGTGATTATACAAACGAAGACAAGTTGCAAGTGTTGAAGGATGCTAAGGTGATGAACATACTCTATAATGGAATTGATAAAAATATGTTCACAAGCATCATAAATTGCACGACATCTAAGCAAATCTGGGACACCATCAAAGTCCTATGTGAAGGAATTGACCAAATCCGAAAGAACAAAAGGTCATTGTTGACACAACAATAGGAGTTCTTTCAAGCAAAGGCTGGTGAACCAATAACGTCAGTTTATGACAGGTTCAACACTTTGCTTAACGACCTGAAAATACTTGGGAAGTCCTATGATAATGAGGATGTCAACACCAAGTTCATGAGATCTCTCTCACCAAGTTGGGATCCAAAGACTACTGCAATAAGAGAAGCTCACGACTAGGATATCCTCACACTGGACAGGCTTTACGGGAATTTAAAGACATATGAACTCGAAGTAGAGCAATGACAATGCATGCATGTCACGGACAAAGGAGCTGCGTTAATGGTTGAGACAAACAAGTCTCAATAGAAGCATGATGAGGAATCTTCCAATGCTAGCTCGACTGATCAGGAAGATGAACTGGACACTGATGATGACATGGAGGAATTCATGGCATTCATGTTCAAACAGTTCATGAAATTTAGGGCCAACAGGAAAGGAAGAAAATTATCAAGGAAGCCTAACCCTAAACGTGAAGGTCAAAAAGTCACCTTCGACTTAAAGAAGATAAGATGTTACAATTGTGATGGGTTAGGGCACTTTGCCAATGAGTGCAGGAAACCTAGATCTAGTGATAGATCTAAGGATGAAAAATCAAGGAAATCAGGAAATGACTTTGCTGACAAGAAAGCTAAATCAAATAGCAAAACCTTGATTACTAAGGGTAAAAATTGGATTGACAGTGACTCTAATGAAGAAGTTGTCAACTTTTTCCTGATGGCTCGAAGTGACGAGTCAAGTGATTCTACAAAGGTATGTGATGCAAATCAGAATTTTAATGTGCTTGATTTACTTGACACATCTATCATTGAAAGCATACAAAAAGATATGTTTGATTTGCATGTTAGTTTTAGATCTTTAACTATCGAATATACCAATGTTAAAGAATCACGTGACAGTCTCTTGAAAAGAAATAAGTTTCTTGAAGAGAGATTGACACAGTTTGACACCATCAAATCTGACTTAAACAAAGCTCATCATATGATTGATGTTTTGAAAAAGAGGGAATATTACTTAGTAGAGCAACTTGAAAATGCTCAAGCTAAGACTAAACAATGGAATACTTCCTCTAAAAAGTTGACAGACTTGGTAGAGTGTCAAACAATAGGTCAAAAATCTGGACTAGCTTATGATGAAAATCTAGACAAGAGTTCAGATTTAGATGATCTATTTGAAGTTGTTAACTTCACTATTAGTAAGCCAAATGTTTTAAAAAAAATTAATTTTGTCTCTCCTGTTATTGAACCCAAAATTATCAATATTCAATATCAACAAGTCACTGCAATATCAAAAATTGATCAAAAGACAGTAAATGTTGTTGATAAGAGTAAAAATAAAAGATTAAATATTGGGTTCATGACAAAGACACAGTTAAGTAAAAAATTGGAAAATCTTCCAAATATAAAGGCTTAAACAGTAGTGGAATCAAGCAAGAATAAGAAAAATAGGAATGGAAAGATAGGCATTAATAAACATACAAATTATGCTAGAATGCCTGATGCTCCTAGAAAGACGTGTCATGTATGTGATAACTCCAACCACATAGCTGTTAATTGTAGGATCAAAAATAAAATTCCTATAACTGAGACTGCACATTCAAAGAGAATAAAAGATAAATCACCTGTAAAAAGGTTAGATCATCTTTGCATTAACAATGAAAATTCTAAGCTTAGCAGTCTCTCACAAACAAGTAGCAAAACTAATGATTGTCCAATTAAAGTCAATACTGCTAAAAGACAATCAACTCAATCTAAGTCAAGTCTTGAGTCTACAACTAGTGAGAAAGGACCCAAGAAAGTCTGGGTCCCAAAAATCTCAAACTAGTTACTCTCTACTGTGCAGGGCAAAAAGAAGAAAACATGGTACTTGGACAGTGGCTGTTCAAGGCACATGACTGGAGATAAGTCCCTGCTAAAACAGTATGAAGAGAAAAGTGGCCCAAAAGTCACTTTTGGAGATGACAGCAAAGGCCATACAAGGGGATATGGTAGTGTTGAACATGGAGATGTCGTCTTCACTGAAGTAGCACTAGTTGACGGTTTAAAGCACAATTTACTAAGTGTGAGTCAACTATGTGATAAGGAATTCAATGTAACCTTCAAAGAAGATCAATGTTTGGTGTGTGACAAAGAATCAGGGAATGTGATCTTGACAGGAAAAAGAAAAGGAAATTTGTACATTGCAAATCTTATTTCTTTCACTGATCAAATCACATGTCTCTATATCAAAGCTTCAATTGATGAAATTTGGCTTTGGCACAAGAAGCTTTCCCACTTGAATTTCAAGAATATCAACAAGCTTGTGACGAAAGGTTTGGTAGCTGGCATTCCACAATTGGAATTTTCACAAGATGGATTATGTGATTCATGCTAGAAAGGGAAACAAAGAAGTGTGTCATTCAAAAGCAAACCAACAACATCAATCACTGACCCTTTACAGTTGTTGCACATAGATTTATTTGGTCAAGTGAATGTGATGTCTATCTTAAGGAATAGATATGCCTTGGTTATTGTGGATGATCACACGAGGTATACTTGAGTAAAATACCTCCATACAAAAGATGAAACTGCTCAGTTGATAATTGATCATGTCAAGAAGATAGAAACTGAGTCAGGAAAAACAGTAAGAGTGATAAGGAGTGATAGAGGAATAGAATTCAAGAATTCCCCAGTTATTGAATTTTGCACTGAAAAAGGAATAACTCACCAATACTCTGCTCCAAGAACTCCTCAACAAAATGGAGTTGTTGAGAGAAAAAATAGAACTCTTATTGAAGCAGCAAGGACTATGTTACAAGAAGCTAAACTTCCTACTTATTTTTGGGAAGAAGCAATTAGCACAGCTTGCTTTACACAGAACAGATCCTTGATAAATAAAGCCTACAACAAAACACCTTATGAATTAATGACTGGGAGAAAACTAACTCTCAAGTTTTTACATGTGTTTGGTTGTAAGTGCTTTGTACTGAGAGATTCATCAGAGACAAGAGGAAAATTTGATAACAAGTCTGATGAAGCAATTTTCTTAGGTTATTCTCTGTCAAGTAAGGCATATAGAGTATATAATCTAAGAACAAAAGTCATTGTGGAATCAATTCAAGTTGTATTTGATGACAGAAAAATTCCAGGAATGATTGGACAAGGATTGCATGAACCTCTCAGTTTTGAGAATGAATTGGATGCATGGGAATATCCATCAGAGACTACTGAAAAACCCCAAGATAGCAATGATCCCTACATAATTGAGGGGGAGTTAACTGTTGTGCATGAAGTACCAAGAACTAATACTCTATCAGAGACTAGAGTATTAGATGAAACTCAAGAGACTGATGACATTAGTATTCCATCGGAGGCTAATGGTTCACCAGAGACTAGAGTCACTGATGCACAATCAAAGACTATTTTGACACCAGAGACTATAGAGATAAACAGCTCAGGGGGAGCTAATAATGAAGAAGTCAATGGTTTAGGGGGAGAAGTCTCTGATAATGAAGCTAGATTGAACAACATCAATCTAGAAAATGAAACCTCCACTTCAAGGTCAAATCTGCCTAATGCAATTCCATGGTTGAGAGATCACACACCAGATTTGATTATTGGAAGTTTAGAGAATGAAGTCAAGACTAGAAGTGCAACTCAAAATGAATGTTTATACCTCAGTTTTCTTTCAAAGATTAAGCCAAAGAAAATTGAGGAAGCACTTTAAGATCCTGACTGGATATTAGCCATGCAAGAGGAATTAAACCAATTCACAAGAAATAAGGTCTGGAGATTGGTGCCCAAACCAAGGAATAGATCAATAATAGGTGCCAAATGGGTCTTCAGAAATAAATTGTATGAAACTGGTACTATTACAAGAGATAAAGCAAGACTGGTTGCAAAAGGATATTCTCAAGAAGAAAGAATAGACTATGATGAAACTTTTGCACCAGTAGCAAGACTTGAAGCAATCAGAATCTTCTTGGCATATGCAGCCTACAAGAACTTCAAGGTGTACCAGATGGATGTCAAAAGTGCTTTCTTGAATGAAAAATTGGAAGAGGAAGTCTATGTTTGCCAACCCCTAGGTTTTGTGGACTCCAAATTTCCAAATCATGTCTACAAGTTAGACAAAGCACTTTATGGCTTAAAACAAGCACCAAGAGTCTAGTATGATACTCTATCCCAATTTTTACTTGAAAATAAATTTGTTACAGGTATCATAGATAAAACTTTATTTTATAGAAAGCAAGGCTCTGACATTATACTTGTACAAATATATGTAGATGATATTATATTTGGTTCTACAAATGAAAACCTTTGTGAAAAATTTTCAAAATTAATGCAGTGTAGATATGAAATGAGTATGATGGGAGAATTAACATTTTTCTAAGGATTGCAAATAAAACAATCAACTGATGGAATTTTTATCAGTCAGTCTAAGTACATCAAAGACTTATTGAGAAAATATGATTTAGTTGATTGTGCATCTGCAAAAACACCCATGCCTACTGCCACTAAGCTAGATAAGGATTTAAAAGGAAAGAAAGTTGATATTACTAGCTTTAGAGGCATGATAGGCTCTCTTTTATATCTAACTGCAACTAGACCAGATATAATGTTTGCTACATGTTTATGTGCTAGATTTCAAGCTGACCCTAGAGAGTCACATTTGATTGCTGTAAAAAGAATACTCAGATATCTAAAGGGTACCCCAAACCTTGGTTTATGGTATCCCAAAGAATCTGATTTTAAACTAATTGGTTATTCAGATGCTGACTATGCAGGGTGCAAGCTTGACAGGAAAAACACAAGTGGAAGCTGCCAACTTCTTGGAGGCAAACTTGTTTCTTGGTTTAGCAAGAAACAAAATTCAGTTTCTACTTCAACAGCAGAAGCTGAATACATCGTAGCTGGGAGTTTTTGTGCTCAAATCCTATGGATCAAGAATCAACTCCTAGACTATGGTATGTCATTATCAAAAATTCCTATCTATTGTGATAATACAAGTGTCATAACAATAACAGAAAATCAAGTGCAACATTCAAGAACAAAACACATAGATATTAGATATCACTTCATAAGAGAACGTGTAAGTAAAGGTAATATCAAATTACACTAGGTTACAACTGATAAACAACTTGCAGACATATTCACAAAACCTTTAGATAAATCTACCTTCATTAGATTAGTCTATGAATTAGGAATGTTGAATTATGCCTCTAAAAATTGATTAAATTTTGAAAACAAGTTGTTTAGTTGTGAGAAGCTAGAATTTAATTTCTGGTTGAAGCTGTTTTAATTAAACAGAATTTTTGAAGCTAATGATCATTAAATTGATTGTTGGAAATGTTTTGAAAAACAAAATTGTAGCAGGGACTACATTTTCTCAGTCCCTGAAAGCTTTGAAGTCAGAGACTAACTAGTTCCCGACAGTGTTTTTAATTAGTCCCCAACTTAATTAAAAATTAAACTATCGGAGACTATCTTAGTCCCCGATAGTGTTTTTAATTAGTCTTCGACTTAATTAAAAATTGAACTATCGGAGACTAATTGGGTCTAGTCTTTTATAAGTGAACATATCAGAGATTAGGGCAATCTCCGATCGAGGGAAATTTGGTAGTTACTCATACCTACGATCAAAAACGGTTCATTATCCTTTGAATTGCAAACGTTTCTAATACTTTGCTAAAAGTAAAATCAAACACATTTGCAATCACAATCTCTCAAAGCTTTGAAATTATTTTCTCTCTGTAAATACTCTGCAATTTAACCCTTTTCAAAGTTTCTTCAAAGTTCACAGATCTCTTCCAATGGCCGCAAAAATAGTCTGTTTCCAGTTTGGAGATTTCGATATCATTAAGACTAGCCATGCAGGGGTGGCTAACAAGCATGAATTTGAAGCCCAATACCACCCCTTCGTGGATTTTCTTCAAAACTCCACACTGTCCTACGCCATTTATGAAGCTCCCATCCAAGCCGCTGAAGTCATCACGGCTATATGGACCACTGTCACCATTCAGGATGAGAATACTGACTCTCTTGTGGTAAGTTTCAGGTATGATAATACTGTTTATAATATCGACCATACCATTGTTAATAATGCTTTACACTTACCTGTATATGAAAACTTTGACTCCCCTGCCTCTGATGAAGAAATTTTTTCTATGCTTAAAAATTTACATTATTCTATTGAAATTAGTTCTGTTGGGTCTATTACACGACCCCATCTAAGGCAAGAGTGATCATTGTTCTTTGATATAATAACTAAAACATTTACTTCAAAATGCAGTGGCTATGATGCTATCACTACACTCACACAACAAATTGCTTTTAGTGTGTTGTATGATAGACATCTAAACATTGGGCTTTTAATTCTGCAAAATCTTTTGGTAAAACTTAAATCCGGTAATAAAAATAAAATTTATTATGGTAGGTTTTTGATGATGATTGCTTATTATCTAATCCCTAACCTTAATATTACTGGATTGCAAGTTGTACCAACTGTTTTGTAGAGTAAAAGAATTTTTACTGATGTGAAGCATAAATCTGCAAAGGTAAAGGTTCCTTTATTTTTCCCTCCTGTCATGAGATCTATTCTCATTGACAGGCTTCCTAATATTTATTCTTTGCAATTCTTTGAGGATATTGAAAGCCAAAACCCCATTAATCCTCCAACCACTTCACAACAACAATCCATCGCCCCCTTCACAGTTTCCCAAAAGACTGTGGTTGTAAAAACAAAGACAGCCAAGAAGCTCCCAATAAAAAGAAAAATAATTAAGGGAGTAAGTGAGGATGAGGGAGAACAAGAAGCTGAAGTACCACTTCAGAGAAAGAAGAGAATAATAACCCTTAGCCAAAAGCAATCCATTGCTTCCTAACAAGCAATGGAGGTTATAAGGAAAAACAGTGAACTGTCACCATCCTCCGAAAAGGATGTTGACATTGAAGAAAGTTCTCAACCAGGAACACCCTGTACAGAGTCTGCACAACCTCTTGTTCACCAACAAGAGGAACCCCAAAGAGAGATAATAAAAGAAAAGAGTGACACCAGGAGTGCACACACAAAGTCATCAATCGATGTTCCTCAATTTTCAATGTCTGAGGAACAGCCAACACTCCACACTGTACATTCTTCTCCTTTTTCTTCCATACTTGCTTCTTTTGATATTGCACATTTAAATTCTCTTGATTTTTCCCAAGAGGAGTCAATACTCGAGACAAGCTCTCAAACACATTCCATGGATAGATCCTTAGCCCAAGATATACAAAGGGAACCCCCTATCCATGCAGTCATAAGTACTTCTCAAACCCCCACTTCTGTAGGACAGAGTGCACATATCCAAATGAGTGAGGATGTGAGAATAAATAGTGAGAGTCAGGCTTCTGTCCTGGAAAAAGGAGAGAATACTAACATACAAGAGAGTCAAGCTTTAGAAAGCTTGGAAAAAGGAGAGCAAGAGAAGCTAGGTGCCCAACCCTAGGCAAAAGGAGAGGGTGTGAGCAAGGATGCGATCCTTGAACAAAATAAAAGAGAGAAATTTTCAGCAGGTGATTTTTTACAACTTGTTGAAACCAACTCACAAGAAGCTCAAGTTTCTTCTGCTCCCTCCACAAATATCTAAACAGAAGCAACTGCGACAAGGTCAAGCACAGGGGATGCAACATTAAATATAATATTAGAGATGTCTAATGCAGACTTTGAGCTTTTATATGATCTGCAACAACGACAAGATCATATGTCTGCATTGAAGACAAGGCTTGTAGATGAAACTGTGCAAGAAGAACCTACAGAGACAAATGTTGATGAATGGCTTGATGCCACATACTTAAACACTTTGGAGGAAGCAGCCGCCCAACTAAGGCAGGATTATGTGACCAATGTCGGGTCAACTGTTGCTGCACCATCTATAAAGGATGTACTAGAAGAAGTAACCAAGGTGGATAAGAAACATACAAAGTTTCACCACTTCTTGGTTACTGGGATCAATGGTGCAGTCCACAAAATGGAGAAAAGGATGGAGTTGGAGATGGACAAGATTAGAAGGAGCTATGAAGGACACTTGCCAAGGAGGACTATCATTGCAATTGATACACTTATCAAAGACAAGTCAAAGACTGACAGTAAACTTCAAGCCTTAGAAGCAAATATCTAACTCCTGATCCAAAAACAAGACAGAATGGAACAACTATTGCTACAAGCAATTCCATAGTTGGCCACTTCCTCTCAACCTAAAGATTTTGATGTCAAAAAGGGGGAGAGTGGTCAATTCAAACAACATGTTCGTATACAAAAACCAAAATCTGGTCCTGTCATTGATGCAGAATTGCAAGCAATGATGGACATGATCTTAAAGAAACATTCTGATCTTCAAGAAGCAACAACAACAACAACACAACTTCTAACAACAACAACAACAACAACAACTTCTCCTTCTTCCTCTGCATAAGCCCCTACAATTAAAGACAAAGGCAAGGGGGTTATGGTTGAAGATTCAAAGAAGAAAACCACTACTCAACCAGGACAGCCCAAGCTACTGGGGGATGCCATGAAAACAGCTCACTTTCCCACTTCAGTTGAACTGATAGTGAATGGGAAAGTGGAGTTGGTTTATCCTTAAGAGCAGAAATTAATAGAAGCTGATGCACTACTAGCTCAGAAACTTCAAGAGGAGGAGGATATGATAACAGCTAGGGAGGAAGAGGAGGCAAAGAAGAAGAAAATCTCTACAAGGAGATCAAGTGCACAAAAAGCAGCCATAACTAAGAAGAAAAATAAAGAGATGGAAGAGCCTGAGAAGAAATCAAGAAGGAAACCTTCGGTTCAGGATTCTGCAAAGAAACCTGTGATCAAGGCAACTGTCAAGAAGCCTATCTCTCAAGATCCTCCAAGGTCAACCGAGACTGCCTTGGTGATATTGAGTGGACTAACAAAGCCACAAACAGTTCCATCAAGGAAGTCTTACAAGGTTGAAATGGATAGCACTGAAGAAATCATCAAGGCCCTGAAAAGGAGTACAAAGAATATAGATCTGATCAAGGGTAAAAATAACAAAGAATTGCTCCATGTCTTTCTAAAAGATGGAGAGTCTTTGAAGTTCGAGAAGCCAGCCTTGGAGGGACAAACTAAAGAAAATCTGGAGTGGTTGCTGACTGTTGTGCTTGAGTCTTCTGATCTCAACATGAATTTTCGAAGCCAAATTCAAAAGGTAATGAAGGTGAAGCATAAGGTGGACACAGTACCAGAAGCTAATCTTAAACCTCTAGGATTATAGTATGAGACTTTCCATGGAAAGAGAGTTTTCTTTGATTACAACAGAGATATCAACAGTGTTAGTGAGAAATATATTGAAGGTTTTATCAGTCTACTCAAGGATGCTGAAGAAGAAATTGAATTGGTTTTGAAAAAACTGTTGATAGACAGACTGAAGTTGTTGAGGAAAAATAGAAAAGAAAGACTGAAGTTGCTGAAGAAAAAATAAAAGGCAAACTGTTGTGTTAAAAGGTATGTTTTGTTGAAATAAGCTGTAATATTTTTTTTTTTGAAGCCAGGCTTATAGGATTTAAACCTGAGTCTAGGTGGAAGCTGAACAACAAATCAAAGATCTTAGTTCAGAATACATTTGTAGTTAGCAATTCTTTATTTTTTCTAAGTAATTGTGAATTGAGTTTTGACATCATCATCAACCTTGAAATTATGCTTATCATTCTGATATTCATAATTAGGGGGAGATTGTTAAGTTTTAGAACATTTGATGATGATGATTGTCTTTAGATTACTTAGAGTACAAATGTATAAAAAGTGTTAATTAGTAACACTGAAGTTTTGTAGCCAGTAGTTATCTCTTTAATTGTAATTCATTTATTATTTGTAAAGAGATACAATTATTCTTTATTTATAAGTAACTGCTGGAGTGGAGTATCAAAGCTTCAGCAAGTCAAAATGTGTATTTGATCCGTTGGAGTTTAATAAAAAGGCTTGTCGGAGATTAGGAAAACTTGTCAGAGACTAAGGATTTTATCTATCAGAGACTAGTTTTGCCTATCGAAGACTAAGGCTTACGTCATCAAAGACTAAGTCTAAAAGAGTCGAAGACTAAAGTTTACGTCATCGGAAACTAAGGTTAAAAGCATCAGAGACTAAGTTGATGTCATCGGAGACTAAGCCTTAAAGCATCAGAGACTAAATAACTCTATCGAAGACTACACAATCTGACGTCATCAGGGACTAAACGATCAGAGACTAATTGATGACGTCACTAGAGACTAAAGATGAAGCATCAGGGACTAAAACGTTATTTATTTCCTAAGAGATACAGAGTTCGAATTGAATAAGGAATGTCTTCCACGCAAATCAAGTTATTATTGAAGACGTAGCTGGTAAGGAAACAAGCCAGAAATCTCTTCCTAATCAAAAAGGAAAAGATCGTGTTTGATTCGAATAAGGAAGCTGAATCATTATTGATTTAGAATAGGAAACTGAGAATTCGGTTTTAGAAGCTGTAATTAGGTTTACAGAATTAGTTTTTCGAATTGTAATTCGAAACTGTATAGAATTCATAGTGTTTGTATCTTTACTATACAGAATAGAAAAGAAGCTGACAATCACATTGTTGTGATTGTTAGAATTTATATTTAATTGTTAAAATTAATACAAGCAATTGTTTATAAATTGATTTGAGTTATTGTTCTTTATTTCGGTAAGTTATAATTAATTTTTTGAAGAACAAGTAATCGAAAAGGTTTCAAAGAACTTGTATTCAACCCCCCCCCCCCCCTTCCCTCTACAAGTTCTCGGCTATTTCACTGGGAAAACAGACCTTGTCTCTGCTGATCAATGATGCATTGGGCAACAACTTCCTTGCTAATACAAATGGAAAGAAGATAGAGCGAACCAAGGTAATGACCTCTGCCACTCTTGCAAACTATGAAAGAAACCTTGCTGAAATTGCAAGAATGGTTGCTGAAAGGAAGGCCCAAGGGATTCCTGATACCCCCAAGGCTAAGAAGCCTACTGCAAAGAAAAGAAAGTTTGCAAGAACTCCTGCTAAAGTTGTAACAACTCCTGTTGAATCTTCTACTACTATTGATACACCAATGGCTGCTAAAAAGGTGATCCTTACTAAAAGGGTCACCCAATCTCATAGTTCAACAGCAACCCCCAGCCAAAATGAATCAAAATGAAGGCAAAGATAGAAAAGACAAGGAACCCTATTTCTCCTGTTGAAAGTGATTCTGCTAAATATAGGCCTCTAAATTCTACTAAAATGAAAATTGCTAAGTACTGGGAGTACTTGGTATAAGATGATGAAGTATTGAGTATAGTGTAGAAGTTTGTTGAATCTGTGTCCTCTGCTGACTTTACTGCTACCCCAAATGAAGTTCATCAGATGGCTGACTATTTTGAATCTTCATCCAAGAGGACAAAGCTAAGTCCATGATGTAGTCTACTAAAGAAAATGCCTCTGTTGAATCTCCAAGAACCCCAACAAAATCATAAGTGGTGCAACGTTGATTATTGATTTAGTAGGAAGTATTCAAAGAACTGTTGTTTTCTCTTTGATGAAAACAATGTTGTTGAACTAAAAGTTGAATACTTGGGAACTGTGCATGATGAAGATGTCATCCCAGAAACTATTAAGGAAGAGATGCCTATGGAGGAAGAATTCCTAGAGAAAGTCATTGTCGAGCGATGAACAATTTTGCCTCCCGTGGTGATTAGAGAATGAGTTGTTGAGAAAAAGAACCCTATTGAGATCAAAGACAAGGGTAAAAGAAAATTATCTTTGAGAGCGACAACAACAACGGTGATGAAGTTGAAGTTCCTCCAGCAAACATGGAAAATAAACTATCTATGAGAACCATTCAAAACTTGCTGAGAGAATAGATAGAAGAATTAGGCATTCCTGTTGAAGAGTACATTGCAGACATAATGACAATTGAAGGAACGTCAAATATCTCTACTGAAAAATCAACATCTACTGAAAGGGAGGATGTAGAGAGGCTGGAAAAACTTGTGAGAAATGCTGCTAAAGAAAAATTATCAGAGATGGAAATATGAGACACTGCTGAGGGGGAGTCGTCCGTGAGAGCACCAACAGAGAAAAATATTCAATAGGAACAACTTGACCAAATAAATCCATGTGTAACAATTGTAAAGGGTCAGTGATTGATGTTGCTGGTTTGCTTTTGAATGATACACTCTTTTGTTTCCCTTTCTGACATGAATCACACAATCCATCTTGTGTAAACTCCAATTGTGGAATGCCAGCTACCAATCCTTTCCTCACAAGCTTGTTGATATTCTTAAAGTTCAAGTGGGAAATCTTCTTATGCCAAAGCCAACATTCATCAGTTGAAGCTTTGCTGTAGAGACATGTGATTTGATCAGAGGAAGAGATAAGGTTTGCAACATACAAATTTCCTTTTCTTTTCCCTGTCAATATCACATTATCAGATTCTTTGTCACATACCAAGCATTCATCTTCTTTGAAGGTGACATTGAATCCCTTATCACATAGTTGACTCACACTTAGTAAATTGTGCTTTAAGCTGTCAACTAGTGCTACTTCAGTGAAGATGACATCTCCATGTTCAACACTGCCATATCCCTTAGTATGGCCTTTGCTGTCATCTCCAAAAATGACTTTTGGGCCACTTTTCTCTTCATACTATTTTAGCATGGACTTATCACCAGTCATGTGCCTTAAACAACCACTGTCCAAGTACCATGTTTTCTTCTTTTTGCCCTGCATAGTAAAAAGTAACTAGTTAGAAATTTTTTGGGACCCAGACTTTCTTGGGTCCTTTTTCACTAGTTGTAGACTCAAGACTTGACTCAAATTGAGTTGATTGTCTTTTAGCATTTTTGATTTTAATTGGACAATCATTAGTCGTGCTACCTTTTTGTGAGAGACTGCCAAGCTTTGAATTTTCAATGTTAATTCAAAGATGATCTAACCTTTTTACAGGTGATTTATCTTTTATTCTCTTTGAATGTGCAGTCTCAGTTATAGAAATTTTATTTTTGATCCTACAGTTAACAGCTATGTGGTTGGGGGTTACCACATACATGACATGTGTTTCTAGGAACATCAGGCATTCTAGCATAATTTGTATATTTATTAATGCCAATTTTTCCGTTCCTATTTTTCTTATTTCTGCTTAACTCCACTGACTTTTCAGCCTTTTTGTCTGGAAGATTTTCCAATGTTTTATTTAGTTGTGTCTTTGTCATGAACCCAATATTTAATCTTTTATTTTTACTCTTATCAATAACATTTACTATCTTTTGATCAATTTCAGTTTTTGCAGTGATTTATTGATCTTGAGTGTTGATGAATTTGGGTTCATAAACAGGAGAGACAAAATTAATTCTTTTTATTACATTTGGCTTACTAGTTGAGGAGTTCGCAACTTCAAATAGATTCATTCACATTGGTATATTCGATAGTTAAAGATCTAAAACTAACATGCAAATCAGACATATCTTTTTGTATGCTTTCAATGCTAGATGTGTCAAGTAAATCAAGCACATTAAAATTC
Organism: Centella asiatica; assembly: GCA_014636745.2. Taxonomy (NCBI): domain Eukaryota; kingdom Viridiplantae; phylum Streptophyta; class Magnoliopsida; order Apiales; family Apiaceae; genus Centella; species Centella asiatica. The sequence goes on along the minus strand of CM025784.1, from coordinate 31,711,000 downwards.
TGATTTGCATCACATACCTTTGAAGAATCACTTAACTTGTCACTTCGAGCCATCAGGGAAAAGTTGACAACTTCTTCATCAGAGTCGTTGTCAATCCAATCTTTACCCTCAGTAATCAAGGCTTCGCTATTTGATTTGGCTTTCTTGTCAGCAAAGTCATTATCTTTCCTTGATTTTTCATCCTTAGATCTTACACTAGATCTCGGCTTCCTGCACTCATTGGCAAAGTGCCCTAACACATCACAATTGTAATATCTTATCTTCTTTAAGTCGAATGTGACTTTTTGACCTTCACGTTTAGGATTAAGCTTTCTTGACGATTTTCTTCCTTTCCTGCTGGCCCTAAATTTCTTGAATTGTTTGACCATGAATGCCATAAATTTCTCCATGTCATCATTAGAGTCCAGTTCATCTTCCTGATCAGTCGAGCTAGCATTGGAAGATTCCTCATCAAGCTTCTCTTGAGACTTGTTTCTCTTAACCATCAACGCAGCTCCTTTGTCCGTGCCATGCATGCGTTATCGTTGCTCTACTTCGAGTTCATATGTCTTTAAATTCCCGTAGAGCCTGTCCAGTGTGAGGATATCCAAGTCATGAGTTTCTCTTATCGCAGTAGTCTTTGGATCCCAACTTGGTAGGAGAGATCTCATGAACTTGGTGTTGACATCCTCGTTATCACATAACTTTCCAAGTATTTTCAAGTCATTGAGCAAAGTGTTGAATATGTCATAAACTGATGTTATTGATTTACTAGGCTTTGCTTGAAAGAACTCATATTGTTGAGTCAACAATGATCTCTTGTTCTTTCGGACTTAGTCAGTCCCTTCATACAGGACTTTGATGGTGTCCTAGATTTGCTTAAATGTCGTGCAATTTATGATGCTTGTGAACATATTTTTATCAATTCCATTATAGAGTATGTTCATCACCTTAGCATCCTTCAACACTTGCAACTTGTCTTCGTTTATATAATCACATTCTGGAGCAAGTTTAAAGTGTTCCGCCACAACAGATCCATCGACGGTTTTAGCAGGAATAAATTTCCTGTGTAGATAGGGACCTTTCTCAATCCTATCAATATAATCTGGATTTGTTGCTCTTAAGTGCACGTACATCTTTTGCTTCCATATCGAATATTCTTCTCGTTTAAGAATAGGGATTCTAGTACTACCATCACGACTTCCCGCATACGCCATTATGCTAGAGCTGATTGCTTCATCGTTGGCCATCTCTTGGAACGTGCTAATTGAGTAAATTCAATTAAAGGCTCTGATACCAATTGTTTTCCCAGTGAGATAGCCGAGAACTTGTAGAAAGGGGGGGGGGGCTGAATACAAGTTCTTTGAATTCTTTTCAATTACTTGTTCTTTAAGAAATTAACTTTTCTTGCGGAATATAAAGAATAAGAACTCAAACCAATTTATAAACAATTACTTTTTATTGCTTTAACAATTGAATACAAATTCTAACAATCACAACAATGTGAACGTCATCTTCTTTTCTTTTCTGTATAGTAAAGATACAAAACTATGAAAACCTATACAGCTTTGAAATTACAATTCTCTGTAAACCTAATTACAGCTTCTTTTTCTAAATCAATTATGATTCAGCTTCCTTATTCGAATTAAATATAATCTTTCCTTTTTGATTAGGAACAGATTTCTGGCTTGTTTCCTTACTAGCTACGTCTTCAATAATATCTTGATTTACGTGGAAGACAATCATTATTCAATTCGAACTCTGTATCTTATCAGGAAATAAATCATGATTAGTCCCTGATACTTCATCTTTAGTCTCTGGTGACGTCATCACTAGTCTCTGGTCTTTTAGTCCCTGATGACGTCAGATTGTGTAGTCTCCGATAAAGTTATTTAGTCTCCAATGCTTTCAGGCTTAGTCTCTAATGACGTCAGCTTAGTCTCCGATGCTTTTAAACTTAGTCTCTGATGACATAAGCTTTAGTCTCTGACTCTTTTAGACTTAGTCTCCAATAGGTAAAACTAGTCTCTGATAGATAAAATCCTTAGTCTCTGACAAGTTTTCCTAGTCTTCGACAAGCCTTTTTGTAAACTCTAACGGACCAAATACACACTTTGACTTGTTGAAGCTTTGATACTCCATTCCAGCAATTACTTACAAATAAAGAATAATTGTATCTCTTTACAAAGAATGAATGAATTACAAATAAGGAGATAACTACTGGCTACAAAAGTTCAGTGTTACTAATTAACACTTTCTATACATTTGTACTCTAAATGATCTAAAGACAATCATCATCAAATATTCTAAAACCTAACAATGCACTACTTGTTGTAGAAGTTCCAAAACCTAAGTCTCCAAAGCAGCAAGGTAAGCTAAAAGCTGATATTGCTGGAGTTCAGATTATATCTCCTTCCCCTTACATAAAGTTGAAGAAAGCTCTTGAGGAAGCTGAGTACTTGGAGAAGAAATCTAGTTCTGCTAAGAACTTGAAATTGTTCAGCAAGATCAAGGAATCATAAGCGAAGATTAAAGAGATAGAGCTCCAGAGACTTAAGGAAGAAACTCAGTAGAGGGAGCGAGAATAACAGAGGAGGAAGGAAAGGTTGCTAAGGAAGCAACAAGAAAACCATAATAAGGAATAAGAGAAGAAAGATTAGAATTTAGTTTTATCTTTCTAATCTTCTTTATTTTTTTCCTACTAAAATATTAGTGCTTGTAATTATCATTTTGCTGATATAAATGAAAAATGTTGATGCTTGCTTATGTTGATCAAAATATCTCATTTTGACATCATCTATTAGGTATAATCTTGATAATGATGATGATGTAGTTATTCTTTAGTTCTTTTAATAACTGTGCACTTGTAAATACTCAAGATAGTTTATAAACCTTAGTATATTTGCACAAATAGGTATTCACTGATGGATAACTTAGTATCAGGAAATAGCCTTTACTGCACTATGCAAGTCATCAGTGAATATTACTAAGGACTTGTTAATATCAGGGTATGTCTGGTTGTACTTAACATTCAAGTTTTTCGCACATCAGACATTCTTGAAAAAGCCAACTAAGTATCAATGATCAAAGATGTTAGCATTCAAAAATGTATTAGGGGATAACTTAACCGTCAGGAGATATTATCAGGGGAAAGCTTGACTGTTAGGGGATACCATCAGTGGATAACTTAACTGTTAGAGTACACCATTAGGGGATAGCTTGACTGTCAGGGGATACCCTAAGCACTACATCAATAGATGATATTAGTGGATAACATTAAGTCATAACATCATGGAATCAAGAAGTACTGATCTAATTCTACATCAGGGATTAATATTAGTGGATAGTGAAACACCGATCAAGTTTAAATTAAGGCTTGTTATCAGGGGATCCAGAAGCACTGATCAAGTCAATATCATGGCTTGCCATTAGGGGATAGTTAAGACCTAATCCACACGTCATCAAGAATTAAAAGATATGCATTGATACTTGACATAGAAGTAAGGGGTATATCTAGGAAGATATTCCTTGAAATCTGGTGGTCCAATAACAACCTTTAAACTAGAAACGCATCGAGAACATGGACTGAAATAGAAGCAACTATAGCCAATAGCAGTCTGACATGTGTATTTCTGAAAGGACAATGATAAGACATACTGTAGCTATGTTGAAAAGGAAGCATGACAAGCACATGGACTCTATCTCTATTTCCCTATATATGTAATGGTTGTTAACGCTACCGGCAACACATGAGAGAAAAACAAGATTCAGATTAACTTAGATATATCCCTGTCATCTTCAAACACTAGAGATAAGTTTATGATAGTTTTTGAGAGAATTATTTCAGAGAGAAATTATAGCTAGTGTGTAAAATAAGAAGCTGTATTAACTTACAGATTTGTAATTGTTTAATCACCTTATGATTATACAGATTCCCAGAAAAATCCAAATTATAATACAACTATTTTAACTTGAATATTTGTGTATTCATTTTAAATAATTGTACTATTTTTCTAGGTCCATCCGAATCAAGGGATAAACTTTTAGCTATTTCAGTTTTTGTGTTAAGAGTTTTAAAAAGAAAAAAAGGTGTGGTGTTTGTATTCAACCCCCTTTCTACAAACACGTTAGCTTATTGTGTTCTAACATCATCAATTAGGGATAGATTTTTAAGTCAACCCCTACTTATTTTACATTGCTTAAAATATTTATACTTAACATTTATTTGAAATTGATCATGTAATATAGTCTTTACTTAAATATGTTGTAAGATGATTTAAATAAAATCCAACTTATTAGGTGAATTTTAGTATATTAGTTTTAAGCAAGGAATTTTTTAGTAGAGTTAATCATCAGCAAGCAAGGATGTGTTAGACCAAGAAATGACTAACTATTTTCAGCAAGACCAATTGACTGCTGAATAAACCTGCCTATGGACAATTTAAGCAAGGGTTCCTTAAGTAAGGCTCTGTTCAACAGACCCTTCTTAAACAAGACCTTGTAGATCAACAAGGCTAATGAATTTTAACTAGGGACTCTTTAATCAAGGTTCCACCTTGACTCCTTTGTCGAGTATGTAGCTAATGAATCCTTTAAGGAAGGTATCACTTTTTAAGTAAGGCTTAGGAAAAGACAAAATAACGGCTAGTAAGGACAAATCTCCAATAGCTCTAAAAAGTATTTCTAACAGCTAAAAAGTACAACTCTTTAACAACTCTTTTTCAATTGCAACGGTCATATTTTTGGAGAATGTATAAATAATAGTCATAAATTTTATTTATGACTAGTGAACAACTAAGAAATCGCTTTGACATCTGACATCCTAAACTTTCAGTAAGGCACGAACTTTTACAAGCTTGAACAACTGTTGGCTATCTACCCAATAAGGAGTCCTGCTTAAAACCAATAAACAAGATTTCTACACCTTTTAGAAAGTCTAAGTGATTTAGAAAAGTCTGTGTAACTTAAGTAAGGTCTAGGTGACCTATTATAAATTGAACTAAGTGTCCTACTGTACTTTGTTTTGTGTGAACATTTCTAGTGAGTGTTTTCTCTTAAGTAAGACGATATGAATAGTAGAGTAGGCATTGTTGAATCACTATAAAAATACTATCTCATCCATTGTTTATTTTTATTCCCTACTTAGTCTCTTATACTTAAAAAAGATTTATTATTTTGTTGTCTTCAAAACTTTTAAGCAAATTTTTCTTAAACCTACCTTAAGTAAGGAATACGTTTTCAACAAGAAAGTTTTGAATCAAAGTGAAAATTTTGAATATTCTATTCAACACTCTTTCTAGTATTTTCCCTTTGGGACCTAACAATATATAATATATTAATATTTTAACAATATTATATGTTATAATATATTAAAATATGATTTATAATATGCATTAATATATTATCTATATGTATTAATATTTTAATAGTGTATTATAATTATTTTATATATAAATGTGATATATATATATATATATATATTAATGTCTAATAACATATTATCTATTAATTAAATAATTAATAAATATAAATTATAAAAGTTTAAATATTATTATTTTTATTAGAGAATCCTATGTAAATGAGATAATAAGGAATTTGTATAATATAAAAAGTTGTACTTAATTTTGTAAAATAAATAATTTGTTAAGAGAAAATGGTGTGAATAACCTAATATATTATTAGTCTGAAAACACTGTTAATCTCATTGAATCCAATACTACAAATAAATGCACCCTAACATTCTTACGTTAGTAAAATAAAGTGAAAAACATATTGCATCAATATTTCTCTTTTAATAAGTTGATGATGATGAATAGCGAAATCTTGTACATATGGATACATTATTTGCAAATAATATTCATACTTCTATATATATATATATTACTCCATTATATAATGTATATAACTTTATGTATTTTAATATTATATAATGTAAAATATAATATATTCATACATTATAATATAGAATATTATTAAACAAATAAGATATTAATTTTGAATTAATATTATATGTATTATATTATAATAATTAAAATATGACAGTAAATTTATGTTATGTGTGTGTGTTACATATATAAACATAATATATTATATATTAATTAAACGAAATTGACAAATGTAAATATTAAAATTTAAAATATTATTATTTTATTATGATTTACTATAAATTAGAGAATATAGTATATATAAGATAAATAAAGTTTTTATAACTTATTACGAAAATAGGTTTTGAATGGTGGTAGTTTGAATTTCTAAGCCTCTGTTCCAAACCATTTTTTGAGTACTTATCAGTCAACTATCACTCGTCGGAGGAAGTGAAGGAGGGCGGAAAAAATTAATAGAAAGAGGAATAAGAGAAAAAGCTCAATGACCAACTAGAATCTTCGAATAACTTTCTCTTGGAATTAAAAGTAAAATATGGTGCATTAATTTAAATAAAAGAGAAATTGAAAAATAAGGATATACTTAATCTTCTAAAGAGAAAATGTACTCCCTCTTTTTTATAACGTATGATGTTTTGATTTTTTCAAGTAACTTTAAGTTATAATTAGTACCTATTAAATATTTTATATAATTTTAATTTTTAGGTCATGTTAATCTTCATTTATAATATTTTTAGTTTTTAATTTAATTTTTAAAAAATAAATTAATTAGAAGTGCATGTAAAAAGTTAGAAGTCGTGTATTTTGAAAATGAGAGAATATTTTATAACATCTTTTTTATACACTTTCAAAAGATTTTTTTTTTGTTTGGAGCGTATGGAGTATATTTCCTTCTATCTAAATATCTAATTATATATGTTATATTTATCTAAATATAATTGTCACCTAGGATATTTTAAAATTTTATTTTTTTTATATTACTTCCGCATATAGTATTTTAATTTAGTTTCTAATTTTTATATTGTTTCCATAGAACATGGTAAATAAATATTATATAATAATATTAATTATAGAATAATATCATTTGTGAGTTTTCAATAAACATGTAAATTTTAAAACAACAAATAATATATTATAATAATATTTCTTAGAATAAATATATGCGTTATTACAATTTTCTAAAGATAAGTATAAGTGGAATGTTATAATTTTATTTGTGGTTTAACTTTTTATTTTATTTTAATGGTAACATTCCAGTCATTTTCAATTGCACGGATGCACATATTTACTCTATCTTCTATCCGAGTGAGTATAATGTAGCTGGCCTGTCTGTCTCTATCAGACTGCCATCTATCAGTTTTTGGACAAAAGTAGCCTTACTTTAACGGCTACCAATTTACAGTTTTGCCCGCCCTTCTTTTCTTCCTTCAAAATTTTTAATTTTGAATTCGCCCTTTCTCTTCTCTCGAAAAATCTCCATTTTTTAAATCCAACACAAGAATAACGTCTCTCGTTTATTGGAAACTCCATTAAAATCTTGTCTTTTCTTTGTAACAGTATATTATCACCCTCCGATCTGAAAATTACTTTGTAAAAATGGGTTCTTGTTTCAGCAAAAAGACACTTAATTCTTCTTCTTCTCCATCTCCATTACCAGACCCACCTCTTCAAATCTACTCCAATGTCGACCCGGAAAAAAAGAAAGAAGTTTTTGTCATAAAGCACCGCCCAAGCCATGAACTTGATGGTTGCTCCGGCGAAGAAAGAATCGCCGGAGACAATACTTCCGGTGAAAATGTAGTTGGGCTTGTAGTACCCGTTCCCACAAGAACTTCGAGTTGTACTAAAGAAGAGTTGGATGCGATTCTGATTCAGTGCGGAAGGCTCAGCCGGAGTTCCACCGGAAAGGCTGAACTTTCCTGTTCAGGTGGGTCGTGTGATAATGCTTGTGTTCCTCAAAGAGACAGAAAGTGCTCTGCTTCTAAGGGAAGTTATGATTTTGATGAGATTGTTGCTGATGATGTGGATAGTGATGAGGGTATAGTGGAAATAATCCGGCGCCGGCGTGAATCCCGGTCGGCTAATTCTTCTCCCAATGGAAGGAGGAGGAGGAGGACACCCAGTAGGGAAAGGGACCCGCAACAGAGGTCCGGTAGCAGAGAAAGAGGCGGCGGCGGGAGAAGGGTGAGTAGATCTCCAGGTAAAAGATTAGAATCACCCAATGGCAGTTTTAATGGTGTTAGTAGTAGTACCTCATCATTGAATGGTAATAATAGTAATAACAATGGAAGGCCTGTAAAGATGGTTTCTGTTCCTGCTACTGTGTCTTCTCTGGCTATTGATAGGAATGGTGGTGGTGGGATGGTGGAGCCGCCTTCCGTGGCGGCTGTTAGGAGGATTCAAGTGAAGAGAACTGTGGGTGCAGCATCTCCTCGGTCTCATTCTCCGGCAAAGACAAATTTTAAGGTTTTTAATAACAATCAACAACAGCAGCAGCAGTTAATCCTTAGTAGAAGCAACTCAAGGAAAGCTGAACAATCTCCATATAGAAGAAACCCTTTATTTGAATTTGATACTAATGTCATTGAATCTGAACAGCCTACTGATAAGGCCAACATTATGCACCAGGTATTATTTATGAGCTTTATAATTTCCACAACCATAATCTTTGCTTAGAACAAAATTGAAAAGATAACACAAACTTGCTTCTTAAAAATTACTGTACTTTTAACTCAATCAAGAAACGAACAGGTGAATACTACTTTAACTTGAAAGTGAGGAGTGAAAATAAAGTTCGTTTCCCAACAGGCCCTTACTTTTGATTATGTTAGATGCTAAAGAACTTCTGCAAATTAGGTTTTGTCCTTCCTATTCTCTTAGAAAAAATTAAAACTTTTGTGGAATTTATTGCAGGATGCAATGCAGAATCCAGGTGTTGATAATTGGAACAATAATAAAGCTGTTGGATTAGGAACTCATTACGGAGGCAGCACCAACAGAAGTACAAATGAGAAGGCTAAAGAATTGCAACCAATGTCCAGAAATTTTGCAGTGACGACAATGATGCCTTCATGTACCGAAAGCCTCAAGTTTCCAACACGAACCAGGTCATCCAGGCTTTCTCGAGACCTAGATGTTGATCCTGCAACATGGTCAAACCCCAACCCATCCTATACAGCATTGTTACTTGAAGACATCCACAACTTTCACCAAAAGACTGCCCCTACGCCCGCTTACTCTGTCCCGCCATGTGGACAGAGGGGATTTGACAACAAAGACCTTGTTATGGAATCAAAGATGGTTGTTGGTGATGATCTAATGGAGCCGAGTTTTGACAAGTATGTGACTGTCAGAAGGGGTGCAGCAGAAGAAGGAGAAGATGTGGAAGAGCAAGAATCATCTGGGAGTAATAGTTTTGTGGGTGGTCAGCAACACTGGCTGTCATCCTCCTCTTGGGAACCTAATTCAGCTGATTCGACTGACTGTTACACTTCTTCAAGAACATACACAAGGGAGAATGACTCGAGTCCACTGGGATTTCAAAGGCATGGATTCTCAGATTCGGGCCATAACGTTGATGAGCGCGATAGAAGATTGAGCAGAAATAAGAGGATATCTGATAATCAACGGACTGGAATAGGGCGTGGAAGAGTTGGTTCTGGTAGAGTCTTTTACTCCATGCCTACCACTGCAGCTTCTGCTTCAACCTGAATATGAACTAAATGCTTCAGTTTTATCATTTTTACACTTTAGTTTACTTTGTTTGCAAACTTGTAAGTTGTAACCTTCATTTGTACTTTTTGTTACTCGCAAAACTGTTTGGTCCTTTATTGAAAAGAGCAAATGGAAGCTTTCAAATGTCAATAGTGATGGTATCACCAACCCTTGAGCCTCTACTCATTCTTATTATCGGTGTTAATTTCAGTATTGAGAGTTTGTAGTTTTATACAATCGGATTATTGTAATCGGGACTCTCAACTTGGGCAAACATGTAAGTGATTTCCACGTTTGCATTCATTTTTTAATATCTGGTACATTTGATAGCGAGAAGTTCATCCATGTCTCCAAAAGCAATTCTTTCTCTTTTTTGTTTTTCTCTTAGTTGGCATGTCCTATTAAGTTGACAAGTTTTGTGAAGTTTCTCGTCTTTAATTCATAAATGAATTGTTGTTTTGCATTAGAAAAAGTTGCATTTGCGTTGTCCTACGAAATAATGCAAAAGGTTCCATCTACATCCCATCCACCTGCAACATTTTGTTATGGAAAATACAACAATCTCAATCAATTTGACATTTTGTCAAAAGGGGAGAATCTTAGCTGAATTGAAATCCTTCCGGAACTGTTTTATGAAGTTTTTGCTCATTTGGACTTTATCCACCCCACCAACACAGATTCTTTCTGTGTTGATCTACTTACACTCTTCTTATTAATCTGTTCTACAGCAGAATCATTGTTGGAGAACTAGATGAAGAAACGGAAGAGTTCTCTAAATTAGCAAACTGCTGTAGTCAAGAGCTCAACCACTGATCAGCTAGACGGTATGAGTAGCTCAAGTTGAATGCTCTAGTGAAAGAATCTTATTTGAATGAATTGCATAACTAAGATACCTAATTTAATTGTACTTCTTATATTTTATTACTCTGGTGTTGATTTGTGATGCCTAGTTGACCACAGTTTTTGTTTTGAAATATAAACAATCTTTATCTTTCTGTTTTCGAAACAGAATATATATGACAAATTGTATTTTTTGTCCATGATTCCACGCGGTGTTTTTTGCTTTTATATCTCTTGATGGGGGTTTAAAAATTCAACTGACAAGACAGTACGACACTGACAATTTTGATCCAACATAGAACTTCCATCCTTTTCCCATTCCATAAAATAAAAACATGCAACTTTTTGCCTGTGAAATATATGTAAGACGCTGACAAAAAGCTAACATTCTAATTACATATCATGAAGAAACCAGAATTCTGTTTAACAATAGTCTCTCTCTTTTGTTTTCTTTTCACTGCTGCCTCTTGGTGTTTCTTCTTCAATTCCTTAAAAAGACATTTGCTGATTAATGAGCTCACAGTACTTGAGTTTTAAACCCCTTTGGGAGTTGGAGTTATCACACAGTAATATGGTTATTTCCTTCTATATGGTTACTTTGATGGGTTATGACAGAAAGCAACTGACCGGATCATTCAATACAGCGGTATGGATACGATACTAAGGCAAACGCATGGATATACCCCATGATTTATATCAAATCTTGCTAATCTTGAAGCTGGGCTCAAGCCTGTATTAATAAAACTCGAAACATTTTGAGTTGAGAATGCAAAGTTCACCTTTGATCTTAGCTTGATCTCTGTATTCACTTCACTAGAAGCGTGTTCGAGGAAAAACGTTTCAGTGTCTACTTTGAGATGCTTATAGTGACAAAAATCATAAAGATGTTGAAAATTGAGAGGCTAAAAGTGAAGAATATCAAAAGCAAATTTATTCTATATATCAATAAATGTATACAACAAATGTATATCAAATAACAGGATACAAAACAAGTATAAATGTATCATAATCAACAGCAAAATATAGGAAAAGACCTCAATAATCCTCCCCTTGTTTCACCAAAAAAACAAGGAGGTGTATAAACTAAAAACATCCTCAAAAAATAAGATATAGTTAATCCGAAACCAAACAATAAGGAAATCAAACTACAGCCTAAATCTAACCTTACATTTCCTTTCTCTAATACTGATCACATTGTTAGCAGATAAAGTATCCACCTCCAGCCTACACTTGACCAAGAACTTCCATTTCTTCAGCTTCAACTTTCCAAGCTTTATCCTTACCGGAACTTTTATCCGAACATTCAGTGGAATTGTTCCTGTCTGCTGGTCTTCCTGCACCGACCTGAAAAGATCATTGGCGTTAACAGATTGTCCTGTCAAAGTCAGGTCCAGCTCTGTGGTGTTCTTATGGCCTTGGTAAAACTTTGGCCATGATCCTTCACATAGTTTAGTTCCGGTGTACCATACACTGATACGACTACCATTTTCATAATATATTCCAATCTTTTTGTTAGGATTTCTGGCTGTGATGTTTACATGAAATGTAGCAGATAAGCTCAAGTCATTGTTGAGATTGAACTGAGAAATTCTCAAGTTGTCAACAGAGTATTTTGGTGCTTTTGGCTCAAAAACTAAGTATATGACCAAAGCTAGTATGCCAAGGATGATTATTTGTATGAGCAAAAGGGATGCTGTCCAGCATAAGCACTTAGTGAAACAGCTTCTTTTTTTCTTTTTTGGGATTTTTGTTTGGGTTGTAGGGGCTGCTGCTGGTGGTGTTGGAGGTGGGTAGTACTCCACCGGGTTGCCACGTTCTGACCGGGATGATTCGGAGGCAACCAACGGTGCTGATGGATGCTGTGCTGCCTCGGGATCATGGACAGGATGGATTTTCTGATGATCTGCCATTTTGGTTTTAGATGTGGGTTGAGCAAATGGTAGCAGAAGCTTAATGTTTATGTTTCATTTTTGGACTATGATATGGTGGATATATACATATAATGTGGGCTGAGTAGGGATTGAAAAAGTATAAATTAGGTGAAGTCTTGGTCACATAAACTAACAATAACTTGGTGTACGTTTTGAAGCTTCCTTTGTTTGACTTTAAGATAATAGAGGAGTTTCTTGAAATCAAGGGTATCTATCTAGGAGGTTTCATTTTCACATGCATCTTAGGGTGGGAATGCTCTCTGAAATCTTGAAAATATGACACCGACCAATTTAATTTTGCTGCTCTAATTTTTAATTTTGCTAATTGTCTTTATGTAATTTTTTTTTTTGCTAAATTTTATGTAATTTTCTTTATAAGTAAATTTTAAACCTTAATAATAAACATCACAACCTTAAAGTGCACTTATTGTAATATTCGAGTTTATTTCTGTCCGGCATCATCCACTAAGTTTAAAGGTTGTCCTTTCCAACTTGTTATGAACTTGTTAAGTCGTTATTGTAATTACTTTATTAAATTTGAATTTTCTCTCAAGTATTAATTAAAAATACGAATTATTATACCTTAACCTGGAAGAGGCAAAAGTATCAAACACCTCAAGGTGTAAGTAATCTGATTAAATTACATATAATGTTGAAAAATGAAGATTACATGATGATAAGATGTTACTTTTGTTGATAAAGACTTCATATTTTGTGCTGAGGTGAGATGCACTTCTCTCTGATGTTACTCCCTCCTTGCACGATATTTTCAAATTTTTAGATGAAATTTAATATAAGTTAAATATTTTATATAATTTTAATTTTATATTAAATTAACTTTTTTATCTAAAATATTTTTAATTTTTATTTAAAAACATATAATATTTAATGTATATTAAATTTCATTTAAAAAAACGTGGAAACATACGTTAAAAGGCGGGAGTACCACGTAAATAAGTTTCTGCATTTACGCGTGCTTTGAAAAGTTCAACCCCGTGACATATGTATGTTTATTCGTCAAGTGTAACTGATGAGAACTATGGATGCACTCGTTCTTCGTTTTTAACACGCTTTGTAATAAATATCAGAATACTCCTGTCTTTATAGTATGTGTCCTTTTATAAATTTGTACACATATTAAATAACATTAAAATATCCTTAATTTTATTTAATTTCTTCTCATATGATTTTTTTATTATTTGAGATTTCCTTAGTTTAATAAAATCGAATTAGATGAATCTTTCCGGAGCCAAACCTTCTATTACAATAAACACACAAACTAATAACAAAAATTAAATAAATAAAGGACAAGTGCATCATCCAATTGAAAAAAAAATAGTGTGTATATATATATATATATGGTGGCCGATGTAGCTTAGGACCAGGGGTGGGCCGACCTCATTCAAAATTTTTATTTATTTACGTATATCATATGTATAGACAATATAGTAGTAAATAATAAGAACATTGATATTATATTACTTTCCTTTGTTTCAAACTTAAAGATATATGTATTTTTTTTTTAGTTGTTTCAATATTAATGATATAATTTTATTTTTAGGTTATAAAATATATAAAGTTCCTTAAAAATCATTTCATTATCCCAACTAACTCACTATCGTAACTACTTAGTGGTATTTCTTATAATTATTACTATTATTATTTCAAATCACATGATAATATAAATATATTTAGAATTTGAAAATTGTCTTTAAAAATAATCGTTTTAGATATATATTTTTAATTTAGGAACAAAGAGAATAAGTTATTCATATTGGTTGGTTGTTCAAATACAAATTAAGTTCTATCATCATGATAATTCTCCTGCTCGACCTATGGAAGAAAATTAACTTAAAAATTACATGTTCAATTTTTTTTAAACTTATTGTAATTGATGCGCTTACTAAAAAAATAGGTGAAAATGAAATTATCGTATAATAAATTTAGATTATGAAGAATCATATGAGAATATTCAGTTATTATTGTAGCTAGTAATGAAACTTTATTTAATGAATTCGGTTTTAGTTTATTATATCTATCTTTTTGTACTTTCAAAATTTACTTGTTAATAAATGTTGGTTCCCCCGATTTATAATTTTGCGTCCCCTATCATATATATATATATATATAACATAAAATATGTTGTAGTAGTTTTTTCTTGTTGTGGATGAAGAGAACATTCAAAAACATGAAAATGTACAATTTTTTATGATTTTTGATGATGCATAGAGTAATTTTTATAACTATATAAAATCAAATTGCTCATATATTAGTTTTTATAAATTGGAATTGGCCAATATTTGAAGATAATTTCACAAGAGAATTAATAATAAGACCAAATAAATATAGTTGTTAGCCTTATTAGTCATCGATTACCTTTCGATGAGAAAGTTTGAATTTCGAATCTTGTAGACGTAGTTGATGGTTGGATTTCGAATCTTACATATTAATAGAAAACTTACAAATATAAAAGATGGATGTATACGTGTGTGCTTGAATTTTAAAAAAATAACATTTGTAACAAAAAGAAAAGAAATTGTAAGACGGAATAAGTACACTATTGTTGCACCCCTGTTTATATTACTACTGCTTAAAGAATTACATTTACTTAATATAAGAATTGATGATGTAATATAATCCTTGCTTATATGATATAAAAGGACTTAGAAAAAATATCCAACTTGTTAGGTGAATATATTCTGCTAATTAAGTAAGGTTTTTAATCACTAATGGAGACTCTGCTCATCGATTAAGAAGGATGCTGAAGATGTAAAGAAAATTTCAAGAATAGTCCTGCTTAGAATGAAAATAAATAAGAACTGATATAGCAAGATCTCTCACCTTGATTCGAGCAAGTTTATCAGAAAAAGACTATCTTCTCTCATGCTTAGTCGACTCCTAGAGGGTTTTTTCAAAAAGTACTATAAGACAAAATAACGGCTATCTTTTTGAATTAAGCAAGAAACAGCTGGAAAAGTACAAGTCACTGTCACGCAGTACAACTCCCAACGGATCTATTTCAAAATTCTCAACGGATATATTTTTGGAATAGTATAAATAGGAGTCATAAATTTCATTTATGAGAACTGAACAACCAAGAATTGCTCTAACAATCTGACACAAAAAGAACTCAGCAAGACACAACAACAAGTTTGAACAAGTGCTATCAAATTTGCTCAACAAGGAGTTTTCTGCTTAGAGATAGCAAGCAAGAAACAACATCTACTCTTAGTCTGTGTGACTTGGTCTAAGTGACCCATTGTAATTCTGGACTAAGTGTCCTACTGCTTATTGTTCTATGTAAACATTTTAATGAGTACCTTCTTATGTAAAGAGAAGAAGAGTGGAGTAGGTTTTGACCGAACCACTATAAAAATTCTCCTGCTTACTTTTTTTTGCTGCTTATCTTTTACATTATTTATTTCTGTTATCCCTGTTTTGCTTAGTCTCTGCTAAACTATTTAGCAAGGACTTACTGACATTGTTGCTTTAAGCCATTGGTCTAAAAACTAAGGGGTTCTTTGTTATATAAATTCTGCTGTTAACTCTTTTCAAAATATAAGAAAGTTTTTTTTTAAGCAAGAAGTGACTTAAAATTGTAAAATTTATAAGCAATACTTAAATTTTGAAAAACACTATTCAACCTCCTTTCTAATATTTTTTGTCTCTTTAGGACCTAACAAGTGGTATCAGAACTTAACACTTTTTGCTAAGCCCTACAGCTTGAGAGGATCCTAAATTTTAAATGGCTTTAAGAAGTGATTTCGGTGGCAAACCCCCTATGTGCACCAGAGATAGATTTGCTAATTGAAAATTGAGAATATAGGTGTACATGGATGCAATTGATGAATAATTGTTTGAAGCAATAAAAGTTGACCCTTACATACCAGAGAAGATAAACCTTACTAATCCCAACAAGCTTATACCAAAGCAGAGAAAGGAATGGACAAATGAAGAAAAGAAATTAGTAGGATTCAATAAGAAAACAATGAACATTCTTTTCATGGATTTTGAGGAATAAATGTTTGAAAGTGTCTCTAACTGCACCTCTGCTAAAGAAGTATGGGATGTCTTGCTAGTTCTCAATGAAGGAACAACAGAAGTTAGAGAAAATAAGCAATCCTTGCTTATACAACAATATGAAATATTCAGTATGCAGGAAGGAGAAAACCTTACTACTATGTATGAAAGATTCATTGTCCTGCTCAACAATCTGCGTGCTCTAAGAAAAACCTATGACACCAAGGACATCAATCTCAAGTTTATGAGATCTTTACCAAGATAGTGGGATCCTAAAACCACTGCAATAAAGGAATTGAAACACTTACATGCTATTGAACTTCAACAACTAATATGGAAACCTGCTCACCTATGAAATGAAATTAGCTCAAAGAGATGCTACTACTGAACCCAGAAGGAAAGACAGAAGAGTGGCGTTGAAGGCTACTGAGCCTAAGCAAGTAGCAGACTCAGACTCAGAATCTGGAGACAGCGACGAAGACATGACCATGCTAGCAAGAAAGTTCAGAAGATTCTTGAGAAAAGACCGAGGCAACTTCAGAAGAATTGGAAGTAGTAGCAAGAGAGACTCTTCAAAAGATCTTTGCTATAACTGCAAGAAACCAGGACATTATGCTGCTGATTGTCGAAGCACAACAAGGGATGATAAAAAATACCCTACTAATGATAAAAGCAAGGGAAAAGAGTACTACAAAAAGTACCAACAAAAGAATAACTCTACCAAGAAAGACAAGGGACTCCTTGCTAAAAAATCTTGGAGTGAGAGTGAGAGTGACTCAGAAGACTCCGAACCAGAAATCGCCAACCTCTGCTTAATGGCTAAAGAATCGCAACTCAGTAAAGAAGTTGATCTTACTGAGGTATTTGATTTTGACTCTACTGACATGACTGAAGCTGAGTTGCGTTCCTTGCTTAAGGATGTTGCATCTCAGTGGCATCGTTATAGAAGATTGTTGAGAACTGTATCAGCAGAGTCTAATCAACTAAGGAACAAGAACTCCAAAATCCTGCTTACACTTGAAAGAGTAAGAACTGAGAATTTGGAGTTAGTTGCTGCTGATGATGAAAAGACCCTGCTTAGACAACATTTTAGAGACTCTCAAGAGAGAGAGTCTAAGTTAACCTCCCAAGTTGAGGAATTAACAGCAACAATCTCCATATGGAACAAGTCATCTTCTAATACTTGTGCTTTGCTAAAAAAACTAAAGAAACTTGCTAGATCGAGGAGGAATTAGATCCGGAACTTGCGAAGTTCCTTCTGAAGAAAGTGGAGAAAGTGAAGTTGAATTTATCAGCAGAACAATCTCCATTTATTTAACAGAGTGTGAACCTCCTGCTAAAACCAAGGGTAACAGAAATGTTAAATTGCTAAAGCACAAATTCCCTGCTGATCGTAACCATAAGCAAGAACATGGTGCTAAATGGACCAAAGGTGGAAAGTTTAGCAAGAACTATGTTCTCCCTGCTCATCGTTACAACCAAGTAAGGAATTTGGAATTTAGCAAAGGTTGGGTTAGGAGCAAACACTGGAAACAACCTCAACTAAAGAGAAGAGGTAAGCAACACACACAACACAACATGATACATTTAAGATGTTATTGTTGCCATAAGTTTGGTCACATTGCTTCTCTTTGCCTTGCGGATCCTTACTATACTATTGGGTCTCTAAGACCAAAAATGAAACAAGTATGGGTTCTCAAGGGTACTAACCTAAATGGACCCAAGTCTTGTTGGGTACCAAAATGACTCTGCTTATGAATTATAGGATGTGAGCAAGGAACAAATTTGGTACTTGGACAGTGGATGTTCAAGACATATGGCAGGAGATAAAGCCTTGCTCACCAATTTTAAGGAGAAAGATGGACCTCAAGTAATTTTTGGGGATAACAGTTCTGGAAAAACTAAGGGATATGGTTCAGCAGGAAATGGAATAGTCTGCTTTAACAAGGTTGCTTATGTGGAAGGACTCAAGCACAACTTGTTTAGTATAAGTTAGTTGTGTGACAAAGGGCATAAGGTCATCTTCTTAGATAATCAATGTCAAGTAAGAGATCTTCAAACAAATTCACTGAAGCTTTCTGGTTCAAGAAACGATAATGTTTATGTAGTAGACTTGGCTAAGCTAAGTCCTGCTGAAACAACTTGTTTTCTTGCTAAAACATCAGCAGATGCTAGTTGGTTATGGCATAAGAGACTTTCACACTTGAATTTCAAAATTATTTCAAAACTTGCTGCTAAAGAACTAGTAAAAGGTTTACCTAAATTCTCTTTTGAAAAAGAAAAACCATGTAGAGCTTGCCAATTTAGTAAGCAAACAAAACAATCTTTCTTAAGCAAACCTAAAAAATCAAACTCTATACCTTTCCAACTATTACATTTTGATTTGTTTGGCCCTATATCAACTAGTCTTGGTGGAATGAAATATGCATTCACTATTGTGGATGATTTCACAAGATATACATGGGCAAACGGGATCTTATTAAAGACCACAACATGGATTTTGAAAATAAATATTGCCTGCTGGATCTTAGTCCTGACCTCACAGTAAGGCATTATCGGAGGATCCTGCTGAAGCAGCTGAAGGAACTTGGCTTTGATGCACCAGTCAGACATTCTTCCTTCTACGAATATGCTGAAAGAGAGATTGTTCTATATGAACACTTCAAGAAGAGGATGCTTGCTGAAAAGTCCAAAGACTTCTCTACTGAAAACATTAGCATCATCTACGGTACCTCAAGACGGCAACTTGAGGAAGAGATCATTCCTTCTGAAGCATCAGCAAAGAGCAAACAGTTGTGGCTTGGTCTTTCTGATGACTTCTTTTCCTACATGCTTCCTGCTGACTTCATTCTATTCCTACCCCTCCTCCATGCATACTGGAGCGACATGGGCATGCGTGCCATTTCAGATTCATTTAGACGGGTGCCAAACTTCATCGTACTCATTGAAAATCCTTGGAGGGCGACCTGGAATATAATTAACTCCTTTCCTACTGCTGAGGACAATGTCGCTGCCTTTGCCAAACGACTCAGAATGGACATGCACAAACATAAATTCCCAATCATACCTGTTGCTGACATTCCTGCTGTTGATGGATATCTTCTACCTGTTGATCCTTTTTTGGAAAATGCTTCATGTGCACGCCACCAAGTATACATCTGCTCACACTCTACTGTTCCAGTCAGACTCAAAGACTCTCATCCTTCTAAGGCTCATCATGCTGCTTCCAAACCATCAAAATTAGCCCGCTCACATTCCTCCAAGTCAACAAAGAAGAAGCTTGCTAAACTTGATTCTAAAATCAATAAAGTTTTAGCAAGTCTCAATGTCCAGCCTGTTGAATCTTCACAGAGCTCCAAGGCACCTCCTACTGCCTCTAATCTTGAAGATCGTATCAACAAAATGGAGCGTAAACAAGATCAAATCTTGTTGACCCTCAACAAGCTGATTGACTTTCTCCCTTTAATGGCTGATGATATCAAAAAGGGGGAGAGAGATCATGATGCAGCACAACAACAACAAGATCAAGTCACTCTGACTCCTGCTCCTGCTATCCCTGCTCTTATTGTGACCCCTACTGTTGTGGCCAGAATAAGAGTCCCCAAACACATCCCTGACTCTGTTGTACAAATTCTTAATCCTTCTCCCTATATGAGATTGCAGAAGGCCCTTGAAGAAGTGGATGTGATGACCAAGAAGTCAGACCCTGCTGAAAGTCTCAAATTGCTTGCAAGCATTAAAGACTCTGAATCCAAAATCAAGCAGTATGAGTTGGAGATGAAAAGACTCAGAGACCAGTATAATGAAAGGGAGTACAATCGCAAGAAGGAAAGGATGGAGAGGAGGAAGCAAGAAAAGGAAGCTATAAGAAGAGAGAGGGAGGAAGCCGAGAAAAGGAGAAGACTGGAGTTGCTGAAGTTCGGAGAAGAAGATCAACAAGGATCTGAAGGATCTGCTGATAGTGAAGATTAGCGAGAATAGTTTTGATACTTTGCTTTTAAACTTTTTCATTGTATTTTATTGTGTTTCATTTACATTCACTCATGTACTTAAACTGTTTTGATCAATGAAATGAAACATCTTGTTGCTTGTTGTGGTGATCAAAATAACTCATTTTGACGTCATCAATTAGGGGAAGATTTTTGTTGCACCCCTGCTTATATTACTACTGCTTAAAGAATTACATTTACTTAATATAAGAATTGATGATGTAATATAGTCATTACTTATATGATGTAAAAGGACTTAGAAAAAATATCCAACTTGTTAGGTGGATATATTCTGCTAATTAAGCAAGGTTTTTGATCACTAATGGAAACTCTGCTCATCGATCAAGAAGGATGCTGAAGATGTAAAAAAAATTTCAAGGACAGTCCTGCTTAGAATGAAAATAAGTAAGAACTGATATAATAAGATCTCTCACCTTGATCCGAGCAAGTTTATCAGAAAAAGTCTATCTTCTGTCCTGCTTAGTCAACTCCTAGAAGGCTTTTTCAAAAAGCACTAGAAGACAAAATAACGGCTATCTTTTTTAACTAAGTAAAAAACAGCTGGAAAAGTACAAGTCACTGTCACGCAGTACAATTCCCAACGGATCTATTTCAATATTCTCAACGGATAGATTTTTGGAATAGTATAAATAGGAGTCATAAATTTCATTTATGAGAACTGAACAACCAAGAATTGCTCTGATAGTTTGATACAAAAAGAACTCAATAAGACACAACAACAAGCTTGAACAAGTGCTATCTAATTTGCTCAACAAGGAGCTTTCTGCTTAGAGATAGCAAGCAAGAAACAACATCTACTATTAGTCTGTGTGACTTGGTCTAAGTGACCCATTGTAATTCTGGACTAAGTGTCCTACTGTTTATTGTTCTGTGTGAACATTTTAATGAGTACCTTCTTAAGTAAAGAGAAAAGAGTGGAGTAGGTTTTGACCGAACCACTATAAAAATTCTCCTGCTTACTTTTCTTTGCTGCTTATTTTTTACATTGCTTATTTCTGTTATCCCTGCTTTACTTAGTCTCTGCTAAACTATTTAGCAAGGACTTACTGACATTGTTGCTTTAAGTCATTGGTCTAAAAACTAAGGGGTTCTTTGTTATATAAAATTTTCTTATCAGAAAATTTAACCACTCCATCGGAAAAAGTAAGATAGATGGAATATTATCCTTATCTTATCAATAAATGCAATTTAGTTTCAAATGATTTGACCATTAAAACTATTTGCTCTCCTTGTTTTTTTAACCGGCGATATTCTATTACAACTACTAACTCAACTCAATTCTAATCTGATTTTCATCCAGGAGCAGCTTTTCTTATCTTGTATCTACCTTCTCCGTTTCATTTTATCTGTCATTCTAATTTTTGGTACAAGATCAATTAATATTTTTTGTGATTAGATTTTTATTCCATATCTATCCTTGTAAAGCACTATATTCTAATACTTTGAAATAAATACAAAACTTTGAATAAGAGTATTTTGAGAAATAAGATAGTTTGAGACAGATTAGTCCAAACAATAAGGTTCCTTTAACATAGTCTCGAGTTTTAAGTTAAGAGAAAATAGATTTTGGGAGCATTTTATCTCCTTGACAGAATCCGACAGGCTCAATTCGATCAAAAGAGCTACTGGATACTTAGATGGGTAGAGTAAACGAACATATATATATATATATATATACAGAGAGAGAGAGAGAGAGAGAGAGAGAGAGATTGTAAAATTTCCACAATAATATATCAAGGATAATTGGTACAGGAATTCCAAGGACACAAAAGGGTAACAATAGGTGATAAAAAATTCAAAGACGTATAATAAAAGCCGATGCATTCTAAATACTACATTACTCAACTATTATTCCAGAATATATTTATGGATCAGTAGCGAGATATATAATTCTTTCCGAGATCATTAATTTTGTTTGTAATTAACGACGACAAACAAATCCACGGCCACCACTCCCATTGGTGCAATCCACAGTCATTTGTGGATCGAAGTCAAGTGCCTTGGCATTTGCACCATGCAATTCATTCCCTGAGAAAATGCAGTTATTACAATCAGCTGACACTAATGTTGATGTCTTGAACTTATCTTCCCCACCCATGACCGGCATCGGCACGCCCCTCTTCACCGGACTTACAAAATCAGGACGATACGTTTGCCCCAAGACCCCCTCGACCTTCTCCGATAAAGAAAAGAACTTAAACTGCACCTCCAAATGTGCAAAACAGTCATCAGAAGGTATTTGATAGTTGTGCATTCGGTCGTCTTCTTTGGTCACGGGGACCACATTGACCGACATTTCAAGGACACGTGGCAAACCTATAGAGACGCTGTTGTAGCGTGTGGTCCTCTCCACAACTAGGCTGCTGCCCGGGGCAGCCCACGTGGAGAGGTGGCCTGATGAAATATTGATGTTCATGCCTTTGTAAGTGAAGAGGAACTGGTCTGTTTTGTTGTCCCATTTTGCTACTTTGTTTGCTGCCAATGTGAAGCTGTGGGAGTTGAACATTAGGCCGAGTGCTTCGATCCATGTGTTGTCGCGTGATCTGCCCTGTGGGCGGCGTCCAATGAACCGAGCATTTATCTGAAGATTGGCGTCGGATACTAAGCTGAAATGCTCGTTTTTCTTGCCATGGAAGTAAAACATGACTCCGTCTCCTCCGACAAATCTTGGATCATAACAAGCTGAGCCAATGCCGTTGCAGTTAGGTCTACGAGCTGCAAACAAAAGGAACAGTTCTGCATTAGTTCAAGATCCAAAATAATATTTGTTTCGAAATCAGAATAGGTTTATAAAATGAAGACTTTTAAGGACAGTTTACTTTGCTAAATATCTATAATGCTAAACAAAACGGATTGGAGTAGTGGTAATATGATAATTTTTGGATCAACCTTAGAATTTGCTTATCGAGATTTTATGGTCCCATTTGTTTCAGTTCAAATTAAGATATTCTATAATTTAATAGTATAAATTACATTATTAAAATTTACTATCTTTAAACTTTAAGCCGAAACAAGCGGATTGATATTGCTTCAAAATTCAAAATTAGACAAGGAACTCTAATTTGTCTATAGATAATGTTATTGTGTGAGATGTTTATATAGAGAGGAGGGAGAGGAAGAGCAAGTTGCATACTCTTGCAAACGGCTTCACAATTTTTAGAATTGCAGTCAATGAAGCAGCCTTTGCGCTTGGGGTCATCTGTCTTAAATGTAGGGCATTGTTGGGGGCAGCAAATTTCTCTGCCATAACATTTGGTAAGAGTGTCATTGCAAAAGACAGACTGAGGATAGTGGTACTGCACTGGAGGAGGAGGAGGAGGCGGCGGTGGCGGGTGTGGCTTGGAATGCGGATTGTCACCTTGAGAGGTGGCGAAAATGGAAACAGCCAACAAGAGAAAAAGAAGTGAAGTGGGAGTAGGAGTAATGGCCATTGTTGTTACTACTACTATAAACACTGAAAAAGAGAAACACACTTCCAACTGTTTTTGTTTGGAGTAGTTCAGAAGCTAACATTAAGAGAATTTATCAATTTATAAAAGATACTATGTGAAATAAATTTAGCAAAAAGAAAAAAAATGAAATTAATAACGTCAGCTCCTTCTTAGTCGCATCAAAAATTAAAAGAAAGTCAACTCATTCTTAATTGCATGATGTGGTTAAGCAGTAATGTAGATTATTCTTCATATTGTTTAATCAGAGGAAAAATGCAAAGAGAAGCATCTCCGGCGCTTTTCATTCTCCCTCATGTGATTATAAAATAATTTATTTAGTGAAATCGAAACCGTCCATGTTCTCCACATTCAGGAGAAGAAGAAGAAGAATAACACTACCAATGAATGCTGCGAAGGGTTATTACATGTCATATTTTCTTTCCCCTTTTTTCTTTTGGATAGAAAGAATTTCCTCACACCAAGACTAGATCCATCTCGGACAATCTTTACGTTGCATTTGTAAAACTAAGAAAAGAAATGAGAAATAAGGAATTTAAAAATATTTATAAAATAATTATGGCCTGGTCTCTCGTGAAATCTAAAATTTCCTAAAAATGTATTTTCTAAATTATATTTTTTACAAGTGTAGTTTTGTATATACAGTAACTAATTATTAGTTACTTACAAACAACAATATTACTAAGATAAACAAATACATACGACAAATTTTGAACTATTAATTTTTAAGATATAAACTCCTTAAAATTCACTAATCCCTTATAAAGTTTCACTGCGTAAGTTTGTGCACATTTATGTGTATAAATTGGTGTCTTTCCTTGAAGTTGCTCAAATTTCATTTCCAACTTAGTATTTGTGAAATTTTGTGGAAAAAAAAAAGGATAAGAATAATTTAAGCCAAACTTTTCCTCGAACTTTCTGGAATTCGGAAGCAATTTAAATTAAACCTCATAAGATTTTAATTAATTCCGATATTACCTCCCAACAATATACGTAGCATATAGTAAAATTTTATTTACCAACTAATCATTTTTCTCCTATAGGATCACAAATACAATAAAAATAAATTCATTATTCTCTTTCTTTTCATTTATTTTTTGAATTCTCTTTACATAGGATTAAAACGCACCCTCTACGTCAGCCTGACGCATTGTAGAGAGATTACTCTGCTGGGTACTTGCCACATCTACAAGATGCAAAAACATGTTTTGGTTTTCTCACAACTTGCATAAAAGTTTCATCAATTTTATACTGTATACTTTCATTACTCTGTTAGATTTCTCTCAATTCATATAAAAAGAACCAAATTGTAAGTTAAATTAAAATAAGGACAGATTTGTAATCACTACGTCATCATAATTCAACCCAACGTAACAGTAAACATAACACTACACACAAATCATTCAACTTTAATAGATAGCTTATGATGGAGCCCAGAGGGAACTTAAACATATAAAAACAAATTGATAACATATTTTTGGGACGACTACATAAACTAAACACGTGTAATTGCATGTCCCCGAAGCTAACGTAACATTACAGCCATACAATGAATCGTGTAAATCATCTCATACAAGTTAAATCCTGCGGCACATTAGGTAGTAAAATATGGAGCTTCCCTATCACAGTGCTTAGGAGTTTTTAACTAGAAGAAAAGAAAAGTACTGAATGAGAGAAGAAATATTTGTGGAATCTTTCTCTTTGTTAGGGGGGTTTTTGGAGAGAGGAAATTTAGTAGGACAGGAATGGAATAAAAAATAGTCTACTATTAAGTTCAACTAAAGGCTTCACTCTCTTTCTCCCCATTTCACACAAACTTTTGAAGAGAATTTTGGAAAGAAAAGTTGAGTTCTTTTCTCTTCTATTCTTTTCTTTTCTTTCCTTAAAAAACTCCCAAACACTCATTTCTTTTCTTTTATCTCTCAGCTAAAACTCCCTATGTGCCAACACAAGAGCTTCACAAAAGCCAACTGAAGAGTATTTGACAGGAAAGAGTATATTTGTACCTGTAGAAGGAATGATTCTATTAGTTAGACAAACTATAAGAACATGGATATATTTAAAGCAACGCAATATTAAGGGAAAAAATTACAGATCATGTCATGCTTCCTGTCACAGAACCACTCAATATCCGCGTTGCTTGAAAAGTGGGAAAAAAAACACCAAATAAAACAAAAGTGATATACAAAATGTGTAGTGTATACTAGTCCTTCCGTTTTCCTTTTTATTTCCATTCATGCTTGTATAATATCAAATATCTTGAATGTGTTTGTTGAAACTTATATTTTCTGTTTAGGTAAATTTTTTAAGTGAAGAATCTTTAATTCTTTAAGCCAATTATGAGTTACATATTTTGCACGTATTTTTTATGCAGCACAGGGATAACTAGACAAAGTTGCCTAAGCACTCTCTGCCGCCTAAGTACACATAGCAGTTCGGGAACTCTGTTAGTAGATGTATAAGCCTTATATTGCCTACGTGCTTTTAGACTCCGGGCAACTTGATTCCAATTATCTTTTTGTTCCTGGGGAAATGTCCTCTTATTAAAACAGAATATCATAGTTGGCTATGGAGTTCAATTTATAAACATATTAAGAGGCGCACGAGTGCTGATAAAATAATCATGACCTCTTACAAGACTTTAAACACTGGTCTTTGTGGTTATTTTGAATATTGGTACATCTCAACGGAATCCCGTTCTTCCCTTGAGATCTTTTAGTGACAAATCAAATAAAAGTAGTTTTTTTTTCTCCTCTTCATTTTTTTTTTAAAATTTTTTATTAATTGTTTTATCTTTTTCTGTTTTTTTCCTTTTTGCTAATTCTCTTCTTTTTATAAAAGGTGTATGCCCAAATTAAAAATATTGCATGACAAGTGATTGTATCTTTCTCAATGTTTAGGGATTAAATTCTCTTAAAAACATGAAAAGATTTCAGTATTCACCAGAGATGATAATAGTCTTCATGCCAACAGAATATTACCTCCATCATCTACGTGTAAAGAGTCCTTGAAGTGACCCCACTGCACCACGTCTCTTCCCCTAGAATAAATATCAAAGGATGCAACTCTTCATACCAGTTCTCATCATAAATTGTAATGTTATAAATTTAAAGTCGGAAAGAAATTAAAGATAACAATGGGAAAAAAAAAACCTTTTCGTTGTTGAATAAGTCCTCCGCAACAGCCTCCATTTGTTTTCTCCTTTTCTCTTCTTTTATGGACTCAGCAACTTCCTCAGTCCCATATTCAGAATCTCTATGATAAGTTTGAAGTGAATGAATTTAATTGTAATTTCTATTTAGATATATGAAAAATCATACCAGAAAAGACAAGACCCATACTTGTATGGATATTTTGCAAAAGGAACAAGATTGTTGAAACTATTCCCTGATTGTATCCCCATCTACAAGTCCATATCATGTTCCGATGTTTAGAACCACGAGAACATGAAATACTATAGTCTTCAACAAGTTAAATTATGTATGTGTGTGTGGATAAACATTTAAAACAGAGATTTTTTTTCATTTGATTTTTTTTTAACTTATCTAAATAAAAGGGAATTCTTTCTGATCAATTAAAATTGAGAAATACTCCATATAAGTTCATGAGAAATGAACTTGAAGAAAATGACAGCAATAAGGGGATCTATAACTTGTTATATTATGTGGGCAAGGTCCCGATCTATGAGTGCTGGGATACACCTGCTAAATATAGTAAGGTACAGAACTACAAGTAACAATTTGCATCACAAAGTTAACATATCTACCAAGACTCCAAAATTTCAACAATATTAGCCAGCTAATCCCCTTTACTTATCATGTAATTGACTGGTAGGAAGTCCAGCCAATTCGTGTATTGTTATGCATCGACAGCATAAAAAGCAATTTTGTGCAAACAATAAAACAAACCAAAATATATATATGCTTGAATATCACAAGGAAATAAGACTTCATTTACCTTTCTGAAACGTTTAAAGTTTAAAACAGTACTGGTTGAAGAATGAGCTTCTGCTGTTAAGTTGGTATCTCTGATTATCAAATCTTGGCTGTATATAATATCTGAATTAGGGCTATCAGAGTCTTCAACCTTATCGTGTCTAGTCATCTTGCTATCTGACCAATTATTTAAGCATGCTGTCTGACCAATTATCTTTGACTTTCCATCAGCATGATTCGTTGTCACATCCCTTTTGCTTTCATCTTCACGGGTATCTATTTTGGTAACAGTTGGTTCTTCGCTTTCTTGATCATCAGATCTCAATCTGCAGATATCTGTATTCTTTGTGCCTTCTTCTTTGACAGATTTCACGGTGTCTAAAGCAATAGAAGTATGAACTGATGTGGCTGTTTCGGTTTCTGTGTCGGAATCTGCTACCACTGTCTCGTCTGTAGAGCATGAAGATGTAATAACCACTGCCAAAGGGTATTGATTTAGATACATTACAATTATATGAACTAATAAAAGAAAGTAACATCCTCCAAGTCGAGTTGATTAAATTTTTACTTGCCACTTTAAGAACCGCATGTTATGGTCAATGCAACATGGAAATCTCGTTTAAGGCCAAATAGGCTAAAAGTTAACAAGGTGAAGATTATGAATCAGCATCAAAATCAACCTATGAAATATATTTGTGAAAATATAATAAAATATAAAACAGAATTACAATACCCTGGGTACATTCAATTTCATATGAGAATTCCAGCATAATTGATGATCATTTATGGAGAAAGCTACACAAGACCCAAATTTTCCCTGAACAGATAATAGTAATTGAAATAAAGGTTAATGTTTAAATTCCATGATGTCAATTTTTTAAAAAACAAGCCCAAATTCGTTTAAAGAAACCATGTCATGGAAATAAAGGCTAAACCTTAGTTTCCTTGATGTTGACAAAGCACAAGAAACTGGAAGCATACTACTTCACAATTAAGTTAAAAAGAGAAACAAACATTTGCAAAGGGCATGGTTAAATGCACTAGAAATAGAGTTCCAGTACCTGATAGCTCGTTCTCTTGGTTGTATTACTACCGTTTCTGAATAGATATGCACTAATTTACAAGTTATAATTTAATTTAGAATATATAGTTGAAAATTGAATTCAACGATGAAGAGAGAAAGAAATAAATACTGAACACTATATATGCAGATTTTAACTATATTAAAATTTAAAAATACCACTACGCAAGCACTAAATTTTTCAGATGAATCTAAAGTGTATATATTTATTATTTTGATGATTCAAATTTAAAATAAAGAAAAGAAAACATGATCACCATATGGAACATTTGAGTTAGTAAAGAAGTAAGCCGTTACACTCCAAATTTGGAAGAAAGCCTTACCAGGTGGTAATACCAGAACAGAAGGATCAAGATGTCCTGACAAAGTAGCACAAATCAAGTGTATCTCACTTATTCTAGATAGAGAACTAAGTCGTCGGAAGCATTCAGAGCCATCACTTAATCCTGCAGGTACCACAAGGGTGATGCGATCATTACCTTCACCCTCTAAACCCTGCAAATTCATTCACCTAAGATTAGAAAGAGATTTAAGAGCAAATAAACTAATATAGAGTTCAAAGATGGAGGTCATAAGTTAACGAATACTGTATAATGTTGTAAAATGAAGATTACATGATAAGATGTTACTTTTGTTGATAAAGACTATTCATATTTTGTGCTGAGGTGAGATTCACTTCTATCCGATGTTACTCCCTTCTTGCACGACTTTTTCAAAATTTTAGATCAAATTTAATATATGTTAAATATTTTATATAATTTAATTTTATATGTTAACGAATATTGTATATTCCAAATCAAGGCAATATTTTAACTCAGAACATCCATTTCAATGGAGATCCCCATTCATGTAATTCTTTCCTGACAGCAAACCCTCAGAAAACAACTGATAGATATTTAATGGCATGGAGACAGTTAACTCTCATATTTCCTCAACTTGATTAGGGCTCTCCATGAGGTATTGTCCGCTATGAACATACTACCCGAAAGGGTGTGAAACCCTCATGGCTTTGCCCTAGAAAAGGAGCCCCACACGTTGAGTGATAACCCTGAGCTTATAAGCACGCAAGGTCATCACCTTCTAGCCAAAACACAGCCCCCAAGCGAGAGACTTGCTGGTAGATCACGTGCTTAGGCCCTCCTGGTGCCAATATTAACGCTCATATTTTTGTGACTCAAATAGGGTCCCCACTGTTTAGTATAAATTTTCTACGGGCGTAGTACCCATAGATGTGTGAACCAGCTCTTTTTGTCCTAGATAAGGCACCCAACATGTTGAGATAATCCCATGCTTATAAGTAGAAGGTCATCACCTTCTGCTTGATGCGGGAAACATGGTATTAATAGAGACCAAGAAGAATAATGGTATTAATAGAGACCAAGAAGAATAATCAGGGTGATTCATAAAAGAAGCTATTTTTGGGACGTGAAAATAAGCTCTTACTTGCTTGTTGAAACCTATTTAACATGCTACGGAAAATTCTGCATGGACACTATTTGTGCATCTCCGGTGGTGAGTTTTGAATGCTTATCGGTGGCCGGTGAGTTACCAAGTTCATTCTAATTAAAGAAAATCCTACATTCCTATATCACATAGGTTGGATGCTACGATCCATATGTGCACAAAACTCCAAAAAGGTCTTATAACCAGATATTTTACGTTGCTCGTCAAATTCAATAAATGAATTATTATTCAAATAGTTGGGAGAAATAAAAGTTACGAAACGAAAATTAAGAAATTAAAATTTTTTTAACCCTAATATTTACAAACTAATTGGTTGTGTTGTGTACTAGTGGAAAATACAGCAGAGGTAAACCAAAAGAAAGACGAAAAAACAACTGAGAATATCTATTCTTGAGCAAGTGATATCACTAAGTGAATGGAGTGGTTGCATAAGTTACCTAAGAAATATGACCATCATATTCCAAAAAAGTCGTCTCAACTAGAACAACTTGAACAGGATATATTCTTTTCACCTTCAGTAGAGCACTAACGTAGGTAGATTCACATTACAAGTCTCATCCATGACTTCTGCCGATGATTTGGTTAATTCATAATCACTTTATTGACATTTTCTTTTTCCTTTGTCCTCACACATTTTGATATTAAGAAGTAGAAATATAGAGAGAGGAAGAGAGATGGAAAAGTAAATAGAAATATCACCCCAAAAAAAAACCATAAACATAATCATACTTGGCTACTTTGATAGGACTCCTCAACAGCAATAACCTTAGATCCAACAGCTTCCAGTAAAGCACGCAATCTATCCTTCAGCTGATACTGTAGCAGTAAGATGATTACAATAAGCATCTAGCAAATCATTCCAAATATTTCCTGTTCAATTTTTGCAACAAAGAAAGTTTGAACTCTTTGTATATTCTCCTTACAAAATTGAGAAAAAATATATTGATAACATATGATATATATTCTCCTAAGATATATATATAGTGTCAAACAGCCATTATAGATTATTGGTAGTAATAATGGTGCTTCCGCCTCAACTTCAACTCTTGACAGGACAAGCTTATCAAGTAATGAACCCCTTGGGTGTCTTCGTCCATATGAATAGTTGCATGTATCTATTGTATACATATA
This sequence comes from Centella asiatica, assembly GCA_014636745.2. Lineage (NCBI taxonomy): Eukaryota > Viridiplantae > Streptophyta > Magnoliopsida > Apiales > Apiaceae > Centella > Centella asiatica. The sequence continues at coordinate 31,679,564 of CM025784.1, read as the reverse complement.
ACATGCAAGCATATATGTAAATTTATATACTTCAATAATCATAAAAGAAGAATCATGTTCCAAGCTACAGGAAATATAAGAAGTCAGGACTTGTCCCAGGCTTGGGTTGAATTTCAGTTAGGGTTTCATGGAAGGAGTCCGAGGAGGTGGAAGAAAATAGAATGAGATATAGAAGGAAGATTAAGATATCAGATAGAGATGCATTAGAGAAAGAAAGAGAGGATGAGAGAGAGTCCCATAAAAATGTGTACTCTATATTTCATACCATATCATTCATAACTATACAATGAGCTTACATCTATTCATAAGAGATCACAAAGCGAACTTGTTAGTAGAATATCTATTACATGCTAACTACCCAATATCCCATTCACTGATGTAAGAGGTTCAATGTAAGGATTTACAGAGTAAATTAAAACATGATTTCTTTTAAAGTGATTCAGATTTATTACCTTTTGTGACGATTCCAACAGAAAAGTGTATCCTCTTAAACAGTTTTCTCGAGACGTAGAATCTGCAAGTTTGACTGATAAGCCTTCCACCTTCAGTGTTGGAGCATGACTGAGGAAGTAACAACAAACTTATTCTTTTTATTGAAAAGATTAAGTTACAATATTCACCAACCAGTACTCAGCACCAGCAACAAATTGATAGAAAACAATACTTACGAACTGCAGCTGGAAATTTCTGTGCAAATATTCCTTTCTGCAATAAACTGAATATCATAGTTTGTGAATTAGTGATAACATGCACGTCATTCAGATGTTCTTAACTACTCTCACAAAAGCATACAGTTTATAGTGTTACTTAAATTGCAATCTGACCAAAACCTTTATGGTGAGAAAACCCAAATCCATACTCTAATTGGAAAGCAAAGTACTAGTGATGCTAGTTAATTTTGGTCTTTTCATAGACAACATGATAAAGATTATGGACTTTTGGTGGAAATATAAGAAGGAATATATTGTAGAGTGAAATGTACCTCAACCCATTTATAGCATGTTAGGGGCTTTTTAGCTACAATAGCATCAACTAAATCTTCATTTAACGGTGTAATGTCATCAACAAGCACATGAGTGCACTCAATACTCCATTTATAAATTACAGATGCACCTGTATAGAGGCAGATAATTCATCAAGATAATGTCTTATCCAAACAAAGACACTGGTTAAGTCACTTTAACAAGAATTTGTTGGAAGAAACATTAGGAAAAGTTAGTTGTTTTTCCTTCTCCTTGGTCTTCCCTTGAGTATCTTGTATACTGAATGTAAGGAGACTTTCAGTAACCCACTTTTTCTCTTGTTTTTGATACGTAGGTAGGAATCATAAAAGATACCAAAATGGGAGGAACACGTCTACATAGAATGTGTACTGTCTCTAGCAAAGACTTTATTTACTGTGCTAGTCCATAACTAGAATTGGATTTCATTGAATCAATTTCGGATTTTCTGGCAAGTTAAACTTAATAATTTGAGACTGGGATGTATTATGAAATCAAATAAAATAACCTTTGCATAATAGTTAACTAGATGTGTTTCTAAAATTTTATTCACAGAATAACACTACCACCTTACAAAGTAAATAAAAAACTGAAACTTCACGCGTGGGATTCAGCAGTAAACCTTATGAGGTGTCACTGGACAAGGCAAAATACGAATTACACGTAATGCAACCTCAAAGTGTCATTGAACGCTTAAGTTATGCACCTAGTACTCAGCATACTAGCTAACAATCACCAATAGTGATTGCTGTTAGAAAATCAATAGCAGTGAAGACCTTGCATTACCGGTAGGTCGAGTGCTGACTTACAATTATATGAATAGAGGCTTTTTAGCAACAAAGTCAATAGAAACAAGAACAAATAATAAATTATCTTTATTGTTTGCTCTTTTACATATCTTGCTTGCTATAATCATGTACATTAAGCAATGATCAAGGTTATGTATTACTTCCTTTGTTTCAAAATTCACAATGATTGCCACGGATGCTATTTACAAACTTTAAAAGTTCAAATTTTCTGACCAGAATGGGAAACTAGAAAATAAACTTCACTTATATACTTGGGATACTCAGCTATATAGAGATGTCTTTGTAGTTGCAGTAATATTGCCTTGACTTTTCAAATGGTGAAAATCAAAAAACTCTAACACCATTTGCAAGACAGGATAATAACATATACAAATCTCTTAACCCAACTAGCTGCTACAAATAAATTACTGACCTATGGACGATATCTTGTGCTGTACTTGCTTAACTTTTGAAGGTGTGGAACAGCAAAAGAAAAACTTGAAGGGAACAAAAGAAAACCTGCAGATTCCATGTCAACTTCAATATTCTGTACTATGCAAAAATGAAACCAATTTTTTACACACCCCACCCCCACCCCCCACCCCCCAGCACCCCACTAAAGAAAAACCTTGATTCAGGAAAATAACTTCTACCTGTAAGTAGCATTACCCGTACCAAATGAGACCATGTCCCCATCTTGCAGAGTTGTCTCTCTGTTTGGAAACTCATGCACCTTTTTCTTTGAGAGTAAATCCTTGTTTATAAATGTCCCATACTTCGAGCAATCTTTTATCCTAACTTTAGAAGATATACTTGAAGAGTTCTTCGGTAGATTATCCAATGAAGTCATTTCATCAATGAATATCTCAGCATGAATTCTTGAAACACCTTTATCTTTATTAATGATAACATCACATCCTATAGAACAAACAAAATCAAGTTAGAAAATCATATAATTTCATCAAGCATAATGTCAACTTGTTGAATTAAGAGTACCACGTCATGTATATATGGATCCTCTTTTGCATAATTTGTATAACAGAACTGCAGTCTCTACATCCACTCACATAGGGTTACTCCTTCCTTTCACAGAATCACTTTTTTATTGGATAATGTAACTATCATCAACCAAGTTAATAAATAATCTACAAACAGTAATTATCTTGGCAGCAATGTTAGGCATCTGAAGTGATGCTAGATACCATTATAATCTACACTGCACCAAACATGTCGTGCTTTACTCGAGAAATAAGAAAAATGAATACAATTGCGTAACTGAATAGCTTATACCCAATAGAACTGCAAATACAATAATATATGCACAATACAGCATGTACGTGTTATACTAGAATATGAATTATAGTTGGATATAGCAAAATAGTTAAGAACTAGCTTTAAAACCCGTGCACAGAACACGTAAGTTTGTGACCATTGATTTTACTATTATTGCTTCATTTAGGGTATATTAGACTAATTTGATTCTAATTATGGTTCTTAAGATGTTAATCATAATTACAATTGATAGCAATTATATAATAGATCTTGTTGTGATTATTTTAACTCGTTCCCAACTGATCCACTATAACTCATTTCTAATCGACTCTGTCACCATCAATGCTAGTCACTTAACCAAACATATATTGCATCATACAGACACATACACGGAATTGCTTCTGCACGGTAGAATTGCAAATAAATACAAGTAATAGAAGGTGATAGAAAAAGGGAAAAAATGTTTAACCTTTTCGACCAACTTTGTATGTCCCTTTACTAAATATATAATATCTATCTTCGCCTGCACATAAATTACCAAACGAAACATCATCATAAACTATTGCACTCATATAAACTACAAAGAGCTATGAATGAACAGCAACAGCATATTGTACAAAAGATGTTTGTGAAAATTCCTCAAAGACAAAACTACAGGATATTCAAAATTTTCAAGACAAGAAGAAAAAAGTGCTCAACCTGCAAGAGGCTCGGCTGGATAGAGGCCCCAAACCATATCTTAGCTTGAACGTTAATATGATGAATCGATACAGGTTCGACACAACCGGCGGTGAAGCACTAGAGCCGAATTGACTTGTGAAGTAGCTTTTCGATTTCCTATACCACTTTGTTTTATTCAGTTCCAAACTAAAAGTATGATACGGTAATTTCGTTATAATTATTCAATAATTCTTAAACACTCACATGTGAAGGAAAAGGATTTACAGTATTTAAAAAAAGCATATCCTGAAAGTTTTTTATCAATAGTCAAATAATGAAAATAATTTAATATATAATTCTAAAAGTTTCGAAGTAAAGTAATTTGATTTAGTCTTAGATAACATATATTATGACAAGTTTAGGTCATTGATAATTTTCAAGCTATAAGATTAAAGTTTAAGAAAATTTTCAAAAAAATGTGAAATTCAAGTTTAATTTTCAGGCATGAAGAAGAAAATATTCACGTGAAATTTAATTATTTTGGAGCATGTTATTAATAAATTTAATCTTCAATAACGACGGAAATAACAATCAGTATTTGTTCCTAACATGAGTGGCCTAAAACGTGTCGCTATCGACAGTATATGACAAAATAACAATCAAACGTCGACAAAAATGACAAAAAAAATTTACTTTTGGTACTATAGTATTACCATTTAATAATTATAATAATCCAATCTGAGCCAATTACAGTATTCTAACTAAATCAATAAAATATTTAACTAATAATAATAGAATAAGAAAATATTAATAGTTTTTATCCAAATAACTGAATAAAAATACTATTTAAGTTGGTGATACAAATATTAAAGATATATAATAATGATAAGATATATCACATCGATGATATGTAAAATATTAATTTTCTAAGTAGAAATGTGTACACTGAACCAATTCAGTTAGGATAAATAATATATTATATACACTTAAATTGTATATCATATATGTGTATGTAAATATGTGCAGGTAGGAATATATATGTGTAAGTATGAATATGTGTGTGCATACATGTATCTACGTATATATACAGATATGTATGAATATATGTGTGCGTAAGTAAAAGAAAACAAAAGGGAAAAGAAAAGGAAGAATTTTCAAATGCTGCATCGAGTTTACGTAAAGTTGTGATGAATTAGCTTATAAAAAGGAAGTTTCTTTGAACGAAATTTTCATCCGTTTTTCTAAATCTTCTTCTTCTATTATACAAATTTTGTATTATTAAAGTGTTAAAACTCTCAAAATTTCCGTTGGTAAATATTTTAGTATCAATAAAAATTTTAATCAAAATTATTATTATCATTAAGGCGGGTCTTTTTAACTTTAATTTTTATATTTACACATGAATGATATATACTAGTATATTTAGTACATGTCACTTTTATCAAAAAAAATCCGAGAATATTTACTTTAAAAAAGCTTCTTTCGCAAGATTCATTTTAAAAACTTCTTGTATAAAGTTTCTAAATTACATTTAAGTTAAAATATTTTTTATTGATTAATATATTTTTTGCTGTTAAATGTTCTAAGAAATTTACGAATGAACATATTTACAAATAATAATTATGAGTGAATAGTAACATATGAAAAGTAATTAAATATATATACATTAATGAATTAAATATAATTAACTATTTTATAGGTAATCTAATAAATTACGAGACGAAAGTTACCGAAAAATCAAGGTAAGGGAATTTTTACTTTTTCATTCACACATCGTGATTTGGTATATTATTTCAAATTCGGGGTTATAGTCTAGGTCTCATCTAATATCTTTGTCCAGATTAGAATTTGAATATTGATTTTTATAATAATACCAAACTATTCTTTATTATGAAGTTGCGAGTATTATTAGATATTTCTATTGAATTGTTGAAATTATTGGACATTTATATTGAACTGCAGACATTATTGGACATTCCTGTTGAATTATGAATATTATTGGACTAACCCATTTCATTGAATAATCAACCCTTGAGCAACTCTTATTAGTGGATTGTTTGTATATTTAAATTCGATTATCAGAATTTATTTGCCATAATATTCAATTTTGTTGAATTCCTTATTTCTTTTTAATAACATGCTTATTTATGTAACTTTATCTTATTTATAGCCATTAGTTGAATTGATGTATTATTTCTTTGGTTAAGAGCAAAGGAGTATGATTATCTTTAATCGTGTGGTGAAGTTAATTAGGTTGAAATATATTTGGCCGTAACAAAAAATTGTGATTGGTATGATCATAACTACAAGGAGATGATTGTGATGGTCTTAAAAAATATAATGTTATTATACCTCCATTGTTAAATATGTAACTCTAATATTCGTCTGTTTTTAATAATTCATTTGTGACAGTTTTTCATATTATTTACTTGAAGGTTAATGTTAATATTTATTTTTCATTTACTTAGTCATGGTATTCTCTTACTAGGTTATTTGAGCTCATCCTTTTTTACTCAACTTCTTTTTAAAAATGAGTATAAAAATAAGAATGTCAGGGAAATGAACGAGTGATGGTCTGAGTTTAGAGTATAAAAATAGTTATTTTAATGTAAAATATTGAGAATAAAATTAGAAGACACATTACAGAGGAGTGTAGATACTACTGGCCATGATATGCAACAATTCTCTAAGCTTAACGAAGATAATCCTTCCAAAGTTTTTCTTGATAATGAGTGCCATGATGCAAGCGGCACAAGAAGGAATGATGTATAACGAATTTATTAATTAGGCTTATTTTTGTCTTGATTGTTATTCATGTTATCAACAAATTCCAATACAATCGCTGGAGTCCTCACATACCAGACATTTATAAGATTTATGTTTGGAGAGTTTTGCTGAAAAACCATGTGATGAAGATATGCACGAAACTGAATGTAGATTGTTAAATATGGAGAAAAGTTTGATGACATTTTCAAACATGTGGGTTTTACACCACCTTGTTCTCTGACTCCCTAGCCACTCTTCACGAAAGTTTCTCGCATCTCGCTCCTTACATTTCTATTACATATTTGCATTATTTTCGATATGCATACATTGAGGAAAATGTATTCTCGTTTTAAGTGTGGAGGAGCAATTTGATTGGTTGGTTATTTGTTTTATGTTCCATATTATAGTTGTTACTTAGTTTTTTTTAGTTTTTATGTCTTTTAATAGTTAAAAAATAAATAAATCAATTAAAGAAATTAATCTTGAGAATGTATAGTTTATGTTTTGTTTTCTTTGTTATGAATTTGCAAGTTATCTTAAGTTATTAGTAACAGTTAAAATTGCTTGAAGAGATTTTATGTTGGGGATTTATTATCTAGATAATTTTGTACATTGATATCAATTACGTGCATCATATTTAGTTAGCCTCACACACTTTGGATAGTCGTTACTAGTATTGAGCATCGTGTACTTAAAAAGTCATTCCCTAATTTTCTTTTATAAGTAATCACTTGATTGTTTCCAACTCACATATCTGTTTTTAATTAGTTTCCGTATTAACTTTTTTTGTATTATTTTGTGACTTGTATACGACTTGCGTCAGGAGCTATTGGGAATCACATTGGGGAAAACATGTGTCTTTTTTTTTTTTTTTTTACGATTATGTTCACGACTTTTCAGTTATTGTGTTGTAACCATTGATGTTGGAGGTTTATGCTCTTGGAAAAAAAAAATCGAAAATACAAAAAGAGAAAAAAAAACAAGAGCAAAAGTATAAAGATACAAGGATGATTGTATATAATTTTATCTTTCTTTATTGAATCTTATACTACATTAGTGAAAGTGAAGTATTATGGACTTCAAGGTCTTGATTTAATGGTCTTGATTTAATTAATGTTCCTTTAGGCTGAAGTTGCCAGAATGATAAATAAGTGTCACACTCTAACCCGACGACAAACAATTAGCACTAGGGGTCCTTGGGAGGTTTACAAAATAAGGTAAAGGAAAATTTTATCACTTAAAACACTTTCAATAACAGAATAATAAAGCTCTGATTTTTCTTTTAAGAACTTCATTGACAATAACAAGAGGAACTAATGGAAATGTAATAAAGTTAAGCTATAAGCCTATAATAGCAATCACACTAGATAGAATAAAGGCCAACACTTGTTTTAAACATTTCAATATAAACCATAGGTGGAAATCGGTTTCAAAACTATACATGGTAAAATCGTTAGAAACAATTTTTAAATACAAACATACTAAAAAGAACAGAACCCTAGCTGAAATTCCACCTTGATACAAAACTCCCAAAGAAAAACTTCAAAGTAAACCATCTCCAACCTAGATGAACTTGGACATCTCCACATCGTCTTCAACCTACATGATGCATGACAATGAAAAGAGTTAGCACAAAGTAAGGGGAAAATGGGCAAAATTAATATGAATATGTGAATGATTAGTAATATGCTATGATGTATTGATGCAACATATATAAATGAAATAATGTAAAATATACGATATGCAAGTGTTCTACCATGAGTGCTATAATGAGGCCCTAAATATAGTAAAGTCATAGAACAATAACAATGACAAGATATCATATGTCATGACTACGTTATGACAATAAACAATTATATTATCTCAATCACAAATGGCAATCAAGCAAGTAGGACTCTCAAATAGCACAGAGGCAATAGTCAATAATGATACTAAAACCTTTACCATGTGACAAACATACTCCATATCATGTACCATGTAGTAATTATTCAACACATAACGATGGTAGTCATACCTTTGTTATTTCACTAAGATACATCTTTAGTTTTGTTGTAGTAGTTGGTTCCCATCTTATCATGTACCATCTTGTTCCACAAAGTACCGTCCAAACTTTAAATTGGAAACCCTCAAGGAGGCATAGTCAAACGATATCCAAGGAATCGTAACTCCATCGCTTATTGATTTTCTTTTGTTAGTTTTTCACCACCATTTGATCGGAGGGATGAAGAACAAAGAATTTAGACACCTATATCTAATGTATCCAACAAAGAATTCAGACACATATATCTGATGTATCCCATTGATACACTCAATATATGGTATCCGCGATTCTTGGCCCTTCACATAATATGATCGCATAAGTGGTAGGATTCCACCCTTAAGAAGTGATCTCGCGTGCACCTATGCACCATATATAACATATATGCATGACATATTTATATTTGATAAGGTGACTTGCAAACACCTCTAATAATATAACTATGCCACATACAACAATTAACACATGTAGATGCAAGCCTAATATTCTCACGATGCCACGAGATGCATCAATAAACATGTATATATATATGCAAAACATTTCATTGAACATATGGTGTGCAAGATTATGACAAACTAGGATTTCTATGATCTATGCGATGAAAACGCAAAAGGACAAAGCCTAGAGTCCAAGGTAGCCACTATCACTTGCAGTCATGATTCTAACATCAAAATAAGACCATAAGATGCTTCAATAAAAACATATAATAATGATGCCTTTCGTCGAACATTTGGTGTGCACGACGATTATGACAAACTACGATTTCTATGACCTATACAATGAAAGCGCACAAAGACAAAGCCTAGAGTCCGAGGTAGCTACTATCACTTGTAGTCATGATTCTAATATCAAAATATGATCATAAGACACTTCAATAAACACACAAGTCATTGAGACATTTCATCAAACAAATGGAGTGCATAACCGAGGCGTATAAAACTCTTATGCATAAAGCCATGAATTCCACTTTAGGATGAACCACAAAGGTGCAAGGTAACCTCAACACCTATAGGGTAACATCCATATGCAATGGGGCATCAAGAAATATGCATAATCAAGCTTAATCCTAAAAAGAGATTACATGGCCTAAACTCGTTATAAAAAAAGCGTGAATGGTATTTCTGAACACATATTTATATATAGAATGATTCCACGATGTTAAAGGTATACAAATCATAAAAATCATAGTACATAACCCCCACCTCAAATGAGAAAAAGTGGAGAAATCGAAGGAACTAATAACTCAGCGCGAGCGTCAATCTTTCCTCTTAAATTTTTCCTAGAATCTCAACCCTTGAATTGCCATGAATTTATGAAGAAAATGGGAGGAGGGAGTGTTATGGACGTTTTCTGTAGATGGAATTGAAAATGAAGAAGAAGAAGAATAAGTTTGGTGGCTTATATAAGCAACTGGGGTCCAATAGCCTAATAATACAAAAAGGCAGGTCAAGACTAGATTAGAAAACCTGAAATTCGACCTACAAGATAACAGAATCTTACAAAACTCAGCTATAAAGTTGTAGAGGATTTGAATAGCTTCCTAACGACGCAAGAATCAAGTCATTTGGATTAGAACTGAGTGAGATATCGACAAAACGATATCAGAGTTTTAAGCTGGACAAAGGTCATCGGTCCAGAGTTTTTGTCTAAGTTCATAGAATAACCTGCATTGTTGTAGAATGAATTAGAGAATGAGCCTTATATGGTTGAAAAGATATACGAGTCTAATTTCCAACAAAAGAAGAATCACTCAAAAAGCTATTTGCTAGAGAGAGTTATTGTGATTCTTCCAAAGCATGTTTGTGCTGACTGGTGCAAGACTGATTGGAAGTTTTTATGAAAGTTTTCATTTTTCATCTTTAATCATCTTATCCAAGGCATGAAAAACAATATCCTAATACATATTAAATTTATAGACATGTCAAGGAAGGCAAGCTCATGCAAAGGTAATCCCAAGTTAGCAATCAAAAGGCTAACTATGCAATAAATATGTAAACGTGCAAGTTCTTTACCTCCAAGCTATGTTTGCTATGTATATGCATATGTCGTGTGTGAGTGCTCTGCTCATGGTCACAATAGGAGTTGTGAACTCTTGATTCATGTCTCAAAAGTGTTTGGATAAGGTTGGCTAAGAAAACTATAAATAGAAACAAGGAGTAGCATATGTAATGCAAGTGTACCATTATGTATGAGGCTCATATATGAACACCAACTCTTTATGCACTTGTTGTACCAATGAATCATGTTATACTTATGTCACTAGGAGGGCTCTCACACAATAAGGGATACGAGTGTCACCACTTTTCAAATGAAAATGTGACTTTAGTTATGTTGGAAATACTAGATTGGAACACTTACTCTTCGCAGACGAGGTAATTTATATTTACTTAAAAAGCGAGGTGGGAGTGATAATTTAGGGGTCCAGACATGGTATTTTCCTTGTGCGACTCAACTGATTTGAAACTCATAGTAGATGTTAATTGAAAATAATCTCTATTATGTATTTCCCGAATATGATTTTTTTTTCTTGTGTACAAGTATTGTTAGTTCTTGATGACAATTGAGTAGTATTAGAGTTGATAATTTTTTGCGACTCCGTCAAGTACTCAACCGAATTCGATGTTGATGACATCCCTCCGATGAAGTTGGGATATCATATGTATTTTTTCAAGTAATTTTTGCATCTTTGCCTTATTCCCGCTCCATCCAAATTAAGTAATTTTCGCATCTTCATCTTGTTCACGTGATGATTCTTTGCTCCATCCGGATTAAGAAATTTTCTGATCTTCACCTTGTTCCCGCTCCATCTAGTTTAAGTAATTATTGCATCTTCGCCTTGGCCACTTGGTGATTCTCTCACTCTATCCCGATTAAGTAATTCTCGCATTTTACCCTTGCCCACGTGATGATTTTTTGGTCTCCGCCTATGCATAAGGTGAATTGAAAATCAATATAGGTCATATGTTATTATCCACCTTATATATCATTTCAGTCCAGATTTATTTGTTATAACTTGACTTTTTAATGTCAAATTTATTATTTTAAAACTCATAATTTGACAAATATATTTTATACGTAAAAAATTATAAAAATTGATTTTGATTGTATATTCAGTATATTTTCTTAGTCATATGTTTTTAACTAATAAATATAAAAATATTATAATTTTAAATATGGTCAGTTTGACCAGAAAGAATTAAATTATGATAAATAAAATCTTGTCGAATGGAGTAAAAGTTAATCGAAGTTACTCAGATATGGTCATATGTATTTGTTCAAGTAATTTTCGCATCTTTGCGTTACCCACGTGGTGATTCTCCCACTGCTTCCAGATTAAGTAATTCTCGCATTTTTGTTTTGCCAAAATGATCATTTTCTCGCCTCCGCCCGTGCATAAGTTGAATTGGAAATCAGTATAGGTGATATGTTAATATCCACATTATCTACCATCTCCCTCTAGATTTAGTTGTTACAATTTAATTTTTTAAGGTCAAATTTATCAATTTTAAAACTCATGATTTGACAAATATATTTTATACTTAAAAAAATTTTAAAAATTAATTTTAATTGTATATTCAACATATTTTCTTATTTATGCGTCTTTAACTAAAAAATATAAAAATATTATAATTTTAAATAGGATTAATTTAACCAGAAACAAAATCTTGACGAAGGGAGTATAAGTTACGTAATCGAAGTTACTTAAATATGGTCACATGTATTTTTCAATTAATTTTCGCATCGTTGTCTTATTCCCGCTCTATTCAGATTAAGTAATTTTTGCATTTTTGCATTGTTCACGTGATGATTCTCCACTCCATCTAAATTAAGTAATTTTTTCATCTTCACCTTGTTCTCGCTCCATCTAATTAAGTAACAAATGATGGTTGCATAACAAAAAATCATTTTTATGGTAATCTAAAATTATTATCTTTCTAAAAAAAGATTATTTCCATTAGTGAGGTTAAGTTTATCCCCTTCCACTATTCCATCACGTAACCTTACTACCTCTCACTTACCATTTACCACCTATCACCAGCCACCAACCTCATTATTAAATTAGTGATAAGGGTATATTCGTAATTAGAATAGGGGAAAAAAATGAAATCCCCAAAGGGAACACATTATATATAGGGATGGACAGACATAAGTCTTGTATGTAAACAAATAATAGTGATCATTTCTGGTGTTCTAAATTTTATTGTGCCTTTTATAGGTGAGAACGCGTCAATGTATTTGCTGTATTAAGAGGTATGATCTTCTCATATGTCATTTGATTTTTAAATTCCTGAGCTACTTCGATTTTCTTTTAAATTTGAATTTGATTAATTGAAAATTTAATTTAAAAAATTGATAAATTTTTATATCATATTTCGTGGCTTATCTGCTCACTTATCTTTTTTGTTAAAGTTAGAATCTGATGATCGTTTTAAAAGTCTAAGCTGATTTATCATTCATTATATGAATTGATTGTAGACCGGATGTTAGCTTTTGAGTTTTCCTTTTTACTTGATAAAAATTATATTATTTTGACCATAGGTAGCACTTAGTTATATTTGATATTTATATTTTAAAGAAGAAAACAGAGTGTTGATGATTATATTGGAGAAAAAAAATACAAAATTACTTTGTTTTATTTTGTTCTAAATTGCAGTGTCTCCTTCTCAAGTTATGGAATCTGGGAAAGAAGAAGTTGGAGATATCGAAGACGACGGAGTAACTTTCTTTATGTAAAAGATGTTAATCGGATCAGTAATTCACCAAAAAAGGTATCTTTCCTTCGTGTTTTATACTCTCTCTATTTTTTATTCTTTAGTTTTTCTTCCTTTCACTTAAACCAATAAATATATTCTATGTATATTGAACTACTAACTATAATAATGTTATATCAATACTATTCTTATATTTATTATGTTCTATTTAATTGGTTAAGAATGAAATTGCAAAAATAAAAGGGATATCCTGGATGTAGATAATTAATTCATATAGAAATTTGAAAAGTGACCAATAAAAACAAAAACAGACGTCAAAAAACGTCAACAAAAAAAATTGAGGAAATATACACTAGTCATAACGACACACACTGCACGCATGGAATTAAACATATATTTCTCTATCCTAAAATCAAAAATATAATTCAACCTTTTAAATTAAATGATGGTATATTAAATTTCAAAACTGATAAAATTAATAAAAATTTAGAATACAAATTATGTTGTGATTTAATTTTTTTCATGTTATAAACTATAATAGTATAACATTAATTTTGAACTAAATAATGAATTAAATAAATATTAATTTTAAAATTTAATATTTTATTGTTTGACTTAAAAAATCAAATAATAACTCTAATTTTGGAATCCTTCATTACTAATATATGGCCTATAATTTAGGTAATGAAAATTGTTATATTCCTTTCTTATAATATGGCTTCACGAATGGAAGTTAAGGAAACCCCGTCACTCTTTGTTATATTCCTTTCTTATAATATGGCTTCACGAATGGAAGTTAAGGAAAACCCCGTCACTCTTTATTATATATATATATATATATATATATATATATATAATATACTCACCCTTTATATAGTGTAATATAATATAATATAATATAATAAATATGATAGATTTTTCAATTTGACAAATAGTTTTAGTTTAAAATCAAACTCTAATTTATGGGGAATGTTTAAACAAATACTCTAGAATTTTAAAAATTAGAGATAAAATGTATTGAACTACCTGTAATTTTGGCCTAATTCAATTGTGATTTACAAATTCTAAATAACCACGTATCATTTTACAAGTTTATTTGGTTATCATTGTCTATTACAAAAGATAACGATAAACAGACAATCTTGTAAATGAAATAGTGATGGACATACTATAATCTATAAAATTAATTACAAGTTTTTTCTAATATATAAAACAAAATAAACAAAGTGCTACTTTTCAAATTAAAAGTAAAAGTCTGTCCCTATTAAAAATAATCATAATAAGATTGATGACATATTCAAACCATAATACATGGTTTTACTTCCAGACTAAATCAAGCAAGCAAGTCTTGTGTTTGAAATATCTAGTCCATGTTATTACAACCACTATTATAATTTAGCTTGTTGTAGCAATTGTTGATTTTGGAGTCTATCAAATTGTATTATTTTAACTGTTCTCGTGAGAAAAAATCTTAAAAATTGATTGAATGACTGTAAGAAAATTCTCATGTGATGCTAACTAAAAATTAAACATAGAATCCTCATCTGCTTTTTTTTAAAAGAGTAGTTAGATTCACATCAATAATCTCAATACCCGTTCTGTGATTTAATTATCTATTCTACTCTTATTATTGGTACTTAACACTTTTTTTGGCAATAAATAATAGCAAAATTAGATCATTTATTTTATATTTAACAAATATTTCAAATTATTCTTATTTAAATATCATAAAAAATGCGATGTATATCAGGTCTTTGAAGAAGACTGAGCTGGAGAGCAGACTAACAATGATCAATTCACATACATTGGCTATGGAATCCACCTATTCCATATCCAGTATCCTTGGCACAAACAATATCAAGCGCCTCCAGAAAGATGTCAACACCTCAAGAGCAGCATTGGTGGTTCTGATGCTCATATGTAAAACAACAAAAGTTTATGATTCTTTAATGTTCTTTAGATTTTAGACGTTGGAAAGACTCCATAACATACTTGATTTTCTTTATCAATACTTAGATAATGAAAATTATTTCAAGTCCAATATATTTCATTTGTTTAAGATCCAATATGGTTCATATTGACTTCTAAAAGTCGAGATTAAATAAATTGTCAATTCCAAGTTATAACAATTTGATTATCTTATATTTTGTCTTTCAGATAACCAATATTATGTCCGGTTTAAGCTAAAAAATTTCAAGTTGTGAAATTAAATTTTAAGAAAACTCAAAAAAAAAAAAATTGTCAAATTTAAGCTTGAAACTACTTTAAAGACTTTTATTTTTTTTCATGAAAGAGTTTAAAACTTTTAAATTTTGTCATTCTCGTTTTATTTGGTGGAAATTCTGGTATTGGATAGCCCAAATAATATCATCCCCAATAATAAAAAATAAATGACGACCCAATGCAAAATAATATGGGTAAGACACTATTTCTTAAAAAATAAAAATTCAACAGAAATGATTCACTGGCCGAAATAAGATTGCCAGTGACGTGATTAAACACGACGAAATCTACAACATGAGAATTAAAACATAAAATTCATCCCATGTATTGGTTATAGTTTCGGGCGAAAATTCGGCATATATTACCGACCTATATAGAAGGACTCAAAATTCAATGATGACCCAACTTTGCATATCCCTTTGCCGAGGATGTAATATCTATCTTCGCATGTACATGGAATTACTTAAGAAAATATCTGCATACATGATTTTATTCATATAAAGTTATAAACTACATAGATCTAAAGAATGAAATTTATTAGCACATAATAGGTTAATCTTAAATTTTCATAGTTATGCAATATTTACAAATATAATAAAGTGACTTAGGTCCAATTGTTTGTGTTAATTGAGCACTTAATGGACATGTGTGTAGACAGAATACGTGCAATTATAATCAGTAGTGAAGGTCAAAATATAATGTCAAAATAACATTCAAGTGATATTATTATTAATTAATTAATTAAACAACTATTGCAGGCACCACATGATCTATTGGTTGTCGCCAATTGCTACCACCAATCTCCGATTGTTATTGTTGTCGGACATCGGTCGCCAATCGTCATCGTCGTCAAATTTTTTAATAACATAAATAAACTTTTTGTAATAAACAATTTTTTTAATACATGTTATTTAGTAACATTCGAAAGTTAAATAATACTCTCTCTGTTTTTTAATATATGTCATTTAGGACATGTTTGCTTCATGTCATATTTCATGGTTATCACGTATTATGTGAGGATGTTATCTGAGATGGATGCGTTTGTTTTGTGTGATTATCTTGCATGACTATTTAATGATAATATTTTATAAAATTACACGTATGTGGTTATTGAGATGTTATTCCATGACCACCTTGAAGGGTGTCTATCCTTGATGATATATTGATGACGAAAGTTATTTGTACATTTACTATTCTATCTTTACCCATGATTAATTCTTTGGTGTATATAAATTGGGTAATTGATTATTTCATTAGTCGGTTCTATTTTATTTATTTTGTTCTTATTTGTTATTAATTTATTCTCCAAAAGAACATATATGATCTAGCTTGGTTTCAGATCCTTCCCAAATGCTATATGACTGTGTTTTCTGATTTTTTTCATGTATGTACGACCGATGAATACTTACATATACTCACATATTATGTATATGAAACATCAAATTAATTAGTAAATGTTATGATATTATATTTATGTATAATATGTATATATACAAATTATATATAAGATTTAACGATATATATAGGATAGTAATATACAATAATATATATTATAAATTATATATTTATTTTGTACTACTACTATAATTTATATATTATATAAAACAAAATATTATTATTTCTTTAATATATTATATATAATACAATTATAATAATAATATATTTCATTTGCTAGAGTTAAGGTCAATTAGGTAAAATATACAATATAAGCACTCAAATACTAAAGTAAACCAAATATAACTATCTAACATTACCACATACAATATTACATGACACAAACAATTTTGGTCATCACATTACCAAAATATATTACTGGTTATTTGAACAATACCGATTATTGGTTATGTCATATTTTTTGGTCATCGAAAATGACACGAAATAAACGTGTCCTTAAGGTTTTTTCACACAAACCAAGGAAATTATTAAAATGCTAGAAAGTTATAAATTTTATTATTAATATTTCAAAATTACCCTTAATTCGTTAATCTAATGTTAGTATTTATTAATGGTAGAACTGGGGAATTTTTTTTAAAATTTATCTTGAAATGTAAGAATCATATCTAAAAAATTTTTTTATCCAAAAGATAAAACATTTATTAAAAAACGGAGGGAGTAACTTTAACAATCTAAAAAAAAAAGAAAAAAGAAGATGAGGAGAATATGAGAAGATGGATATAAATTAAATACTCAATATTGTTGTTTTTTACTACCACCACCATCACCACGGTCACAATCACTGTTGCAACCTATTACGGTTACTAAACATTCTATTGACAATTACTAATAACGTTGTCAACATTTATAACTAATTTGTTCAAATTACTAATAAACATAATAGAATTACTAAACGAAAAATTGAAATTACAAGCAACTCAAGTTTACAAATAAATTATCAAACATAACTGAAATAGAAAAGAAAAACATGAGATTATAATGAAATATGTTCAACCATCATGGCTGTTACACAACTAACAACATTACACTCATCACCTTATCAATCATCAAACAAAATTAACAAATTAATTAAAAATGTTATACAAATATGCAAAAAAAAAAAAAGAAGAAGAAGATAAAGAAAAAAAACAAGAAAAAGTACATAAAAAAAACGAAACACCACCATCATAACAATCAGGTCTATCACACCACCGACTCCAGCACCAGTGTCATTACTATCTCAATCATTAAATCGTTATAAACACCGTAATACAAACTATCACTAGCAAAAATTAAATATGCAAAAAATTCATATAAATTTTAAATATTATATTAAATTATGAACTAACTTGCTAAATTTACTGACGAGACTATCAATGTTACTAATAAATCTGATAATGTTAGTGACGAATTTACTGCAATATCAGTGCTATTTCAACTAAAACAACAATATAAAACCATAGTAATCTAAGCTTCAAATTTTTAGATCTAAACATTAAATATTTAAATTTGAACAATCTGAATTTAGAAGTTTAGATCTAAAATTTAATGACTCGTTAAATGTATAGATCTAAACAAATCTGACGATCTCCGACGAAAATCTGGCGACCAAATAAAATGGTGTAGAAAATTGAATGTACGTAGTTTAGATTTAAATGGATCTAAGAGATCAAGTTTATATCTTGGATTTTGCAATAGATGATGATTGTGACAGCTATGGAGGTGTTGACGTTGGCGGTGGTGATGACGCCAACGACTTCGATAATGCGTTAAATTTATATACATTTGTGTTGTGCCGACATTGTTGGCGATGATGGAGATGACCGCGACGACAATGTTGGTGGTAGTGACGGTCATTCAGGTGGAAGAGAAAAGGGGGAGTGCTAAAATAGATTGATGGAGAACACAGAAAACAAATGGAGAGAGAATGAATAATAAATTTTATAAATTAAGGTTAATTGTGTAATTTTACATTAATAAGACAACTGCCATGGAAGGATTTAAAAGTTATAGTACTGCAGTGGGATTATTCTTCGTTTGCATGATCGGCTTGTCATTTCTCCAAAAGAAAACTCTACTAACCTCATGTATTAGTGATTAGTTTAACCCAATATTTAACACTTGGTAATCCTTCCTTTCAGACTCTCACTCCACTTTCACTAAAAGATTCACTTATACTCTAATTTTTTCAACTCATTTAAGCCATACAAGTACTTTCCCAAGAGGTTTAAAGAGCCATGAGGGGTGAGGCCAGCTATCTCTTCATCAAATCATCGATATACTTTCTTCCTTCTTTGATTTTCAATTTCCCAATTCTCAAATTTACAAATAGCAAATACCTGGTACCCTTTTCACCTTCTTCACTTTGTAACAAGGCGAGAATAGGTTGCTAATAATAATAATTATAAACGTTTTTCTTCTTCTATATTTCCGAGATTGTGGTGGGTTTAAAATTACCTGACATCATTTGACAAATTAATCTTGAAATTGTGGAGCTCATAAGTCATATATGCCATAATAAGTGCATTCGTTTTCTCAAATTCATTAACACTTGATTCCTCTTATATGAAAAATAGGGAAATGTGGTGCTTACTTGCTAAGCATCTTGTGAAGCAAAAACGGTAAGTTACTATCGCAGTTGGACTACATGCTAGGAGTCATTATTCTTATTAATTACTAGTTAGCCTCACCATTAACATGCGTCAGTCTCCTCATTGTTTTTAAACTCTGATATGTTTCATGGTGATAGGGTCGTAAAGAGAAAATATCATAAGAGAGATAGAATAAAGTTATGTTTGTTTAGTTTTTAATACGTCTTAATAGATTAAGGACCTGAGTATATTTATATGTTGTATGGTTCAGACCGTTTGTTTAACCTACTACTTATCACTTAATAGACTTAATTTTATTTGAATCTTTAAATAAGAAAAATGAAGCTGAATAGATTAAAACTAGATAAAAAAATAAAATAGATTAATTCAAATATTTAAGGCAAAATATTAAATAAATAATTAAAATTTTATTTAGATTCAGACATAAATACTTAACTGATTCAATAAGTTCAAATATAATGAATATATTTAGATTCAAACACTTAATAAAAGAAACGCAGCCTAAGATTTTTAAAATTTTAACTTTGTTTAAAAGTTTGTTATTGAAAATGTGTTCTTGGTTTTAGCAATGTTTTAAAAAAATGTACTTAAAAATTTTGAAGGCAGCAGAATGAAAAATCTCCTTAGAGTATCGAGGACAAAGCAAGCAGTATATAAGCAAACAAAGAATAAGTAAGAGATAAAAGAGATACGAATTTTTATAGTGGTTCGGCGACGCCTATTTCGCACTTCTTCTTTTTTTACTAAGAGAAGTCGCTCATTAAAATTGTTCACACAGAACAAAGTGTACAAGTACACTTAGTCCAATTTACACTTTGTCAATTAGACCTTTGCTTATGTCATTAAGATTTTCTAAGTCATTAATACTTGCTTAAGAGATATAAAATCTTATTTGTTGGTTTTAAACAACACTCCTTGATGAATAAATAATCAATAGTCTATTAAAACTTGGTAAATAGTGTGTCATGCTAAAAACTTGAAGCGTCAAATTATCATGGTGTTTTCTCAGTAATTCAGTGGTCATAAATGAAATTTATGATCGATATTTATAGTTTACCAAGTTATGTTGATGTTGCTAGCATGCAATGTTATAAGTGTTAAAACTTGTATACCAAGGTTGGATTACACATAGACCAAGTGGGAGATCGGTAAGAAACACAAATTTTGACAGGCCCGATGAAAAATTGTGGCAAGACGAAAAGTCACAACCAAGACAAAGAGTCCATATTTTGGGCAGTCATCGGTCGCTGCCTGAGACATAAGTCGCGGCCAGCGACACATGACAGTTCTCATGTGACTGTTGGAGGTTGCGACTGCAACTGTATTTGACACTATGTCATTTTGTTTGTGTTTTTGGTGGTCCAAGTGTGTAAATAAATGTAATAACGTATACAAGTTTATAACAGATTGTTGGTCAAAATAGGAGAGATATAGACACAAGTATATAGTTATGAAGTGCATAATTGATGTCTAACTTAAGTTTGAATTTTAAATTAATTACTCCCATCTCTCTCTCCTTATATATAAACATTTCCTCCATTAGAAATGTCTAACCGATAGAAAATTGCTAGCAAAAGGGAAAAAAGAGAGAACTAGAGAGATCCTATTATTTCTACATCAAATCTAAGGCAAATTAAAGCAAATTTGGTTCATCTTCATCACGAAACAACATGGATCAATGTTAGGTTCTTATTTTCTAAAAATATCATGTGTTCAAACAAGTTCGTGGGAGCTAAAATTGATTTGAATTGTTGTCTATAAAAATACTTATTCCTTGATATAAAAAAAATAAATAGTAAGTATTTTTACTATTAAATCATCGTTTACAAACAATATATATTCTATTTTCAAACAGTTGTTATTTCAATCATTTTAGTACTTACAAAATGGTAGGTCTTTTATTTTCAAACTATAGATATTTTAATTTTAGTCCTAAAAACAGTAGGTATGATTGAAGAAGATGAAAAGAAGAAGAAGGCATCAATGATGGTTGTGTGGCGGAGGCGACCACAATAAAGGCTAAATAATTGAAAAAGAAGAAGATTAACAAGAAGGAGGAGGAGGTTATGATAATGATGGCGGCAATGGTGGTTGTGTGACGATGATAAAAGTATATCTGAAGTCGAAGAAGGCGATGGCAACAACTACGGCGGCGACGACGACAACGACATATGAGGAGAAGATTGTTAAGTAGAAGTTGGGAGAAGAGGGGAAGAAAAGGAGGAGATGGTGGATGGGAGGTGAAGGCTGTAAAGGAGAAGGAGGAGGAGCAAGTGGAGACGACAGAGAAAGAGCGTAGGAGGAAGAGGTGAATGAGGAGGAGAACGATGAGGGAGAGCTGTTAGGTTGGAAAGAAGAAAAGAGAGAAATAAGAAGATTGTGCGGTAAGAGATAAAAAAAATGGGAGGATTATAATGTCTTTTAATCAAAAAGTGACCAGACTGATATTTGATCATAATTTACAAATTACTATGGACATGTACTTGCCTCTAATTTAAATGAATTTGTATCACAATATTTAAAGAAAATCAAACTATCTAAATATACTATATAAAATTAAATGTACTTTTCATTTAATCATACACAATAATGGAGAGAATTTAGTCCTTCTACGCTATTTTTATGAGTTTTATGTTTTGCTAGAAAAGAAAAGAATATAAAACTTCAATTTTTTATACCTTTCTTATGTTTGTAAGTTTATAAAAGGATTAAAATAAATAGAATAGAAATTTTTGACACTTTTTTAACCCGTTTTTTCTTTTAAAAAATGACATGATTTAGATAAAAGTTGATAAAAAATAAATTTAACACTAGACATCATGTAATAATATTATTGATGTCTTTACTTTATAAATGTTATAATATACAATATTAAGATCAAGATAAATACTTACTATCTTACTGAAATTTTCTTTCATTTTCCTTTATTAAATTCATAAACATTCCAAACAAAACTTATAAATCTTCTATTATATGCTTTTCTATTCATTAAAAGAATTTCTAATTATTTCATTTCGATCCAAAACTTACGGATACGGTATTAAAGTTAACCCCATGCCAGTAGCCTATTTCTCTCTTTCTTTACTTGACATTGTAGTGGGTGTATTACGTAGTACGGTAGTATTATATATATATAAAAAGTAAGTATATACACAGCATAATGGAGTATTATATACTACTCGTTCTCTTCTGTCACTATCTCATCTTTCTGTTTTCCCTCTAAAAACCATACATTCTGAACTTCTTCTAGGCTTCTGGCGGTGGAGGTTTTGAAAGAGAGAATAAAACAATAATGTCGGACGCAGTGCCGGAAGATCCACCGTTCGTAGCGCCTAGTGACGATCGTTGTTGCCGGAGGAGCGACGGCAAATCTTGGAGGTGTAATCACTACAGGATTGTGGGAAGGACCATGTGCGAGAAACATTACCTTGACAGTTTTCAGAAGTATAGGAAAACGGGGGTTTCAGCTGGGGTTACCAGTGCTAGGGTTTCGAAATCACGATCCGGAACTAAGCGGAGACGACGTGACGGTGATTCTGAGGAGGAGGTGATTCCGTGTAAGAAGCGGAGGAGTACGGTGGTGTGTGTGGAGGAGAGGTTTGATGATTCGATGGAAAGACTTAGAAGGAAGAAGAATGTAGAATTGGGGAAGAAGAAGGAGAAGGAAGTGGAGGTGAAAGATGAGGAAGATGAGGAAAATGAGGAGAAGGAGGTGAGTTTGGGGGAGAGATTTGATCATTCGGTGAAAAGACCTAGAGGGAAGAAGAATGTGGCACTGGGTAAGGAGGAGAAGAAAGTGGAGGTGAAAGATGAAGATGATGAGGAACATGCAGATGATGAGGAGAAGGTGGTGGGATTTGATGACTCGGTGAAAAGAGCTAGAAACAAGAGGAATGTGGGAGTTGGGAAAAAGAAGAAGAAATTGGAGAAGAAAGATGAGGAGGATGAGGTGGATAATGATGAGGAGAAGGGACTTAGTTTGATAATTAGGGAGAAACGAAAGGAACTTCGGCTGAAGAAAATGGGAATGGTATCAGGTAAAAGTGAAACTAATAATGTGTCAGAGGAGAAGGATGATAAATTGAGTGGAGAAGAAGAGAACCTGGAGATTTGTGAGACTGAGAAGGAAGATGATAAGTTGAAGGAAGATGATAAGTTGAAGGAAGAGGAAGATGAAGAATCTGACAATCAGTCGGATGAAAAACATGAAAAAGTGAAAGAAGAAGAGGAAGAAGTTGATAAGCTGAGTGTAGAAGAGGAGGAGGATGAGCAGGACAGGAAAGAGAGTAATTTGGAGGAGGAGAGCAATAATTGCTTTACAGCAAAGGACGGTGTTAACAATGGATCTTCATCTGCGGCAGAAGAGAGAATGAAGGAAATAAAGAAGGATGTTAAGAAGGCAAAAAAGAAATTAAGATCAGCTGCTAAAGGAAAAGAGGAAGTAAAAGAAGTGGAGGAAATTTTATATAATCTCAGGAAAAGAAACGGAAAGAGTGGACATCAGTTGAAGACTAAGAAGGTTGATGATAGGAGGAAGCACTTTAGTAAGGATGTTAGCTCGAATTGTGAAGCTGGGGAGAAAGATAGTAAGTTAAAGGAAGAGGAAAGTGAAGAGGAAAAGGAAAAATCTGACAATCAATCAGATGCGAGACATGATATATCAAAAGATGAAGAAGAGGAAGAAGTTGATAAGATGAGTTTCAAAGAGAATGAACAGGTTAAGAAGGACAAGAAAGAGAGTACTTTGGAGGAGGAGAACGATGGTTGCTTTACTGCAAAGATGGGTGTTAATAATGGAACTTCATCTTCAGCGGAAGAGGAAAGGAAGGAAGCTAAGAAGGATGTTAGGAAGGCAAAAAAGAATTTGAGATCAGTTGCTCAAGTAAAAGAGGGAGTAAAAGAAGTTGAGGAAAGCTTTTATCATCTCAGGAAAAGAAACCCTAAGATTGTACAGCAGTCAAAGATGGCGAATGTTGATAAGAGGAGGAATTTCAGTAAAGATGTAAGCTTTCAGATCAGTAGGAATATATTGTTTATTTCTTTAAGGTGCCGTGTGAAATATACCATTAAGCACTCTGTTTCTGCAATTTGAATAAATAACAGGGGAATGGAGAGGATGATTGCAGTATGTGCCACCAATGTCAAAAGAGTGATAAGACTGTTGTCCGCTGCAGTCAGGGTTGTCGCAGACGCTTTTGTGATCCTTGCATCGGGAGATGGTAACATTGATATTCTTAGTTCAGTTTTTTAGTCTAACAAAAAGGCATATAATTTTCGGACTGATGACGAAAGCTTAGCTACTTCATTGTCGAATTCTGTAGGAGCATATGTAACTTACTATTTTGTTACCGGTTATTGTCTTATTTGCTACTCGAAAAATGAGTTGACTAACACAAAAATGTTATTCTGATATGTTGGATTTGGGAAACTATTACCATATAATTGTGTTACTACACTTGGTCTGCAATCTTATTGTTCCATTTGAATGTAGAATGTACAAGAGGCGTTTGACATGTTGATTTTGTGTGTATAATTGTTAAACCCAATCTCTTGGAAATCATGATAGATCTATTACCTGTTTTTGTTCTATTTGCCTCATGTTTCCTCTAAGTGCTTATATTGCCTTAGTTTTCTCCCCCATATTGTTATTGACCACATACACATCATCCAATAGTGCCAACAATATGCATAATTATGTTATGATTGTTCCTTTGTATTTCCTCCTATTTCTGAAAGTTGGAAGATTTCAAAAAAGCATATCAATTTCCGGGGATTATCATTTCTGGAAATACCAAAAAAGCTTTACATGTGTGCTTTGTGGCGTAACTGTACTTCGAACCCTGGTTTAGTGGTCTATATACCTTTGGCATATAATAATGCTTTAGGGCCTGTGCTTCATGGATATAGATGAAGTTTCTAGTTGGAGACAGATTCTTTGAAGTGTTCTACATGAATTCTTTTCAAAATTTCCAATTATTACATTATAATGAAGTGGCCATCACTCATGCACTTGTCGAAGTGTCAATGTTGGTGGAGAGAGCAAGTTTAGAGAAAAGTGTGTAGTACATGTGGCATACTCTAGAACTGCAAACTGATCAATCATTGACGTGGATGACCATCTCGTGTACGATTGAGTACCTCAGATATTTGTTAAAGTAATAAGTCAACTTTCTAGAAACAATATTTACCCTGTCCCTATATAGTGAATGCCATAAATGCAGCTCCCTTTAGCTGGAATATTGGTCCAACGATTTGTTTTTCCTTGACAATGAAGGTACCCTCGGCTATCTGTGGAAGAAATAGCTAAGATGTGCCCATATTGTCGTGGAAACTGCAATTGCAAAGCCTGTTTGCGTAGAATTGATATAATCAAGGTTAGTTGTTAGCGTATTGTTTGTGCATTGTTGCATAAATATCATTGAAAGCAAGTGCGTTGTTCATGGTTCTGCAGGTTCCCATATATTCAGGGTGCCCAGTAGATCAGGATAAAAGGGTTCACTTGAAATATATTGTTCAACAACTTTATCCATTCTTGAAACAGTTTGATCATGACCAATTGCTAGAAATGGAGGTAGAAGCCAAGATCGAAGGTATGAATTGCATTAGCTGTGTTTTAAATTTGTATGAGCCATGCCTATATTCGTTTGCATTTCAATGTATTTAGTGTGAAATTATGGAAAGTGTGTTGAGTATATGAACAAGTTTTTGCTTCACAGAGGGCAAAGTGTCAATTAAAAAATGACTTTGAATGACCCAAACATTTTTAAGTATTGAAGTAAACAGAATTAGAGAATCTTATTCCATGCTGGCAAAACAAAACTACAATGCAGTATAAGCTACTGGCTTGTCTTTACTTTAAGGATGAGAAACAGGGTGATAGTTGACTGATTTTCAAGTGTGACAGTTTCTTTATTGGTGTATCAATGTATCTTTAGTTCTGTAGTTTCCACCAGGTTGTGGAAGGAAGAAAATCACTTTAAACATGATGGTGGACTAAGCGGTACATTCAAGATTCCCATTTGTCATTTGCCGTTGCGTATATGTTTGTCACAAAGCTATGTGGCTGAATATAATGTTGAAAGGCTGGAGTAGGCTTATCAAAGTTTGATTGATGCTAGTTAACAACTGTTGTACCTCAGAGCAACTTTAGAAAATATACTACCTTGGAATTTTCTTAACTGATGTCAACAATAATGCTTTTCTGATAGTTTGTCAATGTATCTAGTATCTACCTTCAATAGGGGAGAAATATTTTTAAACTGCAGGATGCTGAGCAGAGACAAAAACAGCTTATAGGCAGAACATTGCCTTCAGGCAATTGAATAGATTGTGAAGGCTACATTTTAAGCACTAGAGCACTACTTAAGGCGGCATAATTATTTGTTCTCTTGATTTATCTGTCCATAAGTTGGCTGTTTGTTCAGGGTTATTGTCATCCAAGATAGAGATCCAGCAAGCCAAATTTTATGATGACGAGTGTGTGTTTTGGTATGAATTCCATGATTTACTCTTCCTAGGTAAGAGATGTTATGTTTTATTGAGAAATTGTCTAATAATTTCTTCTTTTGCAGTAACTATTGCAAAACATCTATAGTGGATTTTCACCGAAGCTGCCCCAAATGTTCGTATGATCTCTGCCTGACTTGTTGCCGTGAACTTCGGAAAAACTGCTTGCAAGGAGGCAACAATGAAGTAGTTGTGCAATATATTGATAGAGGAAAAGATTACTTGCATGGGAAAGTAACTCAATTGTTGGCTTCTGATAAAAAGAGTTCATCCATATCATGCATGATTTCAGTTTCGAAAAGTAACAAGGGTTTAGAACACGAGTGGAAGGCAAAAGACACTGGTTTGATACCCTGCCCGCCAAAGGGAATGGGTGGTTGTGGTTGTGATTTTCTGGTGCTGAAGCGGATGTTTCCACAAAGTTGGGTTTCAGAACTTAAACAAAAAGTAGAGAAATTGATTAAAACCCATGAACCTGCAAATGGGCTTCAACCTCATATTTCTCAGAACCGTTGTTGCTGCTTCAAATCTGACCCAGAGACTAAGAATCTGCGGAAAGCTGCGAGTAGAGAAAATTCTGATGACAACTATCTCTATTGCCCTTCATCAAATGACATCAAAGAAGGGGATCTACAGCACTTTCAGAAACATTGGGTTATGGGTGAGCCAGTGATTGTTCGTAGTGTTCTAGAATTTGCCTCTGGATTAAGCTGGGAACCTATGGTGATGTGGCGGGCATTCCGAGAAATAACTTATGATGGTTCATCAGATTTAGCAGTTACAGCAATTGACTGTCTTGATTGGTGTGAGGTAAGTGACCTTCATTACCACCTGTTTGTATCCTCTTGGTGTGAGGGAACTGACCTTTATTTCCACCTGCCTGTATCCTCTGAAAAAAAAGTGATTTGTGCACAAGGCGATGTTATCCAAACTATAATTTTGCCAGCTGTTAATACTGTTAAAAGAATTACTGATTAGCTTCCACCTTCTTGTTTTCGTCTCTATTAATTAAGCGAGTTGGCCCTAGAATAACCACTTGGTCATTTTGGGTCATCATTAAAAAAAAGGCCCTAAAGATCATGCAACGAGGAGCAACTGCAGTGGCCACGCTCCCAACTCTCACACCCTTTCTACAACCGTTTCACAAATTGAACTGTCTTCACTCTGTAACCCAAAAATAAATTATCTCCACTTGCCAACATGCCATTGCTTCTCTTGGAGTCGTGGTAAAAGTTTTATTTACTGTATTTTCCCTAATTTCATAAATCAGAAAAATAATATGGAATAAATAATCATTGTCTAAAATTAATCCCATCATTTGCGCCTCGCCTTGCATGATGCCCATCCCCTTCAATGAGGCTTGTGCCTTATCTTCAAAGGTGCGAGGCATGATGCCCCTTTGAGCGCGCCTCATTAAAGTAAGGCTATTTTCCAATTATTTTTTTCAAAAAACTCTTGCAGCCCAGTATCTTGCATACTACTTATATTACTTTGTATTTACCACTTAGTACATACTATTTAATTACGGACATGACTGTTTGCCAAGGGTTGTGGTGCCTAACTCTTGTTCAGCTGGTTACTAGTACCAGTACTTGTTAAGCTGGCACCAATTACTCTACTTGATGAAGTGCTATACTATGAGTACACTATTTTACTTCATCTTTTGTACCTATCTTCTGGTAAGTAACCAGTTACACTTTATACTACTATTAATTAATTATATTATACTATTGTTGAAATATATGAGCTTCATGTCGATAAAATGCGCGCTTCACACCTAAGCCCCAGAGTGACCTTTGCACCTCGGTTTGCCTCTCACTTTAAATAATTAAGATTATATATCATCGAGAAACTTTTCTTTTGTTCATTAGGTTCTGTAGAGCATTATCATTTTGCCCCATGCATGCTACTTAATGATGGTTTTAATCTCTAATTTGGAACCCACACAGATATATTTTCATAAATACCTAATAGCATTTCTTTTATATGGCCATTCTGTAATTGATTTCAAATTGCATGTACATGTGTGTGTGTGTTTTCTGTTTAATCCAGATATTGATTTTGTGGAGTGATGCCATCCTGCTTACAATAATTTGTTTCCAGTCATATTTGTTTTGTGATATATTTGTTTTATAGTACATCAATTTGATTTCCAGTGATATATTCCTGCTTGCATGTGAATGAATACCATAATCCTACTTGTTTTGAACCTTATGTTTGCTGTTTCTTCTTCCATTAATTTGTAAATTTCTAAATTCTTTGACATAAGAAGACAAGTTGATGTTGAGTAGATAATCATTATGTTTGACATTTTCAATACTCACCATATGTATTGTGATTGCTTTCTGGCAGAATTCTATTTATTAAAATATGAAAGAGAAGCACAATATATACATCATCCTTTGATTTTTTTTTTAATAATTATTTTTCTTTTTCTATAGGAGATAGGTTAGAATCGAACTTGAGATTTCTCGACTTAGAAATCTCAGGTATGGTGCAGTCGCACTACTACCGGATCCTCCATCTTGTGAAATTTTCTGGGTCATAAATGGAACATCTTCTAGACAATCAGGAGTTTTCATATTTTTTATGTCGTTTCTTACTTTGATGTGACAGAATTGCCCTTACAAGAAAATTTAGTCTAATCTTAGGAACCAGTCCTACAGGTATTATTGGTGAAGCCTCATCCATTTTAATTCAAAGAAGAATCTTTAACGCTAACCATTTGCAACTGGCCTTCTCCTGAGTAGCAACAAAATTCTTTCGGCAGTTTTGATCTTCAATGTTGAGTTAGGTTTTCTTGAATTGTGATTCACAAATAAGGGATCTTCTGCTGTTGATGTACGCTCTTTGAACAGTGAAGGAGAATTTTATTGCTGGCCATGGGCTTGGCCCAAGTTGTGTGAACTAAATAAACTTTGTGGATGCGTGAATTTCTGTATTTTTTTCATTTGATATGATTTAATTTATTTCCATTGCATTGTTAACAATAAACTCATTTTGGAGGCAAGGCAGTCAGCAAAAATTTATTCTGGTGATAAATTTGAAACTATTTAGAACCTTGGGTTGTCTATATCACCAGTTCTCTTTCAAGTTTCTGAAAGCATTTCTGTTGAAAGATCAAATGTGGAAAGAATATAAAGATGCAAGGACATTTGGTATCCATGGAGATCAAAAGAAAGAACAATAAAGCCTAGTTCATTTGGAAGTTATTTTGTAGAAATAAAGATCATTATGCTTGAGTTATTTCTTGTCAGATATTGATTCATGATATTTTTCTGTTCTTAGTGTAGGTAATTATGGTAATATATCCAGGTACTATTGTCACTTCCATTTCTTAGTGTTATAGTTAGTGAACCTACCAGCAATGGTAGTAGGAAATATCTTTCTAGTGGCGTATGATGGTTTACAACTTTCTTTCTCATTGAATGTGCAGGTTGAAATAAATATTCACCAATTCTTCAAAGGGTATACTGAAGGTCGATTACACCATAATTTGTGGCCTGAAATGTTGAAACTGAAAGATTGGCCACCTTCTAACTTCTTTGAGGAGCGTTTGCCACGCCATGGTGCAGAGTTCATTAGTGCCTTGCCTTATAAAGAATATACACACCCCCGCTCTGGTATTCTTAATATTGCCACTAAGTTGCGGCCAGGGACATTGCAGCCTGACCTGGGTCCTAAAACATATATTGCTTATGGGTTTGCGGAAGAGCTTGGACGTGGAGATTCTGTGACAAAGCTTCATTGTGACATGTCAGATGCGGTATGCTGTTGTTAGCTTGGAAGGATTAGTTTGTAGGATGCGCTCAATAAATAAACAAATATATAAAAGAACATCGCAAACAAGATTTTTTATAGATATGACTCCTCAAGCCCTTAACGCATATTGAATTATTGGTGTCAAAAGAATTTTTGTTAGCAGTAACTTTTAATTTAAAAAATTGGAAATACTAGTCTTGCGTGGTGATAGTTGATTGTAAGAGGAATCCTCAAAGTGGTCTTTATGCAGTTCTATTTTGTTTATTGTTATTATTATTACAATCATCTTTACAAGTATCTGTTTCTCCTTATTTTGGATTGTTTTTATTCTTGTAGTAATTTTAGTTGAATATGCTTTCTCCTGATTTTTAGTTACCTCTTAGTTTATTTTTGTCTTGAATAGACAAAAAGAAAGATGACTTGAGTCTAGGATTAGATTTCATTTGAATACAGAAAGGCAACTCCAAAGGTTATCCATCATGAAGAAAATAAAATAGAAAATTGCAGAAGTGTTTCAATGAACCCAACCTATCACATCAATATGTGAACATTATCTGTATATAGTATATTAAAAAATATTTGTACTCAATAAGTAGTTCCAATTGGCAATTTCCTCCAGAATATGACTATTATAGGATTATGGTGGAAGGAAGAAGAGAACATGATTATGAGATTCATTTAATTTTTCATTATATATATATATATATATCAAATCAATTTTTCCTCTTCTATATAGGAAGTCATACCTTTGTTCTTTTTTCTCTTAGCCTCTGTAAGGCAAGCTGCTGCAAGCTTTTGATGAGATTTTTAATACTATCCTAGAAATTTTTGATCTATTATTATTTGACAGTGTGTGTGTGTGTCTGTATTTATATATCCATTCCCTACACAGGAAAGCCTCAAAGTGAATAGACAAGACAAATATATACTTTTAGTTGTGGGAAGAAATTATTTATCATATTTTTTGTTGCATCAAATAATCAAGGCATATGATTTTGCATATTTATAATTTCATTCATGATATTGTTTACCATGATTTTTCAATATCTGCTTGAATGTTTGATATTTTACCACTGTTCAGGTAAATGTATTGACACATACTACAGAAGTGACTCTCGAATCGAAGCAACTTCCTGTAATAGAAGAGTTACAAAGAAAACATGCTTACCAAGATCAAGAACTGTTTAGAACTTTTTGTGCAGATGAACCTGTAGCTGAGAAACACGTGCTAGAGTCTAATGGGAAGTCCAAGTCAGAGGAAATGAACACTTTAGTATGCAAAGGTCATCTTGCTTCTGAAGAGAATAACATGGATGTCAAGTCAGAAAGGTCATTCATAGGGAATGCTACTGCTGGTAATAACTCTTCGCAGGAACAGGAAACTATAAATGGCAAAAATGGTAGTAAGCTAGGAGAAACTGGTGCTGTGTGGGATATTTTCAGGCGGAAAGATGTCCCCAAGCTTGAGGAATATCTTAGAAAGCATCACAAGGAATTCAGGCATATTTATTGCGGTCCAGTAGAGCAGGTAACAAATTCATCATGACATGCATGAGATGCCTCTGCCTGTGTGAGATTTTTGGCTTTTTTGTATTCCACCTTGTTAAATGTAAACGTTAAATTATTTCCATGAGTGTGTTAGTGTTACATGGATATGAAAAAACAGGGACATATAAATACATAATTTTCCTTTCTCATATCATGATTGGATGTTATTCTTTACTTCCGTTCATGCAACTGGTTGATTTCATGGTTTCCCATTCTACATTATGGCACATAATCCACTATAAGCAATGATAAGCTCATAATTATCTGGAAGTTAGTCTTTGCCATTTTCTGCAACTGCCATGTTTTTGGTTTCTCTAATCAATAAAGCCATATGAAACTGCTATTTTATGGTGCGGTTGGTTTGATGGAATGGAACGACATGAGAATGGAATTGATTTACACTATTTATTAGATCATTTATATGTAAGATCCATTCCTTGCTTCATAATTCCTTCCTACAAGATTGTGTTTTTTTAAGCCCACCCTCCTAGATGGAGATTGTTCATTCCATCACAATCAAAATTTTGTACACAATCCACCATTTCTTCATTCCCATACTCCCCTCATAATTCACATCATTGTCTTCTGCCTCTATTTTTCTTCTTATCCACCCATTCTATTCCCATGTCATTCCATTCTATCCAACCAAGCACAACTTTAAAGCCTTATTTTTTGTGAAATTCCAAAAAACTGATTCTAGTTGGTGCTTAGCTTTCTGTAGCTATATCTCCAATTCTCCATCAATCTCATTTCTGTCTTAATCGCTGATTCAGGGAACATTCATCTAGTAAAGTAACTATTAATATACCCTCGATTTTATTGTATGTATGTATTTACTATTCATTACTCACTCCCTCTGTTCCATATCATTTGTAACATTTCTTTGAGTGTTTGCGACGCTGATTTTAAGATATTTAAAGGACATATAAATATTACATATTTCAAAATATTACATATAAATATTACATATTTCAAAACTTGTAAAAATATAAATATATTTTTTTGATGTTTCAAAATTTGTGATACATAAATTAAATAATGTGTTGCAAACGAAGTGGAACTGAGGTAGTGTAATATAACAATATCACATCTTTTGATAAGTAACATTAAAATCCTTAATAGATAAATCTATGTCATGTTCATGTTCGTCTTACGCTAATCTCAATAATCTTTAGCCTTGTTCATGTATCCATGATTAGGGACATCGAATATGGCTGCTAAAAGGTGCAATTCCCTCCGTGGTCCATGGATGTCTAGTGTGATAAATACTGAAATCAAAACCAAGAAGCCTCTACATGCTCCTCTCTACAAATTTAGCCTTTTAATATTCAAGTCTATGCTAAGTTTGTTTAGGCGCAAAGGTTAGAGGTGTCATTAGTTATTCCTTGCAACTGTTGTGAGATGAACTATAGTAGCCAAGTTCAGCGACAGACTCCATTAGTCATACTCCAGATTTGATAATTTATTTATTGAAAGGGTTATCTGGTAAATTTATCATAGATATTTGTCACATCCTCAAATTATCTCTCCTAAACTTAAATTTTTGGGATCAATCTTCCACTATGTCCCTATTGAAGGCAAAAACTTCTCACAAGATTAAAGCTTTTGTTGCTCTTATAATTTTTGGCTCAACACCAATGATTTACTTTGGACAAGTGATATGCTGGCAGGTTGGTTAATATGTTTCTTCATTACTTTGTGGTGTGACTGTTCTAGTTTTTAGCAGTGCACTACCAAAATCTAGAATTTCTAGAATTTAAGCTAAAGCAAACGGGGGTGTAATCACTTTCTTTTTACAAAGAAATTGGTGGGCTGAGTTGTATATAGAGTAATTTGTCTTCTCATATTAAACTTGGGAGGATTCGTGTATGAAATATTTTCATTTCTAAATGTCATTAGTTTATTAATGTATAAGTGAATAAGATTTGTGGGAGTAGCATTTCTATAGCTAGAAGGCATTATGGGGAAAAAAATCAAATGTAATGATTTGTAGAATTTCTATTTTACAGTAAGTTGTTGCCTCCATGTGAATATTAAACAAATCTTCTTAATGGAGCAATGTTGAATAAGATAACGGATGATGAGAGATGGTTTGTTGTTTGATACAAAATATGTGGAATCACTAGAATGTAAATGAATGAAAAAGGAGCGTAGAAAAAGGTATGTAACTCTTGTAAATCCTCGATTTATTCCGTCCTGTAAATGAGTATATGAAAATAAATAGGCGTGTAGATGAAAATGAAGTTTGGGCATATTCCTAATTTCTTTTTCCTGTTTGCATATGTTTTTATTTGTAAAGTGTATATTAGATTTAAAACATTCTAAATAATAAAGAATATCAAGGTAACAATCTTAAAAGAGATGCTATCTCAGTTCTTTTTGTGGAATGGAAGGAATTACAAATTCGTTTTAGGTTCTGTAGAGCCTTAAATGTAGAGAAGTAATGCAACGTTTTGTGTCATAACAATCCCATGAAATCTTTAAATCATGTTAAAAGTTGAAATTAGTCAAATAACCTCCAAAACTCGTATGAGTTTGTTAGTTTTTTAGAGAACATCTAAATTCACTGACGAAGGCACATATTGTTGAGATGTAAACATATTCAAGTATCCCATGGAGAAAATAGCTGGGAAACCTTTCTGTCGGTCTTCTAGTAACCTCTCTATGCATAAAAGTTAAAGAGTTATACCTTGTAATGCTCCTAAGCCAAATATTCTCTGGCCTATGAATACGTGAGCCTCCAATATCTTCTACAGCTGGCCCAAAAATCACTGGACTCTACTTTCTCAAGGTAGAGAATGCTTGGCCTTTTTTAAGCGTCAAGTTTCTGATTCTTGTTGATGTGGGTTGTCCTCTTCGGTGGTTTTAAAAGCAAAAATTGGCTTAGAAAAATATGATAAAGATTAGCAAGTAACACTTTATATGAGAATAGTTGAATAAACTGCAAAAATCTTTTATAAATGTCGTCAGCGATATCTTATACCAGTACGCTCTTGTTAGTTGAAAAATAGAGCTATAAGCGAAACCCACCAGCTCCTAACCAATCCTTGTGGGTTAAATCTTTATAAGGGTCCTAACCTTTTTCTCCTCAGGTTTTTTCTTCTCTATTCTGGAAGAATTTTGAATGAGAATTTATGTGGCTTAATTTAGTTATTACATGTATGTTTGTGTGTGTTTGTCTGTTTCTACTGTATAGAAAATCATTGCTGTATATTTTCAGTAAAAGTCTATCCATTTTATTTGAAATCTGATCACCCCTCCTAAGCTTTGACTGTTCTCTGATTCATTTTGTGAAACTGAAGGCATCACAAAATATATTTCATAATTGATACTTAGAATCTAATATTATTGAAAGAAATTTAATGTAAATTGATTTAGATCAGATTTCATTTATTAATTCAACAGGTGGTTCATCCCATTCACGATCAAGCATTCTACTTAAACTCATACCATAGAAGAAAGCTCAAGGAGGAGTTTGGTCAGTTTCCCTCTTGCTTAGATCTTTATAGATCTTCTTTTCTTATTCTCTTATAGTAAAATCATCTGGTTAATATAGGAGTTGAACCTTGGACATTTGTACAAGAACTCGGAGAGGCAATTTTTATACCTTGTGGGTGTCCTCATCAAGTCAGAAATCTCAAGGTAAAAGATTGGCAATATGTTGTGGTCTTTAAACAGTTTGTTTTGGTATCTGGACTCAAGGTTTGGACTAATATCAGGCAATGCTCATACTGTGGGTGCAATTCGAAACAAGTGTTTATTTAACATAAATGAGGACTCTCGCTCTCCCTCCCTCCGCTCGCTCGTGCGTGTTTTTGTGTCACAAAATACGACTCTGTATTTCAGTTTATTGCTTTGAGTTACATTTACTTGGCTTAAGATTGTCCTTTGCCTGTTCTCATTATTCACTAATAGTTTTGTGCCCTCCCTCTGTTCCAAACTTGGGGTATATTTCAATTCACACAAAATAGGTTTACGAAATCCTATAATTCAAATTGAAGAGAAATTTTGTACTTTTAATAACTTTGAAGTGAAATATCACGATGTACATGAAGAATACTCTTTACATACCAACTTTTATACTTTTATATTTTTACAAATGCATATCACAAATGAAATTATAGGATTTGCAAATAGTACTACATTAAAAGATAAATGAATCAATAATTTTGGAATTTTGGAATGGAGGAAGTACTAAAATTTAAGTCATTTATTTAGCTTATTCTCCACCATACTAAATGACATTGGGCTGGTATGTTATCATATTTTTCTTAATTGAACTGTCTATTTCCACGCATGTAATTGGTTAGCTTTGTGTTAATATTCCATCAGTTAAAAAAGCTTCTTTCTTCACATCTTCTCTGTTTCAAAACTCGCAATTTTTCCCCTCAATTTCTTATTACTCAACCTTATTTTGAGTCCTCTCTTTCTGTCACTAAAATTTATACATGCATGCTCACAACTCACAGGAGGAGCTTGTTTTGAGTCCTTTGACCTTTTGAATTTAATTAGCGACATCCTGAAACTCATAATTACTATAAGTACTTTTGATTTTGATTGGAGTTAGGAACGTAGGATTATTATGAACTAAATAAAGTTTCCATAAACTCATCAAAGTTATTATAAACTCCTATTTACAAATGTCACTGTAACTCTTTTTTTTTTTTTTTTCTTTTTATCTCTCATTGCCATTTAATTATCTATCTCTGTTTTCCTTTTTTCTTGTGTAAATTCTTCTCTTACAAACCTGGAACATGACTGAGGTATATTCTTTTGTGCTTAATTGGCTCAATGGACTATTATGCTGGTTTTGCATTTATTGTTTGTTGAATTATTATCTTTATTTAGAGGTCAGCCTCCCCTTGTCATTCATCTTCTTGGAGATGGAGATTAAAGTCATAATATTTCCTTAGGTTTTTGGATTACATGTATCTATATGTAATGTACAGTTAGGAAAAACAAAGCAGAGCATTTTATGGAACTTTTTGCCTCATCCTGTTATTTGAAATTCTTTCTGTTAAACTGGGGGTGAAGTTTAAAAATCTAAAGTACACAAAGAACTTGATGTAATGTAATTTTGCAAAGACAAAAATATTCCATTTCTTAGATAAAACTTGTGGCTTCTGGAGCATTCTTCATATAACATACAGAAAACTTCTCGCTGCTTTTTTTTTTTTTCTGTGCTATAAATGTCTTTTATCTTCTATTCTTTTGGAAATATTTAAGTATGATATTTAGTGTTATACAACACATTTTGCTGCAATTTAAAAAAAAAATATTGATTAGTATACAAAATAAATAAATTATGTTTTGTGATCCTTATTTCTTGGTTATGTTCACCAATTTAAAGTTGCTTCTATATTTTGCATCCGCCAGCAAGTGTTAGCTTTCTCAACTTTCATACCAAGTCAAAACCCAGATGTTCTAAAGTGTCATGTGCTGTAATGTGAGATGGATGTAGTCTTTTTGCTGCCAGGACATCAGTTGAAGTACTGGATACCCTGTCTTGGCCACAACATTGGATTTTCTTTTTTCTTTGTCCCCCAAATATTATTTCCTTCTCATTCATATTCATCTGCTATGAGCTGAAATGTCTTTTTAAGCTTTCAAGCATTCGGAGGTAAGAACGTAAGAACCTAAAAGTATCTGGAAGACAATTTTAACAATTATTAACATGATCTTCATTGTTCAAGTATGGATCTTTGGCCATCCTCATTTATTATCTCATACTTCTTATGACTAAGAAATTATTATTATACAGCAGTCACAGTACACACCCACACATTTTATTTTTGTTGAATCATATTCTCTCTTTTGTCTGACTATTTCTATCAATTACAGTCTTGCATAAAGGTTGCTCTCGACTTTGTCTCACCTGAAAATGTTGGGGAATGTATTCGTTTGACTGAAGAGTTTCGCCTTCTTCCCCAGAATCATAGAGCTAAGGAGGACAAGCTAGAGGTACATACATTGTCTTACTTTATGTTTGTACGTCACCTATCAATAAATATATAAATACTCACTTCAATTTCCTACGTTTTCTTCTTTTCCCTTTTTCGGTGCGGGGCAGGTAGGATTTTAGTGCTTTGTGATTATGCTGTTGGAAAAACTATTGGGAGCTCTTTTGAATCTGGCATTTGGTTGTAAACTTGTAAAGTAGAACTATAGGATTCATTTAGGGAACCCTGAAACTTTATGTTTACCCTAAAACCGTGAAATTGTTGCCAATTTTTGGCATCTTCAGGAGCTTTTGATATATAGAATTCTACTCTCGTGCTAGCCTAGCAATTATTCCCTAAGGTAATCTTTGTATCCATCTTTCAATAGAACTTGTCTTTCTACATAAAGTTAACAGCATAATTTCTGAATATCCGGTATATCTGTTGTCAATTAAAACCCAAAATTCTAGAGGAATAATTTAAATATCTTTTGTTGAGGAGCTGGATACTGTAGTAGATCACAATATGAGATGTCCTTGCCATGTTTAGCTGGTGCATGTTGAAACTCTTCTTGCTCCATCACAAGTGTGGGCTCGCTACCTTGACAAGCTACAACCAAAACTTCTATATCCGAAGCCCCTCCCAGTGGGGTGCTTTATGAGGTTATAAATTAGGTGGAGGTATTGCTTTAAAAACTCACACCATTACTGTGGGATACCCGATAAGTATTGCTACTTGTGCATTTTGCTTTTCTCCTGGCTAAGAGATGAACATGCTTACAAAGCAATTTAGCAAGGAACGACGAGATTAATACTTTTCCATTTTAACCCAATACAATTATATGAAAATCTAATCCAGCATCAGTGATTGCCAAACATAAATTTAGTCGTACTTATTCCTTTTCCTATAACTGCATCTTGTTTGATATTGTTTGTCTTGAATATAAATGTAGTAATGATTATCCAACATAAATGTAGTAATGGTTATTACTTCTATTTCTAGTCAGATCGTGTTTGATAGTGTATGACCTGAATGTGAATATTGATGAAGTATTTAAATATATATTCTTCATTAATATGTAGTCCTTGAGGGTTTGTCACTTTAGGATAAGATTGCAATAATATATTGATATTGTTTTGATTGTTCTGTCTTCAATGACATAGGTGAAAAAGATGTCCCTTCATGCACTAAGTCAAGCTGCGAACTATTTGGAGAGCCAGTGAGTGAAAGCTCACATGAAGTCCTTTGATAATTATTTCTGGTCTTTAGTTCCTTTACAAATACATTTTACTTGTGGAATTTTGTGGGATTGTAAAAAAGAATTTTAGCTCAAGTAAATCTGTATTGGTTTTTTCTAATTTAATGAAACTCAACTCATTGTTGGGTTAGTTGCTATAGTTGGATTTTTGGCTCGATGTGATCTCTAATTTAATGAAACCAAACTGTGTTGGGTTGGTTGCTGTGGTTGGATTTAGGGTTTGATGTGATCTTTATCTTGCAGGTCAGAGAAAGAGATTCAGGAGTTACCACCAACAGATATCCGACCTTCCCCGCAACAATCAAGTTGAGCGTCTGAAATTCTACGGTCATCTTCCTCAATTACAACTTAGAGACCTACCTATATGCCAATATTGTGTAAGATCAAGATGCATTATAGAGATGAAAACAGGACACAATGTAAGTAACGGTATAGTTGCTATGTAGTTTTGTTGGATATAAACAGCTATTTTGACCTGTAAATAGTTTTGTTGGATATAAATGGCCTCTTGCGAGTTTCGTAGCTCATACTCCTGATTATTTTGTTGTGAAAAACTGCTGGATGTAATTAGCAGGACGGAAGATCTTGGAGAATTACCATCTGTTGAATGATGTATAATCCGGAGTCTTAACTGCTTTTTAGAGTAGTTAGTTTTGTTGTGATGTCTCGACTTCGTGAAAGAGAAGTGGTATTAACAATGTCTGGTGTCACCGGCAAAGCTGAGTGAAAATTTTATCAGGTCATTTTTCCCCCAAGATTGGCTTCGGATGTTGCAGGATTGCTGATTTTGTTGATATGGCCGAATTGTCTTGTGCAATCAAATCTCGTGATAAATCGTTTTTGAGTTTAGAGCAGCAATTTTTAGTTTATTCATGTTCTCTTTGATATACAAAAAATGTTTTATGTTTTCTGAAAAATGATTTCATAGAAATATGTTTTCTAGAATTATTTTCGATATTTGATTGTTAATTTGAGAAATGAATAAAAAATTGATTATGATGAAGGCGGTGGGGTTGGGAGGGGGGGGGGGGGGGTGCAATGGTGATGATGAAAAAGTTTGTGCTTAACATCTCTATAGATATTACGGTTACTATAAATTTGTGCGTGTGTAGGTAGTACCCGTCCCACTACTAATTCTTGGCTTAATTGATTAAGTGATCAACCGATAGTAAATAACGTGATTATTAGCGTAATGCTTTCTCGGTTATCCAGTAGCTTAGATGTACATAAACACGTAACGAGAAGTATTTATTTAAAGTTTGTATTGGTCAAACGGAAGTAATGTCAATGGGCCTAATCGTTTCTCTTTCTTTCGAATTGCTCATTGTCCAAGAAAAATGAAATGATAGAAAAATGATACAGTAAAATATCTGAATAATTACAAAAGCGTCGTTACCAAAAACAGAAAACGAAAGAGAGAAAAACAAAACCATCAATTTCTGCCAAATCTGTCAGGACCCCGACCATCCCCGTTCAATTACGATCTGATCTTTTAACTATATATATAGAGTCGGGGTGGGATATGTATTGTATTTTATCTTTTAAAGAATTCGTTCAAATGTGCATTAAAAGATAACAAATTTAATATTAATTATCTATTATTTTTGTTGGAAAAGTATTCATGCTCATGTTCAAGTTCATATTACTTAATTACCTTAATTATCAAAATGCAAAATGGTAAAATACAGTGTACCATTTGTGATTTAATTTGATTTATATTTTACCATCTATAATTTAAAATTTTCTAAATTACCACAGATTATCATATAAAATTTTAAAATTACAAGTAGTAATCCGCTAAAATTTTATAATCGTAGATGATTATTTGAGAGTTTTCATATCACAAAAGGTGCGATGTAAAATTAATCGAACCACAAGTGGTAAATTGCATTTTACCCTTACCAAAAAAAAAATTTACTTTAGAATTTCATAAGAGGAAATCATTTATTTGAAACAAGGAAATGAGAAGTGAGTGCCTTCAAAATTATGAATTCTCATGAAATAAAATGGAACTAGTTTTAAAACTCGTGCATAATACGGGCATTTTGTTATTATTGATTCGATTATAACTTTTTTATTTGAATAAGTTAGTTTAATTAATAATTTATATTATTATTGATTTAGTTAGCATTGATTAATTATGGTGACATTATTACTTGTGATTATCAGTTGATCATAGTTATTTTAATCATATAATTTTAATAAATAATTAATTTTATTATGTTATAATTATTTTGATCGTAGTTTAGTTTGTAAATATGTTAACTTCAATCAATCAATTTATAAAAGGCTATTATTAATTAATATATTAATAATAAGTATATTAGTATAAATATATAGATAGATAAATTTTGTAAATAGACTTATTCTTAATCAGTTCGATTCATGATTATATAATAAATAGATAGATTAACATATGATCAGTCCAATTTGTGTAATTAGATAAATTAATATTGACAAATAAAATTAAAGAATCTTATTGAATATATTATCTTGTTGTTGTGAATTATATATTAGTACTAGCAACATAACTCGTGCATAACACGGGCATGTGTATTTTTATTTTTTAAAATTTAATTCATTTATAAATTAAATTTTATAAAAATACAATTATTAATATTGTCTTTGTTTTTTTTTTTTTTAAGAAAGTTACATGTAATCTTTTTCTTTTTGAATATTGAGATTGTATGTTATACATACATACATACATACATACATATATATATATATATATATATCATAAATTTTTTAAGTACTTTTTTATTGCTAACGTTATTATAATAAAATATAACTTGTAAGTTTATTATTGTTGATCAATATATTATAATCATATTATTACATTTAAAATAAATTGTTATTTTTGTGGTATATTATTTGTTTGAGATCCTCCTTAAACTCTCGCTTAATTTTATTTACTTATTTTTTTTCATTTTTCTAGTTTTCCACTCTTCAAACTTATGAACATCATTTATGATCATAAAATATAACATTTAAATTTATTTTACACCCGCATCGTGTTTGTCCGAAAGGACCAGTACATTTCAAAATGTAGATCTTTAGGCAATTCGAATCAGAATGTCTTTTTTAATACTCTCACTTACAAAATTAGAGCATATTATTTTTTTTTAGTTATTTTAAAATTAAAAATATATTATTTATTTTAGACTATAAAAATGATGAAATTACTTAAAATCATTCTATTACTCTAACTTATTCTATTATTTTTTCTACTTAATAGTCCTTAGTCAATGATATTTTAGCCCAATAGTTAACACTTAGTATTGTAACGTCTGATTACATGTTCAATTCTTACGGAGATGACTTTATCCCTTTATTGGAGTGGAGTTTCTTTCCTTTATAGAATATTTATCTCTATTTTATGTGAAATTAGTTCATTTTATATAATTCATATTATGTGATTGTAATTTATTTATAATAAAATTTATAAAAAAAATTTGGTAACCCCTATTATAACTATTATCATTATTATTTTAAATAATATAATAATAAAAAAATATTTAGAATATAACAATTTTTTTTAAAATTTATCATTTTAAAAGTATATTTTTAATTTTAAAATGAATTGGAGTTAATAATTCAGATATATATGTCTGTTGAAAGAAAAATTTAAAGGACCTCTGATTCTGCACGGATCTGTACAGCTTTTATCTTCGGAGTATTATTTTATTTCTAATTAT
This sequence comes from Centella asiatica, assembly GCA_014636745.2. Taxonomy (NCBI): domain Eukaryota; kingdom Viridiplantae; phylum Streptophyta; class Magnoliopsida; order Apiales; family Apiaceae; genus Centella; species Centella asiatica. Next base: position 31,636,347 of record CM025784.1, on the reverse strand, counting down.
ACAAATTCCAAGATTCTGCAATCTGCACAGCCATATTTCTGTGGATATATTTCATGCTCATCATCTAACCCCATCCATATTCAACACAAATCTAAAGTCCATCAGTCCCAGTAAGTCCAAAACAAAGGGAAGGGAAAAAGATGAATAAAATGGGCGGTCGAAGCTTGGCAAACTCATCCCCTCTCACTCCTCTTAATTTCTTAGAAAGAGCTGCCACCGTCTACGGCGACTCTCCTTCCGTCATCTACAACTCCACCACCTACACGTGGTCCGCCACCCACCGCCGCTGCCTCCAACTCGCTTCTTCCATCTCGTCTCTCGGCATCTCCAAAGGCGATGTCGTCTCCGTCGTCGCTCCCAATATTCCCGCCATCTACGAGCTCCACTTCGCCGTCCCCATGGCCGGCGCTGTCCTCAACAACATCAACACCCGTCTCGATGCTCGCACCATTTCTGTCCTCCTACATCACTGCGAATCCAAACTTCTCTTCGTCGATTACCAATCAATCTCTGTAATTCTCGAAGCAATCTCTCTGTTTCCCCCAAATTCTAAACCCCCACTTCTCGTCCTTATCACCGACGATGAACTAGAATCACCATCTTTCAATCCCAGTTTCAAGTTCATTTATGAAGATTTAGTGAAAAACGGGGACCCTTTTTTTAATTGGATCCGACCGGCCACTGATTGGGATCCGATCGCTCTCAATTACACTTCCGGCACAACTTCGTCGCCAAAGGGGGTGGTTCATAGCCACCGTGGAGTATTTATCATGACCGTCGATGCATTACTCGAATGGTCGGTGCCGAAACAACCCGTTTATTTATGGACTCTGCCCATGTTTCACGCCAATGGCTGGTGTTACACGTGGGGTATGGCCGCCGTCGGCGGTACAAACATATGCATGAGAAAATTCGACTCCGCCGTCATCTACGCCGCCATAATTAAACACGGCGTGACCCATATGTGCGGCGCCCCTGTCGTGCTAAACATGCTATCAAACAACCCTAACCGCGAGCCGTTACAAAACCCGGTTCATATTCTCACCGCCGGAGCTCCGCCGCCTGCGGCGGTGCTGTTCCGGACGGAGCAACTGGGTTTTATTGTGAGCCACGGGTACGGCTTGACGGAGACCGCGGGGCTGGTGGTGGTGTGCGCGTGGAAGCGAAAGTGGAATTTGTTACCGGCGACGGAAAGGGCGAGATTGAAGGCGAGACAAGGGGTGAAGACGATTGGGTTGACAGAGGTGGATGTGGTGGAGCCCGAGTCAGGACTCAGTGTGAAACGAGACGGGTTGACTCTGGGTGAGGTCGTCTTAAGAGGAGGTAGTATAATGTTAGGCTATTTAAAAGATCCTGAAGGGACTTGTAAATGTATGAAAAATAATTGGTTTTATACTGGTGATGTTGGTGTGATGCACACTGATGGATATTTAGAAATTAAAGATAGATCAAAAGATGTGATTATAAGTGGTGGCGAGAATTTAAGTAGCGTTGAGGTTGAATCGGTGTTGTACTTACATCCGGCGGTGAATGAGGCGGCGGTGGTGGCACGGCCGGACGAGTTTTGGGGCGAAACGCCGTGTGCGTTTGTGAGTTTGAAGACTCGGAGTGAGTCAACGACGGAGAAAGAGATAATCGAGTTTTGTAGAGGGAAATTGCCCAAGTACATGATACCGAAAACGGTGGTGTTTAAAGATGAGTTGCCGAAGACGTCAACGGGAAAAATTCAGAAGTTTTTGCTAAGGAAAATGGCCAAGGATTTGGAGTCACTGCCGGCGAGTTCAAATAGGGGTGGAAGTAAAATGTAGGCTGAGTGAGCTCGGTTGGTCCGAGTTGGTGATTTCGTTTTACTCCATTCATTAATAATGCTGACGATGCATAAGATTTGATTGTGATAAATTCCCTTTTTTCTTAAAAAAAAAAGAAAGTATAAATGGTGTTAGTTATTAAGTTATGGACATCATTATTAGAAAAAGCAAATGGAGAGAAGTATATAACGCCAGCCACGTTGAGTAGTTCTTTTGTCGAATCTTTATTTAATGGATAAAATTATATTATTTATTTTTTTTAAATTTTATTGACTATTATATTAAGCATTTGACTCTTAAAATATTATTTTGATCAATTTGTGTCATTATTTTTAATTAAAAAATAAAGAAAAATCATATATCCTCATTTCTAAAATAATTTACATGACCTAATACTAAATGTTTTTTATTTTATATCAATCAAAATAATAAATCTATATTTCTTAATTTTTTTAATTCTTTTTTAGTAATTTTATTGTGATACTCTATTTTTTTGATATACAAGTTGTTTTGCACATTTTATTTTTTAGTCGTTGATTATCTTGTTAGTGTTTTAGTTTTTTTATTCTTTTATTCTTTTTTATTGTGATATTTTAATTTTGAGAGATGTACATAATTTTTTTAATATTTTTTATATATAATAATGATCATTGGTTGATTTTTTATTTTGATAGTCAGATTTATGACAATTTTTTTAATTTTAATAATTAAAGATAAACTATGATTGATATAATAAAAATATTTCCAAAAGAGAAATGACTTTGCTAAAATATTGTAAAGATCTTAGATATAATTTATAAATTAATTGCGAAATTAATAAACAAGACAAATTATATCAATCAATAAATAATGACTTTTATTAATTTTAAATCTGAAATTACAATCTGATGAGTTATAACTAGCTTTTGAAATCTGTTCAATGATGAACGACTGTAACTTAGAAAATAATTTCAACTTGTTTCTCAAGTTCTAAAAAATTATTTCTCAAATTTTAAGAATTTGTTCCGTTATAATTTAAAATTGTCTCTCTTTGCTTTTTTTTTTTGTAACATTTTTTCTTTTCCTTTTTGAACAACTTCACTGTTCGATTTGAACAGTTTCTCATCTCTGCTCTTTAAAAATAACTTTTTGTGAATAAAGATATTTATCAATATCTGTTGTGTATTGAGATGAACTAATATGTAATGTGATGTCCCTACTTTTACAAACTAGCTTCCCTGCCTTGTCAATCCTAATTGTAACTTTGTTATGGATCATGGTTGACTTTTTATCAATAATTGCAAGTTCTACTGTGTTTAAATTTTGTTGTGTTCCGGTCCACGTAATCTTCAATATCATCTGATATAGTTCTTGGTCTGTTTCTTATATGTAACTGCAAGTCCTGTTGTGTTTAGAATTTGTTGTGTTTCAGCTCACGTCATCTTCAATATCCTCTGATAACTCTATATCTGATGATGATTATTTTATCTGTTGATGGTCATTTATTTGCTGAAGAAAAAATTTATCTGCTGATGATCATGTTTTTACAAAATATCCTCTTGTAGCCATTTTATCCTCTACTATAGAATATCTTCTGATGAATAGTTTATCCATCGAGGAATATAATCGTCCTTTGACTGATTGCTATAAAATTTATCTTCTGATTATATATTGATGTACATTTTACACTATTAAAGGATAAATCCACTAACTTGTCTATTATCTACCGATGAACAGTTCAAAAAATAATACTTGAATAAAACCAACTGCAGTTTATCTACCGATATTTATATAAAATATCAACAGTTTTTAGTACAATTTGAAATATAACAATTCTAAATATTATATATTATCATCAAATGTTAGGATTTTTAACAAATATTATATAGTAATAGATATGTTTTACATTATCAATCTCATAATTTTTATGTGCTATATATGGATACGTTTAAAATTATAAAAATTAAATTATATTAAAATCAAATTGTTGAAATGTTGATTGAGAAAATTAAAATAAGATAGATAATAATGGAGAGAAGACTATCCCCTTTACCATTTACATGAAGTAAAGGTGACAAGTGACAAGATAGATACTTCGTAACTAGTTGAGTTTAGATTTTTTTTTTCCCGTAAAGTAGTTGAGTTTAGATAAGTCAAGTTTTATTTGTTTATATATATATATGTTAAAATAAGATAGATAATAATGAAGAGAAGACGAGGGGAACTCGGAAGACTATTTACATGAACTTAAGGTGACAAGATAGATACTCCGTAACTAGTTAAGTTTAGATTTTTTTTTTATGGGTAAATTAGTTGAGTTTAAATAAGCAACTTAATATATATATATATTATACATATAAATTATATTACATCGAAAACTTTGGATAACCGATGTGGAATAGATTATAAAGAAATGCCTATGTTAATGTTTTTGGCTAAGACGTCATGAAATTTGTGCATATCAGACTTTTTTATTCACTTTTTTATTCTGGGCAAAAAGTCCACATTAGAATTTGGCACCTCTAGCCATTCGGAAAAAAGAAAAAGAAAAATGAGAGATTATGGCACCTACGCCCGTTTTTATTGTAGTTGTAAATAAATTTCCCTTTCAAGCTTATTCAGACTAATTTTCTTTAACATATTTCTTAGTTTATAAAATTAAGCACAATTAAATATATAAGGGTCACGGAATATAAGTGATTATTTTTATCAGATATCAGAAAATTTATCTTAATATATGTACTTGACTTCTCTCGATTATCCATTTCCTCCAATTTCTCTCAATACACTTTGTAATCTTAAATAAAATTAATTTTATGTAATTATAACCGTATGTATGGATAGAACATGAAAAATATAACGGTGTATCAAGTTTCATTCAATTTAACAATGTAAATAATATAATTTTAACAGTTAAAAAATTATCAAATCTCAACCATTTAAATTACATCAAATTTTACATATTAAGATGAATGTGTTTTACATTATTAAATTGTATGAAATTTGACACACCATCATATGTTTTCATGTTCTATCTATCTATATGGTTAAATTTATATAAAATTAATTTCATTTAAGATTATAAAATGCATTGAGGGAAATCAGAGTGAAGTGGTAATGGACTGGAAGCAAGTCCTTGATATAGAGAGTGGAGAGAGAAAGCGGTTCTCATAATGAGTGTAAATATGTTATTGGATATGAAAATAGTAATTTATTTTTTATTTTCTCATATATATATATATATATGGAAATGGAATTGAGTTATAGTTTATTTTTATAATACTATCTATTCGTGCTATGCTTCAATTTCTAGAATATATTAGAAAAATCTAACCTTATGGATTGAAAGAGTATACAAAAATAAACTATATATAATTTTTTGGGTTTTTTTTGAGTTCTTTTACATAATTTTTATAATCATATCAAAATTAATATATCTTATCTATTGAAAATATACAAATTTTACATAATTACAAAAATCAGGTTATACATTATGAAATAATTTAAAAATTTGTATAATACTCTATCTTTTGATATTTTTTCAGTCCGTACAATTGGAGTTTTTACATAGCTTTTATTTATGTTGCCTTATTGTGATAATATAATAAGGAAAAATAATAAGTTATAAAACTATGGTTTAGTGTATTGTTGGATTTGATTTTTTGAGTGCAAGTTTGACAAAATACTATTTGAGGATTGCAACAGACGGGTTTCAGAAGATAAATTCAAAAGCTGCAACAACAAAGTCTGTGAAACCATCACTATATAAGAAGATATTTCTACAGCAGGTGATGAACTAAGATTGAAGATTGATGGACAAAATTGAAAAATGACTATCGTCAAAGTCATTTCACTACTGCCAAAGTCACTTGGCTATCACTAAAGTCAATGCTAAAGATGACTATCACCATAGTCAGTTTAACTAGCGCTAAAGTCGTTTGGTCATTGCCAAAGTCAACCCCAAAAATAAAGCCAAGTTTGCTCAGCGCCAAAGTCGTTAGGTAATCAAAAACAACGCTAAAGTCATTTGGCTATTGCTAAAGTTAGCGCAAAAAATAAAACCAAATTTACTTAGCGCCAAAATCGTCGAGTAATCAACAATAGCGCCAAATTGTTCGTTGTCAATGGATAATCTCGCCATCAGTGGATAAAAGAAGCTCAATGACAAAGTCTGGGTATCAGGGGATAATATATTCATCAAGAGATTTAGTTCATCAGGAGATAATTTCATCATTAGGAGATAATTTGTTCATCAAGGGATATTTCTTCGTCAAAGGATAGCCTTTATCAGGGGATAATTTTATTCGCCAGGGTATAATCTTTTCATCAGGGAATAATCTTCGTCAAGGGATAATTTCTCCGTTAGGGGCAAGATTAGTTCAACAATGGTGATGCCATTTTCAAGTGCCAACATTATCAGAGGATTTTATCCACTCAAACTGTAATGTCTTTTCAAGGAATGATAATCTGTACCAATAAATAAAAGCTCAAAAATATTTTGCAACTTATTTGCAGAATTGTAATATTAGAGACTAAGAATTAACATATCAGAGACTAAAAGGTTTGCCCCATTAGAGATTATTGTTGAATTGCACAAGAGCTCCTAATGTGCATTAGAGGCAAAGTGACCATCAGAGAGAGTTTAAATGGCCATCAGGGGATAAAAGATCATTATTAGAGATTAAAGATGACATGTGAGATGACATATGGTTAACTCCAACAATCCACTAACTCAGTTGAAGCTATGAAATAAAAATAAAGAAGGTGGTCCAATAGAGAAAAACTGGCCGCTAGAAAAGTCACATAACAAGTTGACGTGCAAGAAACGTCATCTAAAAGAAAAGTTATAAGATAGAGTTACAATTACCAAAAAATATTAGAGGTGTTTTGGATGCTTCTTATAGAAGAAACCTGGAGGGTAAGGGAGCTGAGTCTATAAATAGATACCCATAATAGACAAAAATGGGGGATCAATTTGGAGAAAGAGAGCAGTGGTACCATTTGAGAGGAGGGAGTTCTAGAGCTTTTTCTTTAGAAGTTAGCTAGAGAGAGAGGCTTTGTTTTCTTCACATAGAAATTCTCTTTGTAATTTCCTGTTCTATATCAATCCAATAGAAGTTTTAACCATAACTGGTTTATTATCTCATCCATTGATCATCTATCTTTTGCTTTGGTCAAAGTTCGTTTATATTCCAGCAATAGGGTGGTTTCTAATAAAGAAAAGCTTCTTCTGTTGCTATCTTTATTTGGAAGCATCCTTATGTCCAATCTCTCATACATCTGCATATCATTCGATCCCATATTTTGTCCTCTAAATATACTTTGTCCTTTTATGATCTCTGTTGTTGATTCAGTTTATATAACATAATCTAAAATGTGTTGATTTTATTTTGCTACCAATATGTATATATTTGTACAGTTATGTTTCCTTTTCTAACTTTTGTTTCTGCATCATGTTTGAGTGGATGATTCATGGACTTTAAATCATTCTTGGATGGTCAAGCCGAGACTCTATAGTACAAGAGCCAATAATCATTGAAACTCATTTTGTGTAGTTATAATTTAGCTAAAGTTGCATATAGATAATGCTGTAATTCATTGTTTGTATTATGCAGAAATTGTTGATCTTTGTTTTAAGATTAGTCTTTCATTTCCAATTACACCTTGTAATATGTAACCAAAAAATGGATAATGGAAACACATGAAGCGCACATACACTAACACACACTTACACTTTTGGTTAGGGTATATTTCTTTCATTGCATTTCTTTCCAGTTTATGTGTAAAATATCAAATTTTTAAGATATGATTTTTTAAAAAGCAAAATCTTTTAAAAACAATCACTACTTATAGTGAGAGTAAGGGGTGCCTAATACCTTCACTTTATTCAACTTAGCAACAAACTTGATTTTTCTTGGTTTTGTTTCGCCCATAGTTTAAGAGTCATTTTTGGAATCAATTTTTAAATAAGATAAAAGTGAAAAGGTGTCCTAACATACTGTCTTAGATTTGTTAGGTGGCGACTCGCTTTGTAGAAAAGAATTGGATTTTAATCACGCCGTCACATTTATAAAAAAATTCAAGTTTTGAAATATTTGTGAGAAACAAAATATTTTAAAGAAGTAATCAAATGATGCAATTTCACATCTTCCTTTTCAAAAAAATTTCGAGCGTGACATTATTTACACTAGATTTTCTAACATATAGTATACCATAATAAAATAACAATATTTCAACATTTTCTCATTTATATTTGTTCATTTTTTAATTCTTTAATTAATAGATAATATGTTATTATACATTAATATATACTATATAAGAATATATTATATTTATAATATATATATATATATATATATATATATATATATATATGTATATGTATGTATGTATGTATGTATGTATCTATATATATCATAATTTTATATAAAATAATTATAATATAATATTAAAATATCATTACATATAGATAATATATTAATGTATATTATATATCAAATTTTAATATATTTTAACATATGAATTTAATAATCCTAAATAATATGAATTTAATATTACTATATTAGACATTATAATATATTAATATATTATATATATATATATATCACATTTATATATAATAATTATAATATAATATTTATATAATACAACAATACAAATTATAATAGGAGATACATTAATATTTTGTACTAATATATTAATTAATAACAATAATATATGGTATTGATGAATTTAAATATAAATTAAATGTTACTTCTTATATTAAATTCATATATAACATTTTAATAAAAATTATATATATATATATATATATATATATATTGATATATTTAGTAAAATAGGATTGTAGAATAGTATAAAATAACACTATAATTTTGATAAATGTGAATAGTGATAATATAAATTTAGGGATACGCTGTTTTACAATTTTCAAACTAACTTTAAAATAAAGATATTGATATAACTTATTTTTTTTTTCCGGTTTTCATCAAGATTATTCGTATATAAAGAATATGATCCAGTTTAGGAAAACTGCTGCAAGTGCTCCAACCCACAATTGAAAGTCTAACTTAATCTAACGCGCTGAGTTAAAAATAAAATTTAGTCTTTATGCGTGTGCATAGTACAAGTTGTTTTATTTTTATTTTTGTCTTTTGTGTAATATTAAGAAATTCATATCCTTGCATTTTTTATATATTTGGTTTTATGTGTATAAATTGTATTGTTTTAAATTATATAAGATAAAATATATTATTTAATATCTTTTTTTAGTTGTAATGTTTTAATATGTAAATATATTTATCTATGTCTGTTATATATATATATATAACTTTAATTATTGTTTTAGTTGTATTATTTATTTTTCAATGTATTTTTTCAAATATTTTAAAATATTTCGATGCTATCTCTTAAACCTCTAGACTCTCGACCTTTTTTTTAAGGTTCCATTTAATTAATATATTTTATTTATTAAATGACAGCATTGTAACAGCATATGTGCTAAAAGAAATTATTGAGATTTACTTTTTTAACGATCATGATTAATAATTTACATACAAATTGATTAAGGAGTTCGAGTGCACAGTACATGCATATTCTCTCTCTCTCACCATCGTCGAGGATATCATCATAACCGCTGTGGATACCATCATTATCGCTGCACACCTTTGCCATTTATGCCACACCACCACCTTCAGATTTGTCATATTTCAGAACCATCGTCGGCTTCATCACTACGATGACACATCAGTTTCTTTTCACATCCACAATAGTTTTTTTTCACATCCATAACAGCACCACCGTCACTTTCGAAGACGATGTGAGCCCTACTATTTCATTTACCATTAGATCTGAGTTTGCCTAGTGTAGATCCACCTTCACCACCGCAGCTGCTGCCTCCATCGGTTAGATGCATTCCATCATTCAACATATGAAGTTCAAAATTGAAAGTTTGAAGTTTTGTAATTATTTTGTAAGGTTGGAACGACGCTAAAATGTTGTAGATTAATTAGTGTTTTAGCATGTGATAGTTTGTGGTGGTGATGATTTGGTAGTAATGACAGTGGTGGCCGCTGGATAAAAAGTGTGGAAGTGACTGAGTCGTAAGTAATTTTATCAAATTTAGTTGTAACTTTAGCATATTCCTTAGTAATTCAGTCAGTTAATTGTTAGATCAGTAGAGGTATAAATAATAATTACAAGAGATAATTATTATAAATAAGGATATTAAAACATGAAACTCATTAAGTTTGAAATAATCAGTTTGTTGCCTCCATATATACATACCATTGTAACCAGATTATTGAACTCAACATAAACTCGTTCAAATTAGAATTCTACATTAACCTATAAACATTCTGCGCTGTGATTATGTTATCAAACTCAACATAAATCTGTTTTAATTAGTATTCTACATTGGCTCAACATAAATCTGTTATAATTAAGATTCTACATTGGCTCAACATAAATCTGTTATAATTAGGATTCAACATTGGCTCACCTTCGACATTGTGATCATATTATCTAACTCAATATAAACCCGTTCCAATTAGGATTTTATATTGGTTCATACACCTTCAGCGTTTTGTCCACGTATAATATTAATTAATAAAGTATAGTTAATATTTATCAAATTATTATTATTATTATTATATTTTGAACATACATTCTAACATTCTCCTCCTATGTTCTAAATAATAACGAAACATACATGAACACACGATACCAAAGTATCATAAAACTAAATCTAAATAAAATCATCTATACATATCTAAATCAAACAAAACTAAGAATTGAGGTTTTTTATCAAGAACAAATCCAACAAATCAATAAGTTCACATGTATTTGAATAATATTTGAATAAAATAAAACAGACAAATGAAAAAACTTAGAGATTCAATTAGCCACAAGATTCACAAGATTCTATTCATCTAATAGATCATCAATTCAATAGAGAAATCCATTGATCTCCTTCATTTTTAACATTTTCTGTAAAAAAAATTTAAATTAATCATTTAACATAAAATTTTGTGTGAGGTGTCCCCAAAAAATTCCAATCAATAATAGTCAATTAAAGAATAATATAAGTATCTAGTTTAGACATTCTAAACTTAGTACAAGTCATATCAAAACATGATGCAAAAAAAAAAAAACTTTCATTATTCATCTTAGATACCAGTCAGATTCGAAGAATATACTAATCACTTCTAATTAGTTCAAGTGTCTTAGTTCAAGTCATGAGAACTTAACACCAACCACATATTAAACTACAATGCATCATCACTAAGTTTTAAATCATAAAATAGTTTGTTATAGAAGTATCTAGTTCCACACAAAAGAACTTAGTACCAATCACAAAACAAAACTATTTATCATCACCAACAAGTTTCTAACATATAAAACTTATCCAATTATGGTTTCTCTCATGAAAGATAAGAATTACACATGTCTTATTTTGAAATGTTATAGCCTCATACCTAACACGATTTTATTATGATGTATCATCAAATTTTGAATGATACAACAAGTCATGAGAGATATAACATCAAATTTGGAATGATATAAGAAACTACAATATTAAGATATAACAAATTATAATACTCAAACAATAGATTAAAAATAAACCATACTAGGTCACAAATCCTTTAAGGGACTCTAATATAATGATTTTAATCTTATCTCCTCTATAATAAACATGTGATAAAAATTCATTATTGGAACATATTGTAAAAGTAACGGCCTTAACACTTTCTTCAACTATTAAAAAGTGTTGAAACAAAAATCTATGCAATTTATTTTTCACCACTTCTAGAGAATACAATTAAAATTTATTCTTAGAAAATCTAAAACAAAACTTCTATTAACTCTGTTTCTTAAACAATAAAAACTAGAGTATAGAGTTCCAACTTCAAATCATATCATAGATTTTCAATACAACTCTGCACCACCTAGTGTGCACATATATACATTGATATCAAGAGGCCATCAAATATCCTTCTAAAATTAGAAGATTCTAATAACATACATCATATCATTAAGTACCTATAAAGTACTTCATCAGCCTCTAGGATATCTCATATTTCATCAATTTCTAGGGCAACACATAGCTCTTTTAGGATTATAGTAAGTTTACTAAAGATGCCACCTACAAAGGCTATGTTAATACTTGTGCAAGTCACTACACACATGAGACTATCGACTAGTTTGGATTAATCCAATTGTCTCATAAGTTCATACTTGATCACATGGTGTCTCAATCTCATTGTATCACTGCATCCATCCTAGTGAGTAGACTAAGATAAAATCTTGTCTATCACACAAACTCACTTACATATCAAAACGTTTAAATAGTCTCTAACAACAATATGATACTACATAAACAAATAATCACAATTCTATTTGACATGTAACATGAGTAAAGACATTTACTTGAATCACCAATAACAAATCTCAAGCTCTTTACTTTATGTCAAAACTATTGTAATTTAAGTGTTTATACAAAATATTACTTTATAAAAATTTGATTAATTAACATATTTAATTATCACATCCTTACGTAATAAACCTTTCATGTTGATCTGCCTAGATCACCGTATAACCAAAACTGTATTCACATCTACAATAATGTGACAATTAGAAGAATATTTTTTACACTCACATGACAGATAGGTGAATGAATGACATAATAAATCATTCCCTAAGTTAAATATATAGTCATTAGCTATTAACCATGTCAATGTCGACTAAAATCTGTCACCAATAATTTCTTCTTTAATCATGAATTACAGCTTATAGTTGTTCGCAAATTTGCAAATCAACTATCTGAAGTTTTATTATATAACGAAGAATTTATATCACTAATAATGATTTTTTTTCATAAAAAAGAGTCCTTAAATCTCATCTCCTCCTTATCGGAAGGATGAATCACTATTTAATTGATGGGTCACAAAGTTCAAAAAAATCACTAGGTACTCACTATTAAATAGATACTGATAAGAATTCTAGTTACACCGTCCAAGTGTTGATCGTTGATAGGAGTAAGTTCAAATCAGACTCATTAATTATTCAACCCTGTATTTCTCGTAAAATAGAGACATTGTAAATTTGAGAAACAAATTCTCAATAAAAGTGCAAAGCTTTGCTTCCAAAATTACGTTGGTTGAAAATCACACATGTCTATAGCTCTATCCACTAAAAATCTTAGACAAACACATATCCTTATCATATTCCTCACTTTGGACCCTTTAGAATCTGTATTTACTATAAATACTATACAGTTCTAAACTTTAGAATTCTAAATTTAAAAGTTTATTTAAACAAATTCTATCAGAAGAGTAAAAAACACAAAATTAGAGAGAAGTATCATCCTAGAATATGACCACAACTAAACTCATCTCTCTAATAATAAGTAGGCATGCCATTTCCTACAATACAAATTTTTGGTCAAAGCTCACATTTAGTTTTGGCTATACCCATCTATAGGGTGAGAATGAGATTCAAGTTTCAAGAATTCATCAAAAAAATCATATAAAACACAACATCCTTGAACTTTGTTAGTCTATATTTTCCTCCTCTTTAACAGATTCAATAATTTTTCTTTTCATACTTAATTCGTAGAAATTTTTTTAAAACTTTTAACTTTTAATAAATATTTTGAGTATCTATCATAATCATCTATAAAATTGACTAAATACTCCAAACCAACTGTTGTGATTTAACTCATTAAATCACTCGTATGTTAGAATGTATTAACCCAAATAGCTATGTACAAATCAAACTTAAAATATTTTCTAGCACACTCTGTTAGGTTTTATGAACATTTGATGATGATTGTCTTTAGAATACTTAGGAATACAAATGTACAGAAAAGTGTTGGTTTGTAACACTTTAGTTTTGTAGCTAGCAGTAGTATCTCTTGTTTGTAAATTAGTCATTATAATAAAGAGATAGGTTCATTTCTTTTGTATGTACTGCTGGAATACTTGTTGAGTTTGTTCAACAAGTTGTTTAAATTAATTAGTCCTTCGGAGATTGATTTTGGCTTGTCGGAGATTAAGGGAAAAGTCTATCAGAGAATAAAGTTTTGTTCATCAGAGATTGGACTTTGCCCATCGGAGATTGAAGAATCTTTCATCGGAGATTAAAATGTTTTGTTCATCGGAGATTGAAGGATTGGTCATCGGAGATTAAAGCTTACGTCATCGGGGATTGTAACTAAAGAGTCAGAGATTAATGCTGACGTCATCAGAGATTAAAACAATACCTCGGAGATTAAAAGCTGACATCACCAGAGACTAAAGCCAAAGCATCAGAGATTACACGAAGTAAAGCATCAGAGATTACACGTTGTAAAGCATCAGAGATTACTCAAAGTGATCAGGGACTAATTAAAGAAGCTATCGGAGATTAGTCGAAGACTTAATCACTGATGGAGTTAGAGTTCAAATCAAAGAAGGAAAGTCTTCCATGCACACGTAGACTTTATTGAAGACGTAGCTGATAAGGAAACTTGTTAGAAATCTTTCAATTGGAAAGATTGTATTTGATTTGAATTAGGAAGCTAGGTTTTTGATAACTTAGTTTTAGAAGCTGTAATTATAAATTACAGAAAAGGAATACGAAGCTGTGTATGTGTATAGAGAGAGAGAATTGAAAGTGTTGTATTTTATATATACACAGAATAGAAGCTGACGATCAAAGCTTGTTTTGATTGTTAGAAAACTTGTAATCAATTGTTAAATCAATAAAAACAATTGTTTATAAAGTTTTGATCTTGTTCTTTATATTCCGCAGAAGAGTTTAATTTCTTAAAGAACAAGAAATCAAAAGAGTTGTGAGAACTTGTATTCAACCCCCCTTCTACAAGTTCTAGGTCATCTCACTGGGAAAACACACTCTTCACACAAGTCATATTTTATAGGTTCAAATAATGACAGTTTATGAGTTTTATTAACAGTCAATAAATTTTGTAATTCATATGCCAAACTTTATTTCATATTTTAGGATCAACTAAAATTAAAATAACTAAATTAAACACGTCCAATACTAAACTCATCATTTACATGTCATTAATAATTTAATCATAAACCTACATAGGAGTTAACTACTAAAATCACTCTATTTCTAGCAAAAGATATTCAAGTGTTTCAATCACATAATAAAATAATTGCGATCTTAGTTAACATAATCACAATTTAATATCTTTTGCAATTGTAATTTTCTATCTGTGCATTCATGGCAAGTAACTCCTCCATCTAATCATCAATATAGAGATCTGGCCTTTGCATTATCATTTACTAACTCAAATTGATAGACTCAGTCTTATAATTAAATTATCAATACCTTTTCAAATAATGTATTAGATTATATCACAATAAGGTAGTTTACAATTATCAAATTATTTCATATGTAGTGACCAAATACATTATAATTGTAGTACTTTTATCTGTTTCAAAATATTATCTTAACTTACAACTGTGTAGGTTCACTCATAAGATTTAATTTTCTTGAACTTAGAAATAACTTGTGATAATTAGTCATGTTAGTAGATATTTTTAACTTATTAACTATCTACAAGTAAATTCTAATTGTATTCCAATATTTATTTCAGTTTGTATAATCAATCATAACTTTATTATCTGACACATAACAATATACACGAGTGTCATGAATTAAATAACTCAACAAATTATTGCATCAAATATAAATTATAACACACCATAATTTGCAGAAAAATTAAATTTAAAACTAAAATTCAAAAATAGAAACTTATTTCACGAGAAAACACTTTTTCAATAAATCTTTAGCATCTATCTCGAATTGTCAAGTCTGTTTCATCTGTTTGTTACGTACTTCCTCTAATTAAACAATTTAAATTGCTCACTTGTCGAAAAGATATAGATATGGTACAACAATACTTTTGCTCATCCATACACCTGCATCTAGCTACGGATCGAACACTGCAACCCAAGTGAGTAAATCTGCAGAATACTGCCTGCCCTTGAAAGATGAGTGCGTCTCCTCAAGGCCACGGTGAAGAGTAGTCCTACTGCGGGTTCTCTTGATGATTGATGAATTCTCTTGATGTCGACGGAGACAAAGAGAGAGCAGTTTCACAACCAAGAAGAAAACATATCGCAGCCGTGTTTCTAAGATATGTTCAAATCTGCGATCTTTCATAATTGTTCAAGAACCTCTTAATTGGACAAACCCCATAAAGTAACATAGAATAATAGATTGTAAACTTGCTATGAATACCCATTAACTTCATTTATGGCTGCCTCTCTAATTGCAAAGCAAGGAATGGTAATGCTATCGGAATCCTGCGGCAGCCGGTTCAGCTCCGGTGAGGTTGCACCAGTGGCTGAGACGACGTTCTTGAAAATATTGTCAAGAGTTCAATCGAGATAGTAGAAGCTGAAATCGATGTCATCGCTGGCCACCAACACCTTTATCTTCTTCGTCTCCGACGTCGCTCCAACAACAGGCACCAACGGCTTCCGCAGCTCCGGCGGCAGCATAGTCCCCTCGCGAACTTCTCCAGCAATACAAACCCCAGATCTGTTGAATTTAGATTCAATTATCCTGCAGCAACAGCAGCCATGACGATAACTTGATTTCGCCCGAAGGACGGCAGATCTTATTCGGGCGGCCATGACCGATACATTATAAGAATATTTTTGCTTCAAGATTGTTAGATTAGCGGAGACATAAGTAATAATTATTAGTGATAATTATTATAAAAAATAATACAAGTGTATATAAGATTTTGTTTGAAACATCACATCTCATGTATCGTGTATCAAGTTTAGAGTATTCAATTTGTTGTTTCCAGAAGGATATCTATATATACTTTGACCAAACTATCGAACTCAACATAAAACCGTTCCAATTAAAATTTTACATTGGTTCATACACTTTCGACGTTTTGTTTACGTATAATATTAATTAATAAAGTATAATTAATATTTATCAAATTATTATTATTATTACATTTTGAACATACATTTAACATTAATAATTTTAATTGAGTTTCTAAGGATTTTAGTTAATTTAATTTATTTTGGTTATTGCATGTAGCGATGATTTTTAATTGTTGTAGTGGTGGTGATTGCGACAACGGTGGTGTTGATGGTAAAGGTGGTTGTGGAGGTAATAAATCAAATATATTCTTCTCATTTTTTTTTGTTGTTTCTTGCAGACGTTAAAAATGTTGGTAGAATATACATTTTTTCTCATATTTTTCTTTCTACTTCAGCCAAATTAAACAATTTGATTTTCTGTGTTTCTTATAATTTTAACTCTTTTATAAGTATCTTTAATATGTTTGTCGGTTACTTTAACAAAATAGTTGGGATTTTTAATATCATTTTTTAGGAAGTGTCATAAGAATGCATGTTCACTAAGTAGGCTTATGGTGATAAGTCGGCTTCGTTGTCCGACGGCCGCTGCTGTTGCGCCGGTGGTAGCCGACCGATAAATATGATTAATTAAAAATAATAAATATTATAATATTCAATAAAGATAAATTTAAAAAATAAGTGACAAAAAATACTTGAATAAAATAATTGAAAAAGTAAACTTAGATGTCAATCTTGAACTTATATCTTAACCCACCTTTCATCCTCCCATATCAGATTAGCTGTAGCTCTTGATATTATGCCTAGCTTGTGAATCTATTTAGGTAATATCTTATACTTTTTAGCCAGTTATTGTCTCGTTATCTTTTATTTATTATTAATTATTATTATCATCTTCTTCTGGGTAAATATCGTTTCAGCCATTATATTACTACCTTCCTACGAGAACAAACATTGTATGGAATATATATCATCTCTAATATTAACCCAATCCTATGTGTATCCTTATACTACTATCTATACCTACTTATTAAAGTAGCAACAACCATTTCTTTCCTTTACAAGTGAATTTCGTTCGGAGAGTTGAGAGCTCCGATCGAGTTGCTTCCGACGGGCAAGACAATTAATCACAGTTGTGGAACAAAGTTTCGTTTTCTAAATTGTGGAACAGATTCTTTTGCTTCTTCGTCTTCAAATATCATTCAGTATGCACTTCAAGTTGTTATTAAATAACATGAAGAGAATTATGATTCACTTTTGAAGTTCTTATGGTAGTATATAATTGTTTATATAGTTAGAATAAGGTTTGTGATTGTTATTACTTATTATTATAATTATGTTATTGTCCAATTTATGCTGAGGAGTTTGAGATATACGGATCGATCAAATTTTAAATTATGACACTAGCTAGAGATTCACTCCTAAATTGTTGTTATGTATAGTTGAAGTTAAAAATTAAAATTAAGGTCTGTAGTTGCATTTTAGTGAGAGAAAGACAAGTTTCATAGTGAGTAGCACTGGACTAATTAATTAGCAAAGCAATTATCTCCCATCCGTTCCAGTTAAAAGTTTAGAATTTCGAGAACTCTAAATTTTTCTTTGATTTGATTTTGGAAAAAAGGGGCAACAGCGAAAGACGAGTCTGTTTTATGATTGAATTTTGTAGTTCTATCACTTATATATATTTTTCTTAAAGTTTGGTTGATGTTTTTTCTTATCATCTGACATTTCAAATGTTCTGAGATATCTTAGAAATTGATCACATACTTTAAAATGCAAATTGATTCAAAGTGATCAAAAATTTGGTACGACATATTGATTTTTTGTAATATTTATTTACTTTTTTCAATTCCATTTTCTTTTAATTCTCAGATTTTTATCTTATAACAAACATGATTTAAGTAATGCTAGATGACGTTATGCTGTTAGTGGATTTAATTAGCTAAATTTTGGGTTTGTGTTTAGGTTGAATCTTTTGGTGGAAGTTGATTTTATAGGGAGTGTTTCACATCATAAATTTGAGCAATTGATGAGCTTTAATTCTTTGGTTAAATTCTGCGATCGCTGATTTCTATTTGAATGTTCGACAATGTTTAGTATATATATTTCTTATTTAAAAACTTATATATTTGATAGATGGTAATGAAAAATTAGGACCCCTTCTTTCCTATTTGACTTTGAATTTAACTTCCACTAGCTTCAAGATTCAAAGCTACAAACGAAACATGAAGTTGAATGGTTGATCTTTCAAATTTGGAAAAAAAAATAAAAAAATCAAACGCCATAGAAGAGTAGAAATGGTTATACACTATCTCTCTCTAGAGTTTAAATTTATACATATTTGTGTACATTTCAATAATACACCGTTTTTCTATTAGTTGTGGTAATCAATTTACATGTGATACTATTACTTTTTTATTTAATTTGTAACTGGGGTGAAACTCGATTTATTCTGTTGCTGCAATCACTCCGAGTTAATTAGGAGAGACTAATCGAATCAACCATTTGAGGAATCATGCCTGCAATAATCAAATATGCTGTATCAGTGAGACCGTAGATTTTGATAATGTAATTTACACTATTAAAATTTAGAATTTTTAAAATTTAAATTAAAACAAACGAAACTAATATATGAATTAGCTGTTGAATTTTATTAGGAATATATGATATACATCCATAGTACGAGCTCCAACTATATCAAAATTCAGAAATGATCAAAGTGAAGAACTGATCTATGAATCTTGAACAGATCTAGAGAAGGCAAGTTACGTTATACTCCATAGTATATTTTCTTCGTCACTGAATGTCACCCGCACCGATGAGAAAGACGATGAACGAAATACATGATATATTAGAATATCTCTTGATTTGATGTATCTGAAAAACTTTTTTGAGTTATTTTTTTAGTAGAGTATCGTTAAATAATATGTTCAAAATATATTAATAATAATAATAATAATTTAATAAATATTAATTATACTTTATTAGTTAATATTATATGTGGATAAAAAACTGAACGTGTATGTGCTAATGTAAAATCCTAATAAAAATTGGTCTATGTTGAGTTTGATAATCTGGTAATAAGATATGTATATATATATATCTTTGGAGCTTGATATTTCAAACTTAATACGGGGAATGTAATGCTTCAACCAAATTTAAAATATACTAAATATTCTCTATAATTATTTATTTAATTTTTGTTCTTGCCTCCTGATCTAACAACATTGAAGCATTATTTAGAAAAACAATTAGTTAAAGATTATTTTGACTGAGTTGTTTGGTCTGAGATCTATTTTAAATTTGATCGCCGCAATTTGTTCATCTTCGCCGCGGGTGCTTTGCGAGGTTGACAATAAACCAAACAAGGGACTGTCTTTGTGGTGGTTCGGTTATAATTTGAAGTTACAATCTATTCCAAAATATACTCCTTCAGCTTCAAATAACGCTGCAATTATTTTTTGTTTGGGATTGGATCTCGTTGGTTCTTGCTCATGCTTTTGGACGGAATAGAGGGTGCAAGCACTGGTCGGTGATATTTTGTTTCCTTGCTGGTGCGTCTGGTCAATGCACAAAGGTGACTGTACTAAACAGTAACTCGGAAAAAAAAAATTGTATTCTTTCCTAAAGTTGTCCATGAATTCCACAAAGGGTACGAATTTGGAATTTATAAAATTAGAGAATTTTTCCGATACTAAATTCAGTGCTTGTAAAAGAAAGATATTATTTTATCTGAAATGGTTAGAGGTTCATTATCCAATTCTTTAACTAATTGTTCTTCTAAATAATGCTTCAAGATTATTTATTGATTGTCTGTCAGATCGTTTGGCGAAAATATCTAAAAAGATGGAAACTATAAAACACATTTGGGATAGCCTTGAAGCGCAATTCAAGAAGGAGGAGGAGATGTCAAAGTCTTATCTTGTGGACAAATTCATGGACTTTAAATTCCATGACAAATTCATGCTGTCTCAGGTAACTGATCTTGAAAATTTAGTCACTAAATTAAATAATGAAGATATTCGTATTTGTGAGAAGTTTCTGTCTGGTGCAATTATTTATAAATTACCAAGTTCATGAACAAAATTTAAAATTGATATGTATCGTGAAAAAATGCAAGTGAGTCTGTCTAGCTTGAAACGATTTACACAAATTGAAGATGAAAGTAGAGTTGGATGTAATAATGAGTCTGTTAGATGTAATAATGAGTCTGTTGGACAACAAGACGTAGCTACTAACATGATTAATAGGCCCAAATTTATGTTTAACTTCAAAAAGTATAAGCAGAAGACCACTAAGAGTGAACCCAAGGAATTGCAAGTTGATAAAAAAATTAAGAAAAATAAGAAACATATTAAATGGTTTAACTACTATACTTAAGGTCACTATGCATCTGAGTGCAATCACCCAAAGAGAACTAAATCTGATACACCAAGGGAGAAGGTAAACATTGTGACTAATATGACTGAACCTACTAGCTTTATTGGAATGGTTGGTAATAATAATGTCAGATCTATTCTAGAATGGTGGTTAGGTTCGAGGGCAACTTGTCATGTTTGCACATACAAGAAACTTCTTACTAACGTGAATCAGGTACAAAAGACAGTTACATTGGTTGATGGAAAATGTGAGAAACCAAAAATTTAAATAAAATGTAATTCTATTAAATTTGTTTTATAATGAAATTTCGTTTCATTTCACGATCGATAGATTTTACGATTAAGTATACGTGCATTTCATGCAAATCGACGCGCGTACATTCACTAACGACAAATTATAACGAACGTGACATTTTAAAATTATAAGGCATTAATTGTAGTTATAATCGTATGAGTGCATTATTTTTACCCCGTCGGGGCGGGAAAACTTTTCGGCTTATGCATGAAACCAATGCATAACCATTAAATCTAATTAGTGGCTAAATAAATCAAGTTAAAAACTAATTAAATTCAAATTTTTAGCATATCCCTAAATGGCAAAAACAAGAAATTTTTTTTACCAATCTAAGTAAATTTTTTAAAAACTAATCAAATGGTCAAAAATAAATTGAGAGTTATATAAATATACCATTATAGAAAACCCTAGCCTCCACTTCAAAACATTTTCTCCAGCATATATTTCACAAAAATTAGATTTTTCATTTTAGAAAATCATTGAAGTTTTGGATTTTTATCCATTAAAGATTTAAAGAGGTACCCCATTGCTCTCTTATTTTTGCATTTATTGTCATTTCTGATTTTATCATTGTGTAAAATATTCTTTTCAGTATCATTTTCATGTATCACACGTGTGCATAACATTTGTAAATGGTGATTTATTAATTTTCAAAGTTTATTAAAAAGAAAAATAAAAATTCAAGAACATATTTGAAGAACTCAATAACCCTAATTGACTTTCTCTCGATTCAGCCGTGAAATCGCATCTAAAATGAAATCAAATTTTATAACTCTGTTCCTAATGTTGAGGGCTTCATTTTGCCTAAAAAATTTTCAGAAATGGTCAAGCATAGCATGTTTTCTTGTTTGACCAAAATTTCATAATACTCGAATATATTTTCTTCAATTTTCTTGTGATTTTGTTGTTAAAACTTGAAATTGATTGCATGTATGAGTTTTTGGAAGTCTCCAAAATTATTTTCATACTCGAATCGTCTAGATTGGTGAAGGAATGATGCTTTGAAGCTCGGCGGCGAGCTTCAAACTTCTGCTAGGGGGGTTTTTCGGTGAAGGCACGCGATCTGGGTGGGTATTTCCCTATGGGAATCTCCATGCCGAGGTCATTACCTCATTTCAGTGCGTATGTGTGTGAGTGCAGCTACTGCTGAGAGTCGCGACGTCCGTTTTGGCGAGAACGGCGCCGCCGACATGCCTCCCCTGACAGAAACCCTAGCTGCTACTGAGGAAGACGACGAGTCGGGTCGAACCGACCCATTTCAGACCCGGACCCGTGACCTGCAACCCGAATCCGACCCATAGTTGACACGGTCCGACCCATTGTTGACCTGGATTGGGCCTAATCCAAATTTAAAAATAAAATAAAATAAAAATAAAATACCTATACTTTTTAAATTATTCAATAAATGAGTTTTGAATAATTATTTTAACATGTAAATAAACTTTTACATGATTAAAATTTTTTATGATTTAAAATAAAATTAATTTATGATGTTAGAGTCTCTTAATTACCACAATTAAGTGGCAAATCATTAATTCATAAATGATTATTATTTAATTAAAACAATTAAATAATAATTAAGAAATAAACTCTAAAATTTTATTAAATGATTAAATAAATCATTTAAGCTAAGATTAATCGAGAAATAATTCGTGATTAATTAAATTAAGGAATCAAGACCAGTTATAATTTAATTGAAACAATTAAATAATAATTAATGAATAAATTTCACATGATCATTGAATGATCAATAAATCATGTAATTCAAAGGTAATTAAGAAATAAATTAATTAATTGATCAATAATTATTATTTAATTAACGAAATTAAATAATAATTTAAGAACAAATGTTCAATAATTGATAAAAGATCTATAAATCTTTTATGATTAAGATTTAATTAAGAATTGATTATTGTTTAATTAAAAAAATTAAACAATAATTAAGGAACAAATTTTAATAAATGTTAAATGATTAACAAAATCATTTAACAAATAAAATTAATTAATTAATCTAAGGCCTCCAATAATTAAATTTAAATTATCGAAAGCCTATGAGTGATGTGTTAACAAGTCCACAAATCTCTCGGACTCAAATTCGAATTTAACCGAATCCCAATTCAACGGAGGACTACTCAATTAGTCAATCATAGACTTGAGAATTTCATGAACACTCTGCATGTGCATCCTCATGTGTAATTAAGTTGAGATTTCTCATGTTATTGCATGTATATGTTTTACATAATTATTTCTACGCGAGTGTTAAATTTCACTAAGGACTTAAGGCAAGTATATATACTCTCTCTATTTTTCTTTCAATTAATGCGTATGATCATTCTTTCGATATACGTAATATCATTATGTCAATATTCATGATTTAATTTCTTCAAAGCTAAGTAACGTATGATCCCTTGATTCGATATACGTGAAGAATGTTGTACTAGAATCAAGTATCCTTGGGCGATTGTTGGCTATTCAAATTCGCTAACACGCTAAAGTAAATCCTACATGGATGTAGAAAAACTAATTTTTCACCCCATACGTGTAAAATATATCCGTGTTGGTAACTAAAGGCTAGTGGGATGCATCTGTCTGGCACCTCGGGCCTAGAATCTATAGGGGATGGAAACCGAGGCATCGGTAATCGAACCCTCGCAAATACAAGATTTCTGCATTGACTACGTATGTCATTATGATGAAGTCAGACGGTGGTCAGGCTGACCAACTGATATACTGTTTGATACGAAGTTCCTGAGGGCACGTGCACCAAACGGACATGGATATAAGGCGCATGTGAAATTATTCTTTATTCTTTTAAGTCAAGGGTTAAATTCCTCGTTATTACTCGGGGACCCTAGAATCCATTTTTCTCTAAGTTATTAAGAGAGGTTGACATCGTTTTCGTCAAACCTCGTAAACACTTAAACCCAATAAATTATCCCTTTTCAAGCTTAACCAATACTTGTTTATATACTTGTGAGCGTAAATCGCTCATATGGCTATTATCAAATGTTTTACAGGTTATGACGAGAAAGCTGAGCCGTCTACTAAAGGCAAAGAGAGAATGACATGACGAAAACTTCCTGATCGCCCCAAAATCCAGGGGTAGAGTGAAGCATGAGACAATTATATAATTATTTAGATTGTAAGGCTTGTGTGGGCCCTCACAGACTTCCGCTGTTAGACAATTATTTTTGGGTTATTGTAATAGAGATTACTATTCATTTCTCTAATTTAATGTTATGCATGCTTGGATGTTATTACTTTTTCTTTTGTCAAATATTGACGGTGCCCGAAGTCCAGCATGAGATTTTTGGGGCTGTCATAGGAAATTAGTGGATGTGCTATATAATGAGACAACTAGCTTGGCTCTTTCATCAGATAAGTGTTTAATTTTGAAAGATGTTAAGTTTGTGCCTGCATTAACTAAGAATTTAATTTCTATTAGTATGTTATGTGATGCTGGCATGTTTATAACTTTTGCTAGTGGTAGAGTAAATTTATCTGTTAACTCTTATTAGTTTGGATGTCCATATCTAGTGATGGCATGTTTAGGTTGAGTTTAGCAAATGACATGATTAATCAGGTTTTCACTAGTTTACTTGATCCTAAAACGTTGCATTATAGAATGAGACATGTTAATTATCACAAATTGGAATCTCTTGCTAAAACTCATAACTTGTCACTTAATAAATCTATAAAATTTGAAAGATGTGAGGTGTGTGCTCAAATTAAGATTATTGGAAAACCTTTTCATTTAGTTTTTAGGAGTACACAACTTTTTAAATTGATACATTTTAATGTTTATGATTTTCAAAAGTATGTTACACGTGGTGGTTAGAAGTATGTTGTCACTTTTATAGATGATTGCTTTAGATACTCTTTTATTTATTTGTTAAAGTTTAAAGATGAGGTCTTTGATAAATTTAAGGAGTTTAAAAGTAGAGTTGAGAATCAATTGAATCTTAAAATTAAAAAACTAAGATCAGATAAAGGAGGATAATATAGATTAGCTGAATTTAAGGAATTTTGTGCGTCAGTCTTGTATTCTAATCATATTCTAAATAAGTTACCTCACTTTAGTCTCTCTACAACTCCTCATGAAATATGGCATAAAAGACCATATAATTTTGAACATCTTAAGGCTATGGGGTTATATTACTTATGTTAGGATACCTGACCCTAAAAGACTAAAAGTAGAACCTATAACAACTATGTGTATTTTTCTAGGATGCGCAGAAGATAATGGAACTGATAGATTTTTGGACCTATCAACTAATTTAATAATAGAGTCTAGGGATGCTATATACTTTGAGGATAAGTTTCTTAGAGATAAAAATATTACCTTACCTAGAGAGATTGAATTAGTTGTAGATTCTGAAGGAATAAATGAACCAAACTTGACTAATTCAAATCCCACAAGTGCACCTGATTTTACTGATACTACTCCCACGAAGACGTCTAGGAGAGTATGTATGAGAGATAAAGTACCTATAGATTTTGGTGAGGACTTTGTGACCTAGCAATTAGAGAAAGATCCATCAAACTATAGTGTAACAATGAGATCTAAGGATTCTTTGTTATGGTTAGAAGCCATAAATGAAGAAATGAACTCTTTATTACAGAATAACACCTGGAAGTTAGTTGACCTGCCAAAGAGGGCTAAGGCAATAGGCTGTAAATATGTATTGAAGAAGAAAACTTAACCTTGACATATCGATAGCCAAGTATAAAGCATGTTTAGTAGCTAAGCGTTATACTCAGGTTAAGGGAGTCGATTATTTTGATGTCTATTCACCTGTCTATTATATTGCTACGATAAGGATTCTTCTTGTAATAGTCTCAATTGAAAAATATGTTGTGCATCGAATGGATGTAAAAATAGCATTTCTAAATGGTGATCTGAATGAAGAGATCTATATGGAACAACCTGAGGGGTTTGTAATGAAAGGATTTGAAAATAAAGTTTGTAAACTTATTAAATCCTTGTATGGACTAAAACAAGCACATAAATTATGGCATGAAAAGTTTGACATAACGGTAAAGCACTTAGGATTTGTTGCTAGTGATTGTGATAAGTGTCTTTATTTCCGTTATACGTCAAATAAGTTGTGATTATTTGTTTGTATGTCAATGATATGTTGATCTTAGGAAGAAATGACATTATATTAAATGATGTCAAAGTTACCTTATCGAAAGAGTTTGACATGAAAGATCTTGGTGTTGTTGATACTATCTTAGGTATTAGAGTGAGTTTTAGTGGGCAAGGTATTTACCTTAGTCAATCTTACTATATTAAAAATTTGCTAAGTAAATGGGGATACAGTGAATGCGAAGTGATTGAGACACCTTTTGATTTTAATAAACTATTAAAGCCTAATGAGGGCGAGACTGTTAGACAATTGGAGTATTCTCAATTAGTCGGTAGTCTCAATGTATGCAATGACTTGCACTAAGCCTGACATAACTTTTGTTGTCAGCATGTTAAATAGATACACTTGTAATCCTGGAATTGAATAGTGGAATGTCTTAGATAGATTGATGAGATACCTTAAGAGTACTCACGATTATGCTTTGTGTTATAGAGGTTATCCTCTTACGTTGAAAGTTTTTTTGATGCCTCTTGGTGCCAAGACGTGGGTGATGCTAGATTTACCAGTGGTTATTTGTTTACACTAGGTGGTGCAGCAGTTGCGTGAAAATCTAAAAGACAAACTAATATTAGTTTGTCATCTATGGAGATAGAACTTTATGCATTAGTTTCAGCTGCAGATGAAGCATAGTGGATGAAGGATTTGTTAACAGATATTCCAATGAAAAAGTTAAAAGTCAATTCTTTGTCAATTTTTTGTGATAATCAGGCTATACAAAGAATTGCAATGAACACTCTTTTTAATCCTAAATGAAGGATATTGAGGCTTAAACAAGCTAGATTATGTTATTTCATTGATCGTGGGATCATCACTGTTGTTGATGTGAGATCTAGTAACAATGTAGCGAATGCTCTTACAAAGGGCTTACGGAGGGATCATGCTTATAATATTGTGATTCAGATGAGATTAAGAGCTATGAAAAAGAGTCTTATGAGAGATAATTGACCTTTTATAATTGTAATTCCAATTTATGTAAGCATGTTATTTGATATGTCTTGATGTTTTGATTTTTTTATATCATTTCAAATTTGATGGTACACCTTTCATGACTTGTTGTGTCATTCCAAATTTGATGATACATCATACTAAAATTATGTTAGGCATGAAATTATAACATTCCAAAATAAGACATGTGTGGTTCTTATCTTTAAATAAGAGAAACCATAATGAAACAAGTTCTATGTGTTGGAAACTTGTTGCTGATGGTTAATAGTTTTATTATGTGATTGGTACTAAGTTCTTTAATATTTAACTAGATACTTTTACATTAAATTATTTTTGTTGTGGTACTATGTTTCGTGTATTTGAACTAGATATTTGCATCATCTTTGTGATTTGTATTATGTTTATTTTTTGTTGAACTAGATACTTATACTAATTGTCAAAACAGATTTGAATTCATTTTGAGAAGTGTCTCATGTGAAATTTTTTGTGTTAAATTGTCAATTATAGAAAATGATGGAACTGAAGGAGATCTAGTGGATTTCTCTATATAGGATGATGATCTACTAAACGAGTAGAATCTGTTGGCGTAACTGAATCTCTGAGTCCTATCATTGTTCTGTTTATTTTATTTGGATAATATTTTCCTACGTGGTGACTTATTCATTTGTTGAATTTGTTTTTGTTTCAAAACATAAATACTTGGATTTGGTTTGATTCGGACATGTATGAATAATTTTATTTGAATTTGGTTTCATGTTATTTTGGTATTGTGTGTTCATATATGATTCGTTATTATTATCTTATATTTAGAACATAGGAGGAGATTGTTGGATAATATGTTCAAAATATATTAATAATAATAATTTGATAAATATTAATTATACTTTATTAATTAATATTATATGTGGACAAAAAACTGAAAGTGTCGGGGGGATAACAAACTTGATACTCCAAACTCAGTATGTATATATATCCTTCTGGAAACAACAAAATTAGTATTTCAAACTTGATACCTAGTGTAATGCTTTAAACAAATGCAAAATATACTTTACATCCTCTATAATTATTTATTTAATTATTATTCTTGTCTCGTGATCTAACAAGTATTTCTATGTAGTTTTAAAGAAAACTGTTAGAGTTAATTGATGATAATAATGTTTAGATAATAAATTGTGCATCTGTAAATACTTAAGGTACTTTATAAACCTTAATATCAGCACAAGTTTTGCATCCACTGATGATAAACTTATTCATTAGGGGATGGGCAAACTCTTCACAAGACAAGTCGTAAAATGGATCATCTAAAGGACTTGACAAAGTGAAGAGGGATGTCTGTTGTTACTCTAAAAAGATTAAAGTATTCCGCACATCAGATATTCCAAACAAAGCTTCAATGGTTAAGAATCATCAGGGGAACCCATCAGTGGATGACTGAGGCAGACCAACCCATCAGGGGAACGCGTCAAGGTATGGCAGTGGCTAGCCAAACTCATCAGGGTGAACGCGACAGGGCATGAACAAGACATTTCATCTGTCAGGGTAAAACTTCAGGGTATGACAGTGTCAGACTAACCTATCAGGGTAACCCGTCAGGGGGAAAGCTCAACACTGCATCAGTGGAAGCCATCAGTGCATGTCTTAAGTCATAACATCAGTGGATCAAAGAAGTACTGAGTAAAACTCAAGTGAAGGTTGAAGCCCTGATCCAGTCTTTAACAAGACTTGTCATCAGGGGATTCAGAAGCACTGATCAAGTTCATCAGGGCTTGTCGTCAGTGGATGGTTATGACAGCATGCACCTGTCATCAGGACTTACACTCAAATCAACGAACCTTGTTATAGAAGCAAGAGATATTAACTGGAAAGATATCTCTTGAAGTTTGTTATGGTCCAATGAGAACTATCGAACATTAAATGCACGCAGATCAGGAGAAGAAAAAGAAGCAATACAAAGAAGCAGCAGTCTGTCACAAATTTAAGGACAATGATGTGACATATATGCGGCTGAGTTGAGAAAAGTAGCATGTGGGTTCAACCTCTGATTTCTATATATGCAAATGAGTTCTCATTACACAAAGAGAGAGATCAATCCAACAGATCAACAAACAAAGAAATACACAAATCACTAGAGCAGCTTTGTAATATATCTTGAGAGAAATATTTCAAAGAAAGATTAGAAGCTAGTGAGTGTGAATTTGAAGCTGTAATTTTATTACAGATCTTGTAGCTGTTTAATCACATTTGTGATTATACAGATTTTCAGAAAAACATCAAGTTTTAATATAACTATTTTAACTTGAATCTGTGTGTTCATATTTTATAGTTTTTCTGTTCATTGTAGCTGTTTCCTATCAGGGCCATATGAAGTTTAAAAAGAGCAAAAAGTTTATAATGTTTGTATTCATCCTACCTTCTACAAATACTTGAGCTTATATTGTTCTAACAAAAACTCATCATACCGAATGACAAAAATATTGTCCAATTTTTGTTTTCAGATCATATAGTTAGAGTTATTCAAGATTTAGTACAATTATTCTCATTCGGAAACTATTTGAAGTCCAATTAAACAATAAATTGTAATTTTGTCTAACATATTACAGTTTATTACTACGTAATTTTGTAAAACATAATATTACTATTAATTTACGATAAAATAAATATATAAAATACATGCATGTGTTGTATTCATGCGGGAGGAAGTACAAGAAAAAACTATGGGGTGACTCAGAAATTTTTTTAATCCCCACTCCCCCTTTGACAAAGAATCCAGCGCTGCCACAACCACTACCACTGCATCATCCGGTATCCACCTACTTCTACGTGTGGCTAGTGTGTCATGAACTTCATGACACCATTGCAGTATTCATTTCCACCACCATCCACTTTATTTGCAGGAAGAAAAAGGTTTCCATGCTACGAACCCTAGTTGATCCAGCCGTGGACTCTGTGAATGTCCAAGTTTTTGTTCACCGGAAGGAGAAAGGCGACAACGGATTGAATGTTGTGGTAAGTGAAGATAGGCGTGTTGTTGTTTGATTTATCGCGGATGAATGTCCGAGATCTGATATTATTTGGTTGTCTAGCCAAGTGAACACGTACAAGTATCATATTATAAATAATGGTTTAGTAAGATTGTTTACGAGTCCGAATCAAGTTGCTAGGGTTCCAGAGGATGTTGGTAGGGGAGAGCATGGTTCAGTTTGGAGCACAAATTGCCACCGTAACCAATAAAATGCGAGTGCGATTTCAGTTTTAAATGATGCAGTTTTGATTTTAAAACCACTTATAATATTGCAAGTGTTTATAATTATACAAAAAAAATTCAATTTTAAAAAATTTGCTAACAAATTTTAAAGTAATTGACTTGATATAGAATTTGAAATATCACATTATTGAATTTTCACTTAGAGGATTATTTGTTAGCAATGATAATTAAGATCATCAAGATTACTTTCAATTAAATTAATATTCATATAATATGAATTATGTATAAATAATTGTCATAAGTGTATACTTATACCAACAAATAATATAAATATATATACATATACATAATGTATTTATGTATATATAGAAATGTATACATATATGTATATATGTAAAATAATAACATATTAATATATTAAACATATAAAGTTAAATATTGTTGCGGTTTCGGTGTGGCGAGAGTGTAAACTCGAAACCAATATACTTGCAATTTCGAAGATTAAAATCACCATTGCCATCATTGGTGCAGTTTTATCGGTTTTTGGTGCGGTTTCGATTCTGAACTCAATTTTATGCCCTCCCCTAGATGTTGGTGATGATGAGGGAACAGTGAAAATAAGGTTTCCTGCTGAGAGATGAAAAAGAGGAATAATTTGATTAGAAGGAAAGTGGTCAAAAGTAATCAAAACAATTTAAATGAAGGACATGGTCATGCTAGGGTTTTGGAAAATAATTGTGCAATAAACTGCGTTAGGGACTGTCTATCGGAATAAATACTAAGACGTCTGAAAAAACCAAAAAAGCGCTTAAAACCAAAAGAAAGGCTTAAAATAATGTTGTAGAGGAGATGGAAAAAGGTGATCAACTCATAATCGAGAAGAAAGTTCACAATAATACGGTATGAGAAGAAAGTTTACAATGATACGGATTTGATGTCCTCCCATTCGAAAAATAACGTGGATGAGGAGATGGAGAAGGTTTCACAATCAATAGTGTTTGTTGATGATGGCAAGAGAAAAAATTTGTGTGAAGATGAAAATGAGGGTGGTTATGGTTCCGATAATAAAGACTTCTTAGTTTGTGATGAAAATGATCACAATGATCGGGAATTGATTGGAGATAATATATGACATATACATTAGAGATAACAATGAAATTGATAAGAATACTAACTTTTATGTTATTAATTTAATATTGTCCTAAACTAATTGACAGCTATATAGCTTAATGGCGTCTCGATCCAGATTTTTTTTCTTTTACTTCTTGGGTTCGATCAAGATATCAAATTGTTGCTACTTACAAATGTTACTGACGATGTTCCCGCACTTGAGGGTTGATTATCTTTTTTATTCATGGTTTTTTCTTTATTTTTAACGTCCTATGCTCCTTCTGCGGTTTTTAGTCTTCTTCACCGGACGATTTTTTTTAAGGCATAAAAACATTTTTTTCATTATTGTGTTCAAGATGAACATTTTTTTTTTTCAGATGTTCATCTTAAGGGAAATATTAGATAATAGTTATCAATTCGTTTATGTTAGTATTAAGTTACTAAGATAAGAGTTATTATCATTATCAATATCATTAATGTTATCTCTTCTGTTTGCCTATGTATATAGACATCTTTTTGCTTATAATCTTTGAGATGAAATTAATGATATTCTTTATGTGTTTACCACATTAAAATACTCTCTCTATATTTATATTTTAATAACATGTACATGTACGTAGCAGCAATATATGGATTATGCATAAGGTATACATTTTAATGAGTTTTTATGAGTTTTAATGAAAAATAATAATATTTATGAGTATAATTTATTTTTATTATATTTTTTCATTATTTAGTAATCAATTGTTCTGATCTTTTTCAGCTGAATGCTGTTAGCAAGGTAAAGTACAAGTTACATGTGTTGCAAACGTTATGTTCGAGTATATGCATGCTCTTAAACACTTTAGCATTTGATTCAATGTAGAAACAGTCAATGTGTTAATTACTTCTCTTCTGCTATTAAAATTGTTTAATTGTTGGTACTGGCAGTCTAACACACTGCTGGTAGTAGAAAATCTTCTCTTTCTGTAGCCAACATTCTCCATCTTCTCTCTCAAAAACTCTAGATCCGAGCTGCTCTCATCGTGTGGGGGTTCTCCCTGATAGGGAGTGATAGGGTCCGACTATAATCTAGAGGGGCTGGATAGATTATAACAGATAATGACAATTTAAAATTTATTTTATCACGTAGTTGTATACCTTTTAATATTTACCAAGTCTTTACTTAGTCCAGTCCGTATTCAAGAATAATAAATGAGTGCAGTAAAAGTAAAGAACACAAAGTATTTATATTGGTTCGCGATATATCACCTAGATATACCCCTACTCCAGTTCTCAGACTTTTCTCCGAACATGATAGTCTATCTTATGTACTAAAAACAATTCCCTCCTTATACAGGTGGAGAAACTTTTACAAATTTTTTGCACAAAAGAAAATACAATCACAACTATTTGCCTTGGAATACTACTACTTGCAACTTTCTCAGAATACGTTGTTTCTCACAACCGATATGAACTTCTTCACCTTTGATCTTGACACCTGCAAAGCGTTAGTACTCTCACAAGCTTAATTTCTAGAATTCACAACCCCCGACAATTCTAAGATTGAGCTACTTACTAATACACTATCTCACACAAGGCTAAAGAAAACTACTCTTGTAAATACCTAGTCAACAAGTATAAACAATTATATGTACTACACAAGTAACTATACAAGTATGGCACACAAGAATGACAACAACAAAAATATAGACAATAATAAGGACAAGTTGCAAGTATAAATACTGACTAGCACTATAAGTAATAATACTTGTTATTAGACGTTAAGGACTTATCTCAGTATGGACCGTGAAAGATAGAGTCCTTATTGAACTGTAATAGACAAATGGAACTAAACTGAGTTCTCGGATTAGGTACAAGACCAAGTCCTAGAAGATGAGTTTACGTTCTTGTCATTTTATTAGGTTCAATGAATTTGTCCACATGCCGAGGTGACTCGGGTATCTTAGGGATAGATAAACACCTGGGCCTAGAGATCAAATTTATAGTCGAAGCCTTGGATCGACAAGTTTAAGGCAAAGCCTATTCAGACACGTGATGTATAACACAAGTTCTAGGATTAGGTATAAAACCAACACCTAGAAAATCGAGTATACTGACGTGGTGTAACTTCAACTTGTCCATGGGCTGAAATATAAACGAGCTCAGAGGGATAGATGGTAATGCTAGGGCCTAGATAATAGAGTACACCAATTACCGTGTGTTTTGACAAATTTTATTGTTAGTAGAAAGATATAGCAATATAAGCACAATATATTAATTGTGTGTGAAAGTGTGCAATAATATAGACACTTAATATAAAAACAGAAGCAATAAGAATAAGAAGCTTCGTATGAGCTTGTGGAAGCCGAAGCAAGCAAGGTGGCCGGAGGGATGGCCGGAGAACATCACAGAAAAATTGTTGTAGTTTGGTCGAAATTTGGCAGGAGCAATTTTATGTATGATCGGCGTTCTCTCCCTCTTTTGTATATGCATAAATATATGTAACTCTCTTGTTTTCCAAGAACCTCACTAGATGAGTATATCAATAGATGATTTGGGAGGTTTGAAGGTTTATAATTCTAGGAGATGATGAAGGATAAGAATGGCTAGAGTGTATATAGATGGAGAGAGTTTAGAGAGATTGTATATGCTTGGCTTGAAGAAGATATGAAGGAATGGATGAGTATTTATAGGGAGAGAGAGGGCTGCACTTATGGCTCCAAGACCCTCACATTTTCAAAATGGACCCTCCCTTTGTATTGACGGATCACATATTTGGAGGTGTGATACTTCTGATCTTGTCCTTCCATTTGATGCTTGTGTGTTAGTAATCCATGTGTACAAGCTTATAGAGCTTTGATCGGTTCCCACATTGTCAATGCTGTCCATTGCATGACTTTGTTTGTTTAGGAGTTTGTGTGCTTTCCATGCTGCTGTTTCTTGAGCACGAGCATGAACTTGGCTGTCCATGGGAGTTTGTGTGATTTTGAGTTGCCCATTCCATGTCTCTTCTTTTTGAAGTGCAGCGTTCCCTCTTGTCCTTTTCTTCAATTTGCGTTGCGTTGCTTTGCTTTTCATTTTCTAGGAGTTTGATTCACATCGCTTGTATGCATGGGACTTTGTTTGAATTCTTTGTATTGCTTAGGAGTTTGAGAGGCACACACAGATTCATTTCTCCCGTTGCCAGCATTTGTTCCAGCTGGGTATTTGTTTTGCATGGGCTTGGAATTGAGTAATGTCTTACAACTTTTAATCTTATAGAGTATGTCTTTGCACGGGAGTTTGTGGCCTTTTATTTCTATAGCTGGCGATCCGGCCTATTGATGTGCTGTCCATTTTGAAAATTTTTGAGCTGGAATCCCTTGGAGTTTGTTTGCACATGGGCTGCTTTTCTTCATGTTGCATTGCCCATTGCCTAGATATTGACCAATGTCTTGCTTCATTTTACTGCCCGTTATCAACCTGTCCTTATTCTGCATTCTTTTGCTTTGTATGTCTAGGACTTTGTATCATCATGCTTTGGAGCTCTGCAAGCTATCCATTTTTCTTGATGCCAAACACATAGGGCTTTGAGCAATGCTTTGCTCCCATTACTTCCATCCGTTGTGTACACTTTTCAATCTTATGTGTGGGAATTTGTAGATTTTTTTTACTCATGCACTATCATGATGGCCTCTGTTGTCCTTTTCCATGTTGTGCATTTCCTTGGAGTTTATGAAGTTTCTGATCATTTACTTCTAAGCAACATAACCGTTACGAGTATATATATGTGTGAAGTGGCCGGCCATGATGTATGGGAGTTTGTACATTTCTTGACCCTCTAATCTTTCTAGAGGCTAGCTTGATAAATGTAGGACTTTTGAATAATTTACCTTATCAATTCTGCTAATTGCATGGATAGCAATTTGACTACCCATAATCATTCAGCAATTTTTGCGACGTAAGAGAGGGAAATGAGAGAGAAAATTTGTGTCTATTTTTAATTTTATTTCTTTGCATGTATAGGAATTTGAAGAATTAAATCCACGCAAGTTGCAATTCTAATTAAGCACATAGACAATTTCAAATACTCATTACTATCTCAGTCTTAAAAGAAACGAAAGTAAAATGTTAGAAACTTGTAAGATTAAAAACTGAAGTGTAATTTGCTCCTCAAGTGTAACGTGGCAAATTACTTTTATAGCGGAGAGAGTGAATCTGATATTTTTTAATTTTTGGAATAGAGAGTAAAATTGATCATTTTTTTGGAGAGGAGGAAGACAAAATTAATTACTTTGAAACTGAGTGTTTATACATATACTAAATTACTTTTGATCAAGCACTTGAAAATATTTTGTTGGTTGCAATGAACTAATACGATTTAAATATGGGTCACAAGGATGATAGTTTATTGGATAATCAACCAAATCATATATTTTTTTACATATACAATACGAATAAATTCATAGCGCTAGACATGATTGAATAGAGCAATCCAAGGTATGATATTTAAATTCTGAGTGACGCACAGAAAGTGATTCTTAATGCAGTTGGATTTCATGCATTTACATACAGATGTATATATCCAAGACATTATGCATCTTTAGTTACTGCATTAGTGAAAAGATGGAGATCATCCACGAACACGTTTCATTTAAATAGTGGTGAGATCACAATCGCATTGGAAGATATCCACTATACCCATTAACGAAAAACCCCTGATTTGTGGTGTTTTAACCAGAAAAAAGAAAGAAGATTGGTCAAAGACTGTTTTGGTGAACGGTTTTATAATAACTACTATAAGGAAGCAAATCACGGTGGTGGTATCCATTTGACGTGGCTCATATAGTGCTTTTGTGAATTGCTTGAGGATCCACCCGATTAACTATATAGTTATCTACACAAGAGTCTACATATTGTGATTATGTGATGTGATATTGTTTCAACACTAAAACCAAAGACGTATGTCTAGTTATGTATGATAATTTCATTGTTTTTTTGTTATTGCAATTAGTTGTTATCATTACTTGATATTAATTTGGTTACTAAATTGTTTTAATTAATTTGTTAGGTACATGCTGTTTGTTAAAAACATCGAAGGTAGAGTGAACTACGTTCAGGATTCTGCAGTCCTAGCAGTCATTTATTGAGCATTCCATGATGCATCCCACTACATGACTGTGCTCCAGACTTGGGTATACGACAAATTAAGGATAGAGCATCCATTTCCTCATCCTGATTCTGACTTGTGGTGGCCACATGTGTTAGCATATGCATACATTAAGCAATCTGCCCATAAGGAGAGGTGAGCATATCCACACCACAACATGCTGACATACCGATTTGAGTTTGAAAATCAACAGTGAGATAAATTCATCTGGAAGCTATATAAAAAGATACAAAAGGGTGATGATGACGACGAGAATGCTAAATGGCATGACTGTTTGCAAACAGTTGAATCCCATTTATACATTTCGGTTATATCGAGTATCAGATGTCTAACATAGTCCTTATGCAATTGTGTCATTATTAACGACTTTTTGACCCCTTGTTGATCACCCTTAGCTAAGATTGAATCGGGCAGAAAAAGAAAACAGATTTGATGTCATCGATTATGAAACATTCGGTATATATATGTGGAATGACTTCCAAGAGAATCTTGTGGGTTTGTTGGTATCACAAAATACCAACTGCAACAAACTCGACGTGGACATGTACTACTTGTGGTACAACAAAGTGACATAGAAACGAATTGTAAAACCGGACGTCACTGATATCCGTTACAGAAATCGTGTTATTGTTGATCAAGTGCATGTAATAAATGTGGTACGTAAAGTTAATTATAATCATCATATTGCATTACATCTATTTTTCTTATACTATTAACATGTAGTTTTATCTTTTTATTGTGTAGTTGAAAAAGGTCATTGGGATGTTGCAACAATAGTCGAATAAACCTCCTGAGATTGAACAACAATATCGAGCATTGTGGTGGCCTGCAAGACATGTGGATCCTGAGATGGCTTTTCCGCCTTCTAACGTCGTGATATTACCCATGAAAACACACCAACCTTTTACCATTTTAAACTAGAAAAATAAGTCCTCCGCTAGAGTTAGTGGCTTTTCTGCTAGTATGACTAGCTGAAAGGTCAAATGTATTTTTTTAAGTCTTTGACATTGATCCTCCCATTACACTATCCCAAACATTTTAACATTTTAATAGCAATCACAATTAATATAATTTAAAAGCCAAACAATCACACTTCTTTTTCATCATCGTCTAAATCTAAAGTGCTATGTTGAGACATTTGTGCATACAACTTCATTACTTTATCATGATTTCTCTTATAATGATCAGTGTATTCTTCACATATAGCACATTTTCGCAGTCTTTTTGCAGATTGACTTTGTTCAATTTCACTTTTCAATCTTGTGGCCTTCTTATATCCCTTAGTTTATGAATGAAGCGATGGAAATAACTCATCTTGTTTGTCATCATCACCACCTTCCACATTCTCCTCCTAAAATCCACTTCCACTTTCAACTGTGTCATTTTCTTCAATCAATTTTGACTTACTTATCCATGTGTTCTCTTTAATAGCAGTTTCAAGACCATGCATGTAAGATGATTGCGATATTGAACCAATTGTTGTAATTTGTTGGTAAACCTTGTTCAAATGATTATAGCGCATTGTACAAATTTCACCGACATCAAAATTTGATTCAACATTCACTTGATTTATGTAAACAAGATCACCTTGATTTTTTTTTTGCATTTATTGCCCACCTAGCACAAATCAAAGACATTGGAATCTCGTTTATGCTCTTGAAGGTCATATACCTCAAAATATGTTTGCAAATCATGTTGTTATGCTCAAAGTGTTGACATATGTATGTCACATTGTTGGAGTCTCCGTGTTTATGGTACCTCCTCGTTAAACATTGTATATATTCCTTTGTACCAATAACCCCAAAATTTTGGATTTTACGACATGTCAACTTTTGACCATTATAGAACTCTTTGGAAAAATCCTTAAAAATATTGTTCGTATATATGAGTGTCACATTCTTTTCCAATAGAGTTTTGTTGCGCAAATTTCTTGTCTTGTACTTCGTAACAAAATCTTGTTTTCTATCGTTCAAGTATTGTTTCTCAATTTATATCTGTGAGTTAGTCAGAAAAACCTTCAAACCAATACAATTATTTACGTATTGATCAAAAAAACTTGTTCATTGATTCACTCCTCCCGGTTGTAGTCATTTCTGCGGCAAAATATGACTTTGAGTATGGTCCAATCCACTTGTCATTTATATTATACAAAGGTAATTACATCTCCAAAATTTCTATAACAAATAAGTAATCGAGATTCCAACCCACATGATACATGTAATGCGATTTTTTTCGTCAACGTTTATATTGTAGAAGAAATTTCCAACACTTGTTAACTTAAGTCTCTTTAAAATCGTCAAAACTTCTTGTGCATCATTTGAATCAAATGTGTCATGTTCAAAGTTGCGTATAACATTTCGAATATCATCGACGGTGAATTTAACATTTAATCTTATACCACTCATTGTACTTCACACATTTATAATCAAATTCGGTTTGATCTTTGATAGATAGAGTAGATTAATTAACTTTGTATCGGCAATAGTTATATTCTTCTGTGTTGCCATGAAATCAATTTTATTAGGTGTTACTACTGAATGATTATGATTCAATTCTAGTTTTATAACACGCCAAGTATTATTCTGCACATTATTAACAACAAACATTCTGGCTTTGCGCATTGTGCGCGTATTATGGTTTATCATCATTTTCATTATCAAACAAAACCTTTTTAAGAATAGGTTTACCTGATTTTTTACATGCATATACCCTTTGAGATAATTGATTTGAGACTGGATGTTTCCTACTCGTTAAAATTTTAACTTCCAATCCACTTTTATGAGGCACTATAAAAAAGGCACTTTATAATATTAAGAATAGATGCAAACCCCCACACCTCCTTAAGATCATATTGTCATACTCTCCCAAAAAGGAAAGACCAGACCCATATGCATTATAGAATTTCTGAGTTGTAAATATACTTGTAAATATTTGACCCATATACGGAGGAGTAACATCATTACTGTCTAAATTTGTTTTTTCCTTGTCATCCAAATTATTTTCTTGTTCGAAATTATTTTCATCATCAAAATGATGTTCTTTGTTATCAACATTCATACTTATATCTGAATCTGAATTATCAAAAAATATATCGGCATCATATATTGTATCGTTATCACTCATTTTAAAATTAAAAAGGTGAAGAGTAGAGAAACTTGTGAAAATGTCAACCTTAGATATACTGATTTGATGATCTGTAAAAGAGAAATTCTTTTTAATAAATGAATTAGATTAAAAAAAATTGTTTATAAAACGATAGAACGAAAAAGGAAACTTACATGAGACGGAATAATAATATTATTATTATTATTATCTTACCTAAGGTTTTTAGCATAATATATGTCAAACAAATGGAGATAGCATAACAAGGAAATGTATTTAAAAAAATGCAAAACTTCCTTTAGTAACATTGGTAGAAATGTCATATTTTTTATTTTTTTTGTTATTTAATCTCTACTGTTGGATTATCCAATCAACGATTTGAAATGTGTTAAGTACGAATGTTGTAGTAATTAACATTAATTATGAATTGATCACGTACAAATATATGTATGTGTGTTGTTACTCTTAAATATGAGTCCATAAGAACGCGTAATGCAAAAGTAAAAATGTGCAAGGAGGTGTATTAACCAATATGTAGTTGTAAAGAGAAAGAACTAAAACTAATCAAAGTAAAAGAGAAAAAATATAAAAATCATATAAATCTAATCCTAATAAAAAGAAAAATAAAGAACGACAAATTATAAATCTCAGTATTATAATGAACCTTTAGAATAATAAGAAGAATCTGAGAATTTGATTAATAAAAAAAAAAGAAGCTTGTAAAAAAGCTAACACAAACGAAACAGAAAATGTGACAGAAATTTTCTGTAAAATAAAACAAGCTCGGATTGACTTATAAAATTGATAAGACTTCGGGAAATAACATCAAATAACTCCAATTTAAATTTTCTATGTTTTGGACAAGAGATGAATTTATTAAAAATCCAAGAATCTCATAAACGAGGGAAATTATAACTTGAGTTTCAAAACTCAAAAAATTATGAAATTTGGTAGAAAAATCAAAATTATTATTATGAAGCTATAGGAAAAGTTTCAAGATTTTGGACTTATAATGAAGAAGGTATTCACAGTCAAAGACAATTTGACGTTTAAAAGAAAATAACATAACTTAAGCTTCATAACTCCGATTGAAATGAAATCAGTGCTTAAATTTTTCTAAATTCATAAAGTTTCAGAAGAAACTTTTTGATGATTTACAAAAGAGATGTTCTGTAAAAACTGACTCAGTCAATTATTA
Organism: Centella asiatica; assembly: GCA_014636745.2. Lineage (NCBI taxonomy): Eukaryota > Viridiplantae > Streptophyta > Magnoliopsida > Apiales > Apiaceae > Centella > Centella asiatica. The sequence goes on along the minus strand of CM025784.1, from coordinate 31,595,187 downwards.
AATAAAATTAAATGCTTAAGTTAAACACATTTAAAGAGTAGCTAATAATATCAAGTATTAATAATAAGATCAAACTTTATAAAGAAATGAAAATAAAATTTAAGTGTGATCATTAATTGCATATTAACGAGACACGTGTCGAACACACATGAAGCGTAGGACGCATGCTATTTGTTCTTGGTAGTTTGCACGAGGATTAACGCAAGTTCCCCTAACCTTTACTTTTGTGTGCAAATTTCTGTCCATTAAGTCATTTTTTTAAGTGCAAGTTCTCATGTCTTGTATGCTGTTATGCGTGTGTCATAGTGTATGTCTTATGAGTCAATTATTTGATAATTATTATGGTGCACTTGATATTATGTTTTGATTTGATAAATAATGTTTTCGTTTATTATATTTCAATTTAGTATGTGTTATAATTGTTAAGATAATAAACGTCCCTAAAATAATGAATACATACTATATGAATTGAAGTATGTGACTTGTAACATCAGATCATATAGTTTACAAAATGTATCACTATTCTTAAACATCCTTAGTCAAGTATTATTATTAGTGGGATAACAATAATACATTGAAACTAGTATGTAGATTGACCGATGACCAAATCTCATTGGTTATAGATATGTGAGATATTAAGTCAACACATAAGTACATGTTAAAGAACAATGTACTGGATTAACCCACCATGAGAATTCTACATGTATATGAAGTGTCATAAGATATTCTCATAGTGACAATGATATAATGATTTTTCGACCTGAAGTCATTACTTAGGGGAATCATTTAGTTTGATATCACCAAAAGTCTTTAACAAGATGAATCATAAATGTGATTATTGGCTATATTATGAGTCGTGTGAGGAAGTGAATGACCTAGAATGGATTTGACCCTCCTATATATATTATGAGTGATATTCATGGGTCTCTTAATTGAGTAAAACTATGAAATTCATGGACATGCTCAATAGTGATTTGTCACTTATAACTTACTTATCGATCAAGAAAATAAAGATTAAATTATAAAGAGAATGATACACAAAATGTCTTAAGTTTAATTTATGATATCAAGGACAAAAAAGATTATATTACATTGAAACATTAGTCACAAGAAAATGTTACGTTGAATCACCAACCTTATTATTAATTAGTAACAGTGATGTATTACTAGATGTCGCTTATTGTTTATAATTTTATAATATGATTTTAAAATTATTGCCAACGTAATAATAACCTATATGGTTGCATGCTAAGAGCATAATTAAAAGGAGAATTAATTCGAATATTATATTTTAATTAAGTAAATATGATTGGTTAATTTAAATTCATAATTAAGAATTAATATTACTTTAATATAAATTAACTAAGTAGTTGACTTAGTCAATTATATTAAAATACATAAGTCGGATCTCTATCTTTAAAGATATATATGATATATCATGCTTTCTTTATTAAAGATAATTGGCTAAAGGCAGTTAGCTAAAGGCGGCTAACAACATATACACACACACACACACACACGATATATCATGTCTCATTTTCTATGTGTGAATACAAACACTAAGGTGCTTAATAGCAGAATCAAAAATAAAACAAAGCACTACTAGCTTAGAGAGAGAAGTCATAGCAGGAGAGAAAGAGATTATGTGAGACTGTTTTTCGTCTTACTTTTGGCTAGTACCAGAAAAGGGAAGTTTTTCACCTCTTTGTTTAGACAGTACTCTCGTGTGGATTTCATAGAGGCTCGGGTCTGTTGAATCGTACTTACAGTTCATCACCATTTCCATTGGAGTTCAGAATCTCCAGTTTGAACTGGTAAACCTCCTTAACAAATATATATTTTCTGTTTCACATGGATCCTTTTTGGGGTTTCAACTTGTTTTAATTCAGTTTTCCGTTGTGTTACCGTGTGTGAATACCCTACAATGTGCACATATCTTTAGTTCTTATTTTAAATGAAGGATTCTTATATCCTATTCTTGTAGTACAAGTACTTTTGTTTCTTATCGAAACAAATCTTTCTTGTTTTGTTCGTGAGATCATTAATAACTCTATAATTGGTGTAATGAGAATTCGGGAGACCTTTCCCCACTTGAATGACCACATTCATTGTTGATAGACTTCTTTCAATAGGTTTTATCAATCTTATTATTGCCCTTTGATTCGATGATTCCCGATAAGTACCCTTATTGATTGTTCTTTCAAAGAAAGGTTATGACTAAGCGAACAACTCTTGAAATATAAAAGGTTTATTATTGTGATTGCAGGAACATGCAGTCAAGGAGAAGGTTACATATACTGTAGAGCACTATGTGAGTCTGATCACCCCCTAGTACCACCATGTCAGATATGACGATTAGATTAGTTCGATGACCTTGACATGAGATTGGTCCTTGTTCAATAATTTGCTTGGTATATCCATCCTTTGTGATGTATCGTATCATTTGCTTACTCTATCATTATTATAGTTGTCATTTTATTGTATTTGCTGAGCGTTGCCGCTCATGTTTATTGTTGACCTTTTCTTACAGCCAAGCATGAACAAAGAATTATTATGAGACATGAAACTCAACATGTGAGTCGAAATAGGATCGTTCGCCAGTTCGAGTTGTTCATAGGACTGAGAGAAATGGTAGGAGAAGACCAATATTTCACCATAACCTCCGTTGGATATATCATATGTATTAATTATTAGTAATCTAGCTGTTGTGTTAGGTTTTGATGTAAGATGACTGAGAAATGTGTGTGGACCCATTTGTTATATTTTTTTTCCCTCTACTTATGTACTTGGGACAAGTTGTACTCACAATGTTATATATTATATTGTTGCGCGTGTGTTTTGTGTGGCGACCAATGCCATATATTGTAATGGTATATGGGTTTAGGATGCCACATCTTCAATACTTTTTTGTAACCTTACTATTTTTAAATTCACAAAATTTATAAAATTACTAATATCACAACTACTCAAAATTACTGAAATTGTTATTGTGAAATTACTCAATTTACTATTATAAAATATATAGTTGGTCAACTAATGAGGGATACACGAAAATACGAATATAGGAAATTACAATATTTGTTTGACCGAAACGAAATTTTTTTCCAGTTACACTAGGGTTTCTTTCTTCAAAAATTAAAAAATTAAAAAAAATAAATAATATTTACTTTTTGTATTTAGACTTACTTTAAGAAGTTAATTAATTTCAAAATTCAAAAAAAAAATACTCAAATAGTGTGGTTTTACTAAAAAATAACTTTTAACTCATAAGAAGTATAAAACGAACAGACTCTCACTCCGTAAATGTGATAGCAATATTCGTATTTGAAGCTATATTTCCAAGCTCGTCTATTTGGACCCGAAAAAATAAAGTTTGAGAAGAAAGTTTAACAATAATTGATGGAAAAAAAAAACGTAAACTGTTATTGAATAATATTTGACACATCAATTACAGATTGTACGGACCACTTACGAAAATATTAAAAATTCATATAGAACTTTCAATATCCTTGAATAAAATTGCATTCAATTAACAATTAGATAAAATACATCTTTGTTACGTACTCTCTTCTTATTTACATGTGCTTTCATTGTTTTATACCTAATTTTAGGTGTCTTGTTCCCCTATTTTCTAATCGGGGTCCTCTAATCTTGCGATGGTACTTTTTGAGTAGGGCCGATAGCCCCCCGTATGATGCCCCCGCCGGAACTTTTTCAAATGTATCCCAATCGAGACAGAAAATCTCACCAAAGAACTGTTCAACCGCCTCCCGTGTTCGCACTTTTGTAAGTGTTGAATATTTTATTTATATTAATCATTATTTAAAATATTTTAAATTTTAACTTTTTAAAATAAAATAAAATTTTCAATAAAAAGTAAAATTTTTAATATATAAATTTTTTAACCTAAAATTACGTATAAAAAAATTAAGTGACATGTAAATAAGAATGGATAAAGTAGCATTACTCATTTCTTCTATCTAGAAAAAGTTAAAGTTATTTTGATTTTACAATTAGTTAATTTATTTATAGCATAATAGTGGTAATAATTCTTTATAGAGTATTTATCAATGTTATCAAAATCGGACCGAACTGGCCAGTTAGACCGATTTAACTACGAATCGATCATAGGTTTAGTCGGTTTGATCAAAATTAGCGGTTCAGGAAAAATTGAAAAAAAACATGTTGAACCGGAAAAAATCGGTTGAATCGGTTAAAACCGGCTCCTTTTTTTTTTTTTGGGTTAAGTGAGTTTTCTCTTTTTATTCCTCAAAATTGTGTCTTTTTCCTTTTGTGAACCGTGAACTGGTTTAATGAATTTTTAGAATATTTGATGAAATTATTTTGATTAATATGAATATTTATGATTTATAAAAATATTTATAAGAATATTGTCAGTTCATTATGAATTTTTATATAAGATTATTTATAATTTATAAAAATATTGTCAGTTTACTATGAATTTTTAGAATATTTGATGAATTTATAAAAATATTTATGATTTATATAATATTTTTTCTAAAAAAACAATAATTTAATTGAACTATCGATTAAAACCAGTTGAATCATGAACCGTAATTTCACCAATTCAATATCTGATCCAACTATTATAACATTACTTTGAACTGAGTTAGAATTCTATACCTATTTTATTTTTTTTTTAAATTATATTGTATTCGATCGTTCATTTTTACTATACACATTTTCTCTATTCAAAAGCTCGTATTCAAAAGGGTCGAATTGAACCGGAGACCTTACCTCACCGCTTGAACCAAACGAGCATCGGTCACTTCTCTTTCCCCGAACGACTGCATATTCGAACTTCTCTTGCTCGATTTCTGCGTCAATGGCGTCGGCAGCGACTCATCGGCTTTTTCTCTTTCTCTCAGTCCTGCTGGGTTTCGTCGCGATCGCCGCCAACGCGAGACCCTGCAAAACTCTGATTATATTTGCCTCCACTCCTTCCTCTTTCCCCGCCGATCAAAACCCTAATTTCCCTCAATTCGTCACATTTCACATCACCAACGTCCGTGAACTCGAACCCAAAGCCTTTCTCACCTACAAGGACGATTCATTCTTCCGAGACCGTCTCCATGTCCCGAAGCGGCCCACGTCCTTTCCGTCCGATGCCGCCGTCGGTAGTTCAATCCGTGATCGGACGCTTGACATCATGGGAATCGTCGTTGCTCTCCTGTTCGGCGTCGGCTCCGGCGCTCTCTTCGCCGGCACGATGTACTTGATCTGGTCCCTGTTTTCTCCCAAACGATTTGATTACGATGATGATTCTGAAGATGATTATGAGAGTGGTTATGATGAGGTCAGCGCCAAGAAGTTGGGGTATGTTGCCGTTCCAGCTGATATTGCTGCTGTGCCTCCTCCAGCAAAGCAAGTGGATTAGGTTTTGAATATATTGTGTGCTTCTTATTGTAAGTGTTGCTACTCAAAAACATACTACTATCTGTCTATCAATAGTATAACTCCAGGTGAGTTTTATGATTATATGCAAGGAAGACTACTATTTATGTAAATTTTCTGTTTATGCGTATAATTTTTTTATATGAGGAATTTCTGATCAATCTGCATCTTGATATGTTTGTGGTTGTGTTGTGGTAAGTCTGGTTTATGAACTATGAGTTTCGTCCAAAATCGATTATCTATCTGGCAATCTACATTAGCATTATGAATATTGGTTTCTTTGAGTCTGGAGAATGCTTTATGAATATTGGCTTCTTTTAGTCTGGGGATTTAGTTACTTTCCATTTGATATAGATATTTTGTGTTATGTTGTCCTAGAGTGTTCATGTTTGGCTTTGCAGTAGCTTCTTATGGCGTTACGAGGAAATCAAGTTAGGATTAGCCTGAACAGGGTAAACGTATGGTGTGCACTGTATTTATTTTGTTGATTAAGCATGTCTACTTTTGAAAGAAATTGTTGATCCAAAATTTCTACGTCCTCTTCAAAATTAGTGATCCATTTCATTTCGAACAAAATTAGTTTGTGAAATCCTATAATTCATGTGAAATTAAATAAAATATCATGAAGTAAATAAGGATTACTCTCAAATACAAACTTTTACATTTTCATACGTTTACATTTAACATATCACAAATGAAATTGTGAGATTTTACAATAGTACTACATTAAAAAACAACTGTATCTCTAATTTGGGATGGAGGGAGTAACAGAGAGTAGCCCGGAAATGACAGAGGTTTCTAACAGAGTGATGTGGAATCTAACTGATAAAAAATTCTGCACCGGTTCCTTACATTGGCAAAATATATTTCACTTCTTTTCACCTTACTAATAGGTACATTGTATATGTTGTTTTTACCTTATCTTATTATTCTTTATAATTTCTGTATACTTCAGCCTTTTGGTCTATAGCAATAATAATTTTTTTCATTTCCTCCATGTCTTTCTATTTTTACTGGAGTATCCTATGTGCAATTTTCTCTTCCGAGTTATATCTGATTTATCCTACTGGTAAATTTTGTTTCCTTAGACCAACATTCTTACATTTTTCTGATTTACAAATGTTTTAACTCTTATATCCCAATTTTCTCACATTGCTAATTTGACAAGTATTATATTTTGTCACAGTTCTTATATTTAGAAAAATTTGATTCTCAGCTTATTTCATATACTATTGTTATCTCCGGTCGATGCTTAACTATATCTTTTTTTTCATTTAAATATGTGATTTACCTTGCTTGTCATCTTCACTTCTCTGTATTTGATTAAAATAATAATGATGATTGTTCCATTTTCCATTCCTTGTAGTCCTTCTCAACGACAATATCCTTTTTCTCTGTTAATCTCTTTTACGTTTCTATTTCCACTCATTCTTATCCTCATTTGGATTTGGAAGTTTCTAGAAGTTGCTTTGCAGTTGCTGGATGATTTTGCTTTCTTCGATTAACTTGTTTGATTATGCCAACTTTTAAGTATGCTTTGTCAGATATGTTTAGTAGGAAATGCTGCTGATATGAAGATTGTAACATCCCTGATTGATTATCTAAACTAACAAAACATCAGATAAAACAATAATTACCAAAATTAAAACATGGACAGATGTTTGCAGAGCACTATAAACCTCAAAGTTAGTTTGTTCTCATAAGTCAAATTACACAAGACTTCCAAACTTCACTATAGTTAAGCTACACTGCATGTCCAACACAAAATACTTGTCGTGAACAAGAAAACATGGCCGAGCCAAACGCACAGCTCGTCTATGGAGGAAAAAGAAATAAATGTAACTATTGGTAAATCTGAAATGCCAATAACAGAATACCTGAACGGAAATAAATGAATGATATTGAGTTCACAATTTATCTTGGAACAATTCAATATTAAGTTCAAACAATACTCTAAGGATGGGCTACTGCCCATTGGATTGGGCTCAGCAAAGTACAATACAATAAGACCTAATGTCAGTCGACAAGGCAATTAGGTGTGACCAATACAATTTGAATAGTTCTCGCGCACCATAGGAGTTATTAGACCGTGACCGACTTATATGCCTCCCGAAACGATATAATACAATAATGCTTAACTCTCTGTTGGAGATTTGGAGTATAGTATAGAGATATTGATACCGCAATGGACGGTGTCATGTTCAATGTGCCTCGAGAATATGCCTATGCCTATGGTACCCCACAGGTGGTTGCTGCCCATGATAATACAATCCTCCATAATTTTATGATAGGTCAAATGGGTATCGAATAGGTTTCACTAACAAGTTACATCAATGATAAAACAAATCCAATTTTGGATACATGTGTGTGGATACTGTAGTAAAATATGTTGTCGCCATAAGTTCAACCTTATTTAAGATTTTGAAAGGGAAAAAATATGCAATTTCTATTAAATAACATGCTCAGTTATTCATTGTATTTACAACTGCTAGTTTAATCATGAGGTTTGGCACTCCTTGAAAACCATTATTGACAATAGGTGGCTGTGTGAGGTCAACAACCTGTCGAAGGCCATTTTGTGGAGGTGAAGAAGATTCTGGACTGATTGGAGGAGAATGGAGTGATATTGTCTAATTTTAGAATGCTGGACTTCATTTTGTGAATGTGTCGATTAAGGTGTAGTACAAGATTTTGAAAGTAATTCATTGGACATATTGGAATACTCGGGGATGAAGAAGTGTGTGAAACGGGCTGGCCATGGTGAGAAGCTGGAAATGAAGAGCTGCAAGAGATTGATGATGTACTAGGAGGTTGGCAGGAAAAGGCAACAAAGTAAGTGAAACCTCGTGCTGGATTGCTTGTGGTGGAGGACTAAGGATGGAAGGTGCCTAGCGAGTGCTGAAATGGATAAACCTTTTCATCAAAATGCAAATGTCAAGCAACAGAGACTTTTCCACTATTATCATGACATCAATAGCCTAAATGAAATGGGTTATAGCCAAGACAGACACAGAGTGGACCCAAATTCTATTTTAAGTTCATATGGTCTTAGGAAAGAAAAAGAAAAGTATAAGCAACAAAACATTGTAAGAACTTTATTTGGATCTTTTTGGAATTCAATTTGAAGAAATGGCATCTTGGTTAGACAAAATTGGTACATGTCCCTTTATTTTTTTTTATAATCTTTCAATATGTATGAATAAATTTATTAAAAAAATTGTAGATATAGAGATATAAAACTTGTTAACATGACTATAAAAGATGAGATATAACTCATTTTAATCCTAATAAATATATAATACATTCACACATATTATCTTTCTATAGTAAAAATACATGTTTTAAGATAGTATTCGAATAAAACAAGTATTAAACGAAAAATAATTTGATTTGTATCCGTTGGGATTTTGTAACCCAAAACCATGTCCAAGGGATCAGTTGGAGATTCGGTCTGTTGGAATTTTGTGTTGTCGACAAGTTGGGTATGAGCATGTTTATGACTAAATGTATGCTTATATTCCACAATTTTAAGGATGTTAGTTTTTTCTTTTTTCATTCCTTTTCTTCTTCTACTTATTCAGACATCGTGGAAATATTTATTTTTTTAATCTAAATGGTGGGTCCAAAGGAGCTTTGTGATACAAGAGTGGGGCAATCCATTAATGAGGTGTATTACAGTGTCAAATGCAAAATACCAAAATATTCAGGGCACACAATTATGAGCAGGAGGTTAATATCTATTTTGACATTGTGCTGGTGCTTCCTTTGAATGGCCCTCTTTTATTTATGAGTATAAGGACATTGAAGTCGATGTTGTACTGCCAACTTTTCGAAGTATGCAATTTTTTGTACTCCCTACCCCAGTCCATTTAATAAAAATATCACAAGATGATAAAAATACAAATAGGCTTCTAGGATATCCATTCTTTACTATCAATAACAACTATTATTTATAACAACAAATTAAGCCGATAAACATCATAACTGAGGGAGTGCAGAGTCGGTCATGTTAAGGTTTCTGCATCCCAAAAGAAAAGTAAACAAAAGTTAAAAAAGTTGGCAATTCAAGTGTAAACCTTCATGCCTTAGTAACATCTTCTTGATTCTTCTTCTGAGTTCTTGTCTTCGCCTAGGAAGCACTGACACTCTTTTGGAGCCTATGTGTCAGTGTCTGACACATATCTGATGCTGGCATGCTCAGACACACTGTCGACACGTGTCAGACAATCATTTTGAAAGTTTTAACTGTTTGAAGCTTGGGCAAGTTGGGTTACAAGGGAGATACTATGAAGGACACTTATGGACACTTTACTGTAACGTTAATAGTTAAGACCGTTAGTAAAATACTAGGCAATACTGGAATAATATGTCATTGAGACTGCTCTATTTAATTTCATTATGGATTGCTTGCATCCTTAGTTTGTCTTATTTGTTTAGCTTTCTAATATTTTCACGTCTCGCTTTCTAGTAAATTAGTACTTGCGCTTATGCTGTAGTTTTTCTCTTAATAAGATAACCAACTTGTATTGGACTATAAAACCCACAAAGTTTTATATACTTTAACTAAATTATGTTCTTTATAATGTTCAGATATTGTCTTACATCTGTTATTGTACTAGGTTGATTGATTGTTACTATGATCTATTAATAACTGAATGATCAATATTAAATCTGCATTAGAACCTATAAGATAAATATATAAAAATTAACATATCCCTTGAAACCGTCATATCCCACTTTTTGGAGAAATAACGTGTCGTGTATCGTGCATCGTGTCTGAGTTCATGCTTCTTAGGCCTTCACACACTATACAATTTGCTGCTACGGAGTGTGTTTTCTCCAGCTCCATCGCGTGTTTCTTGCACATGAGTATTCATCAAACCAAACTACTCAAAGTTCTGATCCATTGTGGAACAACAAAGCAAGTCCATTTATTAAACCAGGGTCGATATCAAACTTATTTCCACCTACAAAATAATAAGAATCCAATGATCAGTTAAATAAATAATAGTTCAAATATTTAACAAAAATAAAAATCTACAATAAGTAAATAAAGGATTGACATCTTACACAAGTGCCAATATATAGTGTCTCCTCCTTTGTACTTCTTCCCCTTGACAGAAGACAATTATTGCTTTTACAAATTCAAATCTTTGGCTTTAATTGTGGCCAACTTGTTCGGCTTTACGCTTTGTATGTTGGAATATGTACTCTAGTCTCTTTCGCAAGATGAAGAGGCTGGTTGTGAAAGTATGCATATGCTTCTTACATAGGTTGATTAATATATACTTTCTCCGTCCCAAAATATGTGGTTTAACTCATTTTCTGCCCATAGTTTTAGGTGTAATTTAATATATGTTAGATATTTATTTTATTTAATAAAAATAATGAAGTAAAACTTTGGGGGTGAAGATTAATACCATAAAAAATTAAATTTATTTTAAATATCTAACATGTAGTAAATTTAACATAAAAGTGTGTACCGCCGCTACGGTAGCTAAGCCACTTAACTTTCTGAGACGGAGGGAGTATATATATTCATATGCTCATGTGGTTAACAGCGTATGGGAAGCCCATTTCATGGTGGCTAACTTTGGTGCCTCTATACCATTGCTACTAGATATGACCTTTAGATTACTCTCACAACTAGCCTTTTTATCTTGTTGTGAAAGAAATATTTGGGTCATACTCCCTCTTACAAAGTATAAAGTGGAACAAGGTGGCCACAACTAGAGCCGAGGTTAGTCTTAGTGTATTACAATATTTGTCTTGTGTTAAGGACAAGAAGAACAAAGGAGGAGGAGAAGACGCTAACTATTGGGACTTGTTTAAAATTTCAATCCTTTACTCCTGGAAGATTTTTATTGTCATATATTTGAACTGTTAGTTTATTTTATTGTTGAATTTTTTATTGTTATGTAGATGGGGATAAGTTTGATGTGGGTCTAGTAACCGAGCTTGCTTCATTGTCTCTCAATGAGGCAGAACGTGAAGTTGCCCTATTTAATTGCTAGATTCTTCTTATCAGTGTTTTCTTTTTTAAAACTGTGCTTCCTATGCACTTTATGTGTGAAATATGTAGCTGATATGGAGAATTTACCAAGTGAAGGCTTATGTTGTTGTAGTTTTTATTGAACGAAATGTTTTGCTTGAAAGGGCATGCTATCTTTTTCGATCTATTTAGTAAAATATGATATGCAATGCTAACTTTTGAATTACATGGGGAATTTACTTCTTATTCTTAAAATAAATGAATTTGTAGTTTCAATTATCTGACAACTGGCTACTGTACTCTGTAACCTCATTAGACTTATATTTTTATTGAACGAAAATAAAAATAAGAAATGTTTTTATTGAACGAAATGTTATTCCTTCCATCCGTCGTAAACTTTATAGATGCATTTTCAAAGACAGCTCTTGTTGTGAACACATTTTTTGTCCTTAAAGGGGATGGGTACATAGCTTATGGGGAGCGGTCCATAAATTTTACTAACATATTGTTTTGTTTAGGAACTGACATTCTTGTTGGCTTGTAATTGTGCCTATTTTGCATATGAAACCGGTCTATGGTGTTATCATATCGAGTGATCTATAAAATTTTGTATATATTGAATTATTTTCTTATCACAATTTTATACATGTACTTATTTATACGTATAAGATAGGTCAAGGATAAAATAAAACAAAATTTACCCTACATCCCTACGTATCTGGTCTCCTCTGTGCTTTGTCAACTTAACAAAAAAATGGGGCTGGTTTCTTTGCTTAGCAAAGGAATAGAGTAATAGGAAAGAAAAGCACCGTTCTTATAACTGTTCCTGGTTTAGCATAGTTATAATTTTCTCAAACTAAAATCGTGCTTCCCAGCCACAATTTTATACAGAAAAAATAGAAAATGTTTTAAGTCGCAATGTTGGAAACTTGCATGTTGTTGGCCAATCAAGGTAAATTTAGAGATCATTTGTTCATGCATTATATGCTTGGGACATACCGAAGAGTTGCAGGAGAAAAAAGGAGAAATGAAATTCTGCATGCACGAATAATGGGAGTGGAGATGAGTGATTAATGTTAATAGGAACGGTGATTGTGGCATATTGACAAGTATCTTTGCTAATGCTTCATAGTGCAGTCAAATCTGTCAATCATCATTATTTGAGAATACATCTTCATTTTTTTTGGCCTTTCAGCTGATTATATAGAAAGAAGTATTTCTCAATTTGTTATTGAGGGACCAAATGTCTAATATTTTGTACTAAATCTCTGATTAATTTTCTTGTATATAAGCTTTTATTAAGTGTATTTTCTATTGTTGCACGTCAATATATATATATATATATATATATATATATAGGGTGTCGATTCATGGCTAACGCTAGCTACAGAGACTTTCTTAGCTAACACATTTATAACCGTCAATTGGATGATATAACGGTAGAGATCAAACAAAAAAAAAAGTTGTTTCCGTCAGTCTCACTGACGGAAGGTTTTAAAAAATAAAAATAAAAATAAAATAAGCTCTTTTCGCCAAACCACAAACTCCATGTCTTCAATCCAATTTTTTTGAACATGTAACTTCTCATGAGTTTTTAAGAATTATTTCAGAAGGAATTAAGAGTACAAACAAAAACAAGTTTGGATTTTCAAGTTTGAAGAAAAGAGATTATGCTCATGGCAGTTGTTCTTGGATAAAATTTGAACGATTTTGGAACTTGATAAGGTTAATCTCACTGGATAAGTCTAAAGAAAAGAGTTTTTTTTTTCTCTCAAAGAAAACAACAAAATTTGATCATAGCTAACTTTCGCTCAAATTTTAACCATTTCTCTCTCAAACAACAATCAATCCCACAAATTGCATCAAATTTAATTTATCAAATCAAGTAAGTATATTTTTCTAGGGTTTGATAAATTTATGTTGTAAATTTAATTTATGTTTGTATGCAGTTTATGTATGATAGTGTGTATGATGTTTATGTATACAGTTTATGTGCGTATGCAGTTTATGTGTACAGTTTATGTGCGTATGCAATTTATGTATACAGTTTATGTGCGTATGCAGTTTATGTTGTAAATATAATTTATGTGTGTATGCAATTTATGCATGACAGTGTGTATGCGTTGTGAATATGTAAATATATAGGTAGTGTGTGAATATGTAAAGATGGGGCGGTGTGTATACGTTTGATGAAACACATGTAAATATTTTGTAGGTTGTAATGAACTAGTATTATTTAAACCTGGGTCTCAAAGATAATAGTTTGTTGAATGATCAACCAAGTCATATATCTTCTTACATATACGATACAAATGAATTTAGAGTTTTAAACGTTGCTCAACAGATCAATTAGAGGTATGATATTTGGATTCTGAGTGACACACACAAAAATATCCTTAATATAGTTGTAATGCATTATATTCTCAAGACACGATGAATGTTGAGTTATTGCATTAGTGGAAAGATAGGATATCATCCACCAACACTTTTCATTTTAATAATGGTGAGGTGACAATCATCTTGGAGGACATCCACTATATAATCAGTTTACCCATTAATAAAAAACTCCTTAGTGGTGTTTTAACCGAGGAAGAACAGAAAAGATTGGTCGAAGACTGTTTTCATGAACAGTTTTATAACCAGTTCTATAGAGAAACAAAGCACGATGGTGGTATCCATTTGACGTGGCTTGTAAAGTGCTTCCGTGAATTGCCCGAGGATCCACCAGTTGACTATATAACTATCTACACAAGAGCCTACATATTGCGGTTGTGTGGTGCTATATTGTTTTTCACTAAAACCAAAGACATATGCCTAACTAGGTAATAAATTTATTGTCTTTTGTTATTGTAATTAGTTGTTGTCATTATTTGAAATTAATTTGATTACCGAATTGTTTTAATTGATTTATTAGGTACATGCTGTTTGTTAGAGATATTGAAGATTTAGTGAACTACGTTTGAGTTTCAATAGTCCTAACAACCATTTACTGAGCACTCCATGATGGATCCCACTACAAAGAAGTTAAGGGTAAGATTGTGTTACGTAGAAGGATAACGAGATACATGACAGTGCTCCAGACTTGGGTATATGACAGATTATGGATCAGGCGTCCATTTTCTCATCCTGGATCTAAGTTGTGGTGGCTGCGTGAGTTGGCATATACATATGTCAAGCATGCTGCGTATAAGTAGAGGCGAGCAGATCCACACCACAACGTCCTGACATACCGAGCTGAGTTTGTGTGAGAACCCGAAAATTGTAAATGTAATTTATGATAAGAAATAATTCATTTTGTGTTAAATTTCATTTTTGTGTTATTTGTATTTTGCATGGAGGTTAATCTCTTTAGTTATGAATGATGAATTCATATCTTCAATGAAATTTTTTTTTATGTTTATGTGATATCCGTGATTATGAGGTTAAGCTCCTTAAAAGGTATTAAAAGGGGGATTAGCAAATCTCATATAAGATTATATTGATCAGCTTGGAAGAGGATGAGAGGATTACATAGTTTGTAACTACGTGTTTGATTGGGAACTGTTTAGGTGGTCGGCAAGTCTTTGTGCATGTAGGACAACAGCTGTTTGCTGTCAAAAGGTTATGATGAACAGCCATTTTACCGCCCAAATTAACCAATCATCTTATCTCAAAACTTAATCTTAGCCTACTGCTCTTAAACTCTATAAATACCTCATCCGAAATGAAATTCTAATTTCTTTACTAAAATTTCTCTCTTAGAGTTTCTTTCTAAACCTACCGTATCCATAAATTTCTAGTTCTTTCTCTCGAGCAATTGTTTTCTTGAAATAAACAAGCTGTAAATCTTTTCCTTCAAGACCAAGAGGTAAGAATCTTACACCCTCTTCTGTTCTTCTTTCCTTGCATAGCATCCAAGAGTATTAGTTGTATGTGTTAAGTCTTTAAGAAAGAAAAAGGAAGTTTTGAAAGATTATACTTGTGTTTATAAAAAGAAGTTTTACACACAGCATAAAGGACAATGATTATGCATCTTATGATTGAGTTTGTTTCTGGGCATCATTCTTGTTATGTTAGGTTTTCCATCGTAGCAGAAATAAGTTCACTGTTAGTCTCTGATGAGATGTTGTTAGTCTCTGATGAGATAATATTAGTCTCTGAAGAGATGTTGTTAGTCTCTGATGAGATAATATTAGTCTCTGATGAGATGTTAATAGTCTCTGATGATGACGTCAGCCTTAGTCTTCGATAAGATAAGATGACGTCATCAGTCTCTTATGAGTTAAATAGTCTCCGAAGAGGACGTCATCCTTAGTCTCCGACAGGCTAAGAATTGTCTCTGATGACGTCAGCCTTAGTCTCCGATAGGCTAAGTTTAGTCTCGGATGACGTCAGCCTTAGTCTCCGATGAGTTAAGATGACGTCATCAGTCTCTGATGAGTTATTTAGTCTCTGATGATGTCAGCCTTAATCTCCGATGAGTTAAGATGACATCATCAGTCTCTGATGGGTTAAATTAGTCCCTGATGGCGTCAGACTTAGTCTCCGATGAGTTAAGATGACGTCATCAGTCTCTGATGGGTTAAATTAGTCCCTGATGGCGTCAGACTTAAAACTTTCAAGGTTTAAGGACATCACATGTGCATTTTTCCTCCTTATTTTTATCAAGATATTAATTTCTCATATTAATTGTACAGAATAACCCACTCACGAGTAATCTGAAGTTGAGTTTATTTTGCTAAGGACTGAGACAAGTATATCTATATTCAATCTGATGTTATTCAAGTTAACGCATGATCATTTGATTCGATATGCGAGCAAGGCTGCAATTTATATATTTCAATTGCTTTATTAATTGAGAATGCTATACTTTAAATTCCACTATCATGATATGACTGAAAGTGCATGGATATAACTAAACTTTGATGTATCAATTGTTCTTAAATGATTATATCCGTGTAAGTACATGAAATGAGGTGTCCCGTAAAAGGGGCTAGGCCACATGGTTGGCTAGAGGAAAGGGAAAGTACTGATTTGTTCTTTTACCTGACCTAGAGGAATGATATGTGGCTACGTATGTTCACACAATGAGGGATCATACAGGCACAGTTAGGCCAGCTGTATACCGTATGGTTAGCAGATCCAACGGATTTAGCCCTCGATGGATATTCTACTTAAAGAAGTTATACATTGTTTCAAGAAGGATTACACAATTGTTATCATCAGTAATCCTCAAGATTTTTCAAGGATTTCTAAGGCATTAGTATTACTCCAATGAACCTCATAAACAAAATTGAACTCCCATTAATATTTCAGTTTTATTCTTTGATCTATTTATATACTTGCTGAGTATAAATCGCTCATTCTTGTTGAATTTAATATTTTGCAGGACGTAGTACAAAGGCTTAACCCTCTGATAAGGGGAAAGCAAGGATGCATGGCTGCTAGGTCATGTTGACCCCTTTGGGTGGCCACTAAGGAAAGGAAGGAAATGAGGAAGGAAGATGATAAAAGCTAAATTGTATATAGACTGAAAGTTGAGAATAGTTTAGCTTCCGCTGATGGTGTAACATTTTGGATTGTAATAACTTACTGTTATCTCTCCTTAAATATTATTAAATTCCATGAATGAAAGAGATGTAGTTTTATTTCTCTTTGACGGAACCCTAATTCGGTAAGGGTTTTGGGGTCGTCACAGTTTGAAAATCAACTGCGACACGAATTTATCTGGAAGCCGTACAAGGAGATACAAATGGATGATGACGACGACGAGAACGCTTGGATGGCACCACTATTTGCAAACAGTCGAATCCCACTGATATATTTTGATGAGATCAAGTATCAGATGTCAGACAGAGTTCTTAGGCAATTGTGTCATTATCAAATGCATCATGACCCCCTGTTGATCACTCTCAGCTAAGGTTGAATCGAGCAGATAAGGAAAATAGATTCCACATCTCCGATTATGAAACATTCGGTGCACCGTACATAGAGATGTGAAATGATTTTTAGGAGAATCTTATGGGTTTATTGATATCAGAAAATATCAAGCGCAACAAACTCGATATGGACGTGTACTACTTGTGTTACAACAAAGTGACACATAAACAAATTGCAAAATCGGATTTCACTGATATCATATATAATAATCATGTCATTGTTGAACAAGTCCATGTAATAACTATAGAATGTAAAGTTAATTATAATCCTCGTATTATATTTTATCGATTTTCTAATACCATTAATATGTACTTGTATCTTTTTATTGTATTGTTGAAAAAGACCCTTTAGATAAACCTCCCGAGATTGAACAACAATATCAAGCACTTTTAACTAATAATAGTACCTTATTTCAACAGATGCAATTGTTCGATCTCGAGGTTTATTCAGAGTAACCACTTTACACTCCGTCCTTTATTGATCCTTCAGAACCTCAAACTGCAAAACCTATCATGACCTTTATATTGGATCCTCTCATATCCTTTACAACAGATTTTAATCATTTCGCTGAAATCGCACAAACTGCCCATCAAAGCGAATATGCAAATCTTGTCCATTTCTCACAATAAATATTGTTTTATAAGTTAATCTATATAAAATAATATCAATAAAAATAATTTAATAATTTATATTAATTATAAATTATATATATAATTATTAGTTATTATTATATTAGTATATTTTTATTTATTAAAAATTATATAAGTTAGTCTTAATTACAATATAAACTCATCTTATATGTTTGATATATACATTAACTTAATGTATATATAGAAAAAAATATTACTTCATATATACTAACCAATAACTAATGTTATAAGGTGAGTTTAGATTTTTTAGAAAATGATAAATAAGAATGTTAAGTATATATGACTAACCAAGTCAATATATACTTAGTGAATATGATTCACAAATTCATATATACTAATCAATAACTAATTGATGATATTTATTCTAATTCAAAATTTATAATGTATACTTAATTAATTAATTTAAAAGAAATATAAAAATATAACATGATTATTTTAATAAAATGTTTAAATATTCTTGTTTTGATCATTGGGTTAAATGGGTTATAAATGAGTTTTGATGAATTGACTCGACAACCGGTTATTTTAGTCGTGTTTTAAACAGGTTGATCTATTTATAACTCATACTCATATAAGTCAACTCAAACTCTCCTAAGTCGTGTCATATTTGTGTCAAGTTATCATGTCGTGTCGAAAATTAACATCCCTAACTTATGGCATATCATAAAACAAATGAATCTTGGTTGGCTTTAGCTTAAGTTGACTATCAAAACTCATTATTTTGAATGCGTCTTAAATTTATGTGATAATACGGAGTATCTTCTAAATATTAAGATTCTGTATAGATTTCAGAAACTAAAATTGAGACCCCCATGATAATCATTGAAATTAAATACTTCATCCAGTTTAATTGTCAATATTTGATTTTTTTACTTGTCTAAATATAATTTCATACACAAGATTATTGAGGAAAGATCAGTAGGTTTATTTATCTAAACTATCCTCATATTTAATAGATCTCTTTAATATTTAACCATTATACTCTGCTCATTCCATAATTATCAACACTTTTAATTTGTTTTGATTAATTTAACTGTTCTCTTACTTTAAAATTATACATATATATTTAGAATCTACAATTATAAATTTTAAATATAAATCGTATGAACTTCCGTATCACGTATATATTTACAAAATAATAAAAATTTCATGTCAAACACGGGTCAATTTTGACCAAACTTTTTTTTTTTTTATAACTGTTGGTTAATCACTCTCCGAGGAGTACTACTTATCATTCATCATATTGAAATAACAATTAAATCATTTTACATCAATATGAATTACACAATAATACCATTAATATAAAATTTTAATATGTGTAAAGATTCTGCAATAATTAAACATGGGCTTATGGACGGAGGGAGTAAATTAAAAGGATATGGGATGGTATGTTTATAATAATCACATCCTCCCCTGTTGATGCCATTGTTTTAAATTTTTATCCGATGCACCATTTGAATAAATCATCATAAATGTTCTTGGGGTACCATTTGCAAGAGACGAGTCCGTACATCAAATTTTGTTTTTTAGAAAATGTTTTCTTTTATTTTTGTTGTTTGGAAATGAAAAATATTTTTTTGAAAAGTATTTTTTAATATTTGTTGTATAATGAAAAATTCATAGTTAGAAAAATATTTTTGACACATTTTGTATTTTTTTAAATATTTTCGGAAAATAACTTACAGAATAAAAAAGAAAAAAAAATTCAAAATTAACCAAGCACCACTATATAGTCAAAACCACCTCCGGCACCACCACCCTGCTGCTGTCACCATCACCCCGCCGCCGCTACCGCCCCCGACAGCCCCTCTGTCGTCGCCATCATCACCATTATAATAGTATTTTTTATTCGTTTCTCAAATTAGCAACTAAACATCGGAAATGATTATTTTAAAAAATATTTTCTTATAAAATATTGTCTAGAAAAATATTTTCCTATGAAATTATTTTTCAAAAATTATTTTTTGTATATCAAACGGAGTCTATATGTTCTCCATTTTGAATGTTGTTATGACAACTATAACGGATATTTACATGTGGGTAATTGTTTTTAGAATAAAATGTATTGCACTATTTATGGTATAACCCAATTTACATTACAGTATTGCACTATTTATGGTATAACCCAATTTACATTACAGTGTATGTGATTTGAAAATCCTTAAATAACCACTTATAGTTCTAAAATTGGAATCATTGTAAAAGTTGATAATTTATTAATTTTTTAAAACTATAATTAATTCTTTAAAGTTTTTAAATTACAGATGGTCCAATGTAAATTGGCTTAAATCATAGATGATGAAATACATTTTACCCCTTTTTTTAATGGAAAATGATATTCTTGTATACTATCAAGATATAAATATAATTTTAGTAACGTATAATATATTTAGTAATGATTAATATTTTAATCAACGATTGTCATTAAATAGTATAATATTATCCAACTCAATCCACTACTTTTTGGCAATTTTCATTATTAAGACATATCCATATCACAGCTCGATATTTTAAACTTCAATCGGGATATAAATAACATACCTTTTTTTAATCGACTCACATAATAAAATTTTAAATAAAATGATAAAATTATTGAAGTCGTCAATCAAGCAATAATAAATAAATTATTTTTAATAAATTTCATTGTTACATAAATAATAAATTATATAGACAGTGAAACACAAAATATATTAACTTAACAGAAATGGGTACAGGTATTACTTATTAATGAGTGTAGTTAAAAGTGGTGGAATAGTTTTATTCGTGCGACCTTTTTTTAATTGATTATGAAGTCAAAAGTTTATTCATTCATTATGGTTGCCCATCAATGCTCGTGCGTATCGATAGTAATATCCAAGCCTCACTATGTATAAAATTCGTGCTCAAGAGTTTGTCCTACCTTTAGGGCAAACTAATGATGCATTAATATAATGTTTTGACATATATATGCCGAAACAAAAGTTAATTTAATTAATTAAAATTTAAAAAATGTTCTCATTACACTAAGTCTGGAATTTGTACGTACTAATATCATAAGTTTTTTAAAATACATATAACATGCCTTGATATTGAGTTGAAAGAATCTCTCCTCGACTATCATAAGTTCAGCATGTTTTCATCAATTGTTTTGTTACAAACTTTTTGTTTTAATTGTTCTGTTTCAATATAGCTATATGTCGCAGGGATTTATCTTTTATCTTTTATCTTTTCTTTTTTTCTGAGATACATTAAAAAAAAAAATTATTGATATTAAAAATGTGGAACAAAAGAAAATTGATATACAAATCTCTTATTGATCCTATCATAATGATAGAATTTTGATGGACCTACCTCCTAACTGAAAGTTGTAACATGAATAAATACTCTCATTTTCATAAAGAAAAATTTGTAGATGCAGCCACCAAGTCATGGTGGGTTTCTTCATTTTGCATTTGTCGATTCATCGTTGACCGTTCCATAAATCAAAATGTCACTTTTTAACTTCAAGATTTCATAAAATTACATGAAAAAAGTTGAAACATAACTGCATCTTTCGGCTCAAGGACCAAGGTGGGTAATCAATGTTGTTGTTTTTCCAAAATTGCCCTTGTATTTAAGGGTCTTCAGGACTTCCCGTAAATGGTGTACAGATGTTAATACCATGGGCAGTCTAGGAAAAGTAGTATTTTATTTTTATTGGAAACATAAAACGACTAACATTGACAACTCTCAACAAAAACTTAAAGCGACTCAAATAAAAAAAACGGAGGGAGTACTATATTACAATTTATACATTTACGAAATGGGACTCGAACGTCACTTTCCTTCGGGAAGGAGGGATAAATTAAATATTTACTTGATTTTTAAGTTAGAGATCTATTTTAAATTTGTTGTAGTATATTCATAAAAGTCAAATATATTTTGTGTTATATATAAACCAATAAGAATTTATATTCAGCATTCACTAGTATTAATATTACGCTAATTAAAAATAATTAAATTCATATCCAATTTTGAATATATAACTGCACATCTAAATTTTGTTTTTCTAGAGAATTTGTATGTATGTATGTATGTATGTATGTATGTATGTATGTATGTATGT